>CM074718.1:91981945-93181945 GCA_037306005.1 Rhinophrynus dorsalis | reverse complement strand
CTCTATACATCATAGACCAAATTCCACAACAAGATCGTGGTGGGGACAGATTCATGAAGCTCGCACAGCGAGAATCTTATTGGATATTCACCCTGCAAACAATGGCCCCTATGGGAATGAATGAAGAACTAGACCTGTGGTGTATGAAGTAATGAAATTCCTTGTTCATAATCCAAAGGAACGCCCTTGTCAAAAATTACAGACAAGAAGAATTAGATCTGTGGTGTATGAAGTAATGAATTCCTTGTCCATAATCAAAACAAATTCCCAAAGGGTGGAATGCATTTAGCATGAAATATATACACACATCAGGGACATATGAAAAGGGATGCTTAATCCTTTTAAAAGAACTAATATATGCAATACCTATACTGTTTACACTTGTCCTCATAGCACACATCCTGGGAATTTTAGGGAGGATAGTAGCCAGTGTATATAGGTGTGTATGTATGCGCACATGTGTATGTATGCACATGTGTGTGTATATGTGTATATGCATAATTTTCTTCCCATAAAATAAGTGGTGGACAAACACCCAACCACTTTTATTATCTCATTGAGTCATATGTTTTATTCATTTTATTATAAAATTAATGTACCACCCATATTTCTTCTAAGATTTATCCTTATTAAGATCACTATACATATAAGACATTAAAATTCATTTTTAATACGCTAAACATCTGGACCTTGATGCGATATATGACTGTAATACATGAAACACTAGGACTGTGTTCCTTTCCAGTTTAATGAAGATCTAATAGAAGAAACTACAATATGTTATAACATCAGTTTATATGATCATTGTTATAATGTGAACTCTCTATTGGGATGGAGCTTAGATCTGATTGGCCCAA
The DNA here is from genome assembly GCA_037306005.1 of Rhinophrynus dorsalis. Taxonomy (NCBI): domain Eukaryota; kingdom Metazoa; phylum Chordata; class Amphibia; order Anura; family Rhinophrynidae; genus Rhinophrynus; species Rhinophrynus dorsalis. Next base: position 93,181,088 of record CM074718.1, on the reverse strand, counting down.
ATCTTCATAAATTAGGGACAGTCAGCACGAGCCCCCTTTCTCCAGACGAAGGCGCTGTCTTTGCGCCGAAACGCGTTGAGCCACGTGGTTAGGCCGAAACGCCAACACCACACTTTGTTTCTCAAACCACCTGCTAGATTGCCAGTGCGAGTGTCCAAGCAACAGAAGCGGCACTGATTATAGCTAGCCAGATGAGGAGACGCGGACGCAACCAGAACTCCAATAGCCAGTACCCGAAAAAGAGCAGAGCTACTGGAGGAGACGTGGATGCGAGCGACACTCCAGACAACTACCGGGATTCGCAAGAGGCCAGAGAGACTGTGCAGTGATACCCAGACGAGCGCACTCGGTCTGGGCGTCTAGTAAGCAGACACCTTTACTTTTTAAGGATATGTCACACTGAGCTGCGTATATAGTGTATGCACCATCCAAATACCTGAGTATAACTGCTACACTGAGCTGTGCATTTAGCAAGCGCAATATTTAAATACCGAAGTTTCACCTTATTAGTGGTACTGCTCTATCATTGCTTGTAGAGTTCTCCTACATAGCGATTGCCTTTGCTCACACTATTAATAGCACTTTATCAGTGGGACTGCTCATTTATTCAGCTTGCAAATTCTCCCCACATAGTGATTTCCCTTGTCTACACTATCAGTATTTTAAACTGAAACTATTTTGCAATCAAGTTGCAGATTGTTTTTTAATGTATGTTACATATATTGTTATTTCCCTTGACTATAGGAGATATTGTTTTACTATATTCCTTATATTGTTTCACTATTTTTGAATAAATAATTTTATATATTCACATTTGCTCTGCTTAACCGTATAATTGTACTATACTTAGAGATTTTTTTGCGCTGTCCACCCCTATTCCCTTCTTCTTTTGCATGTATATACGTGGATGTACATACTTTTTTGGAGGACAAGCTGCATGAGAGAGGGGTTCTTAAATTGAGACTTGAACATCTTTAGGGAAAGTTTCCCATTCTCCTTTTTTTCGACACTTAGTTATACATAGTGTCTTTTTGACCACCAGGTGTTCTTGATTCATCGCTCCACATTTATAGGAGGTGTGCTTCTTTTTCACCTGGGGTTCAATTCTACCTCTCGCTCCATCTCATTTAAAGCATTTTTTCCTTTGTGTATTGGCGCTGTACTCTACATTGTTTTTCTCTGCTAATATATATAAAAGGCCAGATGTATGTTTGTCCGATGCAGTCATGCACAGTAGAGACTGTCCGATGCAGTCATGCGCAGTATAAACTGCCTGAACACTTGGCCCGTGTACACTGGCTTTTACACTAGTATAAAATAAAGCATCTCGGGGTCCCAAACTCCTTACTGCAATCTTGAACCGTATCCTCATCTGCCTGTACTCGGTGATCTGTACTTGATGTTGTAGTATGGATGGCACAATACTGATCCTTAGTCTCCTTTGTGGATGCACATAATATAGTCAACCACCCTGGGACAGTGCACGTGTGGACAGGACAAGGAATTCTCACGGGTGATGCAGGGATGGGACCTGCACTTAAAATCTATGTTTGCTTGTATGTATTAAACCATAGGCATTTTTGTGGGACTCCTTCATACTTCCTCAGGGGTTTCATCATATTGGGGGAGGGGAAAGCAATAGCCCCATTTATACCCTTGTATTGTCCATCAAGAGTTTCAACAAAAAACAAATTTGAATAAAAATCATGTGTAAAATGCTAAAATTACATTAGAAGGTTAAGTATGTATGGTTAGATGCACCCTTCATTTATTGTAAATAAATGTAAGTAAGATAATATTGGATTCTGTGAATAAATTCAAGTGAAGTGAGACCTCTACTGGCCTTGAAGTGTGTCTGCATCATGGGGAACCCTGTATCAGAGATGAAAGCACAATCAATATAACAACTTCCCAAACTGGAATGAATGAGTTAACTCAGTTAAACTCAAATACCCAGCATGCAGACACACTTTCCAAAGCCAAGGATCAAATTAACTTTAGTCTTAACACCAGTAATAGACTAAGAAATGTACTTAGGGTGCTATGCATCATCATTGATTTTGAATGTGTTTAATTCAGATTTACAGAAAATAGGGGGTCATATTTATAGAAAGGGGGCATTATAAAAGATTATAGATTGTATTAACAGGTCAAGACAGTAGACCTGGCTAACCTTTACAAGATTATTTATAGGATTCCTTATTAGACATGTTATAATACTAGTTCAAGTCTAGTCAAAAAGACTATATTACTGTCCACCTCCCTCAAGAAACCACCATTAGTAAGTTACAGCCGACTAAGAACCTTAAGGATCGCTTGGTTCAACACAATCCTAATGCTGCTACCAGAAATAGGCATTCAAACCAGTTTGCATTGCTTCAGGATATTTTCAATCAATTGCAACTTTGTATTGACTTTTAGGCCATCTCATAAAGAATTCTCCATCAATATTACGCACAGAATCTTTTGTGGTAGCCAGTATCACAAATACATTTTTAAGTGCCCTTGCAGAGCTTCTGTGGGGAAAATGAATAGTTATCACTATAAACGTATGGGCAACCATCTTTCTGTGATTAAGGCTGCATTAGAAGCACCCATGGTTACAACTAGAGTATTAAAGTTGAAAATCAAGGACCAGCCAGTGACATCACATATCTCAAAAGTTCAACATCTTTTGTCTTGCTTATGATTCATAGCTATCATCCATACTTTTCCACTGACAAAAGGTAGCAATCTGTCAAAAAACTGTTGCAGAGCAAATCCAAGTGGAAATCCTTCTTGGACATCCAAACATTTAAATGAACAACTACAATTTGCACTGTTGTTTTGTAATCTCAGTTTAATTGTAACTCATAATTGGGATTTATTCTTATTTTAACATTCTGTGCCTATACTTGGTGGTGGTGCTAGTGATAGTTTATTATACTACTAGTGTAAAAGCCCTTGTACATGGGCCAAGGTCCAGGTGATGTTAACCCTTTGAGTGCCAGAGTGATACGCAACACATTACAAAGCAATGTGTTGCATACACCCTCTGGCACTCAAAGGGTTAAAATGCCAGTCCTGCTCTGTGTCCTGCAGCCAACATACTTCCGTATTTTGGCCTATTCTGCAGTTCCATGTCTAGAAATACTAGCAAGTGTAGGTCCCAGGGTTGGAATCATTATTCCTTTAATGCATGCTAAGTCCTGAAATGTTTAGTAATTTTATGACTGGTCTAAATGTCTTTTTGATTTTTAATTGGTCATAATTATGCCATAGTTTGTGCTTTACTTTTTGATTTTTAACCACCTTGTGCCCATACCAGGGCACCATGTGTCTTACCAGTTAGTAGATATAGACCCCACATAGGACCACCATACTCTCTATCCAGTATGCTTGTCAGCACTTTCAGAACTATTTCAGTAGCAGTATATCATGATGGTAACCACTTTCAGCATCGCGGAGAGAAACAAGTACTGTGCTTTCTTGTATTGCAGTTGATCATAGCAAGCATGATAAGAAAGTTCACTGTGGAACTGGAATCACAAGAATAGTATGTAGATTTGCCTCTTACAATATGCTGCTTACGTGTATATCTTCTATATAGTGTATTTTAAGAAATGTGACTTTGGGACTTGTGTTTTAAGCAGGTATAGTGTTCGTTTGTCACTGTATGTATCTGGTACATCTCCATGCTCTAGTATTTATTTACCTTGTAAGCCTCTGTGGTATCACAGCTGCCTGCAATGTTCAACAAAGTCAAGGTACAAGCCGAAGTCAAAACAGACAGAGTTTAGTGGTCAAGGTACAAGCCGAGGTCAACCAGAGAATGAAACAATCAAGAAACTGAGTCTTCACCTACATGACTAATAACTGAGCACAGGATGGTTAAAGTAGGCTCTAAACTTAGTACAGTTGGAGGCTATTAACCAATAGGAACCAGAAAAACCAGAAAGATTATAAGGACAATGCTGCTACAGAACATACTGCAGTTGAAAACGTCCCCAGTTCAAGTTCAGGGATAGGCCAGAGGGCTGACCATGACATTGCCCCCCCCATGAACACCCTCTGTGTGGCAGGACTTTGGTATTGTCGGTGAGCACAGGGAAATGCCAAAAGAAGAGCAGGACAGCTAAGTGAAAAAGGCAGCTGCCAGGAATTCTCTTCTGAACCATAACTCTTCCACTGCACCAAAAACTGATAATTACTCCTACATAAAAAAGAATACACAATGGTTCCCAACTTCATATTCCTCTTGGTCATTAACCAGAACAAGAGGAGGATGAACAAGAGTACATTCAGGGCAAGGGTTGGGATTAACAGGCTTAAAGAGATAGTAATGTCTCACTATAAATGAAGACTGGATTATTCCTTATACTTTGTAATAACGCTTTGTACCTTTGGCAATGTTCTCATTGTTGTAGTTATTGTATAATTATATTTTAAAGTTTCCTCCTCCCACCCCTTTTACAGATGTCACTATTCTTTTTTCAGATCAGAAAGTCGGTTCGGGTGGATCACAACTAGGGATAATCTTGTATCAGCATAAGGAAAAACCTGCCCTCCGTAGTCAAGGGTGGCAGGGTTTTCGTTATACTGATAGACACAATGTTGTCCCTTGTTGTCATCTGTTAGGTGAAGCATTACTATCTCTTTAAGTCAGGATATGTGAAAAATTGGGTTCACATGAGGAGTTAGTACCAGTTTTACTGTCACAGAATTGATACATTTTAGGATTCAATAATGGACAATAAAACAGGCACCACATTTTTTGGAGGGCACAGACAAGTTCAGATGCTTAATAGAGAGCCACATTTTCTCAAAGGGCTGAAAAAACATTGACTTGCACATTGTATGTGCTGATAGAAGGTTGGTGATCAAAGATTAGGGGATTGAGGAGAGGGCACAAAGACTAGCAATCATCTTTGGGACCTGTAATTTGGAAATATATCAGGGAAAGGAAGCAGCGTGCATACTATAATTGAAACAAAATGGAGACATACATGTAGAAGCATGAATGGTGTTGCAATATGAAAATTCAACAAGGAGAAGAAAATGAATCCAATCATCCTGCTGTTATGATGTAAAGCAACTCAAGTAAGTACTGTTCCAGGTTGTGATGGGCAAAAACTTTCTCCTTAAACCAAAATTGTCGAATAATGGCATTTCCCGCTTGGTGAATAATTTCCAGCGAAAAGTGCAGTTTTTCCACTTTTTTCACCTAGTTCATTCCATTGAACTCAATGGGAACATTGAATTTACACACAACACATAGCAAATATAATTTTATTTCCCAAAGGCATAGTATAAAAGGGGCATGAGAGTGCCTGTGTTGGTGGGGTGTGGAGAAATAATTAATTAACAGGGAATTTTTTTTGGGGGGTTGCTTACTGGTATTGGGGGGAATTTAATAAAAAACAAATCCTAAATACAATTAAAAATACCCCATAAGACATGGTATAAAAGGGGTCTGAGGAGGGTGCTTGTACTGGTCGATGGAGTCTAGGGAAATAATCAGTTGAACATGGAATTTGTTTTGCAGGGGTTTGTTGACTGGTATTGTGGGGACAGTTAATAAAAAATGAATAAAATAAGAAATTTTTATGTTAAGTGATAGAGACAGGGACCCCCTTACATAAGCATTTTGTAGAGGATGATTTGCTAAATTTGTTGTTAGAGGCCCGAGCCCTGAAGAAACATTGATTTGCAGGACTTAGACTTCTTAGAAACAAAAGTGTAAAGAACAGAGGGACAGGTACTGAGAGTTTCTATACAAAATAGGGAACAGTTAGGGAGCCCAATAAGGAATAGAAGGTCTGAAGGCAATGGGGAAATGCCAGTTGAGGCGGTCCCCAATGCAAACAGATCTGAAATATTGGAGAAAGAATTATTAGGAGCTTGAGGGGGAGAAATTCATGCAATATCTTTTGACACTGAATACATAAATATTATCAATGTTGATCCTATTAAGGCTTGGTTTTTGGAGGAGATACAGGGAGTCATGGTGAAGAAGAAGGACTTAGGTTTGGGGGACTCCAGGGGGGGAGGGAGAAGGAAAAGGTTGGGGCAGCCAGAAGAGGAATAAGGGGAGGGAAAAAGATCCAGAAATTAGATCTGTCCCTAAAATCTGAGGAGAACAGAGAAGGAGTATATAATCTCTGAAGTAGAGATTTATCAACGAACCAATTTATGGTGCTTAGGAGAGGATTCAAATTTGCCCCAACTAACCTCCCCAATGACTTTTACTTTTTTCTCGATCTGCAACGTTTTACTCGAAAGTTGTGTCTTAAGAGATTCTTTAAAAGTAAGGAGATAATGAACATGGCAGAGGAAGGGAGGGAAAGTGGAAGTCATTGGGCAGATAATACTCAGGATCAAATGTGTCTAGCCATATTGTAAAATTTAAGAGAGGAGGGATATGGGGAAGATCAGGACCCTATATTGACAAATCCAATCAGGGAGGATAAGATAGGGGAGGATCTGAAAATAATTCATACAAATTTAAAAGGAAAACCTTCCTTTTTCCCTATGGGTTATAAGGGACCATATGTGGAGGCTTTCTCCAAAGTTGTTATGGATGAATATAATAAAAACATCAAAAAGAAAAAAATGTAAAAGATTCAATATGGTTTGGGGAGAGACAGAGAGGCTATCAAGGAATTGGCTGGAGATGATGAGTTAACTATTCAAGAGGCAGCTAAAGGAGGGGCAGTGGTGGCTCAGGATACCGAGAGTTACTTGAAGGAAGGTTTCAGGGTATTGGGAGACCGAGAATCCTATGTACTTTTGGACTCTGACCCCACCGTCCACTTCAAAAAGGAGTTCTTAGAACTTGTGGATGGGGGGCGTTCAAGGGGCATTCTGACAAAAGATGAGTATAGATTTATAGTTGTGGATCATTCAACTACAGCATATTTTTACTATCTGCTGAAGCTTCACAAGTCAGCTGGTGACCCTCCTGGACTCCCCATTATTGCAAGTGTGACCTCCTTTACGTCGAACCTCTCGGCATATCTCGATTGTCTCCTACAGACTTATGTAGTCCAATTGCACTCCTTTTTGAGGGATTCCCAACAGGTATTGGAGAAGTTACAAAATATTGATTGGAGAGATGGAGATTACCTGTTGGCATCCCTCGATGTTGTGGCACTGCACACCTCTATTAGACATGATTATGGTCTAGAAGCGGTGGCTCATTTTTTGGATGGAGATGAGAATATGGCCCTCATACAAAATTAATTTTTACTTAGAGGTGTACAGTTCTTCTTAAACCATAACTTCTTTGTATTTCAGGGTTCATATTACCTCCAGATCAGGAGCACAGCTATGGGCACCAGGTTTGCCCCCACATACGCCAACCTCTTTATGGGACATTTTGAATCCCAGAGAAATATGGAGGTTGACGGGTGTGGGGGCAGCCTGGTATTCTATGGTCAATATATCAACAATGTGCTTCTGATCTGGAAGGGTGATAGGGGGTCCGTGGAGGCTAGGGATGAGGAGTGGAACAAGAATGATAGGGGTATTTGTTTTACCCATGTCATACATGAAGAAAGTGTAAACTTCCTTGACCTACACCTTAGGGGCTCTAAATCCGGGAACATAGAGAGCAGTACATGTAGAAAAGAGGTCTCTTGTAACCCATATATTGGGACAAATAGTTGTCATCTCCCCAGTTGGAACCAAAACATCCCCTACGGCCAATTTCATCGCTTACTCCTAAATTGTAGTTTCCTATTGGATTTTGACAAGAAGAGGCAAGCTTTAGGAAAGGAATTCCTTGAAAAGGGATACGGAAAAAAGAATATTGAGGAGTCCTTCTTGAGGGCCAGAGCTTTGGATAGGAGTAGTATATTGCCAAAAAAAGGAGAAGGGGAATTAATTTAGACCTAGAGGAGAGATATCATGTGCTACTAGATTTAGTGCCTTTCCCAAAGACATCAAAGGAATCCTTGGAAAACATTGGGGAATACTCCAACAAGATCAACTATTGAGGGAGGATCTAACAGAAAAACCATGTGTAATTTTTAAAAAAGGGAAGCACATCCACAACTGTAGCACCTAGCCGCCCAAAAGAACCTCTTAAAAAGAAACAGACCAATGTAATTGGAGAACCAATTGTGGGAAATTTTAAATGTAACAAAAAGCAGTGTGCAACCTATCAACATATGTACCATCATACACAAACATTTAAGGGTATAGATGAAAACAGAGAGTAGAAAATGAAGCAATTTATCAATTGCGGAACAAAATATATAGTATTCATGCTGGTCAGTGGCTGTGGTTTGAGATATATTGGTCGCAACATTAGATGTTTTAGGGAGAGAATTGGAGAACATAGGCAGAAAATAATTAGGGGTGACAGGGTGACAGTGAGTTGGGTGGTATCTCCAATTTGAGGGTGATGGGTATAGAGGTGATCCCAGCCATGGAGAGCAGAATGAAGGTTCTCTGTGGCAGGGAGACCTTTTGGATGTTCATCCTTAATACAATGGTCCCTTTGGGAATGAACGATGAGATGGTGGTAAATGCCCTTTTATAAAGGGTGTTTTCATCCTCCCCTCATCCCTTCCATGTGTGGTTCTCCTTTGTCCTTCTCTTCCCCTGTGGTAAGCCCACTTGTCTTATTTATTATTATAATATTAGAATTAGATAAGATTGGTGGTAGTATCACTACTTGAGTAAGAAGATTTAGAGGATAGTATTCCCTTTATTTTGAATAAGAATAGAATTAGAGATGGAAGATAGTAGTAGTTGCCTTTGCAACTCAGCAGCAGCAGGAATTAGAGCAGTTGAAAATTCCACAAATTCCAAAAGCTCACTGATGGTGGTGCCCATCCCCTTCCCATTCCTTCTCAGTTTTGGCTAAAAAGGCCATCAATGTCTCTTCCACCCCAGCTTCTCCGCCATCATCATCACCATTACCACTAGTCCCTCTGTGCTGCTGCTGCTCTATTACAGACTTCTCACTGACGGTTGGAGGAGGTGACGAGAAAGTTACAGAGGGTCCCCTAATGTCACTCTTGCCATTTCTTGGTGACCTGAAGAAGGCAGACTGACAGCATTAGCAAAAGGCACAGACAGCTGATCTGTGCTCATAGTTGTGGTGGTATTATTGCTGCTAGGTAACAATTATGCCTTCTTCAGGATAATGTTCCACATAGACAATTCCATGGGGGGAGGGGACTCCCAAGGGCAGGGGAATGGTGTGGGCTCCCTTGACCGCTAGTTTGTATGGTCTCAATTGCTTCCTCTATCACTCCCCTAACATTATTCCCACCAGCTGCTTCACAATCACTGTTACTATTACTGCCAATAAGACCAGCCACATCAATTTCAGCCCCTGATTCTTCTTCCTCATAGTCACTAGTAATATGATGATTACCCCCTCCTTCACGCCTTACACTAACAAGCTGTTAGAACTTCTTAGTGGTAGTACTAGCACTGGTGGGACTGCTTGGGGATGGCAATTGTGACTTACGGTCCCCTGTTGTCACACTTTGCATCATCTTCTCCCCCCCCCTGAGAATTACAAGACACACTGGCAGTAAGTTCAGCATTGGTGGCAGCAGGTTCAGTACTGGTGGTAAGAGGTTCAGGACATCTGACAGCGGACAAAGTACTGGTGGCAGCAAGCCAGCATGTCTGGCAGCAGGCACAGCACTGGTGGCAGCATGGGCAACACATCTGACAGTAGGCACAGGAATGGTGACACCAGGGGCAGCACGTCTGGCAGCAAGCACAGCAATGGTGGCAACATGGGCAGCATTTCTGACAGCAGGCACAGGCAGCTGAACTGTCCTTCTCTCACTACTACCCTATTCTTCCTTGACATTAATTTCCCCAAGATCCCTAGGAGTGATTTAGGGGGACTGGCCAGCATTGGTTCTGTAGTTCTATCCTCCTCCTCCTCTTCCTCCTCAGACTCAGTGGACACATAAGGGTCCTTCAAATTCTTCCTTTTATTTATTTTAAACTCTCTCATAGTGATAGCAGTCACTATGAGCCTCACCTTCCTAAATTTTGCAAAAAGATCACAGCAGAACAGCACCTCGCTCTGTAGCTGCTTCTATTGTGTTTTGCTTCCCGGAACACATCATGTTTTTATAGTGAATAGGCAAAAAACATGTAAATCAATGGGCGGAAACTTCTAGGCACTGAAAAAATGGCAAATAATTTTGTGACTGGTTGAAAAAGGCAAAGATTTTATTTGCTGGTTTAAAAGAGTAATGCCCGTATTTAAGTTTATTCAATATTGTAGATGTTAAAAAATAAAGTATATGGGGAATGTCTTATCTCTCAAACCTTTATGGTGCTCTCTCACCGAGATTGATTGAATCCAGGACACCAGTCACAGGGGGAGGGGTATACTATTACATCTCAAGGGAGTCCATTCACCCTAATGGTCCCATGCAGTGGGAACATCAGATCTGAGCTAGATTTTGTCAAAGTAGTCCGTTCATGGTCCCTAAATCTTATACAATTTTTGTGAGCATCCCCTATGAATGTACCCCACTTTTGAGAGGTAAAATAATGATTACAAAGCTAGTCGCCACCTGCAGGGCGACTTTAGTGGAGGTGGTAGTTCCGCTTTAACATCTACAATATTGAATAAACTTAAATATGGGCATTACTAACCCTTTAAAGTGGATTTCCCCACGAAAAGTGGACAACAACGTGGCTTTTGCGGTTTTTAATGTGGGAAATTGACGGGACCTTTCTCCCACCTCTAGTTCCAGTGTCTGTTGACTCTCTCTCTGTCTGGGTGTTGAATTGGTGAAAGGCCAAAGACTGTGAGACTTGAATATGCAGAGATGAATAGTATGCCTTCCAGAACTTTGTGAACCCTTGTCTGATATGACTAAATCTGGACCACCATAAAGATGGGGTACACCCTGAATAAACCATGAAGTAGTCTCTGCAGCAGCTGGCAATTTAATTTCAATTTTTGGTTAATCTGTCTATGAACACTAGGATGGTTGTATAGGATGGCGCTGGAGGAAGTTACACAATGAAGCCCATGGAAACTGTAGACCAATGTTATGTTTCACGCAGGACATGCTATTGTTCGTGAAACTTCCCACCCATAGACAAATAATAACATTTTCTCCTTTTTGCCACTGCCAATAAATTTTGTGCAAGAACTTTGACATTTTTCACCTGTTTTCTATGACTGCAACATTTCCCATTGCAATATTACTTCTCCTGAGGGCTGAAGTGGAAAAATAAATAGCTGAATATAAAAGTTGTGAGTCCTACAGCAATATATGCCTTGAAAAAATTAGCAGGCTGAGTATCTTTGTCCTTTTCCCACAACAATAACTTCCTTCTTAAGTAAAATTGGCACAACCATCCTTGAAAAATAACTGTGGCTTGCAATATTCCAGCAGGGTGCAACAAATGAAATAAATTCTTTAAAGCCTCTGTTTTCACAGAGGTGAGATGATATAGTACAGTTGAATTGATATTGGAGTGTTGTTGGTAACACACTATTGGTGCCCCTCTGTTTTCTGTTTTCTTTGCATACTTTGCTTTTGTTTCCTGAGTGAAGAATCTCTATGCTGTGCACTTCATATACTGTGGGGTTTCTGCTACTGAGGCTAGATATTGTTGAAACTGACTACACTGGAGCGGGTTGGGCAGGCCAGTTTGGAGGCCGATGAGGGAGATCAAAGAAAGGTATTTATATGTGTGCACTATGAATATGTTTAGAAATATTGTTATATTTTCTCTGAAGAATTATCTATTTAAAGATATGAAACACATTGTAATGACTTCTTAAAGTCAATAAAATATTTGTATTCAAGTCAGTTGTCATAATATTTACTCTGGTGATAGCAAAGCTGAGAAGCATCTATGGAGACTTAATAAGGCCTACTCTATTACCATTTGTTGAGTACCACCTAAAGCGGGTATTACATAAAAGTTTCTTATACAGATCTACTCTTAGAAGGGCCTACAACTGTCTCTCTTTCTTCTTTCTTTTGTTTTCTGCAGTTTGCATCTGTGGAATACACAATTCCACTAGTGTGGTTTGTGAAGGCTATGACCAGAATAGAGAATCTAAGAAACATATGGAAACATAAAAGTTTACCCTGGAGTACCTTTTGGATTTACTGCATATTTGTGATAAGAAAGAGGAAAATTAAATACTTGTGGTATGACAAATACATAACAAAGGCTCTTATTTTATCTAATATAGAAATATTATAAAAGTCTCTTCTTTGCTCTTCTGAGGTATTCCAAGTTCTGATGGTCAGAGAAAATGATAAAGGGGTGTTTAGCACTTTCTAACAAACGGAGCTATTCTTCAAGAGCAAGTTTGATTTACTGACATCATAATTCCTTCTTGAGGGGAACAGTTTATGAGAAAAGAAAGCCACTGGGTGCAGTAAATCTAGAGAACAACTACAATGAGACAGTTCACAGTAACACAGCTCAAACAGCAATTTTAGAGGCATCTACTTGAAGAATATTAGGGGGTAGATCAGCATAAGAATGCTGGAGAACTAGAGCTTGGGAGAAACACTTGTTGAGATGCTCAAAAATTGCCTGGCAGTATCGGACCAAAGAAAACCTTGGAACTGGTTAAATGGGTAAGTGGACAAACTACTTTCTATTAGTTTTGGGTGAATCTCAGGTAGAAGTTAGCAAAGCCCAAGAACTATTTTAAAGCCTTACAATCTTTGGGCATTGGCCAATAAAGGGTTTCAGACACTTTCAGCAAATCCATTGTAATTCTGGCAATGGAGAAGAGGAAGCCTAGAAACTCAATCGTGGAGGTTTCAAAGGTGGAGGAGAAAATGATGATGTCATCTAAGTAAACTACTCCAAACTAGTCCAGTAGATCATGAAAGATGTTATGGACAAAGTGCTGGAAAGACCAGATGGTATCACCAGGTATTCAAAATGCCCATAGTGGGTTTGGAATGCTGTCTTCCATTCAACTCCTTCCCAGATTTGTACCATATTATAAGCCTCGCTTAGATCCAATTTAGTGAATAATGGTGGTAGATCTCTGGCAATCAGATAATTCCAGAATTAAAGAAGATGATACCAGTTATTAATTTGATCTAGTGGAATTCCCCATAGTCAACACAGGGTCTGAGTGTAACATTTTTTCTACAAAGAAAATTCCTGCCCCAGCTGTAGCAGTAGAGGGCTGATTTAACCCCTTGGTCAGATTTTTCTGTAGATAGGCTTTTAGACACCTCAACTCAAATTCAGTCAAAGGGTAGATTTGATCAAAAGGGATCTTAGTACCTACCAGTAACTCTGTTGGGCAATCATATATCCAATGTGGGGGGAGTTTGCTTCATTTTTACTGAAGACATCAGCAAAGTTCCTGCAAACCTAGGGTATGGAAAAGGATCCCACAGTTACTGATGGAGAAAAGGATTCAGATATCCCGGGCAATGGCACACACTTCTGATGCCAGTGAAAAGTGACTGGACTAGTAGGCCAGTCAATACTGGGGTTGTGAAGGCTTAACCAATGCATAGAAAAAGAAAAGAGAGAGACAGCGCACAAAGCAGGTACTGCATATGGGATGCACTGGCTGATTGTTACATTCTCTTATCTGCAACTTATCCAGATGGTGCTTTGCTGTTATTAGGTTTAAATGCAATAAGAATAGGGGAAATTATAGAGAAAACTTTTTTCTTCATAACGAACAAATAAAAATTCCAAAATTCCCATTGATTCAAATTCTGATTTTAACCCTTTGAATGCTAGAGAGGTCTTTGTCGCAATGCCTTGCAATGAGTTGGAGACCTTTCTATCATTCAAGGAGTTAAATGCCCCATTTAGGTGAACTAAAATGTTTCTTTCTTCCCTATGGTGCACATAATCTACTCTAGAGGTACTACCATTTTTTCTTCCTCAACCTTTTTGGAAACATGTATTCTTTTGCAGTTGTGAGCAAATTAGTTGTATACATTTTAGCAAAACTGTTCAATAGTAATTGATGCTTCCACTTTATATATGTTAGAGCATTTGCACGAGCACAATAAAGAGCAGTACACAATGCAAAATTGGAAGGCTTTGGAGGGACCGTCTTTGTCACCTGGATAACTTATGTGCGATGTATGTGAGCTACTAAAAACCTTTTGAGGAGGCAACCATGCTGGTTAGTTACCTAGCGGCAGGAATTCGTGAAGGTCTTCTACTCATATTTATTGCAGAAAAAACTGAGGAGCATGGTTGAGGAATCTCACCATAATAACACAGACATGCACCAGCTGGTATGTTAGCATATTTTGAGCAAGATTCTGGCATAGTATCCATTAAAAACAATTAGGAATACATCTTGCCACTTTGCTGGAACCTCACTTTAAAGGAGCAGTAAACATTTTTTTAATGAAAACACATATTTTATAGAACTTTTCCTGCTGAATAAAACAAGGTCACTCCCATCGCTGTCAGATGTTTTCTTCAAAATTTATAGAAGTTTAAATAATCAGGAAGTGAATTTACTGTGTTTACTTCCTGATAGTTCTAACTGACAGGAAGTGTCAGGCAGTTTCTATCACATTCTATGGAGAACTGTATGTCTCTGACTTTTCTGACTTTCCTCTCCATTAGAATCTAACAGTAAAACTAATTAGAATTTGACCACTAGAGGGCACTGCTAATGTAAAAAAACATGGGTTTAAACTGTAATAACTCTGGAAATATAAATCTCTCGGCAGTGGGAGTACCCTTATTTTACTCAATAGGAAAATCCCTACAATATATATTTTTTTCACAAAAAAAGTTTAATGTTCCTTTAAACAAAAAATTGCATAATTTCTGCCAAAATGTGATCAGTTTGTCACAACAGTGAGTCATGATGATCATCAGCATCTCTCTGAGAATTGGATTCTGTCAATGACTATAAATATATGCTTACAGATCTAGTGGAGAGGTGCACTGTAGAGAATGAGAGAGAAAGTTAAGGCTAACAAAATGCATAGTGAAGCATAGTGAAAAGGAAGGCAGCAAAGGGTTTAGACTACCAGTATTAGGAACAGCTACATTAACTATAACATCCCATTCCCAATATATCTTTGAACACAGGGTGATTCATGGGTCTCAGTCAAACTTTTGTGGTGGTGGTGTTGGTGGCGGCACATCTCTATAGGACTTGCTTCCTGAGCACAGGTTTTTAACTAATACAGAAAACACCATATATTCATCAGAGATTGTTTCAGTATACTTATTGGACAGCTACTTTCTCAGCAGAAAATATGACCCTATGGACTACTGGCAAACAAAACAATGTGTGTGGCCAGCACTGACACAATCAGCTGTGGAATCCCTTAGTTGTATACCAGCAGTGTTGGGAGACTAACATTTCTAAAAATTTACCAATCTAATACCATATGAGTATCAGGGAGCAGAAGTGGACAAAGCCACACATGACAGTGAAAACCAGACCGCATGTATTATTAACAACAGCACAGAGGATGAGGAGGATGACCACTGTTGGGATGGGATGTTGGGATGTTGTGTCCACTGCTATGACCACTGATTAATGTGTGTCAATAAGCTGAGAAATTATGCAAGCTTACATTACACTAAAAGTGATATTTATATTTGTTGTAGGCATTATGATGAATACAGACAGAGAGACAGACAGAAAGATAGATAGATAGATAGATAGATACAGAAATCTCATCACACCAGTCCACCACACCACCATACACATCTGCCAGAATAATTGTAGGCTGTAATACATTTTTTTCTTTTTTTTCTCTTTACAAATAATGGTTAGACAGCATAGCAGCAGGCTTACAAAAAGTCTGAAAATTATTTGTGTGTGCAGGACTTAGACTAGCCAAACAAATGCCCTGAGAAAAACTTTTTTCAGGACTTAGGCTTATCAAACACAAGTGCTGAGGAAAATTGGTTTGTAGGCCTTGGGCTTACCAAAACAAACTCAGAGACAAAACAATTATGCCCTACTGACCTAGAACCAGCAGTTCATGATAGTGTGTTGGGTGTTGGTATCCTTTTGAAATATCTCCCACTATTGGGCGACCAACAAAACAGTGAATTAAAAATGTTGCCTGGTTGAAAAGAACTACATTCTGATGTTGCAGGCTTAAGTGTTAAGACACTGGTGGTGATATGCCGGCATTTGCTACTGCTGCTGCTGAGTTGTCTAAGCAGCAGGAGGATTCTACTGCACCAAGGGACTGAGACCAAAAGCAGTGACATGAAACAGATGGTAAAATGATAATTCCACTAGCCACTAGCTCAGGTGATGAGCCCGAAGCAGCAGTAACAACAGCAGCATCACAACTAACACCCATCACTTCAGGTGTATCTAGAGAAAAAAGTCTGCCAATAATTAATTTCCTCCTGCACATCCTCCAAAATCAGTTGTTTGTTGGAATACTAATTTTTCCCTTGAGAGCAGGAAGGAACATTGGCAGAGCGGGTACGCCAGAAGAGGAGGTAGAGGACTCTGAGGGTGCCGAGGCAATGACAGTTGTTACGTCTTCCCTCACCCACAACTCTAGTGCAAGCTTGAGTGTTGAAACACTCTAATGACAGACAAGAAGAGTGGTTGTTTAACTTGGCTAGGTGGCAAACAGTTTTGCATAAGCTATTAGGATTCTAGACAGTGAGGCTTTGTACATGCCCTGGAATGATGGATGAACTGATTTCAAACAGGGAGTATATGAAGACAAGACTGCAGGGGCAACGGTAAGTATAACAAGTGCACTCTCACATTCCACAAATTATGTAAAGGTTTATCTTGTATTTGAGCACCGTTTGCTCCTACTTAACATCTAGTTCTCGACTGTGTTCCAGGTTCTCTTATATATACACATTATGAAGCAATGCGTTGAAGACATTTTTAAAATCCAAGAGCTTGCGCTAATTGTATTTTTCTACATTGCATACATATCAATGAACATTATTACGCAAATGTATTTTTTTATTCATTAAATGGATATTAATACATGTACAAAATTCAGCTTCAATTGATCCTCCTATAAAGAGGAAGATTTTACACTTTATTTCAATGTTTTTCATGTTGTAGTTCAAAAGTAATTCAATGCTAAAAGATCCCCCTCCCTCCCCTTTTACTCACGTCATGCTGCGTCTTTCAGCCAGCCGGATGGATTGCATACTTTGTGTAAGATTGTCCCTTGTTACATGCTGTCTGGTCCTCGACCGGATTCCACATCTAATGGGAGGCGGTTTACAGGATGCAAAAGGTGCAGAAGGGGGATCCGTTAGCATTTAATTATTTTTTTACTACAACACGGAAAATATTGAAATAAAGCATCACATGACCCTCTTTATAGGAGGATCAATTGGAGCTGCATTTTTCCAGGTATAATTATCCCTTTAAGCTAGTTACCATTATTCCATTATTATTATTTTTACAGACACCAACTAGACAGCATTTATATTCCAAGATTGTCATTTACAATCAACATACTTTCATCAACTGGATAAAACTAGGACAAAGTGCCAACCTCAAAAAGTTGCCATGTACTGACATTCTTTTTGGCATTCCATATCATATAATTATTTCAGACAAGGACAATTTAGATGAATTTGCTGAAATGGATGACTAAGTTAATCCAACAGCTTTTACAAATATGCTCTTTGTCACAAGTAGCTTAGTTTTACACATCCAATTCAAAAATCCAGATGGCTTTAATAATTACACTTGCCATATTAAAGATTTAACATAGTTTTTGGCATTATAGAATAATGGTCCTTTAGAAAATCATTGCCAAAAGGTTTAATTCATTCTATTTCCAACTACTAATGAAAGGAAAACCTTGCAAATATTTTTCGAAGTAGATGACAAAAATGGTAAGGGGTAGTTGAGTGTTATTGTTACCAAAAATGCTTCATTTGCCAACATTTACTTAGCATCTAATAGTGTTAAAATATGTAAAAGGACATTAGAATTTCATTTGTTATGTTTTGCACAACAATTGTGGTTATAAAAACAAATATAAAAAGCTGTCATTAATCTGCCGAACCCCATGATCTCCAGTATCTCAAAACACTCTCTAGTGACACAAATAAGCCTATATTGGTTTACAGACTCACAATATGATTAATTGAAATTTTCTTCTGCCAATGGGGGGTTAATTCACATTACATTAAATTTTCTTTAAAAATTAAATAAATTATCCCTTCAACCCCTTTATCATTACTTTGATTAGCTACTCCATTTTCACATGCATATGCAGTGGAGGGTTTAATTGTATACAAATGTAATTTTTGTTTTAAGATCAAATTACATTCCTGCTTCCCCAGCAATGAAGGAGTTAATTCTATTAAAAAAAAGTTGTTTTTATTTCAAGTCAAAATGATTTAATTAAATTGGGACATAATATATCTATCTCGACCGTTGATATCATCAGGAGAGTGTTTAATAAAATATGGAATATTGAGATCCCATTTTATTTTTTTTATTTATTTTTTTCCTGAACAAATTTAAAACAAGACATATAAAACTTGTTGAGGACTGGGTAGACATTATTGGTTGGGGCTGGAAATAATTCTGAACTCTTGCTACATATTGTTAAAAGTGACAAAGTTGAAGGTTCCTTAAAATTATTATTTATAAAAGTGAGAAAAATTTCCCATGTCATTTTTCGCAAAAATCTAATGATTTTTCTATTTTTTCACAAACGTTTTTTCTTTTTCTCCAATGCAAAATTTTCTTTTTCGCCTTTTTCAACACATTTTTCACCTATTCAACACTTTTCTCCTATTCCAACATAGTTTTTCCTATGTTTAATATGGTGCAACATTCCCCAGTACACTATTACTTCTTCTGAGAGCTGTAGTGGAGAAATAAGTAGCTGGAAGTCAGAACTGCGATTCCTACAGCAACATATACCTTGAAAAATGTGTTAGCATGCATTTGTCCTTTGCCAACAACACTTGCTTACTGCTTAAGTGACACTGGCACATATTCATTATAATGTCAAGTGATTAAAAAAATAAAGCAAAACATACAATGTGGCAGATGTATATGGTAATGGTGTGTGGGGGGGGACTGGCATGGTGTGATTGATGGGACCTTGACAAACTGTATCTACCCTGGGAGGAGAGGGATCATTTCATCGTCATTTATTGTACATGTTGCAGCAACCATTGCTGTAGTCAGTTTTTGAACTACCACTTTACTCCCACATCCCTGCACTGCACCACCTTTCCCCCCCGACTGTGTGTGTTTTTTACTCTCTACAGTACAGAACTGATGGAGTGTGATGTCTTTCCATGGCCCTCAACAAAATTCCCACTGTCATCTGTGTGTCTATCAAGTCTTCCTCAATCACTGAGCTCACATCAGGCTCCCAGTGAGCTGTCTGATATATGTATTTGCTTATTTATTTATGTATTTTTTATTTTTTTTATTTGTATTTTTTAAGTTGTTCACCCTGTCTTATAACAGATAGTCCAAAAAAAAAATATAACTAAAGAACAAAATCAACAACTTCTTTCCCCAGACTTCCCCAGCAAATAGACAATAAAAGCAAAATCAGCAAGCAATTTGGACCCGGTTGTCTGTGTCTTACCAGTCAGTCATACCAAATTTGGGGTATTTGGGGTCAACCTCCTTCTCCCCCACAGTGCCCCCAGACTACCCTAATATAGAGAACAAATGTCCTACCTAAAAGAATACCTAAACTAAGCTTCAATTCCCCTTTATTTGCCTATCTTCTCTAGCTCAAAAACATGCTGCTTTCTCCTCTCACAAACACAGAATGGCTGCTGTGAGAGCCTGATACCCTTGTATATGGCTATAGAAAAGTTGGGAAAACTTTGTTGTGGTGGAGAAAAAATGTTCTTCCCATTGATTTCAATATAATGAGATAGGCGGAAAACGCAAGAAAATTGGATTTTTCTCAGGAATTTTTTCTCCAAGTAGAAAATGCCATTTTTCACCAATTTTGGTTTGAGGTGAAAGTTTTCATTCATCCCCACTTGTGAATCAGTGATACTTTAATATCTGTGAATGTAAAGTATTTGTAAATGAGATACTATTGTGTGAATGGAGTGGGCTATGTGATAAAAGAAAAGAAATCTATCAAGTTAAATGTGAAATAAAGAGATGTGAGTCTAAATATGTGCAAGTTTATATGAAGCTCTAAAACACTGTTAGAAACAGTTAAATATCATGAATAAAATTTAAAGGAATAAGACTGAAATTATGGAATAGTAGACTAATGGAGTTTAATTATACATCCTTTCTGAAACAAAAAAAGATGAGCAGACAATACGTAAAACAATAGTAAAATCATCATAATATAAACACATAATATCTAAAAATCAGACGTCTAGATATTTAGAAATTGATTAAAAAATTAAAAACAAGCATATATGATATCTAGCAGAAATATACTGAATAAATGTTTGTTGTCTTTACAACATAAATTTAAGTTGTGAAAAAAGGAACATATATTCAAGAGACAGGTCCAGAGGGGTCAAAGAAAACCATATCATCAAAATCTACATTGAGTCCCCCCTGAGGCCAAAGTATGAATTTCATGGATTCAAAACGTCTCTCTCTGTCTTAACCTCCTTTCTTATGGTTTATGGTCACATGTTCTATACCTGTAATTGTAAGTTGTGTACTGTATGTTGACAAAGATATTTGAGCCTACAATTATTAGATATACAATGGTTCTCTGCTTGGGTCTCAATTTTTTTAATGTGTTCGGTAAATATTGCTTTGAGCTTCCTTTTAGTATGTCCTACATATTGTAAACCAGAGTTGCAAGAAATAAGATATATAATACTATATATGTGATGTGTCAGTTGATAAAATTGGCTATATTATAAGACTTTCCTGTTACTATGGATACAAAGGAAGAACTGGTTTTACCACACTTATGCATTCTTTTAGAAAATGTAAAACTAATATTTTCAGGTTGTTATAATTATTATTCACTAGGGGCCATTCTATTTCTTATATTTTGATTTTTCTTAAACACAATTTGGGGTTGTCAATCCCATGCCCCCTGAGAATCCACCCCGCTTTTTCCAACCAGCAGTAGGACCTAGCCCAGAGTTACTGCATCCTGAAATATGTGGCCTCCATATTTAGAGTATCATCAAAAAGACCACGTTTACAGGATTGAGTGGATACCGGACCATAAAAGCAAGTACCTACTTCACTGTGGGCAAGTTTTGGTGGACATAGTTTCAATGGCTACTTTGGGGTTGGGACCCTAGAAATGCCTTTTGCCTAAGATGGGCACCATGTGAGAGCAAATATTGGTGTTTTTTAATTGTTTTGCTGTAAATAAATTATATTACTTAGATGGTATGTAGGACAATCGGTTGT
The DNA here is from genome assembly GCA_037306005.1 of Rhinophrynus dorsalis. Lineage (NCBI taxonomy): Eukaryota > Metazoa > Chordata > Amphibia > Anura > Rhinophrynidae > Rhinophrynus > Rhinophrynus dorsalis. The sequence goes on along the minus strand of CM074718.1, from coordinate 93,159,790 downwards.
GCTGCACAAATACACTCATTTTTATGCTGATTTGGGAATTTCATCATCTTCATTGCCCTCTTTAGATCTTTTTCCAAATATATTTGAGGTGCTCATTTGTGGCGCGATGCAAGAAACATTCGCATTGGATAAAGGAATTTTTGTGTATAGATAGATTTTGTGCATGTTTTAATCCAGGAAGATAAATACTGAATGCTTCTTGAATTGCGCATAAAAAATTCCATTTTACGACAACAGTACACATATAAATTAATTCGCAATAGCAGTTCTTGCATTAGGCGCATTCGCTATTCCGCTCACACAGATTCGTTAATCTTAGCCACGCCCACAAAAAAAATAAATATACTCAGCCGTTCACTAATCTTGATTTTTTTCATGCTCAATTCAACAAAATCATGTGCAAACCTATTCCCAAGTGATTTTCACACAGGAAATAGAGATTGCGCATGTTTCCTGCATCGCGCCATTAGTTTTAATTTTAGGCATTAAAGGGATTTCCCTAAACTTTCTATGAACTTGCATTTTTCATAAATACTGAGAAGCTGTGATACAGGAGGACTCTTACTATTCTTATTAGATGCATTATTTATAGTATTTGCATTTATACAGATTTTTAGATATATTTATTTGTCTAGCCATATTCTGTTTTTTGCTCAGTTTTCTCTTTATGATAATAGTATGAAACCATAGAGGAAACAGGAGTTGATTTTTAGGAGCCTAGGCATTAGCCAACTTATTGTTTATGTGTGTGGGGGGGGGGAGTGTGAACTGTGTAAAGCAAATTATACAACAGAATAAAATATTATATCTTATGAAGCACACAGAGAAAGGCATATTTTATTTGAGCTATTTTTATAATGGGGGCTCAGCTGGCAAAATCCCATGGATTTTGAAGAGTCACTTTTGTGACTCTGATGAGCTAGCAACCTTTATAAAGGGTTTCATTAACTGTTTAATGGCTTGGTTTCCCAGCTGTGTTTTAAATTTTTGAGCAAAAATGACACAGACTATTTTAAATAAAAGAATTGGAAGTATTTTTTTTACTCATTGCATACATAAAGGTAGCTGTTTGGGGGTTTTCAGGAGGAATGCTAGCTAGCATTTTAGATTGTGGCCAATGGATGGGGAATCTCCAATAAAGAAATTATTGTTATTATCAGGTACACAACACATGAGTGATACATTGGCTTACTGAAAAACTGCAATTTTCTCCCATATTTACAATTCACCCTTTATTAAAAGGACCTCATTTCTCATTATAAGTATAGTCAGTGTTTAGGGTTAAAGTAGGGTTTAGACATTTCATAAAAATGTTCTCAAGTATTATTATTAAGTACATTATGATCTGTTGCTCTAAATGTATCTCTTCTAATCACCTGCTGTTCTTTATTGCATGAGCTTTTCTTTTTCTGTGAAGAACTGTCTGCCATTACAGGTTATTTCAGTGTTTTTGCTTGCATACAATTAGTATAATAAATAGGTGAACTTACTAAAGTACTTAAAGAAGTTTAAGTACTTTTTCTTATCTTAATAATCTGTGTTGGTTGACAGAACTCAGATCGAATGAAACCAAATTCACACTGGCTGTTGTATGCAGTTTGACTGAACTGGGTTTTATTTTAATGCTCAATGCAGAATTGTGTCACCTTAAGTGACTGAATATGTCACTCATTTTAGAAGGGAATCCTCATTTCCTCAAGTCTGTGGATGGGAGCATACCATCCTATATGATAATTCACTAAAACGTTTGCCACAATGCAGTCATGCGCAGTAGACACTGCCCGTGACGAGGCTGATACAGAGTGGGACACTCCAAAGTCAGAACGGAGTCCTCTCTGTGTACCTTCAGGTGTGCAGAGAGGATTCTGGTCTGACTTCGGAGTACCCCGCATCAGCCGTGTCACGGCCAGTCTGTACTGCGCATGACTGCACCGCGACCGACTGGCACTGTGGCCCATGTACACGGGCTCTTCAACTAGTTTTAAATATTTCCTTTCACAAACTGCCCTTTTATACTCCTGACATTCAAATTATTAATATCATTCTTCTCTCTTGTATAGACTGCAGCTTGTCTCTGATGTTCAATTATACCTACAAGGATATTCCTAATACTCAAAGATCTTTCATGCAATCGTTATTATAAATCCAACTTACTGTAATTTTTATATCCAACTGTTAGAAACAATGTCAACTGGTGTCCAGAAGGGGAATTGCCTATTAATAATGTGCTTTAATGGATAGATTGTCATAGACCAGGCATGCCAAGCATGCAGCCCGTGGGCCACCAACTTGCAGTCCTCCATAGAGGCAAATTTATTAAATGCCAGTTTTTTTGGCTTCTGTTCAGATTTCACTGATCCTGAAACCCTGACAGGGTTTACAGCCTGCTGCTATGATCCACAGGCAAAGCATTATGGTAGTGGCTAGATTCTAGTGGGTTAAAAGACTTTTGGTGGTATCACCATTCAGTCACCTGACTGCAGTGTGTAGGGAGGGGAAAGACACAATAATAAAGAGATGCAGGCTGAAGAAGGCAGGAGTTGAAAGTGCAGAGGTGCATGTGGGTGTAAATCAGCATTCTCATACTGTGGCATTGTACTTTATTCCCTTTTAATGTTGGTGTTGTGGAGCTGAACATATTTTTATGTTCTGTAATGCCACTGGCCTGATGTACTAAGGGAACATGGTGCAATCTAATTTCACCAATGGGTATTTTTATTTTTTGTCTATGTCAAACTTGGTTTGCCCCAGAAATGACATCCTCATTCACTCTCCAACGCTGGAGATCCATCGCTCTGATGTATCCAAAGTTTTGAGCCTATATGCGACAACAACTTGTTTTGCAAGTTGGAAAAGTGTGAATTTCATAAGCTCCAGACAACGTTTCTGGGGTATATCATTTCTGCTTCCGGGTTCACCATGGACCCTCAAATGTTGTCTGTGGTACTGAAGTGACCTTGTCCTATGGGACTCAAAGCGGCCCAAAGATTTTTGGGGTTCGCTAATTACTACAGAAAAATTATAAAGAACTTCTCTTCTATTGTCAAACCACTTACCGACATGACTTGTAAAGGGGCCAAGACCTCTGAATGGTCCCAAACAGTTATCTTGGCTTTTGAAAAACTGAAGGCAGCTTTTGCTGCAGCCCCATATTGGCATATCCCAATCCCTCTCTGCCCTCTACCCTGGAGGTTGATGCATCCGAGATCAGAGTGGGCGCCCTGTTATCACAACGTTCAGCTCCTGGGGAGGCCTTGCTCCCTTCTGGATATTTCTCCAGAAAACTGTCCAAAGCAGAGATGGTATATCAAACTGGGGACAGAGAGTTACTGGCAATTATCCTGGCCCTGAAAGAATGGAGGCACCTTTTGGAGGCACTAAATCTCCTATCTTAGTTTTGACTGACCAAAAGAATCTCGTTTACCCTTCTGAGGCCAAGCGCTTGTCTTCCAGGCAAGCCAGATGGGCATTGTTCCTTTCCTGTTTTATTTTTGCGGTCTGATATCTTCCTGGCTCGAAAAATGTTAAGGCAGACACGTTGTCTCGCCAGTTTTGCTTGCCTTCCAGGGAGGAGGTTCCACCGTCCCAGATCATTCCGGCTGATCGTATCCTTGCTACTATACGAACCTGTATTACTTCTCCTCTGGGAGAAGAGATTTTGGCTGCTCAAGCTTCAGCACCTGCTGACAAACTTGATGGCCGTTTCTTCATTCTGGTGCAGTTGCGCACTTGCTGGCCACGTTGGTCGCGACCAATTGATTTGGACCTTGTCTTGATTATTCTGGTGGCCTAGTCTCCAGTCCGATTGTGCTGCCTTCACTGCTGCGTGCACAACCTGTGCTCAAAATTAGTCACCTAGGCACCTGCCGATGGGATTGCTCCAGCCAGTGGCCAATGGGGAACGTCCCTGGTCACATCTATCTGTCGCTTTTATGCTCAACCTTCCAAGTTCCATGGGTTGTACAGTCATACTGATGATTGTGGACAAATTTTCAAAGATGGCTCACTTTGTGCCACTTAATGGCTTACCATCCGCACAGGAATTGGCAAAGGTTTTTGCTAGGGAAGTTTTCCGACTCCATGGCATACCCAAAGTAATCGTGTCCAATAGAGGAAGCCAACTTGTGTCCCGCTTCTGGAGGTGTTTCTGTGCTCACATGGGAATTCAATTGTCATTCTTCTCCTCATACAACCCACAAACTAACTGTGTGGCAGAAATGTGAAACCAAGCCTTGGAACAGTTCCTCCACTGCTATATCTCTGACCACCATGATAATTGGGCTATCCTGTTACCTTGGGCGGAATTTGCCAGGAATTGTGCCGTTAACTCGTCTACTCAGAGTTCCCCCGTTCTTGGTCAACTATGGGTTCCAACCCTCAGTTCTTTCTGAGACCTTCCAAGCACAAGAGATTCCGACTCTTGACAAGGATTTGATGGCACTCCGTTCCTCTTGGGTTCAGGTACAGTATACCCTACATAGTTCTTTGCAGTGACAAAAAAGGCATGCTGACCGTAGGCGACTGCCGGCACCTATCTTCCAGGTAGGAGACAGAGTGTGGTTGTCTTCCCGTAACTTGCACCTCTAGGTTCCTCGTAACAAATTGTCTCCTTGATTCATTGGTCCTTTCCGTGTGTTGTGTAAAATTAACCAGGTAGCTTATGCATTGGAGCTCCCTACCAATATGCGCATTCATAATGTCTTCCATGTTTCCCTGTTAAAGCCCTTGGTCTGCAACCGGTATACCTCAGCTCCCGTCCATCCTGCTCCTCTGAGAGTTGCAGATCAAGAGAAGTATGAAGTTCAAAATATTCTGGACTCCCGTTTTGTTCTTGGGTGCCTACAGTACTTTATTCATTGGAAGGGATATGGTCCAGAGGAATGCTCCTGGAGTCCAGCTGGCGATGTTCATGCTCCTGTTTTAGTGTGCAGATTTCATGCGAGATTTCCTGACAGACCCTGGCTGGCTCCACGGATGGGGGCCTTTGAGGGGGGGGTACTGTCACAGCTTACCTTGGTTCCAGTGCACCTCTTCAGGTGATGCTCAAGATGATGCTTCAGCGTCAGCAGCCATCTATGCAGCACGGATTGATGCAGGATTATGGCAAGGGTTGGACGCATCAGAGAAAGATGCGTCATCTGCAGGCGCGAGGCTTCTGAATGAAGCAGGCCTCTGTTTTTTGTGTTTGCTTCCTGTAGTCTTCTCCTACCTACTTCCTCCCTCTGAGCTGCTCCTCTTATCTACTTCCTGAGGAGAGGTGTAAAGGGCAGACTGAGTCCTGACTCAGTTGCCCTTGTGTTGTTGTACAATATAGTTCTGTCTCCTTGGGCTCTGTGTATGACCTGACTTGTCTGACCATCCAATCTGGTGCTGACCTGTGGCACTGTCTGACTATTCTTCTGTCTGAACCCTTACAGTGGACAACCAATCTGGTGCAGACCTGTGGCTCTGGTTGACTACCCGAACTGTGTATGACCTGGCTTGTCCGACTACCCTCTCTGGTGCTGACCTGTGGCTCTGTCTGACTTCTATTAATTGTTCCTTTTATTTAGCAGACACCCAATCTGGTGCAGACCTGGGGCTCTGGTGGACTAGCTATACTGACTGCAGGCGTGAGTCAGGTATCCACATTTGTTATACTGACTGCAGACGTGAGTCTAGTATCCACTTTCACTATACTGACTACAGGCTTGAGTCAGGTATCCGCATTCACTATACTGACTGCAGGAGTGAGTCTAGTATCCGCTTTCACTATACTGACTGCAGGCATGAGTCAGGAGTATTCCGCACTCATCAGATCAAGATTTTGTGTTCCGGTTCCTGGTCCTGTTCCTTTCCAGTTCCAGCTCCTGGTTCCATCTGAGACTACCAGTGGCTTTGTCCTAGTCCCCAGCAGTGGGGTCAGTCTTGGCAGTCTACTATTCCTTATAGTAGCGCTTGCTGGCTGTGACCATCTGCTTGTGCCTGCCTTATTACCATTGTATGTTATCTTTATTGTTATTTAATTAACTGCATTTTACTATACCGTACTGACTCCTGAACATCTCTGTGGAACCGTGACACTAATGAAACTAAAGATGAGAAATGTGGGGGAACCCAACTGGGGGAATGGAAATTCTGCAAATTCCTATTGATTTAAATGGGCCTTAACCCACAAATGCTTGAGCAGTCATCAAGGCAATGACAAGCATAAGGATTAAAATTTCCATTTATTTAAATTGGGTTTTTGTTTGTTTCCTATGAAGCAGTTGGTTTGTCCCAGAATATCTACAACTCTCTTAGTGCACTGTATGGCTCCTCTATTTTGTTGTCTTTATGTTATGTATATCTGTGGGGGGTGTTGGGAGGACCCCCCTGTGTTTGTGCATATGGGGGAAACATGCAACATCATCCACAGCCATTGTTAATCCACTGCAAGAGGAAGGCCTTCTCAGCAAGCCTCCAACAACTTTGGTCCTGAGCCTTTTGTTGCCAGTTGGTACCAACAAATCTTGTCTTTTGAACTTTAGTATTGAGTATAATCCATACCAAAATTAATTTGGTTCATCTATCATCAGGTATTCTTACTATATGGCCTGCCCGTTTCCATTTCAAATGCTTTACTCTTTCAGTGATGTTATAGACCTTTGTTTTCTGATGAATCCATGCACACATTTTTCAGTCTCTTTTTCTTATGTTTAGAATGAAATGCACAGTGTAACCTTAAGTTTTTGTACGGCTTTGGCATTCAGTGTCCATGATTCACAGCCATACGTGAGGACACATTGGTCAAAACCTTTTGCTTTAGGCAGAATGGTAAATTTATCTTAAAGATTGTACTATTAAGTTTTCCAAGTGCTTGCCATCCCAATTGTATTCGTCCTTCAATTTCCATCTGGGTGTTTCCATTTGTTGACATTTCCTGTCTAAGCAAAAAAACTTCTAGTTCTTGTCCATCTATTTTGATTTTCATTGGTAAATTTGTTAACATAGTAACATAGTAACATAGTAGATAAGGCTGAAAAAAGACATGCGTCCATCAAGTCCAGCCCATGCCAATAACATCCCTGTTGATCCAGAGGAAGGCAACAAAAAAGCCCTCTGGAGCAATTTCCAATGTAGGTGTGTAGGTGTGTGCGTGTGTGTGTGTGTGTGTGTGTCAAATAGTTCCCCGGATATATCCTATTTGCTTTGAAGCCATCTGTCATAACTGTCAATATTGTTCTGTGCTAGATAGGCATCCATTGCTTTTTTGAATGCAGTTACATTATCTGCAAGCACAACATCCCAAGACAAAGAATTCCATAGCCTTACCACCCTTACTGTAAAGAATCCCTGCCTGTGTTTTAGTCGAAAGCGCCTTTCCTCAAACAAGACTTGTGTTTTGTTGATAGTCATCTTCAGACCAAAATATTTGCTTTTCTGTTGTAGCTCTTCAATGCATTCTTGCAGTTCTTCAGGACTACTTCCAAAGAGTATGATAGCATGTAGGTAGCCTCCATTTATCTTGATTCCTTTTTGTGCCAAATTAGTTTGCAGAAGATTTCTTCTAAACAAGTTGAAAAATAGTTTTGGGGAGATTGTGTCTTCTTGTCGGATGCATTTCTTTGTTAATATGGACTTTCACATTGTTGACCTGTATTTATGCAGTTGCGTTTTCATGTATTGATTGGAGGATATTGATGTAAGCTCTTTCCATTCCTTAGTTGATCAAGGCACCGATTATTGCTTTATTTTTCTTTTCTTAGTCTAAGAAGTATTTGCATAATAGAAGGTTGTGTTCATGATGTAGCGCTATAAACTTGTTGCACTGTCTGGATTAGGTCCATTATACTGAAATCTCTCTTGAAGCTTGGTTGTTCTATATGTTATGCTGCGTTACAAGATGATTGGCAATTGACTTTTTTATTGATTTTATTGCAGCTTCTACTTCTTCACCAAAACCTCTTGCACAGCTTCACCCTCTGGGACTGCATGGTATCCTTTTGAAATGTCGCATGTGAAACAGTAACATAATTGAAAGGGTGACACGAGAATCTCGCATTGAAGGGAAGCATGAGATTCTCATGTCGCAGAATTCAAGGTTGTCTTTACTCTCACCAGTATGATGGGAAATGGCTGCCCCGGCTGTCTATAAAATGGCTGGGTATTGGACGTCAGCTCCCATCATCCTTACCAGGATTATATTAAATGGCTGCTGCGGCTCTATCCCCTTCTCTGCTGCTCCTTGTCACAATGTATCTGAGGAAGCGATTACAATAGGTAAAAAAAATATATATATACACTCGCATGTAAATGGATCTCTTATGTTTGTAGCGAATTATCCAATAAAGAGCAATGTTGATTCCCCAGCTCTCTGTCCCCTTCTCTGCTGCAGCTCTCAGGATTGTCAGGTGAAAACAGATCCATTTACATGCAAGTGCAGATTTTTTTTTTTTTACATATTGTAATCGCTTCCTGAGATACATTGTGACAAGGAGCATCAGAGAAAAGGATAGAGCCATGGCAGCCATTTCATAGACTCCTGGTAAGGATGATGTGAGCTGAAGTCCAATAAGCAGCCATTTCATAGACAGCCGGGACAGCTGTTTCACATCATACTGGTAAGGGTAAAGGCGACCTTGAATGCCGCGACATGAGAATCTCTTTAGTGCAATGCGAGGTTCTCATGTCGCCCTTTCTATCATGGCAACAAGTAAAATTAATCCTTTTATCTCACACTGTTTCACATGCGACATTTCCAATGTAAACACACTGCATTCAGTTGTTGTCCCTCATCCTGACCATCTTACTGTAGCTGTGGTAGTCCAGTGATGTAGATGCAAAATGAATGATTATCATATATGTAATAATTCCTTTTTTATTGGACTAACTTAAAATATTCAGGATGAGCTATCTAGAATAACAGCCTTTCTTTAGAAAGTCAAAAGCAGTGCTAGTCATCAAAATTGAACATCCAAGTCAGATAAGAGATGCAATATATAGGTTAAGAAAACACAAACTGATAAAATACATCTCAAAACCAGTTTAAGAATCATACAATTCCTTGGTCAGTATGAAAGGAATGTGGAGAAGGGGGTGGATGACATGCAAAGAGAGGATGAGAGAGATAAATCCATACACAAACATATGAAATAGAAGAAAATAAAGGAAATGATATAATATGATGTTTTGGTAATGAGAAATACTAAGCCCTTATTTATTCTAGCGTCTTTGGCACTTACTCTTTCTTACTCCATAGAAACATACCACACAAGGATGGAATTGATCCTTGCTATCAATTCATACTTTCACATGCCCACACCCAAAAATAAATCCCCAAAATTATGACTACATTTATCCACAATCTTTTTGTGGCCAACCTCGAACAGAGATTTCTTGGTACATACCACGATATGAATGATATACTCACCATATGGACAGAAGGAAGAGAAGAAGACTCAAAGGACTAGATTTAAAGACAGTCGATAGCCAAAAAAAGGTGAAGCCATTTTGTCAAGCTCTGTAAGCTATTTAAAGATCAGTGCTATGAAAAAAATGCAAGCAAAAAAAAAACTCCTACCGGCCGCTAAAATTATGTGTTAAAAAAAAAAACGCTATAAGTTGCCTTTTAATAGCCGATGCAGCTATTAAAAGGCAAAAAAACCTAAGTTCACGGTGGATGTATTGATATGGGGCTCTAAGCCCCATTCTTTTTTGTTTACAGATACAATAAAGAAGAATGAAAAGAAGACAGAAGATAAAAGAAAGAAGAGAAGAAAGAATGAACACAGAAGGAGAGAGACAGTGGATGACAGATAAGTGTAACACATATAAGTTAACGATCGGTGCTTGGCAGTTTGTCAGACACCAACAGTTAACTTTTTTACTGTGAAGTTCCCAATATCGCTGCTATTTAGCAGTGTTTTGGGAACTTAATGCACAAAACGGAAGTTTAGCCACAAGACCATTTCTGTGGCCTAATGTCCATTGTGCTTTTAGCTGGTACTCACTTTGACCTTACCAGCTATTTTAATGCAAACCTTTAAATCTGGTCCAAAGAATTTTATAAATCCAATGCTCTTCATTCAGCTATTAAACTTTTTTCTACAGAAGGCGTACATTTCCCATATACAACATAACATTTTCCAGTGGCAAACTACACTCATCTCAATATAGAAAACCCACAGACAGGTGGAATTATTAACATCTCCACCTTTCACCAATTTCACATTAAACAAGGCATCATTCATAGCCAAGCAATCAGCTACCACTGCATATGCCCTTATACAAATGACCACAACCACTGAGTTGGAAACAAAAACTGGTTAATAGAAAACTGATCAGTGAACATAAAACTAATGATTATGGGTCAAACCATGCAACAAAGCTCACTGCAAACTGTGTCAACATATTTGTATGAACAATGTTTCACAACACAACAAGACTCATGACATTAAACAATTCTATTTATATATCAGCAATTGTTTCACTGAATGTGAAAAGACCTAAATCTTAACAAAATAATTTATATACAGACAATCAAGAAATATAGAGAAAAAAATAACTTTACTCTCATTGGTCATCATTTCACTCAGAGAAACCATTCTATCCAAACATTCAAAATCAAAACACTTAGAAAATGTCAAAGATAGCAAAGGGAGAAATATATTTGAAAAAAAGATGATCAGCTTTTTTAGCACAAAGGCACTGGACTAAATAAGGGCTTGGGAATCTGGATTCCTTTCACATTACCAAAACTTTATATAACATTTTCTTTATTTTCTTTGGTCTTGAGTAGGGGTGGGCAAAAGGTCCTGTTGTGTTAGCACAAAAAATCCTTTAAAACCATGTTGTTGTCCACTTTTTCAATGAAAAATCTGCTTTAAAACAGTGATTAAAATCTTCGCATTATTCAATTCTCAAAAATTCTTCGCCATTTTTTTCAATGGCTAGACAGTTTCTGCCAATTGTTTTACGTGTGGTTTTTGCCTTTTCGCTATAAAAACTTGACATATGCCAGGAAGAGAAATACAATAGAAGCAGCTACAGAGAGAGGTAGATGCGCTGTGCTGTTCTCCTGTGAAATTGAGGCAAAATTGAGGCAGGAGAGGCTCATAGTGACTGTTATCACTATGAGCAATTTTACAACAAATAAAAGGAAGGTCCCTTATGTGTCCACTGAGTCTAAGGAGGAAGTGACCACTATAGAATGCTGGTCAGTCCCCCTAAATCACCTCTAGGGATCTTGGGGAAATTAATGTCAAGGGAGGAAGAAGAGGGTAGTAATGAGGGCAGGACAGGTCAGCTGCCGGTGCCTCCTGCCAGTTGTGCTGCCTATGCTGCCATCAGTGCTGTGCCTGCTGCCATTGCTGCACCTGCTGCCACCAGTACTGAACCTGCTGCCAGTGTGTCTTGTAATACTCAGGAGGGGGGTAAGGAGAAGATGATGCCAAGTGTGACAGCAGGGGACCATAAGTCAGACATGCTGCCCCTGCTGCCACCAGTGCTGTGCCTGCTGTCAGACTTGCAGTGCCTGCTGCCACCAGTGCTGTTCCTGTTGCCAGTGCTGAACCTGCTGTCCCCAGTGCTGAACCTGCTGCCAGTTTGTATTGTAATACTCAAAAGGGGAGAAGGAGAAGATGATGTCAAGTGTGACAGCAGGTGACCCTAAGTACTACTTAGTACTACTACTAAGAAGGTCCAGCAGTTTCCCAACATCGTGGGTATATCCCAAATTTAACTATATATAGCACAATCCATAAAATATCTTTTATTATAATTACTCACTCAAAATGCAAAAAGAGAACTTGTGGATATACAACTGAAATTCACCCCTAAGCGTGAGAAACTCTAATGGCAATAAACTATGTCACATATAATCCTATATTCCAATAGCTCACTCATGTTCAAATTTTGACACCTGTCATATCAGACTAAATGGAGAAACTCACAATGTCAAAATCAATCAACCACTAACGTATTTAAAATATATATTTCTTCAAATCACAATGACATCACATGTGTCTCCATATTGTTTACAATTTTGAAATACAAAGAGTCAAAAAATCCCTTCATAAATTTTAGAGCACAAATAAAAAATTATAAAAAAAAAATTATATTATTATAGAAATCTATAGGGATCAGTCCTATAATATATATATATATATCCCTAAATCAAGTAATACTTGAGTAAGAACTTGATGGACTTGTGTCTTTTTTCAACCTAATTTACTATGTTACTAAGTACCTATAAAGTTGCTTCAAGTGATCTTCCCCCATACTATTGGCACAAACAATCTGAAAGGACCACCACAAAGCAAAAAGCTTCAGACATCACAGTCCGCACGACTAGCAGAGTGGACAAATAGATTAAAGATACCTTACAACCTCAAATTCATACTACTAGATAACTTCTAAAATGGATCTTGCAGATCACACTTATTTTGCCTTCACAGAAATCTATAAGCATATACATGTACATATACATATATTAATAGAATTACCAATCTCATTAATTATATTTTCATCATGCAAACCATAATGGAAAAGTGCCTACACAAATATCCACCAAAATACCCGCAATAAGTTGTATATTTATAAAAGAGGTTAAATGAGTCAAAGAGTAATCAACCCCAAAATCAACAGCACGATTAAACCGAGAGGATCACCACAATACAAAAGGCATAAGCCACATGCACAAAAACGTGGACAAATACCCCCAGTATTGTATCAAAAAAGATTGTGGACTCATCCTATCAAAAAACCTCTTTATAAAACATAGTCATTTGACCTTCAAAAAAGACCTATATAATTAAACCATTATTAATTAAGTGGATGATTCTATGACCTATATCCCTAAACCTCCCACTAATGACTACCCTCTAGTCTAGAATCATGATATTACAAATGCCTTGTAATTAAACAAAAACTACTAAAAATAAAACGCGAAAAATAGATTATGTAATCTACTTTCTACCAATGACCTAAAAAAAGAAATATCTATTCTGATGCATATAACCTCCCTGTATATCTCCCATGTTAAGTAATACCAAAAATAACCACTACTATTTAATCACATTATACAACCCATACCCACCTATAGCTACTATTAAAGGCAGGGTGCATTCTACAAATGCCTTACTTACTAAATATACCTCGTCTATATTCTCAAATATAAATAAAAAAAATATAAACAAATGCTATAAGCTATAATAATTAACTATAAAATCTCTAGCAGCACAATTGACTCCAAAGATCTGTATCCTCAAAATATTAAAAAAATAAAAATATATATAGGTATCAATAAACCATAAGTTATGACCCAGGAGTCTCTAACATCTCATTTAACCCCAAAGGGGAGAGTGTAGACAATCTATATAAACACTGTGTTGCATTAAACCATTGTCAATATTCCTACTATGCTGTCCTACCCTGGTCCTGATTTTTTGAGTGGTCCTCCCTACATAATTAGGGATGGGTGAAAATATTCACCTCAAACTGAAATAGGTTAATAATGGCACTTCCCTATGGAGAATAATTTCCTGGAAAAGTGCCTTTTTTTTTTTTTTTGCTTTTTCACGGGTTTTTTTTGCCTACCTCATTGTGCATTAAATCAATGAGAAGAAAATGTTTTCTCTCATTACACAAAAGTTTTCTCTACTTTTCTACAGTTAAATAAAAGGGTGTCAGGCTCTCATAGCATGCTATTCTATGTTTGTGAGAGGGGAGCGCAGTACATTTTTTTGAGCTAGAGAAGATAGGGCAATTGAAGTTTAGTATAGAGAATCTTCTAGGTAGGAAATTTGTTCTCTCTATTAGAATAGTCAGTGGAGCACTCTGGGGAGAAGAAAGGAGGAAGGAGGTTGACCCCAAATACCCCAAAATTCAGAGTGACTGACTGGCAAGACATAGGCAGCTGGGACCTATTTGCTTGCTGATCTTGCTGTTATTGTCTCTGTGCTGGGGAAGTCTGGGGAAAGAAGTTATTGATTTTGTTTTTCATTTTTTTTTTGGACAGACTGTCATAAACACAAAGAGTAGTTGAGTAATGTCCAGCAAACACACAAGGGGCAGGGGGAGGGGGAAGGGAAATACGTTTTGGAATTTATTTTATGGCTTAAGTTACCCCAGATCCAGAAACTGTTTACTCAAATTACTTATAGTTCTAGTAAACTCCATGCCGCATTTATATTTGTTCTTGTATCCCACACATTTTTTCAAGTTCAAGGGTGTCACCCCCCCCAGATGATCAGGATATAGTCGGTAAATCAATGACAGAGGACCAGATTCATGCCGAAAGGGTTATTATATACCAATTGTTCTTCTCAATAAGATGTAAGCCTCTGAAGATGAAAATCCATGAAAGTGGATAAATTGGAAGTCAATACATTTACACCCAATATTATCAGCCTACTGGGTGGATGGTGAGGGTCTTATGGACCTTTGGTAGATTATAATACAAAGAAGGCCTAGGATTTTTAACATATATAAATGTTCTTTCATCCTTATCAAGTAGACCCTCCTCATAGGCTATTTCTATCATAACCATGAATTCTCTCCTGAAGGACTCTGCTGGACTCTTAGTTAACACATGATAATATCTATCTTCTCACAATATCGGTTCAGCCTCACATAAATAATCAGCCACATCTTGAACTATAATACCCCACCTCATCAGCCTGTTTTACAATAATTTGATTGTTTTTCTTCAGATCTGAAAGAGTTCTCAGCTCTTCCTTACTGAGGTTACTTTCAAATTCACCTCTCCTATTAAAATGTCTAAGCTTCTCCATAACAGATACACTAAATGTCTCAAAAAATGGTCCCTTTGACTTTATAGGAAAAATGTCTGTTTTGGTTTAAGGCTCATTGGTACACTGCCCTGCATGATAAATTCTCTGTCACTGTCAATTAGTATGACCACCTCTCTACCTGAATCATCCAAGGGACACTCTTGTGACAACTGGCAAAGCTCCTGGTAGGGGACCTAGATATATTTTAAGGGCCTTATTAGCAAAACACATCTTCAACGATAACTTACAGACAAAGTCATTGAGGTCCACAAATAACTCAAACAAATCAGATTGACTGGAGGGACAGTTTACTCTCACTGGTAGACAGCATATAACTTGATATATTAATCATATTTGATGTTTCACTCCTTCAAATCTAACTCACTGGAGTTTCTATTCTTTATTTTTTTGGGACTTCACCCTCGACCTCGAGATCCTCTGTGCCTTGTTTTTTGTTGGTGTTGTTTGGTCCTAATGGAAGGAACCTGTTGGACTGACTCCTCCATCATGCCAGCCCACTCACCAAATTTTGGTCCAAAAAAGGCACATGCACAGAGGAGAGAGAGGTGTAGGGTAGAGTAATCCCATTTTCCTTACCTCCTACACTTCCCATAGGGGTGGAGGGTAAAACAATCTCATTGTCCTTACTACCCAAACTCTACTTGGTACACAATTCAATCACCCCACAAGGGGATCTTTCTGCCTCATTAGATCCAAATAAACCATTCATACACTTTCTAGAGGAACTAGAAACCATTATAGATTTAAAATCAATCTTAGCATTTCTCTCAATGCTTGCTACTTCCTTTCCTGGGACACTATGCTGACCATTATTCACCTTAGGATTTTCTTCATAGATATAACTCTCTTGCAACCAGTCCAGCTAACTCCCTTTCCTTTGGCTTTACCTATCTCACTCTTTTTTAGACCACTTGCGTACCTCAATATTCTTATAATCATTACCATCCCTGAAAAAGAGCAATTATCCAATATTTCATACCAGCATAATATTTAATATGTGACATTGTTTATTCCCATTAAAGTTTCTCGGGCTTGGGGTGGATTTAACTTGTGCATCTACTCTGATACCGCGAGTTCTCTTTTTGAATTTTGAAGTGAGTAATTCTAATAAGAGAACTTTTATGGGTTGTGCTATATATAGTTACATTCTGGATACTCACAATGTTTGGAAGGTTGTGATTTTGGTTTCTTTTCCATCACCACAAGTTCCCTTTTTGGTTTCTTTTCCAGCACTTCAGGTTCCCCTTTTGGTGTTAATATATTGGGTCCAATTTACTTTGAAATGTGAGTGATGGGATTCATGACCAATCAATAAGCAGGATGAGGATTTAAATGTTTGTTTGTTAGGCAGCAACTTTTCTTTTTTGCAATCCAAGGCTTGTTAGCTCTGATAAAGCATCTCCAGCAGCGAAACGCATAAGCGTGTAAGCCTGTATACATCTTTTATACATCATATATTTTTTAATAAATATAAAATTGACAATAAGTTGAAGCCTACACCTGTTCCAAATGGATATTGAATGCTATGGGTCACATGACTGGAGATGGGTTAATTTCTCCATATGCAAGTTGGTCAGGTTTTCTGGTATCAAAAATCTGACAACAGTTTAAGGTGAGTATATTACATTTATTATCCTTTGATTGCATGTTTACAAATTACACTATTTTGTGCTCCTTTTTTTATTTTACAGTTCCTTCCTGCTGTCAAGGGAAAAATTATATCCCTACAAACTCATGATTTTGAAGGAATGGTCAGAGGAGAAGCATTATTGGCAAACTTCTTTTTTGCACATATACCTAAAGTGGCTGGGGTTAGTTGTGATGTTGCTACTGCACATCAGTGGAGCTAGTGGTGGCAATTGGAACCATAATCATCATCACTGCTGTTGTTAATCCCATTCCCTTGGCTCTGCCTAATCCTCCTGCTGCTTAAACAAATCAGCAGTAGCAGCAAGAAGAACAGTTGTAAATACTGCATGATACTGTGGCATTTGTCAATGGCCAGTGGTTACTGACCACCATAACAATCATGATCTGCTTGCATTAGGCCAGTAGGACATATTTTTAAAATTTGTTTAAGACATGTTCTTTATATAAACCAAAGGCCTACAAAAAACAATTTTTGGGAGCTGTTTCTAATAAGTCTAAGTCCTACTTATCACTGATTCCTCAGGGCTTGGGATGGTAACAAGCCTGAGTACAAAAAATTATCACTGATTCCTCTGGGCCTGTGATGATCAGCCTGAGTGCAAAAAATCATGACTGATTCCTCAGGGCTTGCAATGCTAACAAGCCTGAGTACAAAAAATTATCACTGATTCCTCTGGGCCTGTGATGATCAGCCTGAGTGCAAAAAATCATGACTGATTCCTCAGGGCTTGTGATGCTAACATGTCTGAGTGATAAAAATGTTCTCTGATGTGATTCCTTATGGCTTGTGATGCTAACAAGCCAAAGTCTTAAAAATCAATGTTTCATCAGGGCTTGGGCCTCTAACAACAAGTCTGTCCTACACATCAATATTTCCTCAGGGCTTGTGCCTAATACAAGTCTAAGTCCTAAAAATCAATGTTTCCTTGGGGCTACATCCTAGAAATGATCCACTGTTAATTACTGTATCCCATCAAGTATCAGTCTGCCCAGTCACAACTTATGTCAGTGGGTCCCTGTCTCTGTCACGTTACTTACCAATTTTTTTAATTTTTTTTTTCATTGTCTCCCCAATCCCAGTCAACAACACCCCCCCCCCAAAAAAAAATGTCCCCGATCAACTACTGTGTTTTGTATAAATTCAATCTTGCCATTGATTTCAATGTAATGAGCTAGGCAAAAAAAATGGAAACATTTCACTTTTCGCAGAAAATTTTCTGCTAGGTGGGAAGTGCTATTTTCCACCAATTTTGGTTTGAGCCATGCCTAGTGTAGGGGTATTAGGGTTTTTAATATTGATTTTATTTTTTAAGTATATGTCGAAGGACCAGGATGCAGAGGACACTGCTGGACCTTCCATATCAAAGTAAGTGTGATACTTGTTAAATATGCTGGAAGGGGACATGGGGCATAGATTAGTGTTAAAACTGGCAAGACTGAGTGTTAGTTGCAGTGTGGAGGGGCATGGGCATGCTTTTTAGTTTTAGTATTTGGGAGGGTGGTGGTAGTGTTACTCTGAAACTAGTTGATTTTCATTGTTTGACATAATGTTTCCTTTCAAGTTCCACTACTCACGCTATGTAGTCTGAGTTGTGGAAACAGAAAGATGTGATGGCAATTGGTTGCATGAGACTAATGTCCCCTATGGATAATTCTGACCAGGGAATAGAATTCTAATGGTACAACACTGTGTGTACCAGATGGAAAACATTTTGGCACTAAATGCATGTTTTAACTTGACTAACAGAATCAATTCCCTTGTCTCTTTCAAATTCATGATCTGCTCATACTGCTCTGCCCCTTGCCAAACAAGCATGTGATACTTGACTCATCTCCTCACTATTGAATAACCTTAGATGACTCTTCAATAGTTTAATTTCTGCCCCACCCAAAATAATCACTTCACTGATTACATATCCCAGGATCTTGCCATCCATTTTAAAGATAAGATAGATAGAATTAATCATGATATCTTCATATATTCTATACTTTATACCAAATCTTGCTCAGTGTCAACTTCTACCAACACTCACCATGCATTCACCCCTGTAAAAACATTTCTGCTCCCCTCTTCCCTTCCAATCCCAACTCTTGCTCTCTTGAACCTATTCCTTCACAATGTATTCTATTTCCTCTGTGCATAGTCCAGTGTTAACCACCATCTACAGTCTTTGTATCTCCTCTAGTATTTTTCAAGATGCCTGTAAACATGCTCTGAATGCTCTAATCATAGAAAAACCATTCTCTTTAACCAGCCTCTGGCTCTAACTACTACAATGCACCTGTCCCTGCTATCAACCCATTAGAATTGTTGATTGGGATGTACAAGAACCCTTTAAAGGGATAGTATTACTTCAAAATTACTATTCCTCATATTGTAGCCCTTAATGAACTGAGTTAAATGACACCAGCGGCATCTCTCAGACCTTTATGGTTTAAGAGATAGCTGCTTTCAAAGTTTCCTCTCCCCTGCTGTCAGCGTTCTGCTGCCAGCAGGGGAATCTGGTCTCTGAATCAAGCAGAGGCTCTTCAGCAGAGCCGATATCTCATTATGGAAGGAAAAATGATTAATTGAAACAGTCTTCTACGTGTGCTTGGTAACCAAGCACAAGTAGAAGACTGTTTCAATGAATAATTTTTCCTTCCATAAAGAGATATCGGCTCTGCTGAAGAGCCTCCGCCTGTCCCGGGATCGGATTCCCCTGCTGGCAGCAGAATGCTAACAGCAGGGGAGAGGAAACTTTGAAAGTGGCTATCTCTTAAACCATAAAGGTCTGAGAGATGCCGCTGGTGTCATTTAACTCAGTTTATTAAGGGCTACAATATGAGGGATAGTAATTTTGAAGTAATACTATCCCTTTAAATGTCAGAGAGAAATCCAACATATTTTGATTCTGGCACAGCAAGTATGTTTAAAGAAGGGGAGGGAAGGGAAGGGAAGACATACGTGTTTTAGATCAGTTACCATTGATTTTAATGATAATAAGGGTCATTTACTTATAGTGCATCTATTAAAAATTAGAACTTTGTTAGTCAAAAGACATTTAATCTCCAGTTTGCTTTAGATGTATATTGCTGGGCACAAGGGTACTATTGAATCGATGATCACCCATAGAACTCCCCATTAACAAATCAATAAGACTACTTCAGTATATAGATACAAGGTAACAAAGTATTAATTATATGCCAAAATCTGCCCTGAATTAACTGATGTTTTCTAATAGAATAAGAAAGGTGGCCAAAAATGGGTGCATTTTTTTCCTGCACAATTTAATTCTCAGCAAATGGAAGCAATTTCTGTGAAATTGAGAGTTTGATTTCTTAAGTAGATTCTTGGTCCAATCCATGACTAAACTACCCCAATATACCATTTTCTCCCTATAATGAATGGGGAGCAGAGTGGAGCAAAGGAATACATGTATTGATTTCAAGCACAGAGGCCTAATGTTATTATGTTTTTTCAGTTTCAAGATTGATTTTGGACCAACATTTTTAATGTAATAACAGTGATCTATAATTTATTATTGGATTTAAAGGGATGGTAATGCTTTGTTTAGACAAGCTTTAATATTGTACTTTTTAAATAAAAAAAACAAATGATCTAAGTCTGGTTACTCTAACTTTTATAGTTTTATTGTAATATTGTATTGTAAAGTTCCCTCCTCCCTCCCCTTTTATCCACATCAACGATCTAGCTGTCAAACTTGGATTCTGGTCACTGGACCATATGGCTCATCTGCAGAGCCAAAATAGCATTGAATACTGTCACAGTACCTTGTTTCCAGCGCCGCCACTTCAGTGAAGCTCGGCGTCTTTCCACCCGTCATCTGCAGGCAAGAGGCTTCAAGCATGCTGCAGGCCACTGTTTTATGTTTGTTTGTTTCCTGTAGTCTCCTCCTACCTACTTCCTCCCTCTAGCTGCTCCTCTTACCTACTTCCTGTGGAGGGGTTTAAAGGGCAGACTGAGTCCTGACTCAGTCACCCTTACGTTGTTGTTCTGAGCAGTTCATTTTCTAGTAATCCACTGCGCATCCAGCATTCCATCGCTTCAGTGGATATCCTTTCTGGTGCAAACCTGGGGCTCTGGCTGACTACCCGCTCCGTGTATGACTTTGGCTCATCTGACTATCCTATCTGGTGCTTACTAGAAGGCTCTGTCTGTTCGCTCAGTTTGTTGGTTCCGTTATTCAGACACCCTTCCTAGTACTGACCTGGGGCTCTAGCAGATTCCTAGCTAATGACTGCAGGCTGAGTCAGTATCTCTTGGGCGTTACCTTACCACGAGACTCCAGTGGGCTGAGGCCTAGTCTCGGACAGTGTGGTGCAGAGATTGGGAGACTGCTATTCCTGATACAGTGCTCGCCGTTTCACTCACCCACTGTGTGTATATTTATATATTGCATTACTGTCATTATTCTCATAACAAAGCTTCTCTTAACAAATACAAAGACAATCGTCATGAGAATGGTCTACTGCCTCAAACCAGGCACACTTTATAGACCGTTCTCATGAAGATTTTCTTTGTATGCAATGCTATTTAGGCTCTTCAGATGAGCAGTCAATTCCTGAGACCAGAATCTAAGTTTGTCAACTAGAGCACTGATGTGGCTAAAAGGGGCGGGAGGAGGAAACTTTACAACGTTACAATAAAACTATAAAAGTTAGAGCAACCAGACTTAGATCATTTGCTTTATTTATTTAATAAAGCTTGTCTAAACAAAGTATCACTATCCTTTAAATAATTCTTAATCTTGGTTTCCAGCAACAAGAAACAGACACATGTAATGCAAATGTATGAATGAGTTTTGATTAGGAATGAGCCAAAAATGGCACTTCCCACTGACCTGGATGATTTTCTGCTTTTTCCTCTGTGGACCCCCCCCCAATTGCATTGGTAGCCATAGAAACACATAAAACACATATACTGACCCCTTTATTTTCCTGTCATAGCTATAGAACAGAACATACACACTCCCTGGCCATGTCCCACTGAACTGGCAGCCATATAACTGCACATGGCCCCTCTAGCTTTGTCCCACTGCCATGGTAGTCATGAAGCCACATTATGACCCCAAAAGCCTTGTCCAACATCACTGGTAGATATATAGAATCATTTACTGACCCACAGCCCACCAGCTGCTGCCAGACTACAACTCATATAATTCCCTGCTAGCTATCTTCTAGAGCTGTAGTCTGGAAACAGCTGGAATGTCTCTCACTGAGTGGTCTTTTCCCTTTGAAGCAATCTTTATAGTCATGACGGATTGCACCTAAGCAGAAGAGGGGCCACAGTGCTAGCGTTTAGGATGGTTAAAGGGTTAGAGGAGACTTTAACCCTTTTACTACTAGAGGGGTATGCAACACATTGTGAAGCACTCAAGGGGTTAAACTAAGAACATGGGTAAGGGATGCTACACAGGATGGGGAAGGCAGTATAAATGAGGAAATGGGATTAGAGAAGGGGCATGGGAAGGAGAGGGGGAATGAGCTAGTTCATGTAATAGGGAGGTGCCAATCTTACAGATTAAGAAAAGGCAAATACATATTTCAAAAAATTTAATTTTTCATAACGACAGTTACTTGTACTCTGGCTGGTAAGATGGGGGAAATAGAACTGATTACAATGTATGAGCAGTATGATCTAAGTAATTTGTATGTCTGAAACCTCATTAGATGATACATATGACCTAGCAGTCAATCTAGAGGGTTATTCACTTTTTTATGGTACAGAGTACACATATATGTAAAACATGTCTTAAAAGCTAATATAAGGCAAGATAATAATGAAGGGGTCAGTGAGAATGTAAAGGGCCTATGGGCTAAAATACACACTGGGGGCAAACATAATAAATATATGTTAATGGGGATTTTCTACAAGTTTGAAGAAGCCCAACTGTTACTGGAAAAGGCTTGTCATCAGGAAAATAATCATAATGGGAGATTTCAGAGAGATCCTGAAATGTCTGGAGAAATATGACTTTCAGCACAACATAGGGAAATTATTTTTTATTTTAATAGCTTTTTTTTATTCTTGAATAGTTTTATTGGCATAAGCATAACACAAAACAGAGAATGAACAAATACAAAAATTGATATAGGTTCAATAAAGGTAAGCATGTAAAATTTGTGAGGCAAACCAAACAAAGAAGTAATTGGTGGACTAAATCAAACAGTCTGGGAATTGCATAGTAATGGTGTGAAATAGAGCATATCAGACATATAATGCCTCAGGTTTAGGTCATAACAACCATTAGTGGGGTAAAGAGAAAGCAAAGGAGACAAGTCAGGAGCAAAGAAGAAGAGATTATGAAAGTTTTGGATATATGTATGTCATCGGTTGTTTACAAGAACCATGGTGGGGGTGCTTTAACATGCCCCTCAACCCTTTGAAGGCCAAAGGGCTATGCAATGCATTGCAAAGCCACTGGAACACAAAGGGTTAAACTTTTGGTAAATACTGTACACAAAACACTCTTTATATTTGCAGATAATAGATAAAATGCAAGAAGCAACAGCAAGATCTGGGTACTTGTATATTTCATCTTGTGGATGTTACTCAAGCCTCCATTATATTGTTTTGCAATGATTTTGAAATGTCTGTAGCATCTAAGTGCTTAAACATGATTATATTTAAAAGCTTAGATGGATAATTTATTTAGATTATTTAGTCTAACTGTATGTTTTAGGATCTGAACAATCTAGAGAAGTATGTTGAAAAAGAGAACCAATAATAATTCTAAATTGCTGTATTCTCTATTCTCATATAAAGGGAATACCATTTCACTGTTATTAATTATTCAATTTTCTTGCTTTTTACCAGATAATTTAAAACATATCTTTTTTGGTGTATTTAAAATTACCTGTGATCACTTTTTTGATGAGGTAACAATTAAAACTAAGCAAACTATGTGTCTTGTGTTCTAAGGCTAGGTGGATCAAGTCTGAGTGCATAGGCACATTAATCCACATGTTCCATTGGACAAGGCCTTGGAGCCTTCATACATAGGCAAATTTCAGTCTGCAAGTCTGGCTTCCCCTCCACACTGGAAGCACAGCCAGCCCTGCTTTAGTGATTCAGCATAAGGGAAGCAGGTGGACCGTGTACCTGCTTCTTTGCTCCTGGCAGGGCTGGATTTACATCTCAGCTGCCTGTAGGCACAGAAATTTGAAGTGCTGCCCCCCGTGGGCCATCTGCACTGGATACCTCCACAATGCTCCTAATCTCCACGTCCCCCCCCCATCATCTCCATATTGCCCTCACATTGTCCCCATCATCGCCACATTGCCCTCACAATGCCCCCATCAGCTCCACATTGCCCCGCTTCAGCTCCATATTGCCCTCACAATGCCCCCCATCAGCTCCATATTTCCCCATCAGCTCCACATTGCCCTCACAATGCCCCATCAGCTCCATATTGCCCCATCAGCTCCACATTGCCCTCACAATGCCCCCCCATCAGCTCCACATTGCCCTCACATTGCCTCCCACCCCATCAGCTCAAACTTGCCCCCACCATCTCCACATTGCCCTCCATGGGCTCCAACTTGCCCCCCATTGGCTTCAACTTGCCCCCCATTAGCTCCACATTGCCCTCTATCGGCTCCAACTTGCCCCCCATTAGCTCCACATTGCCCTCACATTGCCTCCCCTCATTGTCCGTTTCCTACCTCCGTGGTAGGAGATCTGTATGTGCCTCCTTTGGCACAGTCTTGCACCTGATGGAGCTCCCGTGCGGTCTCCTATTCAAGAATGCAGAGCGCTGGGAGATGATGTCATCTCCCAGCACTCTGCATTCTTAAACAGGCGACGAGGGAGCTCCATCAGGTACAAGACTGGGAGGGGCGGGAAATGTGAGTGGGTGCTAGTTTAGGCTAGTTTTAAAGAATATTTTTTAAAACAAATCCAAATGGCAGGTGCCCCTCGTTGGCGTGCGCCTGTAGACAGGTGCCTACTTTGCCTAATGGCAAATCCGGCCCTGGCTCCTGGATTAGGTAAGGGTTAGCAGGAGGGCAATAGCCCTTGGGGGGGCCTTGCCACACCCTACAGTAAAGCTCTCTGCCCTTAAACAACCTCCTCACACATAAATATCACATCAGTTTAAGTCAGCCGAACAGCCATCTAAAGACTGCAACAACCTAACCAAAAAAAATCAGATCTCCCAGTCTAAAGACCCTAAAAAAACTATTTATTTGCACTTAAAAACAACATATAATAATTTTATATGCAGTTACATTTGTATTATTTTGAAATATTTCTGTTTCTCTGTTTGAATAAATATGTAACTTTGTACTGTTAAAGCTTTCCAGGGCATACTTGAAAACAAGAGCAATTTCAATGTATTCTTCCAGGCAATACACTTTCTAAATAAATAAAGCATCAATGTTATCCAAGGAAAGAGACCAAGGTCCCCTTCCTCTGATCTTCCAACTATGTGTACAACACCGGACACCCGGGACAGCTTATTCTACATCTCCATGAAGGGAGCTTAAGGTTTATTTTCTCTCTCTTAACTACCCAAAAATGAACTTAAAAATAATTTCTATATATATCCTTCCTGGGCTGATGCCCATTAAAAAAAAAAAAAAAAAAAAAAAAATGAAATAAGCCAGTCTAAGTATAAATCATTCCTAGCCAATCATTGTCTGGGAGGATTGAGTTACACAGGGTATCATGACAGAGAGCCCCAAAGTAACCTCTTCTTCCCAGTAAATTAGTGGGCTTGGAGGAAGGGTTGACACATGAGTATTGTATGATCCTTCAGGCTCACCGATTGGCTGTGTAGAAGAAGTTACTATGGGGCATGCATGATGTTGTGTGTCACCCCTTCCTCCCAGCCAATGACTGACTGGTGGGTTCAACTCAGAGTTTAGTTGTTTAGATGTTTTTCTTAAAGAATCATTTGTTTTTAATTTTGGGCTTTTGTAAGGAAAAACAAACTCACTGCTTTAGCCTTCCTTAGAGGACAAGGGCAAAAACTTAGTTGCAGGGAACAGAGTAAAATAATTAAGATAATGCATTTGGATGAAGATGCGTTATTGTAAAGGGCTTAAAGATTTGCAGCAGAGAGTCAATGGGGAAGCAAAGAGAGTAACAGAAACTTGTATAACATAGGAAAAAGAACAAATGCAAGATATTTTTAAAGACCAATTTGAAAATAAAGATGTGAGCAAGAAGGCAGTTCCATTGAAACAAAGCGAACGTTGTGAAATGACAGGGGTCATACACTGTCAAATGCAGTAGATAGCTCTAGAAGGTCAGAATGTTGGCAAGTTTGCAGTATCAAGGTCATTGGTCTCTCTTGCTTATATTGTCTTAAGCAGTCAATCAATGTGGACAGAAAATGAGTTGGAAGTTAGCATACAATCCTTTCTAGAAAACTGGAAACCACCTGCAGAAGAGAGATAAGATTGTCATTAGGAAATTTGTTAGAGGAATATGTGCAGGGGATTATGAAGCAAGTTGGGGATTTTAAAAATTGTAAACAGGTATCAGTGATTAATTATAATTCAAATATTCTGCAAATATGTACAGCTGGGAGTGTCATATACTTGTATTATTAATGGGGGTATGTGGAAGTTCTCATTTCTTATCTGCAGGAATTTCTGCTGAAAAGGATTTAGATTTTTATGGGAAGGAAATGCAAGGAAAAATAACCTCTAGAACCGTTTGGGTTCCCATGCTGAGTTCTGACTTTCATGGTGCACATTCACACAATAATGCCATGATGCATACATGAGTATATCATACACCTGCCATCACAAATACGTGCAAGTGTGCATGCACATGCACAATATCATTCTCTCTCTATTCTGTAGTGCAGAAGATGAAAGGGCCATGTTGAAAACCTGTTTTCTGCTGATTTCTTCCCGTGGCATAATCTCACTAACAGGGTCAACTAAAAAAATGAGGCTTTGATATCATCAGAAAGTTAAGTGCTAGTGATTTTCAGGACAGTTGCACCTATTTTGAAGGGACCATATTGCTGGCTTATATATATATATATTAAGTACGTATATAAGTACATATATAATATTATATATAATTGTACTTAATTGCAGTGGACTGTAATATTCTTCTAATAAAGATCCCACTGTGTTTTTTTTATAAAACAAAATTATTCAGATGGCCCTACAGTTATTCACAACATAACCATGTAGCATTTTACTGAATACACAACACACAGCTACCATAGGTTCTAACAATACATTTCTGGACTCAAGTGACACATTTATGTGCTTAACCTGGGACATTCCATAGACTGTGTAAAATATGAGGCCCATTAAGTTGGCCACATTGGAGAGTGTATTTGTGAGAATGCTGAATGTACACAAGACTCAGTAGAAAAGCCTGGATGTAAGGGTAAACTAACAGATTTTATAACTGGCATGCTTTATCTATTTATAGCACTTTATTATAAATAAATGAATAAATACATTTGACACATGATTATTTGCAAGTGGAATGTTTGAAACACATAGCAAACTAGATAATATTGATACAAGTTTGATAGCTGAAACACATTGTCCTAATCCAATAAATTATCAAGATTTACTCTAAAGCCCTGGTATAAAAACTGCTTTAGATTAAAAGCCACTCATTCATAAACACAAACAGACACTCATTCACACACACATATACTTGATGTGCATAGATTTGAGTGATGACTGCCTAAATATAATTTATCTGGTTGGCGAAGATATGATCACAGTTAAAATGGACCTGTTACCTACATAGCTTTTAATCTATTTAAAAAGTATCAATTAAAACTCAATTTATCTTGTGCTTTTTTGTTTTTCTATCTGTTTAGTTTTAGAGATTTCTAATTTAGTAGTTGTGGTATCTAATCCTTGCAGACCTTTGTTCTTTGACCTGGTCTAATTACTCATATGTCCAGGATATAATCTTTATACTCCTTCTTAAACTGCCAAAACCCGTTTCCACTGGAGGGATGAAATAAATTAATGTGGAGAAATTATCATGTAAAGCATTTCAAGATAAAGGCTCCCACCAACCTAGGGCAGGATTTGGAAAGATGACAAGTATTCTAATAGTATAATTATAGATCACTAAAGGAGCACACATAATAAGAACAAATAGACAATCTGTATATGAGAAAATATTAATCATAAATTTATAAGCTCTCCAGAGTATGACATATTTTGTAGTATTACTTTAAAGCCTGGAGCTTAGTCCAGCCCACTTTCATCAACACTTCTGTAAAAGCAACACATACAGCAAAACTATAGAAATAAATGTAATCATAAAACTTAGCTTATAATAAGAAAGATGTTATGAAGAAGAGATGCACTGAGCTATGTAAAAGCATCCAGTGAAGAAATACAATTCCACAGGATCAGATGAAAGAAATATAGACAGGGAGCCATGAGAAAAAAGATAATAATGAGAGTGTGTGCCAGATGGCATTAGCACAGACCCATGAATGGGTCAGTAAAAACATCAGTAGCTGAGATATTTGAAACTCTTCATACAAATATTTCCATTCAATTCACATTTTAAAGGATAGAAAATTCTTGTTTTGATTTTACACATTCTGCAAATGCACTGTATGTAAAGTCAAATTGCCTATACTTATCTTCCTCTATGTTTTATGCTTTTATGTGCCCAGTATTGTGTTCCCTGGATGTGTTTCACCGATCTAGCTTAATAAAAGCATCTTTTTGTATTTTTAGTAAATCCAACAGTGCCATCTGATTTCGATTTGTGTATATATATATATATATATATATATATATACACATACATACATACACACACACACACACACACACAGTATACATATATATATATATATATATATATATATATATATATATACACACACACACACTAGTATGCAAAAGCTTTAGGCATGTGTGAAAAAATGCTACAAAGTAAAAAAAGAATGCTGTCAAAAATAGACATGTTAATAGTTTATTTTTAACAATTAACAAAATGGTAGTGAGTGAACAGAAGAAAAATCTAAATCAAATCAATATTTGGTGTGACCACCCTTTGCCTTCAAAACAGCATCAGTTCTTCTAGGTACACTTGCACACAGTTTATTAAGGAAATTGGTAGGTAGTTTGTTCCAAACATCTTGCAGAACTAACCACAGTTCTTTTGTGGATTTAGGCAGCCTCACCTCTCTCTCTTCATGTCATCCCAGACAGACTCAATGATGTTGAGATCAGGGCTCTGTGGAGGCCATACCATCATTTCCAGGGCTCCTCCTTTACGCTGAAGATAGTTCTTGATGTCTTTGGCTGTATGTTTAGTGCTGTTGTCATGCTGCAGAATAAATTTGGGGTCAATCATATGCCTCCCTGATGGTACTGCATGATGGATAAATATTTGCTTGTACTTCTCAGCATTGAGGAGACCATTAGTACTGACAAAAAAGGCCCTTCTCACTTGAAGAAAAATTTCCAGCAAAAAGGGCAATTTTTTCACTTTTTTCACATTGAAATCAATGTAATGTAAAATTTTGCCCCACCACATGAAAGTTTTCTCTGCTTTTCCTGCAGGCATATAAAAGAATGGCAGGCTCTTACAGCATGTCATTCTGTGTTTGTGAGAGGATAAAGCAGCATGTTTTTGAGAAAGAGAAGATAGGCAAATAAAGGGGAATTGAAGCTAAGTTAAGGGAGTCTTTTAAGTAGGATATTTATTCTCTGTATTAGGGGAGTTTGGGGGCACTCTAGGGAAGAAGAAGGGAGGAAGGAGGTTGACCCCAAATACCCCAAAATTTGGTGCAACTGACTGGCAAGACATAGGCAGGTGGGGTCCAGTTTGCTTGCTGATCTTGCTGTTATTATTAATCTGTGTTGGACGTGTCTGGGGTGTGAGAAGGGAGCAAAGGAAGTTGAACCCAAATACCCCAAAATTCTGTCTGACTGATTTGATTTGAAAGATACAGGTAGCAGTGGTCCAAACAATCTCCTTACTGATTGTGATGTTATTTTCTCTGTGCTAGGGAAGTTTATAGTTGTTGATTTGTTTTTTTAGTTATAATTTATGTTTTGGACACTGATAAGATAGGGTGGACAACTATTTTAAAAAATAAATTAATAATAATAATAAAAATGTTATATATATTACGTGACAGACAGCTGATTGGGAGCCTGAAGTGAGCTGTGTGACTGAATAAAGACATGACAGTAGATGACATTGAGAATTTTGTTGAAGGCTAAGACAAGACATCACATTCCATCAGTTGTGTTGTGTACTGTAGAGTAAAAACACACAAAGTAGTTGAGTAAAGTCCAGCAAATGCACAAGGGCCAGGCGAGGGGGAAAGGTGGAGCAATGCAGGGATGTGTGAATAAAGTGGTAGTTCAAGAACTGAATGCAGCCATGGTTGCTGCAGCATGTGTAATAGATGACGATGATCCCTCTTCTCCCAGGAAAAATGCATTTTGTCAAGTTCTCACCAAAATTTCTACCACCACCAGTGCCAGTACAAAAAATAACCATATAAGAAGAAAACTGAAGACAACAAGGAGTCACATTCTAGTGTTGATGATGACAATCTTATAATGAAGGAAGTTGTAGCAGCTGAACCAACTGCTGCATTTGACAGGGAGACAAGCATCAAAACACCTATCCTCAAAGTAGTAGTGAACGTTGAAAAAGTAAAAAGAAATTGTTTGAGGCTTCTAAAAGCTTAGATGAATATGAGGGTAGTGAGCAGGAAGTAGCAGGTGATGCTGATGCTGAGGATGACAAAATGATAACTGATGATGATGATTATGCAGATCTAGAATATATCCCCCCAGCATCCTTCTCTTGTTCAGATCCAGATGAAGTTGAGAGTGAGAGAGTGGATGATATGGCCAGAAATTTAGCAGAAAGACAAAGGATCAATCTTCCACCATTTAAAAGCAGCACTGTGCCTGTCTATTTGTTTGTTAACCATTGGAAACTCTGACTATGTACATGCAAAAATGGCAAAAAGTACACAGTCACTCTGTCAGTCATTATCAGACTCATTGCCTCTTCCAAGTCCAATTTCCACTCAGCCACACACACCTGTGTTGAGTAACCAGCAGCAACAACAACAGCACAGGTTATTAACATCAGAATGCTAACTATGACAAGTGCCTCTGCTTCTGCTGGAAGTGCTGCACCTTTGACAACTAGTAGTAGTAGCAGTAGAATTGCATCAACATCTAGCCCCAGTAATAGTAGCACTTCAGGATCCTCTCAGTCCATGAAGTCCACAGTATGGAGATCCTTCACTCAGGATCCAAATGCTAAGCATGTTGCTATCTGTTCTCTGTGCAAAAAGCATGTGAGCAGGGGGAAAGCAGGCTCACACCTAGGCACCTCCTCTATGAAATTCCACCTGAAGCACAACTACAGG
Organism: Rhinophrynus dorsalis; assembly: GCA_037306005.1. Taxonomy (NCBI): domain Eukaryota; kingdom Metazoa; phylum Chordata; class Amphibia; order Anura; family Rhinophrynidae; genus Rhinophrynus; species Rhinophrynus dorsalis. The sequence continues at coordinate 93,129,003 of CM074718.1, read as the reverse complement.
TCTTACTGGAAAACACACTATCAGCAGGTGAGAGGTACCAAATCTAGCAGCAGCAGAAGCACTCCAAAAGTTCCCAGGGCTCTGGGGAAGATAAGATAAGTAGTAATGCTATTTATGTCAGAATGTGTGCCTTTTCCAACAGTTAATTAATTCCAAATAACACCTATAGCTCCTGCTGCAGAGGACTATGATGACTCTGGGTTTGCTGTAGGCGATGGTAAGAGTCTTAGGCTGCCCACCCATGCTGCTTCTACCGCCACCACCTCCTATAGGCATGTTGTTAAAGCAATAAAGTTACATGGTTATTCTGCTATGTCCTGCCAACCCACGCTGACAGTTCCTGGGAAACGTCGCAACAACAATCCCAAATGGAATGGTAAGGTTGTCAAGATGTTGGCAGTGGGCATGCAGTTTAGGAAGTCATTTAGGTAGGATATTTGTTCTCTGTATTAGGGGAGTCTGGGGGCACTCTAGGGAATAAGAAGGGAGGAAGGAGGTTGTCCCCCAAATACTCCAAAATTCCATGTTACTGACAGGCAAGACACAAGCAACCTACTTGCTTTCTGATCTTGCTGTTATTATCTCTGTGCTAGGTGGGGGAAGTCTGGGGAAAGACGTTGTTGATTTTATTTTTCAGTTATAATTTTTTTCGGACAGACTGTGATAAGACAACAGAGTGGACAACTTAAAAAAATAAAAAAGAATAAAAAAATAAATATCTTAGGTGACAGTGACAGACAGCTGACTGGGCTTATGCAAGGCATCATACAGCTCCATCAGTTGTGTTGTGCACTGTACAGAAAAAAAAACACAGTGTAGTTGCAGAATGTCCAGCAAGTGCACAAGGGAAAGGGGGAGGTGTGGAGCAGTGTAGGGACGTGAGAGTAAAGTAGTAGTCCAAAAACCTACAGCAGCAATGGTTGTTGCAGAGTGTGCAATAAATGATGATGATCCCTTTACTCCAATGGAGGATGCAGTTTGTCAAGGTCCCAGCAAAACTAGGTCAGGCACCACCAGTGACAGTAGAAATATAGAACCATATAAGAAGAATACTGAAGATGACAACAAGTCACATTCAAGTGTTGATGATGCTGGCAAAAGCATAATAGAGAAAGGTGTAGCAGCTAAACCACCTGCTGCATCAGACAGTGAGACACCAAAAGACTTGTCCTCAATGTAGTAGTGAATTTTGTTATAGTAAAAGTAAAAAGAAATTGAGACCTCCTAAAGCTTGGAGGAATATAAGGGTAGCAGTGGGCAAGAACTGGCAGGTGATGCTGATGCTGCTGAGGATGACCTAATGATGACTGATAATGATACAGATCTAGAATATATCCCTCAAGCATCCTTCTCTTGTTCAGTTACAGATGAAGTTGAGAGAGAGGATGATGACAGGGCTTTAAGGTTAGCAGAAAGTCAAAGGCCGTATATCCCGCCACTTTTAAGGGGCAGTGTGCCTGTCTATAAACTGTTTGAGAAAGTAATTGGAAAGTCTGACCCTTAACAAGTACAGATGTCAAAAAGCACACAGTCACCCTATCAGTCATCCTCAGCATTATTACCTCTTCAAAGTCCAAGTCCCACTCAGCCACACACACACCTGTTTTGAGTACCCAGCAACACAGGTTGTGTTAGATATGACTAGTACCACTGGTGCTGCTGCTATAAGTGCTGCACCTTTGACACCTAGTAGTAGTGGAAGTAGAATTACATCAACATCCAGCTCCAGTAGTTGTAGTAGTAGCAGAATCCACACATGACAGACAAAGCCAGGGCAAATATATTAACAGCAGCACAGATGAGGAGATGGAGGACAGATGTGAAGAAGGGTTGCCACCATCTAACCCACTTGGGGCCACTGCTATGACAGATAAGTAATATGTGTCAATAATCTGAGAAGGAGGATAGAGTATGGCAATGGTAAAAATATATACACAAACCACACCATGCCAGTCCCCCCCCACCACCACTACAATACATATCTGCCACATTGTAGATTGTACTTTATTTTTGTTATTACTTGATATCATCCTGAATATGTGCACAGCACAATTATGATAAAGGCTTATTACGGTGTTTACAATTTATATTATCAGTATGGATCAGCGCAGGTTAATTTTTGCTTTTGTGTTTCTTCTAGGTTTTTCCTAAGTTTGGGGATTTGGTGACAAGCCCTCTCTTTCCTTGCAGCGTTCCATACCTTAATCACTAGATTCATTCACATCCTTCACATTAAATATATTAATTATGGTGGTTTAGCGTTGTGGGTTTTCTATCTTTGTTTACAATAAATATCTGCCACGTTGTAGGTTATACTTTATTTTTTTTATTACTTGATATCATCCTGAATATGTGCCAGTGTCACTTAAACAAGAAAGTGTTGTGGGCAAATGACAAATGCATTCTGCATGCCAACACATTTTTCAAGCCATATTTTGCTGTAGGACTCACAACTTTGACTTTTAGCCACTTACTTCTTCTGAGGGCTGAAATTTAGAAATAATATTACAGTGGGAAATGTAGTACCTATAGGAAATATAGGCAGAAAGTGTGTTAACATAGGCGAAAATTTTTTTAAAATAGGCGAAAAGGAGGAAATGTTTGCATAGGTGGAAAGGCGAAATTTTTCACAGGAAAAGGGAAAAATCGGCACGTTTCCGCGAAATTTTTCATGGGAAACTTTTCACACTTTTTGCCAACCCCTAGTGAGCTGTTGAAACCCTTTGAGGAGGCAACCATGTGGCTGAGTCACATAGGGGCAGAAATTACTGAAAATCTACCAGAAAAAAATGAGAAGCATGGCTGAGGATTCTTACCATAATGACAACACAGACATGCACCAGCTGGTAAATTACGTTAGCGTACTTTGCACAAGATCCTTTCATAGCGTCTATTAAAAGCAATGAGGAATACATTCTTGCCACTTTGCTGGAACCCTGCTTAAAACAAAAAATGTCGGAATTTCTGCCAAAGAGCCATGAGCAGTTTGTCACAACAAGGAGTCATGATGATCAGCAGTGAGGAATCGGATTCTTTCTAGGAATATCGAGATATGCTTATTGATCAAATGGAGGGTTGCATTTGTGGAAGATAAAAAGAAAAATGTTCCTGCAATAATACATACTCTCCTTCAAGGAAGTGTGCATGTTTAAAGTTTGAGTGAATTTAAATATGTGTATTAAATTACTACAAAATTAAATGAAGTAGATTGAATTGAAGTTAGATATGGTGAAAATATGCTTGAATGAGTGAAAAGGAGAATTTGTGTACAAAGATGGAAAAAAAAAACTCAGTGTTAAAACACAATAAATATACATATATTCTATAAATAAGTGATTCATTTGTAAAGGGAAATGAAAAGCAGCAAGGAAAGAAGGGACTATTGAAATCCCTAAACACGGAAAAACCCAGAACAAGAACAAACAGAAAGACATTCCTGTGCTGATACATACAGATTACCCAAGATTTATACTGTGTAGTGTATATTACATACCTATGTGTATATTTATTTTAAACAAATGAGGGTTATTGCATAATCAGGCCAAAGAATATATGAGCTCAAGTCAAACACATCCTCATTTGTTTGAAATGAATATACACATAGGTATGTAATATACACTACACAGGATTTATTATAATTTTTGGTAATCTGACTGTATTAGCACAGGAATGTCTTTCTGTTAGTGGAGGATGAGAAGGAGAAAGTGAGGGCACAAAAGACATCTAGACAGCATAGTGAAAAAAGAAGGCAGCGAAGCATTTCAACCAGCAGAAGCACCTTCATCATCAACCAGAACAAAAATCCAGTTGTGGTGGTGGTGGCACTGGTCACGGCACATTTCTTTGAGACTTGCTTCCTGAGTAAGGGTTGGGAACTGACACTGGAACACTATGTAGCTCCTAGAAGTGGTCACACTGCATATGAGATCTTTTCTGGCATTTCTGCTTACATGAAGGATAGCTACATTCTGGGCAGAAACAATGACCCCATGGACTACTGACAAACAAAGTAAGTGGAAACCCTTAGCTTCCCTCCAGCAAGTGTAGAGTCTGAGCGGGTTTTCAGTGCAGCTGGTTACATTGTCAATGACCATCGGACACAGCTATCAAGCAGCAATTTTGGGAGACAAGCATTCTTAAAAAATAACCAACATCTCATTCCATCTGAGTATCAGGTAGCAGAAACCACACATGATGACAGAGAAAGCCAGGAAAATGTATTAACAGCAGCACAGATGATGATGATGAGGAGGAGGGGGGATGTGAAGAAGGGTTGCTACCATCTACCATACTTAGGACCACTTCTATGACCAATAAGTAATGTGTATCAGTAATGTGAGAAGGATAGTTTACATTTGATGCAAACATGATAATGATAAAAACTGCTGTAGGAATCTATAAATATGTATACATAGACATCAATCACACCACACCAGTCCCCCCCCACCACCACTACCATACACATCTGCCACATTGTAGGTTGTACTTTTTTGAATCTCTTGATATCATCATGAATATATGCCAGTGACACTTAAGCAGGAAGGTAGTGTTGTGGGCAAAGGACAAATGCACTCTGCATGCTAATAAATATTTCAATGCATATGTTGCTGTAGGACTCATATCTTTGACTCTCAGCGACTTATTTCCCTTCTGAAGCCCTCAGAAGAAATAATATTGTGGTGGGAAATGTTGTACCATAGAAATTATAGCTGAAAAAATTGGTAATATTGGTGAAAAGGAGGGATATTTTGCACTGGCAAAAAGGAGAAAACTTTCATGAAAAAATTATTTTTTCACGAAAAGTCATACAGGAAATTTTTCTCACTTTTCACCCACCCCTACTTGGCACTTCAGGGATTATATTTGCATTTGTTGTTATTGTGCTATGTCCTATTTGTTGTGTGAGCTGTTTGTTCCCTGATTTCTGTTCGACTGTGGTTTTTAATCTTCATTGTATGTTGTACACCTGTGAAATTAAGCGTAGTTACCCTGAGTTAATGTATCTATTTACTATGCGTTACCACTCACTGCACACAACTGAATGACAAATGGCTAGAGCTGTTCCATTGATGTAAATGGGTGAAATGCTATTGGACGTTGTCACATTAGCAGGTCACAACAAGGGTAATAGAATAGCAAAACTGTCGCCTAACGATGGTAATTGAATAGAGTCCCTAGTGTAGGACTTGAAATGTATTAAACTAATCATTCAAATTTTTATTCACCCCTTTATTTTGACTTAACATATGAAGCAAGTGTGTAATATGTAAATTTAAATTGACTTTGCTTTTTATTATTTTTTTTATTGCACATATTTTTTTTTATATTTTTATGTCCCTAACAATGAAACATTGTAAAACTGATAGCATACAGAGCACTCAGTGCTTCAGGTGTAGTGTTGCAATATTTCACTGTGCTACTCTAATGGTTGACTAACCATTACTAGTAGTGATAACAAAAGTACCATAATGTGAATAATTGTACTTGCTGAAATACATTACTTACCTTTATTATTGAAAATTTTTATTCTGTAATGTCAATAGTACGTAATTTAACTTTCCTTTAAAAATGTTATGAAATTTTAAATACTTGTAAGTGTACAATGATGTTTATGTAAGGTCAGCTGACTCTCCTTTCTACCCCTGTCAAATTATAGCGTGGGATAAAATGCATTATTTTTCTATGCAAAATTGGTAGCCTAAATGTCACCACAGAAAGCTCTCTTTAGAAATGGGCTCCTGTTAAAAGAAAGTCAATTATTTTAAAAAGTGTTGCGTATCATAGATTAATCAATAATGTTTATATTTGAAAAAGAGATGTATTTAGCTAAATATATGTGAATTACATATTTTTGGGGGACTTCTGCCTTTTAGTATTTTTTTTCTTTTTCACTATGTTTTCAGATTGAAAGGTACAATGGATTAATATAATACAGTGCAATGCATACTATTATCACCAAATATTAAACAAAATAAAATTCAGGAAAAATATTTTGAACCAAAATTTTTGTATAAACAATTAAAGCCTAAAACACTGTAGGTGTTTTTAGGGAGGGTTTGTTAGATTGTACTTCTGTTTTATGTATATTCAGTGCTGAGCTCTGCATAATTTCTGCTTAATACAAATTTTAATTTATTTCTGAAGCTGTTCAGGGAGAATAGGATAATTGCAATTTAATGAGAGTTAATTAATTTTATGCCATTACATGAGGTGCTGCAAAATCTCAATTCAGAATTAGCAGATAAAAAAGGTTTTCCTTATAAAATTTTTTTATAAAGTTAAAAAGCTAAAGCATTTCAAATAAAGAATTAATAATAAAAAATAATGTGCAATTATGACAGTTTTTTTCTAATAAAACATATTTTTTATCAACAAAGCATAAGGCAATTGTTTTGAACAAACAATTAACACACTAGTTTCAAATTTATAATTAAAAATAAAAAGTTATCAAATAAGTAATAGGCTTGCTGAACATTACATTAAACACTTTAAACGCCAATTCAATTTAAGTTATAGGAAATAGAGGACAACACTTGTATGTTAAAAATCTTTAACCTTTTGCATACCAGAGGGTCTGTAACACATTGCAAAGCAATGCATTGCAAACTCCTCTGGCACTGCAATAATGAAGGATACATTGTTTTCACCTATAACTAAAATAGTAAAGGTACAAAATGATATATACTCTCATCATCATCATTAGCCTCCTGATCATCCTCTTTATAATTATAAAAGAGTAGGAACAACATGAGGCTGTCTAGCTGCTGTTGAACTTCGACTCCAATAATCCTCAGTCACTAAATGTGAATTGTATCCTACAACAACAGATGGAAATTCAAAGCATGCCAATCCCTGTGCTGAAATGTCATTGTAATGTGCCCTGGCATCTGAAGAAGCTCACTAAATATAAACAAACAAGTACAGCCAACAGAGCTGGATCATCCATTTTGATAACCTAGGCTACTGCCTAGGATCCATGGCAATAGGAGCAGCCCTGGCTGCAAGTGATGGTTCACATGCAGTGGCCCTGCTGTTGCTGCTGCTAAAATATTGTGTCAGATGCCCTGTTTGTTGAAAGAATACAGCACCCACTTCCATTAGGGCAACAATACCAGTACCTGCTAGTAGCACTGTGTGTCAGGGACACCAGATAAAGAGATGCGGGTCCCCACACTTGTACCGTGTCATTTGGCTATGTGCAGTAGCAGCAAAATGCAGTTGCCTGTGATGACAAGTGTTACACCAGGGGTCCCTATGTCACATTTGTCACCACCAAGAAAAGAGAAAGAGACTGGTGGTTGTGGCAGTGATGACTCAGAGGGTTGTAGTGCAGAAGAAGATAGCATGAGTCCCTCCTTGGCTCAATGCAATAAAGAACTGGAATGAGAGAAAAAAATTAGGAATAGGCATCACCATCACCACCAGCAGTGACATAATGGTATTTGTTGCCAGCTTATTTTCTGTTCTTGAATCATCTAACACACATCAGGAAAGCCACAACAAATACACATACAACATGGCATGGTTTAACCTTGGGAATAACATGTATCCTGAGCAGTGGGGATGGCAAGGAGGGGAATCATTGTGTTTTCGTGTCCTAGTGTTTTTGCATTCCAGGCCTATATGTTGTACATGTAGTCTGTTGGTCCCAGTAGAACAGTGATGGTTCAGCTTGGTTCATCACATGTATCATGAAGAGTATTGATAGCAAGGAGGCAATATTTGCCATCCCTACTCCTCAGGATACAAGTGATTCCCAAGGCTCAACCATCCCATTTTGCATGTGTGTTTGTTGTGGCTTTCCTGGTGTGTTAGATGTGTCCTCCAGCTGCTTGTTTTGCTGTGTTCCTCAGTCTGTTTGTTTGGGTGCTTGCTGTGCCGGTTTGTGTTGCTGACATTGTTTGTACTTGTTTATCATTATTTTTTGAAATCTGTTGAAATGCATTGATGTGTGGTTGAGGTCTATGTGTTGCACATGCAATAGGTTTGTGTCAGTTGAAGTGTGATGGTTCAGCCTCGGTTACTACATATATCCTGAATAGTGTGGAAAGAAGGAGTTATTCCATGCCATCACCACTCCTCAAGATACATATGATAACCAAAGCTACACCACTGTAGCTTCCTGAAATCAGTGTACAGGATCTTATTGTCACGGTAACTCAGGCAAATAATCACACAACGCAACAAGTTTATTGAAAAAAAATAATAGTAGCAATAGAAATAATATGAATGATAATAAGAGCAAACACTTCCTCACCCATGGGGAGGCAGGCTTAAGGACAGTATAGTCCACTACTAAAGCTGACACTGAACTGCAATCGTATAATAGATAACACGGGTACCGAACCAGACTTGGCTCTCACCTGGAATGCCAGGAATAATAACGGAGAGTACACGGACAACCTCCTGAGAGAGATGTCAGATGATAGTGCACAGTAACGTACAGCAAGGTACTGAACGAAGGCACACAGCAGAGGTGCACTAGGAGGCTGCCAAATACATAACTGCAGTAGCACAGTGTGCACCCAGAGTGAGGCAGGCAGAGACAGCAGGAAGCGCTCAAAGTGTACCAGGAGGCAACTCGTATAGCAATATCGGTAACACTACAAGCCCTGGATCACACAGTGCGGAGGCAATAAACAGCTCTACCAGATAGGAGAGTTGTACTGGCTAGGTAGTGCCCGGAGGCAAAGGGATCGCACAATGTGGAGGCAGCTAGCAACGCTACTGGCAGGGTGGCATATGCACCGAATAGTTAATTTGCTCTTACAGCTATACCTGGGGACAGTGGTAGTCAGACAGGAGCAAGAGTAGTACTGAGCGTAGGTCAGACAAGCCACAGACAGGAACCAGATCGGGTAATCAGTCACAGCCGGGGTCAGCACAGAGCAGGTAGTTAGAAAAGCCAGAGTCATACACGGATCAGTTAGTCAGACGGAGCCAAGGTCATACACCGTATCAGATACTCAGACAAACCAAGGATCGAGAACCAGGAGATATCGAACACCAGGCAAAGGTCAAAACGAGCAACACTGGAATGCTCACAGAGACACCATGAAAGGGCGACTAAGCCCAGTTCGCAGGAAGGTTATAAGGCCGCAGCCTGGGGTGGAGCAATCTAGGCCACACATACAGGAAACTACAAAATGGTGAGTGCTGCATCAGAGATGCACGCCTGCCGATAGTGGCAGACCAGAAGATGCAAACCAATTCAATCGATACCATCCTGCCACTCAAGGGTTCACATGTCAATGTCATAGTCTTGCAGCACTCATATCATAGCTTTGATGAATAATGACATCATGTAATTTACCCACACAGCATACATTCCTGAGGAACAGCAGGAGGAGGATGAGGAGGACCCCTATGGTTTTTCACCCAGTGCCCCTGAGAAGCCAGGAAAGGGACCAACCACCACATCACCACTGTCACCCAGTACAGTGTACACCCCACAATATGGCTCCTATGGGCCCACACCACAGCCACAGCTCCCATTCTGGCTGCAGCCTCAGCATGGCCCCAGATACAACCCCAGACCCATGTGGGAGGGAAACAGCTACCAGTGGCCACACTCTGACCTATGGCCACTGGACTATGAGCACCTGGGACTCACAGGAGTCACATCATCCTCAACCCTGTCATAATAGATGTTTCATTTTTTAAAATGTAAGTCTACCAACACTTCTGCTGGATAGACAGATCTTTGTTGTCCTTAATGATATAATCACCAAACCTGCTCTGACTGCATGATTGATGGTGAGTAAATAAGGGTTTCTACTGCAGTACATATTAATACTGGCCCCGTACACTGTTTTGTTTGCCAGTAGTCAACTGGGTGGGGGTGGGCGAAAAGTCAGAAATATTTTTTGCATGACTTTTCGTGAAAAAAAAATTGTGTACTAACTTCCTGCTTATGTAACATTTGCACAACCATCCTTGGAAAATACCTGATCCTTGGAATATTCCTGCAGTGTGCAATTCATAAGATCAGTTCTTTAAAGCCTTTGATTTCAAGAAAAGAAAAGGGCAGCATGTCATCCTCTAACATCTTGACAAGTTTACTATTCCACAGGCATACTTTGCATTATTTTTGTGCAGGTTTTGACTTCTTTCTAAGAACTTAGTAATTGTAGCATGGCAGTACATAGTAGAAGAACTGGTTAACTTTATTGCTTTAATGACATAACTTGTGGAGGTGGTGAGGATGGTGGTGATATGTGTAGGAATGCTATGAATCTTGTCATTTCCAAAAACAAACTCAGAGTCATACTCCTCTGAGGCTGAAACAAAAAAATCTTGGCGCACCCTCTAACGCATCAACATCATTTCTATTAAATACCCCAAAACCCAGGACATTTTAGAAGTACATACACTGCAAATACTTGGGGTACCTTTGACCTGCTGATGGTGTCTCCCAGTCATTCCTGTGGTTATGCTTAAGGTGGGAACTAATTGAGGATGTGCCTAGATGAGAGTCTGCTTTCTTCCTGCTTACATGCTTTTTACACAAACAACAGATAGCAACATGCTTAGCTTTTGGAGCCTGAGTGAAGTATCTCCATACTGTGAACTTCATAGTCTGTGAGGTTCCATAGAGGCTACTACTATTACTAGGGCTAGATGTTGCTGAATTTTTATTACTGCTAGGGCCTACAGGTGCTGCACTTCCAACAACAGCAGAGGTAAATGCTGTAAGTGCTGAAAACATGTGTTGTTGCTGTTACGCAACACTATTAGTGTGTGTGTCTGAATAGAACTTGGAATTTGAAGTAGGGATTATGCTGATGATGACTGCCAGGATAACTGTGTACTTTTTGCTATCTTTGCTTGTCCAGGGTCAGACTTTTCACTTGTTTTCTCAAACAGTTTACAGACAGACACAGTGCTCCTTTTCAGTGATGGAATACTGAGACTTTGCTTTTCTGCTAACTTTCTAGCCATGTCATCATCTCTCTCACTCTCAACTTCATCTATATCTGAAGAAGAGGAGAATGCTGGAGGGATATATTCTAGAGCTATATCATCATCAGTCATTAGGACATCCTCAGCATCACCCGTCTCTTCTTCCCCACTACTTTTATATTCAACTAGGCTTTTAAAGATCTCAGTTAATTTATTTTTACTTTTCCCCCATGGAGGGATTTTCACAACATTCGCTACTACTTACAGGACAGGTTTTTTTAATTTTGATTGTCTCTCTTTCAAATGCAGCAGTAGGTTGAGCTGCTACACCTTCTTATACTATGCTCTCAACACTGGAATGGGACTCATTGGCCTCTTCAATGCTTTTAGATGGTTTATTAATAGTACTGATGGTAGTGGAACTTTTGGTGGGACTTTATCAAACTATATCTTCCTTGGGAGTAGAGGGATCTCCATTATTCATTGAATGCACTGCAGCAACCATGGCTGCTCTCAGTTTTTGGACTACCATTTAACTCACACATCCCTGCACTGCTCCTAATCTTTTCACTCTCCCCCTACCCCTTGTGTGTTTGCTGTGTGTTTTTTATAGTAAAGTACAGGATAGTACTGATTGTGCGTGTCTTGCCTTAGATCTCTACAAAATACTCTCTCATCTAGTATCAGTCTACTTCAGTTACAGATCACATCAGGGTCCCTGTCTCTGTCACCTATCAATTTTTATTTATTTATTTATCTAAAATAACTATAACTGCCAGCAACAAAAAATCCCTGTTCAGCTGCTTCCTTCCCCAGTGAGTCACACAGAATTTGGGAATATTTGGGGTAATTCTCATAAGCTCCCTTCTCACACCCCCAGATTACTCTGACAGATCAAAAGGGAACTTGGATCACAGCTGCCTGTGTCTACTTGATCACACAAAATGTTGGGGTAAAACACATTTGCTCCCTTCTCACACCCCTAGACTCCTGTAGGACATAGATAACAACCAGATCTGGAAGACACCTGGAACATGCTGCCTTTGTTTTCACACAGAATTTTTGGGTATTTGGAGTATTTGGATTACAGCTACCTGTGTCTACTAGATCACACAAAATATTGGAGGTAAAACTCTTTTGCTCCTTTCTCACACCCCTAGACTTCTGTATGACAGAGATAACAGCCAGATCTGGTCACAGCTAACCCTGCCGCTGTTTCTGGCTGTATGCTTGACTGACCAACATCCATAATTTTAGTGAGGGGAGGTGAAGAAGAATGACCTTCCCCAGATGCACCTATATTGGCTCAGGTGGGTGCCACTGCCCCAGCATCAGCACCGGTGTTAGGACAAGATGTGGTAGCAAGTGGAACCACATCTACCTGTCCTAGTACCATATCACTGCTGCTTGAAACCAATCCCATAGTGGCCTACTGCTGTGACAAATTAATGCCTGTATCTGATGACTCCACAGCAGGAATTACAGTAGCATCAAATGCATGAACGTTACTGCTGGTGGTGGTGGTGGTGTGATGCCCATTCCCATATACCCATTTCTGCAATTCTTTATCCCTTTATGCTAAGAATGCTCTTATCACCACTACTGGTATCTCACTACTCTCTAGGACTACTTGATGATGATATATGTGAAAGAGACTCCCCTGCTGTTACTCTTGTCATCACCTCAGAAGGTATGCTGACAGCAGTAGCAGCAGGCACTACTAGTACCCAGTAATCCTTTTTTAATTATACTTACCTCGATTCCTCAGGAATATGTGGGAAAAGGGCTCACTTAAGCAGAGGGAAGTAGGTTCTCTTCACTGCTCCTGCTGCTGGATTCTTCCACCTCTTATTCAGCAACAGCCCTCCAGCTTCTTGAGCGGTTCATGTTAGACATCATTTAAACAACATAATATTTTTTTAAACTCTCTCTCAAGCTCTCATATTCTATATTTATATTTTTATAGTATGGTGGTGGAAAGTTTTTCCATCATTGGAAACAAAGGCAGAAAATGAAACCATTTTGCATTTTTTTGAGAAAATACCCATGGGAACAAACTGGACTTTTCACCCATCTCTACATCTGAAACTTTCCCAGATAGAAGACCCATTGATAAATTGCACGCTTTGAGTTTGGAAGTAAAAATAGTTGAATGGATAAGGTAATGGCTATATGACAAGAAACAGAGGGATGTAGTTAAAAGAGGATATTCAGAATATGGTTGCATTACTAGTGGGGTACCCCAGGGATCTGTACTGGAGTCTATTCTAGGGATGGGCAAAATATTTTGGCTCAAACCAAAATCAGCGAATAAAAACACTTCCCTCTTGGCAAAGAATTTCCAGCGAAAAGTGCAGTTTTTCCGCTTTTTTTGCATAGCTCATTCCACTGAAATCAATGGGAACACTGAATTTACACACAACACATAGCAAATATTATTTCCCAAAAGGCATAGGATAAAAGGGGTATGAGGGTGCCTGTGTTGGTGGAGTGTGCGGAAAGAATCAGTTGAACTGGGGATGTTTTTTGGGGGGGTTGTCAGAGACATTACCATGGTGGGGAGGAAATGGTTAATTTTTCTTTTAAACCAAATTCTCTGAAATTCTGTTTTAAGATGTGTGTAAATGATCTCATGTTAAAACAATGGCCCTTTGATTCAAAGTAGGAAGTGAAAATAACTGAATGTCAGTTATGGGGATATATACGATTAGGTGCCAGACAATCACAGTCTCATGTAGTATTATTATCTTATGAGACAATCTCAAAGTCTAAAACAGAGTGATACTCCCCTATGAGAACGTCTGAGAGGATGGCAGATTTATATGACATTTAATGACCACTTTCATACATCATTGATGACAAAAATTGATTATATGTAAAATTTTAATGTGGAGTAAGGGTGCCATCTACAGTTTTTATAGCATCATTAATGGGGTTGCTCACATTCCTAGTCTAATTGGGGATTGGGGATTATCCAATCAGATAGTGCTGAAGATGTCACTGTATAATGAGATAGTCCTTTAACCAATCAGAGCAGATTTTGATAAGAAGGAATTTCATATTATATATATGCAAGTTGAGAGAGAAGAGGGGGCTTTTTCCTCTTGGCTTCCTGGTTCAATTCCTGCTATGATTTCCTGAAGTATTTTGGACTAGCTGCCATAGAAATCCTAAGAAATCCACACACTTGGACTAGTCACTATATCTTTCCTTATTTAAATTCTGCAAAATTCAGAATCAAATATATGTTTCTTCTATATTTGAAGAAACATAATTTTTCTTATAATTTGTCTTGATTGGACTGGCCAACCATTTGGGATTAATTATATTAAGCTAAATTAGCTATTGAAATTCTGGAATTAAGCAGAATTTATTTATTTATTGGTAAATTGTCATATTTTGCCAGATAAGAATAAAATAGTTTATAGCAGTAGATATATAAATAGCTTGGTTTATATATTAGTTAATATAAATTCCGTGATTTCTAGAATATTGTGTTTCTGGAAAGGTTATATAGCTAAAATTGATCTGGATAATTCTTTGAATTCATGTGTTAACCCTTTAACTGCTATTTGTCTAATTTATGGTGTTTCTTTGGATTTCTTTGTGTACCTTTTAGGTCTAAAACTTTTGTAAAGTTAAAGTTTTTTTTTTAACTTTCACTAGACAAAAGAAGCAGCCTTCTAGGTGTGGTACCCTATCTTAATAAGTGGATTAACCCTTGAAGTACCCTATAGGTTTTACATAGGATTGCTATAGTTATTTTTATGATATATGTTGCATGAAGTTGGTATACTGTCTAGATATATATTTTTGGATTGATTCTAAGTATATTCTTGGTATAATCTATGACTGACTATATTAATTGCAATGTATATGTTTTATTCAGAAAATATGCAATATTTGTAATCGGTACATAATTAAATTATAGTGCTTAATATCTGGGATTCTATTCTAGTTAGTCTCTAAATTTGATTATTATATATGGTACAAGGAGAATTGTCAGAGGACCTGGCTTAACATTAAAGCTAATTCACCTAACAATATACCTTAAACCTTAATTAGCATAGTTTATACAGTTTCTGGGGCAGAAGGTATTCATATACACTCCTACCAACTGTATTTTATTAATTGTAAGGATCAATTATCAGCTTCTATGCTGCTGAGTGCAATTATTGTTATCTAACACCTCTGAATATTCCTATGTGTGGTTAACCCTTTAATTGCTGGTAATCTTCATGGTGATAATTGTGGCTTTAGTTACTGTATATCTATTGTAATTGCTGGTCACTTGTTTATTTCATTGTTGCTTACACTTTATATATATATATATATATATATATATATATATATATATATATATAGTATATTGTACTTTAATAAATTATAAACATTTTTTGCACAAATATGTGGGATTGATTATTTTAATCAATTGTTTACTGTGAAGTAGCGTGTCAATACAGTCATGGTTTTGTAAGAACACTCAGACAGTTAGGTAAGGTAAAAAAGCTTTATTGATAATAAATAACAAGCAATCACCCTACTCAGGTCCAGATGAGGTCCATACCTTGGTACTTTCCCAATCTGACGCAAGTCAGGGTGGACGAAAGAATAACAGTGGGCAAATAACAATAGGGCGCTGCTGGCTTGATCCGAGGACAGGTTACAGGAACAAGGAAAACCACAACAGCACCACACCGCGGCAAGATACAGATATAGCAATGGGTAACTGCAGGGCAACTCCCTAGGATGCTAGGGATAGCAGAGGCAACACAGACAGGACACTGGCAAGTGACCAGATCTCCAGAACGCTAGGGATAGTGAAGGCAGCACAGACTGGACACTGGCAGTGACCAAATATCACGGTGCCCGTGATTGCTGCAGTTCCTTGTCTGTCACCAGTAGGGGGCTGCTATTGGCTGTCTGCAGATAGCCCGCCTTTCATTGCCTATTTAAACCTGGATTGGGCACCCTTTGATTGCCCTTTCGTGTTGTTTCTGACCTTCTTGCTATCACTATGCCAGTGATAGCTGGGCCTCTGTTCCAGTGTTCCTGAGTTCCTGATCTCATGTGTTCCTGAGTTCCTGATCTCTACTGTTCCAGTGTTTCCTGCATGCTGAAGTACTTCCAGTCCTGGTTCTGGCCTAGTCTCTGGTGTTGCAGTTCCTGCTGAACTTCTTCTCTGCTGTTTCCTGACCTGACTGATCGTTGCTGGTTCCTGTCATCGCATCGTCTGTCTCCTGTATCCTGGCGACCTCCTGCCTGGTCGCGTTGGCGACATTGCTTGTTACTCCAGTGTGCGGTCACTGGTTTGCTCCACAGCCTATCGGCTATACAATTCTGTGTTGGTCCCAGCGTGCGGACGCTGGTTTGCTCCTAAGCCTTGCGGCTAGGCAAACTCGCTTGTTACACCAGTGTGCGGTCACTGGTTTGCTCCAAAGCCTATCGGCTATACAATCCTGTGTTGGTCCCAGCGTGCGGACGCTGGTTTGCTCCAAAGCCTTGCGGCTAGACAAACTCGCCTGTTACACCAGTGTGCGGTCACTGGTTTGCTCCAAAGCCTATCGGCTATACAATCCTGTGTTAATCCCAGCGTGCGGACGTTGGTTTGCTCCAAAGCCTTGCGGCTAGACAAACTCGCTTATTACACCAGTGTGCGGACGCTGGTTTGCTCCAAAGCCTTGCGGCTATACAAACTCGCTTGTTACACCAGTGTGCGGTCACTGGTTTGCTCCAAAGCCTATCAGCTATACAATTCTGTGTTGGTCCCAGCGTGCGGACGCTGGTTTGCTCCAAAGTCTTGCGGCTATATAAACTCGCTTGTTACACCAGTGTGCAGTCACTGGTTTGCTCCAAAGCCTATCAGCTATACAATTCTGTGTTGGTACCAGCGTGCGGACGCTGGTTTGCTCCAAAGCCTTGCGGCTATACAAACTCGCTTGTTACACCAGTGTGCGGTCACTGGTTTGCTCCAAAGCCTATCAGCTATACAATTCAATGTTGGTCCCAGCGTGCGGACGCTGGTTTGCTCCAAAGCCTTGCGGCTTTACGATTCCCCTGTTAGTCTCAGTGTGTGTACACTGGGTTGCTTACGATCCTGTCAATTTGCCATTACCATCTGACTGCTGCTACTGTCTCTGGGCTGCCCTGCCCGGTATTGGTAAGGCCGGTAGAACCTTTTGCCACATTCCATCTGAGGTTGCCTTACCCGGTATTGGCAGGGCCGGTAGAGCCTACATTATGAATCTATTGAGGCTGCCTTGCCCGGTAATTTGGTAAGGCCGGTAGAACCGTTATGCGATTCCATCTGCAGGTTGCCTTACCCGGTATTGGCAAGGCCGGTAGAGCCTAACATTCTATTACTTCAGACTGTCCTGTCCGGTATATTGACAGGACCGGTAGAGTCTGCCTTCTGTCTTTTTATATTCTGAATATATCTGTATGTATGTGATTGCCATCCTACGTTATCAATTTATTATTTTAATAAAATTGATTTTTACCTAAAACTTGTGTCTGAGAGTCATAATAAACCGTGACACCAAATCCCTAGAACGCTAGGTTTATCGGAGGCAACACAGACAGGACCCTGGCAAGTGACCAGATCCCTAGAACGCTAGGGATAGCGGAGGCAGCACAGACAGGATACTGACAAGTGACCAGATCCCTAGAATGCTAGGGATAGTGGAGGCAGCACAGACAGGACACTGGCAAGTGACCAGATCCCTAGAACGCTAGGGATAGTGGAGGCAGCACAGACAGGACACTGGCAAGTGACCAGATCCCTAGAACGCTAGGGATAGTGGAGGCAGCACAGACAGAACACTGGCTACTGACCAACTCCCTAGAATGCTAGGGACAGCAGAGGCAGCACACAGATACTGGCAATCGACCAGACTTCTCGCAGCACAGTCCCCAGATGACTACGGGGATTGACAGGCCAGGCAGATGCTGTAACGGTATTCTGAAAGCGAGAGTAGGTGGAACGGAACACAGGGTACGCACCCTGATAGGTCTGACGCCAGGACTGCCAAATCAGTAATCACAGCGGTAATAGCCAGTCCTAGTCAGTAATGGAATCGAGTATTCAGCCAAGCCAGGTCGGTACACACTGGGGTAGTCAGCCAGTCCTAGTCAACAACGGAATCAGATACTCAGCCAAGCCAGGTCTGCACACACGGTGGTAGTCAGCCAGTCCTAGTCAGCAACGGAGTTTAAAAAGGCTAACCCTGGGAGGAGCCAGAGTCCAATAGCCAATAAGAATCGTGCAAAGGGAAACCCGGAAGTAGCAATGTCGCCCTGCTGCTAGAATCACGGGTACCGTGATAAATACATAATATAGTGTAAAGTTCTCAAAATTATTTAATATTGTCATTTATCTATTTATGTGAAGATATCCAACCTGACTGGTTCTCTTATTTTAACCCCTTGGATACCGTTATCATAATTGGTTCGACAGGTTGTTTACTGGGAAAACCCCCATAAGACATGGTATAAAAGAGGGTCTGAGGAGGGTGGTTTTGTTGGTGGGTTGAGTCTGGAGAAGTAGAACAGAGAGCTTGTTTTGGGGGGTTCTTGACTAGTATTGGGGGACAGTTAATAAAAAAAATATATAATAAGAAATGTGTATGTAACATGATAGAGACAGGGACCCCCTGACATAAGTTGCCACTGGGGTAGACTGATACTTGATGTGATAGAGTAATTTTTAGAGGATGATTTGTTAGATCTCTTGTTAGAGGCCCAAGCCCTGAGGAAAAAATGATTTTTTGGACTTAGACTTGTTAGAAACAAGCCCCAAAAAATTTTATTTTTTTGTAGGCCTATATTTTTTTTGTTTTGTATTGTTTTTTTGTTTTGTTTTTAAGTACAAGACCTGAGGGAGAAAAATGCTCTACTGACCTAGTGCCAGTAGGTCATGTCGTGTTGGCCAGTGACCACTGTCAAATGCCCTGATGCGGAATTTGCAACTGCTGTTCTTGCTGCTGCTGCTGAGTTGTTTAGGCAGCAGGATGATTAGGCAGCTCAAAGTGAATGGGATCAACAACAGCAGTAACATAGGTTATGGATGCTGAAGGTTCCACATGCCATGACTAGTTCCAGTGATGCACCTGAGGCAGTAGCAGCACCGTTAACTGACCCCCACCAATTCAGGTATATGTGGAGAAAATGTGAAGTTGGCCAATAATTCTTCTCCACCTGCCCCTCCTCCAAAATCATGGGTGTATTTGTACTAGAATAGAATTTTTCCCTTGAGAGCAGGAACTGTGCCTCTCATCAGCAACTGCAATGTGCAGTGTGTGTGTGGTAAATTACACCTGGGGGCACCACTGTATCTAAACACCAGAAACCAAATACTGCCTATACCCTTTGTACACACCCCTCTAAGGACACATGACAACTTGCTAATAGTTTAATAGTAATGATAAACCCTCCCTGCCACCATCTTAGCATATTCTGGCAGATGGAATCTCCTCAGATGCCACTTGATGTCCTGCTTGCGATTCTCCTCCAACACACTGCCATGTGTGGTCAGTGTACCACACAGTATGCAATGGGAGGACACAAACTGACACATCCTAACATCTACAGAGTGGCTGTTATTTTGCTGGGTAGGTAACGATGAACGAGGTTGATTGGCAGAAGATGTAGTTATTAGTGATGAGCGAGCACCCCAATGCTCGGGTGTTCGGGTGCTCTGACCGAGCACCCCCTGAGGCTCGAGTGCTCGGCCGAGCACACGAGCCCCATTGAAGTCAATGGGAGGACTCGAGCATTACACCAGGCACCCCCTGCTCTGATGAGGGGAGGGTGCCTGGTCCATAGGAAAATGGCAGAAAAGGATGGAAACACCACAGAAATGGTTCAGGGACAGCATAGGGAGGATGTCTGGATGCATCTTGGACTCCAACATCGCTGCTGGGAACGATCTTTCGCCCGTAGTACGCCATTTTTACAGACTGACCATAAAACACACAAAAAGGAAAATAAAAACGACTTTAGGCGAAAAATTGTTACCAAACAATATTTGCTGTATATTTACTTGTATATCATCTGCAAATTCTCCCAAAAATGTCCTTGATTTTCTGAAGTGAGGCCATGATTAAGAGGGAAACGTGCGCAGAGACAAATTCTCCCAAAAATTTCCTTGATTTTCAGAACTGAGGCCATGATTAAGAGGGAAACGTGCGCAGAGGCAAATTCTCCCAAAAATTTCCTTGATTTTCTGAACTGGGGCCATGATTAAGAGGGAAACGTGCGCAGAGGCAAATTCTCCCAAAAATTTCCTTGATTTTATTGAACTGAGGCCATGATTAAGAGGGAAACGTGCGCTGAGCTGACCATCTAAAACATTATGGGTGAGGGTCTGCTGCAGAGCTGACCATCCTAAACATTATATGCGAAGGCCCGCTAGTGAGCTGACGCTATAAAACATTATATGAGAGGGCCCGCTAGAGAGCTGACCCAATAAAACATTATATGAGAAGGCCCGCTGGTGAGCTGACCTATACAAAAATTGTCAAAGAGGGCCCGCTGGTGAGCTGGCCCTATATAAAAATTATATCACAGGGCCCGCTGGTGAGCTGGCCCTATATAAAAATTATATCACAGGGCCCGCTGGTGAGCTGGCCCTATATAAAAATTATATCCCAGGGCATATGGAAGAGGAGGAGGAGGATGAGAAGATTAAGAGTCAACCATATACCCGTTTTTTGGGTGGAAGGGGTGAATGGGAATACAGAGTATTCCCATCATTGTAAATAATATATGTAAAGTGAGTTTATGTTCCCCCGGGGCTTTCCTCCAGTGGAGTGGAGAAGTCAGGGGAAATCCAGGCCTTGTTCATTTTTATAAGTGTCAACCTATCAGCATTGTCGGTGGAAAGGCGGATACGCTTATCTGTTATGATGCCACCAGCAGCACTAAATACCCGCTCAGACAGAACGCTGGCGGCAGGGCAGGCCAGCACCTCCAAGGCGTAGAGTGCCAGTTCATACCACGTGTCCAGCTTGGACACCCAGTAGTTGTAAGGCACAGAGGGATCATTGAGGACGGTGACACGGTCTGCTACGTACTCCTTCACCATCTTCCAAAACTTTTCCCTCCTTGTGACACTAGGCTGCGCATCAGGGTGAGGGTGCTGGCGGGGTGTCATGAAGGTGTCCCACGCCTTGGAGAGTGTTGCCCTGCCTTTCTCGGAACTGCTGTGTGCTCCCCTTTTCTCCCCTTCTCGGTTGGCCAAGGTAGCACGTACTCTGCCGCCAGCGTTGTCAGATGGAAAATTTTGGAGCAATTTTTCAACAAGAACCTTCTGGTATTGCACCATTTTGCTTGTCCTCTCCACCGGAGGAATGAGAGATGAGAAATTCTCTTTGTAGCGGGGGTCCAGAAGGGTGAACACCCAGTAATCCGTGTTGTTTAAAATGCGTATAACACGTGGGTCACGGGAAAGGCAGCCTAACATAAAGTCAGCCATGTGTGCCAGAGTACCAACAGTCAAGATTTCGCTGTCCTCACCAGGAGGATGACTCTCAATATCCTCATCCTCTTCCTCCTCTTCTGCCCACCCACGCTGAAGAGATGGAACTAAAGTTCCATGGCTACCCTCTGTAGCGGAGGCAACCGTGTCTTCCTCCTCCTCCTCCTCCTCCGCCTCCTCCAATTGTCGCTGAGAAGACGAAGTGAGGGTGCTCTGGCTATCACCTTGTGTAAGCTCTTCCTCCCCCATTTCCACCTCTTCCACATGCAAAGCGTCGGTTTTAATTGTGAGCAGCGAGCGTTTCAGTAGACACAGAAGTGGGATGGTTACACTGATAATAGCGTTATCGCCGCTCACCATCTGTGTCGATTCCTCAAAATTGCGTAAAACCTCGCAGAGGTCTGACATCCATTCCCACTCCTCACTTCTGATTACAGGAAGTTGAACGGAGAGGCGACGACCGTGTAACAGCTGGTACTCCACTACTGCCCTCTGCTGCTCACAAAGCCGGGCCAACATGTGGAAGGTGGAGTTCCAGCGCGTGCTCACGTCACACAGCAGCCGGTGAGCTGGCAATTGTAAGCGCTGCTGCAGCTTCAACAGGTCGGCCGAAGCTGTAGATGACTTACGGAAATGTGCACACACGCGGCGCACCTTGGTCAAGAGATCATGCACATTGGGGTAGGTTTTTAGAAATCGCTGCACCACTAAATTAAATACATGCGCTAGGCATGGTACGTGTGTGAGCTTGCCGAGCTCCAAAGCCGCCACCAAGTTACGCCCATTATCACACACAACCATGCCTGGTTGCAGGTTGAGTGGCGAGAGCCACTGCTCGGTCTGGTGACTAATCCCCTGCAACAGCTCTGAGTCCGTGTGCTGTTTGTCCCCAAGGCAGATCAGCTTCAGCACGGCCTGTTGACGCTTCCCCACTGCAGTGCTACACTGCTTCCAGCTACTGGCTGATGGGGGAGTGGCGCTGCGTGTAGAGAATTCGGAGGTGGAAACGGAGGAGGAGGAGCCAATAACGTAGGTGCTGGCGGAAACCCTGATGGAGGTAGGGCCCGCAATCCTCGGCGTGGGTAGCACCCGTGCCATCCCAGGGTCCGAGTCGCTCCCAGCCTCCACGACATTCACCCAGTGTGCCGTCAGGGAAATGTAGCGTCCCTGGCCACAAGCACTTGTCCATGTGTCGTTAAGTGGACCTTCCCAGTAACTGCGTTGGTCAGGGCACGGGTGATGTTACGGGACACATGGTGGTGTAATGCGGGGATGGCACACCGGGAAAAGTAGTGGCGGCTGGGGACCGCGTACCGAGGGACAGCTGCTGCCATCAGGCTGCGGAAGGACTCAGTGTCCACAAGCCTAAATGGCAGCATTTCGATGGCCAGTAATTTGGAAAGGTGTGAGGTTAGTGCTATGGCCTGTGGGTGGGTGGCTGGGTACTTTCTCTTGCGCTCAAATGCCTGGGGTAACGACATTTGTACGCTGCGCTGGGACAGGGAAGTGGATGTGGTCGCTGATGGTGCTTCAGATGCTACAGGTGCAGGGCGGGAGGTATGCGGGCCTGCGCCTTCGACAGGCGATTGGCCGGCACCGAAAACAGGGGAAGAGGAGGCAGTGGTGTGGCCTGCAGACACAGATGGGCAATCCAGGCGTTCCTCCCACTTACTACGGTGCTTGGATGCCATGTGTCGGATCATGCTGGTGGTGGTGAGGTTTCTAGTGTTCATGCCTCGGCTCATTCTGGTGTGGCACAGGTTGCAAACTACAATTCTTTTGTCGTCCGCACTTTCCTTAAAAAAACGCCATACCGCGGAACACCTACCCTTTGGCAAGGTAGATTTACGCAAGGGGGTGCTCCGTGGAACATTTGAGGGCCGGTTTGGTGCGGTCCGCCTTCTTTCTGTAGCCACACCACTGCCTCTTCCAGCCTGTTGCGGTGCTGCAGATGGCTCACCCTCAGGACTGCTGTCATCGCTCGGCTCTACACCTTCCCAGGTGGGGTCAGTCACCTCATCGTCCACCAAGTCCTCCTCCACTTCCTCACTCTGATCATCCTCCTCAAGTCTTGATCCCACCACATACTCAGTCATTGACAACTGTATAACATTCTCCTCAACAAGGTCTTGAGACGGAAATAGTGGTTGATTTAATGGCAACTGTGTCTCATCATCATCATCATCCACTACTTCCTTTGACCTTAAATGCCGTTCACATCTGTCATCTTCTTGTGATTGGGTAGCCTCTAGAGGTTGTGAATCAGGGCACAAGATGTCATGTTCCTCTGCAAGCGTGCTTGGAGAGAGGGTCAAATGAAGGATTGGTGATGAGACGAGCTCCTCACTATATCCCAGTGTGGGATCACTTCTTTGACCAGACCGTGTATGGTGGGAGGAAGGATGATCAGAGTGAGGATTATGTTGACCAGACTCTTGGCTACTGAGAGTGGACTTGGTGGAAGACAGGGTGGTGCTTAACCGACTGGAAGCAGTATCAGCTGTCATCCAACCGACCACCTGTTCGCAGTGGTCGGACCTCGAGAGTGATGTCCTGCGACGCCCTGTAAAATTAGACATGAAGCTAGGTATGGTGGATGTCTTTCTTTCTTGTGCTCTGGCACCAGGCACAGTTTCTCCGCGTCCTGACCCGCGCCCTGAACTATCAGGATCACGTCCACTTCCCCGTCCCTTTTTACCCGCCTTCTTCATCTTACACGGAATATGTGACTTTAATATTTGAGTTTGAAAACTTAACAGTATTTCTTCGTATTCTGCAACTGTGCAGAGTACACAGAATAGGCTGCTAAACTGCGGTGACACACACTGAATGGAATATGTGACTTTAATATTTGAGTTTGAAAACTTAACAGTATTTCTTCCTATTCTGCAACTGTGCAGAGTACACAGAATAGGCTGCTAAACTGCGGTGACACACACTGAATGGAATATGTGACTTTAATATTTGAGTTTGAAAACTTAACAGTATTTCTTCCTAGTCTGCAACTGTGCAGAGTACACAGAATAGGCTGCTAAACGGCGGTGACACACACTGAATGGAATATGTGACTTTAATATTTGAGTTTGAAAACTTAACAGTATTTCTTCCTAGTCTGCAACTGTGCAGAGTACACAGAATAGGCTGCTAAACTGCGGTGACACACACTGAATGGAATATGTGACTTTAATATTTGAGTTTGAAAACTTAACAGTATTTCTTCCTAGTCTGCAACTGTGCAGAGTACACAGAATAGGCTGCTAAACGGCGGTGACACACACTGAATGGAATATGTGACTTTAATATTTGAGTTTGAAAACTTAACAGTATTTCTTCCTAGTCTGCAACTGTGCAGAGTACACAGAATAGGCTGCTAAACGGCGGTGACACACACTGAATGGAATATGTGACTTTAATATTTTAGTTTGAAAACTTAACAGTATTTCTTCCTAGTCTGCAACTGTGCAGAGTACACAGAATAGGCTGCTAAACGGCGGTGACACACACTGAATGGAATATGTGACTTTAATATTTGAGTTTGAAAACTTAACAGTATTTCTTCCTAGTCTGCAACTGTGCAGAGTACACAGAATAGGCTGCTAAACTGCGGTGACACACACTGAATGGAATATGTGACTTTAATATTTGAGTTTGAAAACTTAACAGTATTTCTTCCTAGTCTGCAACTGTGCAGAGTACACAGAATAGGCTGCTAAACGGCGGTGACACACACTGAATGGAATATGTGACTTTAATATTTTAGTTTGAAGACTTAACAGTATTTCTTCCTATTCTGCAACTCTGCACAGTACACAGAATGTGCTGCTACACTGCGGCGAAGCACACTGAATGGAATATGTGACTTTAATATTTTAGTTTGAAGACTTAACAGTATTTCTTCCTATTCTGCAACTCTGCACAGTACACAGAATGTGCTGCTACACTGCGGCGAAGCACACTGAATGGAATATGTGACTTTGATATTTTAGTTTGAAGACTTAACAGTATTTCTTCCTATTCTGCAACTCTGCACAGTACACAGAATGTGCTGCTAAACTGCGGCGAAGCACACTGAATGGAATATGTGACTTTGATATTTTAGTTTGAAGACTTAACAGTATTTCTTCCTATTCTGCAACTCTGCACAGTACACAGAATGTGCTGCTACACTGCGGTGAAGCACACTGAATGGAATATGTGACTTTGATATTTTAGTTTGAAGACTTAACAGTATTTCTTCCTATTCTGCAACTCTGCACAGTACACAGAATGTGCTGCTAAACTGCGGCGAAGCACACTGAATGGAATATGTGACTTTGATATTTTAGTTTGAAGACTTAACAGTATTTCTTCCTATTCTGCAACTCTGCACAGTACACAGAATGTGCTGCTAAACTGCGGCGAAGCACACTGAATGGAATATGTGACTTTGATATTTTAGTTTGAAGACTTAACAGTATTTCTTCCTATTCTGCAACTCTGCACAGTACACAGAATGTGCTGCTAAACTGCGGCGACGCACACTGAATGGAATATGTGACTTTGATATTTTAGTTTGAAGACTTAACAGAATGTGCTCTAATCTGCAACTTTGCACACTAAACAGAATGTGCTCTAATCTGCAACTGTGCACACTAAACAGAATGTGCTCTAATCTGCAACTTTGCACACTAAACAGAATATATTTTTTTTTTTTTTTTCCCCCCACACAAAATAACCTGCTGCCCCCACACACAGTAGTCCTAAAAAGGACTTTTGGTTCTTTTTTTTCACAATTTTGCTTGTTTTCCTCCCTACACTGCCTTTCCCTTCCTATCCTCAGCTCTCCCTGGCTAAGACTGAGCCGAACTCGATGGTCAGGTGCTATACAGCACCCGACCACGGGTTCTGGCCAGCCAATCAGTGTAATGCCAGCAGCCAACATGGCTGCTGGCATTACACCGATGTCAGAGCCTCCTTGCACGTTTATTGGCTGCGCAGCAGCCGCAAAACGTGCGGGGAGGAGACCCGAACATGGCGGGCGAGCACATGCGGTACTCGTACGAGTACCGCCATGTGCCGAGCAGAGCGATGCTCGAGCCGATCCGAGCATCGGCCGAGCATGCTCGCTCAACACTAGTAGTTATCCTAGAGGAAGAAGGTGACGGCGAGCTAGTTGTTTCTCTCGTCATGGAACTTCCAGTCTCTGTCTGTGTTTCTCTATTCTTCTTCCTCTTTGATCTCTGCCTCACCTCTTGTTGCCTCCGAGAGTCAGGGAGTACAGCGACAATGGTGCTCGATTTCTGTGGTAGGTGTTTGGCTTTAACATGTTTGACATAAATGTCATGGTGTCTGTGTTTCATGTGTGATATCAGGCCACTTGTGCCAAGCTGTGTTCCCTCCTTCCAGCAGGAACAGCAATGGTGGTAACAGTAGCAGGGGCAACAGATCGGACAGCAGGAACAGCATTTGTGGCAGCAGAGGCAGCATGTCTGGCAACAGGTACAGCAATGGTAGCAGCAGGGGCAGCACATCTGACAGACATACCTGTCCTGCTCTCACTACTACCCTTTTCTTCCTCCCTTCCCATTAATTCCCACATTGTAAGCAGTCACTATGAGCCTCTCCTTATTTATTTATTTATTTTATTTATATAGCGCACACAGATTACGCAGCGATTTACACTCATATTGGTCCCTGTCCCCATTGGGGCTAACAATCTAAATTCACCTATCAGTATGTTTTTTGGAGTGTGGGAGGAAACCGGAGTGCCCGGAGGAAACCCACGCAAACACGGTGAGAACATACATACTCATTGCAGATGTTGTCCTTGGTGGGATTTGAACCCAGGACCCCAGTGCTGCAGGGCAACAGTGCTAACCACTGAGCCACCGTGCTGCCCTGACTCAATTTTCCAAACAAATCACAGCAGAACAGCACAGCATGTCTTCCTCACTCCATAGCTGCTTCTATTGTGTTCCACTTCCCAGAATACATCAGGTTTTTAAAGCGAAAAGGTGAAAAACACGTACATCAATGGGTAGAAACTTTATAGCCATTGAAAGAATGGCAAAAAATTTGGCCAGTGGGCGAAAAATGCAAAGATTTTAATTGCTGGTTTTAACCCCTTAAGGACCAGTGACGTGGCAGGACCGTCACGCTTGTCCGGCACTTAAGGACCAGTGACGGTCCTGACACGTCACGTACTTTTACTCATCGCGCTCCTGTAGGAGCGCGGTGAGTAATACCGGGCACTGAAGTTGATCGCTCCAAGACCGGAGCGATCTCTTCCAGTGCCCCGTTTGGCGTGCCGCCCCACGTGATCATTCACGTGGGACGGCACGTCAAAGTTTCCTATGCGGTCCTTAAGGGATGGCACGCCCCGGGACCGCTGGTCCTTAACCCCTAGAGTGCCAGCTACTTACGCCGTACGAGTGGACACAGCTGTACCTGCTGTGCCACGCTCGTACGGCGTAAGAGTGAAATGCGGTCACTGCATGAGCCGGTATAACCGGCATGCAGTGGCCGCATTAAAAAAAAAAAAAATCCTGGCACTCATGGGGAGGCATGAGGATCACTCCTCATGCCTCCCCAGTTATTGATCTCCCAGCCGATCGGGCTGGGAGATCAATGAACACAAAGGAGAAACGGAGTTTCTCCTTCCCCCCCTCTCCTACCCGAACTTCCGGGTAGGAGTGGGCGGGACCGGGGGAATCCTCCAAACGTCATCGGTGACATGGTCACCGATGACGTTAGGGAAGTTTCCCCGATCCTGTTCACTCCTACCGGTGGTAGGAGTGAAGGGCAGGAGAGCTCTTGCTCTCCTGCGGTCGCATCATTGATCTCCCAGCCTATCGGCTGGGAGATCAATGACTGGGGAGACACCAGGAGGGGTCCTGATGTCCCCCACGAGGTCTGAAAAGTGTATTAAAAAAATAAAAAAAAAAAAAATTACATTAAAGTAACCCTGTGAGTGCCACAGGGTCCCAGCACATTGCTTTGCAATGTGCTGGAGACCCCTGTTGCACTCACAGGGTCAATTCTTTGGGGGGGGATTTTTTTTTTTTTAAAGACCTCATTGGGGGGATCAGGGGGGATCCTGATGCCCCTCAATGAGGTCTATAATTGGAAAAAAAAAAAAAAAAAAAATTTAACCCTGTGTGTGCCACAGGTGGGGGTCCAATGCACCCCCCCCCTCCTGTGGCACACACAGGGCTTTTATCATTATTTTGTTACCAGAGATTGTTGGGGGGCCATCAGGATTGCTCCTGATGGCCCCCCAACAAGCTCTGATTACAAAGTAATGATAAAAAAAAAATTAACCCTCCGAGTGCCACAAGGGTCCAATGCATTGCTTTGCAATGCGCTGGAGACCCCGGTGGCACTCACAGGGAAACTTTTTTTAATAACTTTTTTTTTTTTTTTGGTAAGACCTCATTGGGGGGATCAGGGGGGTTTGTATACCCCTCAATGAGGTCTATAATAAAAAAAAGTAAAAAAAAAAAAAAAATGAACCCTGTGTGTGCCACGGGGGGGGGGGCAATGCAGCCCCCCTTCTGCGGCACACACAGGGCTTTTATCATTACTTTGTTATCAGAGATTGTTGGGGGGGTCATCAGGATTGATGGCCCCCCAACAAGCTCTGATTACCAAGTAATGATAGTAAAAAAAATTAACCCTCTGAGTGCCACAAGGATCCAATGCATTGCTTTGCAATGCGCTGGAGACCCTTGTGGCACTCACAGGGTCACTCCGTTTGTGGACATATATATTTTTTTTTACTAAGACCTCATTGGGGAGGGATCAGGGGGTCCTGATGCCTCTCAATCAGGTATATAATAAAAAAATAAATAAATTTAAAAAAATTTAACCCTGTGTGTGCCACTGGGATAGGGGTTCAATGCAGACCCCCTTCCTGTGGCACACACACAGGACTTCTTATCATTACTTTGTGATCAGAGCTTGTTTGGTGGCCATCTGAATACAAAGTATCGATAAAAAAATTAACCCTTTGTGTGCTACAGGGGCCCAATGCATTGCTTTGCAATCCATTGGACACCCCTGTGGCACCCAAAGGATTATTTTTTTTCCCCTTTTATTTTTTATTTAGACCTCATTGTATGGGTTCTGATGCCCCCAACGAGGTCTACACAAAAATATTGGGGGAAAAGCCCCAAAAAATGCACGTGCCACAGGGGGGGTCCAACGCAGTGCTTTGCAATACGTTGGACCCCCTGTAACACACACACACTTTTTTTTTTTTTTATTATTCTGTTTTTAGACCTGGATGGGGGACACCAGGAATGTTCCTGACACCGCCTCCCCAACGAGGTATGAATACAAAATAATAATTAAAAAAAAAACCTCTTTGTGTGAAACAGAGGGTCCAACGCATTGCTTTGCAGTGCATTGGGCACCCTTGTGGCATGCACAAAAAATGCCTCCGATTCCCCCCCACACACACACACGTACCGTATTCCCCTGCCTGGTTCCACAGCCAACTGGCAGTTCCATTCCCCAGCCTGACCCCCAGCCTGTTTCCACTGCCTATTGGTAGACTCGGAGTACCACTATGCACTAGATTCAGGCTGGGAATCAAACTTTGTATGAGGGGGACATACAGTGCACACTGGTAGTCACAGATCTCCCATACACACTCTCAGACACTGCCCCACCATCTCCACCATCCTTCCTCCTCTGCTCATACCCACACACACTGCCTAATCCCTCACCCTCCCACACTGTTACACTGGTAGTCACAGGTCCGCGAGTACACTGGCTGACGCCCTAGCTTCTTTCATTTGTTAGCCATTAAATCACACATACACTGTTTGCTTTCCCATTCCTGTTTCACTGGTAGCTACGCTCCTGTAGTGTAAATTGGTATGTCAACCCACAGCAGTGGGGTACCATTTTTCTTAGGCTGGCAAGAAGTCCTCCTAGGAAATCCCACGCCATTGAACCATTTTAGTATCTTTGAAGTGACTGAAGTGTAAAAGAAATGTTTGTTTGTTTTCTGTAGCACCACATTCTGGAAATAGTTGTGCCAACTAACTTAGGGGTAAAAAGGCAAGTGACCCCTCATTAGATGCGGCATGTTGTCTTCTTTCCAAAATGGTATAGTTTATCTACCTTTTCTTCACTTCTGAAGGTGTTATAGCCATTTTCATAGAGGCAAGTCAGGTTTGAGAAAATGTTAGAAACATCAGTTTGTAGTAGGTGTAGTTTTCTACTTCTAGCACTCCCTAAGATAGTTCAGCTCATACCAATGGGGTGTCGTTTGACTCCTAAGAGCTTTAGCTAACAAATGCAGTTGAAAATTCCATGGTTTTCACAGAGCTCCATACATTTGAAGGGGCAGAAATGTAAGAAAATGCCTTTTTTTTTCATTAGCGCCACCTCCTGGAAGCATTTGTGCATGCCAGCCTTTGGGTATGAAGGCAAGTGACCCCTCATTAGATGCGTCAGGTTGTTTTCTTTCCAAAATGGCATTGTTTTCTACCTTTCCTGCATATCTATTATGGTTATAACCATTTTAGTGCAAGCAGATAATTTAAGAAACAAAAGTGTCAGGTTTACGTACGTGTTCCTAGCACCCACATATTGTATGTTAAGCCACACAAATGGGCTACCATTTTTCTCATGTTGGTAGCAGGTACTGAATACAGCAGGAAATGTTATGGTTTTCAAAGATTTTAGTATCTTTGAAGTGGTGGAAATGTAAAAAAAACATGTATTTATTCCCATAGCGCCACCTTTTGGAAATATTTGTGCACTTCAGCCCAGGGGTAGAAAGGCAAGTGACCCCTCATTTGATGCGGGAGAATGTCTACTTTCCAAAATGGTATACCTTTTATACCTTTCCATCATGTCTCTAACAGTTATGAACATTTTAGTACAAGCAGCAATTTTCGAAGAAGCAAACAGGTAGGTGTAGTTATGCTTTTCTGGCACCCCTAAGGTATGTCGATTCATTCCAATGGGGTGTCATTTTTCTCCTAAGAGCACTAGCTAATGAATACAGTTGGAAATTCCATGGTTTTCACAGATTTCCATACAGATGAAGGGGCAGAAATGTAAGAAAATGCCATTTTTTTCCTATAGTGCCACCTTCTGGAAGCATTTGGGCACAACAGGCTTGGGGTAAGAAGGCAATTCACCCCTCATTAGATGCGGCAGGTTGTCTTCTTTCCAAAATGGTATGGTTTGTGTAGCCTTTCTTCACTTCTCTAGTTGTTATAACCATTTTTGTACAGACAAGTAATGTTTGAGAAAATGTTAGAAAAATTAGTGGTTGCAATAGGTGTAGTTTGTTACTTGTAGCGCCCACTAAGGTAGGGGAACTCATACCAATGAGGTGTCATTTTTCTCCTAAGAGCACTAGCTAATGAATACAGTTGGAAATTCCATGGTTTTCACAGATTTCCATACAGATGAAGGGGCAGAAATGTAAGAAAATGCCATTTTTTTCCTATAGTGCCACCTTCTGGAAGCATTTGGGCACAACAGGCTTGGGGTAAGAAGGCAATTAACCCCTCATTAGATGCAGCATGTTGTCTTCTTTCAAAAATGGTATGGTTTGTGTAGCCTTTCTTCACTTCTCTAGTTGTTATAACCATTTTTCTACAGACAAGTAATGTTTGAGAAAATGTTAGAAAAATTAGTGGCTGCAATAGGTGTAGTTTGGTACTTGTAGCGCCCACTAAGGTAGGGGAACTCATACCAATGAGGTGTCATTTTTCTCCTAAGAGCACTAGCTAATGAATACAGTTGGAAATTCCATGGTTTTCACAGATTTCCATACAGATGAAGGGGCAGAAATGTAAGAAAATGCCATTTTTTTCCTATAGTGCCACCTTCTGGAAGCATTTGGGCACAACAGGCTTGGGGTAAGAAGGCAATTCACCCCTCATTAGATGCGTCAGGTTGTCTTCTTTCCAAAATGGTATGGTTTGTGTAGCCTTTCTTCACTTCTGTAGTTGTTATAACCATTTTTGTACAGACAAGTAATGTTTGAGAAAATGTTAGAAAAATTAGTGGTTGCAATAGGTGTAGTTTGGTACTTGTAGCGCCCACTAAGGTAGGGGAACTCATTCCAATGAGGTGTCATTTTTCTCCTAAGAGCACTAGCTAATGAATACAGTTGGAAATTCCATGGTTTTCACAGATTTCCATACAGATGAAGGGGCAGAAATGTAAGAAAATGCCATTTTTTTCCTATAGTGCCACCTTCTGGAAGCATTTGGGCACAACAGGCTTGGGGTAAGAAGGCAATTCACCCCTTATTAGATGCGGCAGGTTGTCTTCTTTCCAAAATGGTATGGTTTGTGTAGCCTTTCTTTACTTCTCTAGTTGTTATAACCATTTTTGTATAGACAAGTAATGTTTGAAAAAATGTTAGAAAATTTAGAGGTTGTAGTAGGTGTCTTTTTGCACTTCTAGCATCCCCTGTGGTAGGTGAACCCATACCAATGGGGTGTCATTTTTCTCCCAAGAGCACTAGCTAATCAATATAGTTGTAAATTCCATGGTTTTCCCAGATTTCAGTACTGTTGAAGTGGCAGAAATGTAAGAAAATGCCATTTTTTTTCTATAGTGCCACCTTCTGGAAGCATTTGGGCACAACAGGCTTGGGGTAAGAAGGCAATTCACCCCTCATTAGATGCGGCAGGTTGTCTTCTTTCCAAAATGGTATGGTTTGTGTAGCCTTTCTTTAATTCTCTAGTTGTTATAACCATTTTTGTATAGACAAGTAATGTTTGAGAAAATGTTAGAAAATTTAGAGGTTGTAGTAGGTGTCTTTTTGCACTTCTAGCATCCCCTGTGGTAGGTGAACCCAAACCAATGGGGTGTAATTTTTCTCCCAAGAGCACTAGCTAATGAATACAGTTGTAAATTTCATGGTTTTCACAGATTTCAGTACAGTTGAAGGGGCAGAAATGTAAGAAAATGCCATTTTTTTCCTATAGTGCCACCTTCTGGAAGCATTTGGGTACCACAGGCTTGGGGCAAGAAGGCAAGTTACCCCTCATTAGATGCGGCAGGTTGTCTACTTTTCAGAAATATATAGTTTTATATAGTTATTCCACTGTTTTAGGGTAGTTTTACCACAAAAACCCTAGAATGTGCATTTTAGTTTATAAAGTTGAAAATGTCATTTTGCGCTGCTGGTGATTAGGGCTCTACGCTAGCCTTGGACTTGGGTAAAACTATACAAATTTGGTATTTTTTTACTCGGGGGACTCTGGGCTTTTTCAAATAATTGAAACTTTTTCAATCAAGGTAAATGTTTTTGATACATAGTATGTGATTTTAGCAAAATGAGTAAATTTTCACTTTTTTTTGTCATTATGACATCATAGCTTTTTGCACGATGTAAAATTCTCTTCATGTAAGGTATCACGAGAAAGCACAATTCGTTCTGAAAAAAACAATATATAGTTTTCCATATTTAACTAAAAATCCCCAGAGGAAATCAAGCCTAAACGGAAGGATAGCAAAAATGTTGAAAAAGTGTCTGGCCTGCAGGGTTCAGAAAATGGCCCGAGCCTCTGGCACTGAAAGGGTTAAGGGGTTAAAGCAGATTTTCCCACAAAAAAGTGGACAACAACGTGGTTTGATTGGGATTTCTCTTGGGGATACAGCGAGAGCTTTTGCCCACCCCTACTCCTCAGCGCCACACAAATTTGGGAGAGCTTTTACTGTTAGTCATTCCAATTGTGAAGTTTTGTTGATTTGTCTCCCAATCAGACCTGTTGTTGCTCTTTAAGTTGAATCTCAGCGACAGTGCATCTAGGTGGGATTCTTCTTTCTCCTTGTTTTTTACAGAAACAACAGACAGCAACATGATTAGCTTTTGAATCATTTTAAGGTATCTCTATACTGTAAATGTTATAGGCTGTGGGTGTTCCTGAGAGACTATTACTAATACTACTACTATTACTGGCTAGATGGTACAATAGTCCTACAGTAGATGTTAGTGACACTGAACTTTGAACAACAGCAGAAGGACTTATAGCTAGGGTTGTTGAAAACCTGTGTTGCTGCTAAGTCAACAATAGTACTGGGTGGGTGTTAGTCTTTGAAGCTGAGAAGATGGTTGAGATGCTTGATTTTGTATTTTAAGATATGTTTACTTGTCCAGAGTCAGACTTTCCAGTTGATCTCTCAAATAGTTTAAAAACAAGTATATTGCTGTTTTTCAGAGAGAGAAGATTGAGTCTTTTCCTTGTAAGTAATTTTTTGTGCATATCATCATCACTTTCACTATCTGCCTCAACTTTATCAGAAGAAGGGAAGGAAGATGGTGGGACATATACTAAATAAATATTGTCCTCAATTAGGTCAGCATCAGCATCAGCAGCCTCATCCACTTGCTCTACACTAGTTTTATATTTTTCTAGGATTTTTGAAGTCTCAATTTTCACCTAAGGGGATTTATAGGGTATTAACCACTAGTTTGAGATGGGGTGTTACTGTCACAACTAGCTACTACTAATACTCATATCAAGCAATTCAAGAGCCTTCTCCTTATCTGTCTGTCACTAGAATAAAAATGCAGCTGTTTTTTCTCTCTCTCTCTAGCTCTCTCTCTCATTTTCTCCCTCCCAACTTAACACAAACTGACAACATGTATGAAACTGAAACTGGCATCCCTTTTATAGTTAGCGTAGCAGGGATATGTGAGGGAAGATCCATGTATGTGTGTGTTGGGGCCTGGGGTTACATTATTTTCATTTATTTCAGTGCAATGAAAACAATTAAAAAATATTCTTTTCTTTTCATGTGAATTCTTGCACAAGCAGAAAAGTTTCAGTTTTCATAAGTTTTGTTTTCATGATAATAATGTTTGCCCATAAGCGCCATAATTCATTCAATCAATTCAATTGCACGTAATATGCTTCTGTAACATTTGTATGGTTTAAGAGAAATAGAAATAGATAAGTGTATTAGGTTATAAATTCCAATAGAGTGTGCAGTGACCAGTAACACTGATACATAGGTGTAATGTAGTAGTTTGCTGGGAACAGGAATCAATGCTACTTAAATTGATCACCTCTTCTTGATACAATATCCCTATTACACAAGGACAAAGCAAGAACAATCCTCTTGCATATGATATAAGAAGTGGGCTGCAGAGTCTTAAGGCAAGACTGCAAAGGATGCAGTAAAAGATAAATCATGCAGAGGATAGATACTGTCATCACCCAGCAACCACTAACTGACATAAATGATTGTAGAAAATATGCCCGGAGATCCTCAAGAACTTGTAGTATAGCTACAAACCATAAAGCATGATTTTAATTTGTACTAAAACACAGTTTGAGGGTTATAAAAAAGAGAGAGAAAAACAATACAACATTTAAAACTGCTGTGTCAGCAATTACAAATAATATTTAAAAATGCTCTTTTTTCATACTTCTGGGTATTGTGTTTTTCCTCTAACTGAAGTAGCAACCCTGTACCCAGTATATAGAGATGGAATGGATTTTAGCACCCTAAGACAAAACAGAAACTTCAGGAACAGCATGGGATGTGCCTTCACTAACATGTATAGGGTTAAGTGGGAATATGACCATATTATAAATAATAATCCTTACAAATATAATATTATCTATTTTAGAGGATATAGCAATGATATTTTAATAATATGGAGAGGTTCATTTACCCTTTACTTTTAAAGGAACATTTTTTTCATGAAAAAGGAAAGGTCCTCACAAAGAACCATAGGAAGAAAGTAGATAGTAATGGTATTAGGTCCCCACTTAGAGGCCAGGCCAAAAGTCTCTTTTAAGAAAAACAAAAATATTAAAGAAATAGTGGCTGACTATTTTTCTTTTTTTCATGATGTGTTATCATGCAAAGTTCATTTGTCCTTTGCCCACAACACTTATTTCCTGCTTAAGTGACATTGGCACATATTCATGATAATGTCAAGTGATAAAATAAATAAAGTACAACCTACAGTGTGGCAGATGTGTATGGTAGTGGTGGTGGAGGACTGGCGTGGTATGATTAGTGGGACCTTGAAAAAATGTATCCACCCCGGGAGGAGAAGGGTCATCATCATTTATTGCACATGCTGGAGAAACCATTGCTGCAGTTAGTTTTTGAACTACCTCTTTACGCCCACGTCTTTGCACTGCTCCACCTTTCCCCCTCCCATGCATTGTGCATTTGCTAGACACTACTCAACTACTGTGTGTGTCTTTACTCTCTATAGTACACAACTGATGGAGTGTGATGTCTTGTATTGGCCCTCAACAAAATTCTCAATATTGTCTGCTGTGTATCTAGTCTGCCTCAGTCACGGAGTTCACATCAGGCTCCCAAAACAAAATCAACCACTTATTTACCCAGCACAGAGACAATAATACCAAAATCGGCAAGTAATTTGAGCCCCAGCCGCCTGTGTCTTGCCAGTCAGTCACACCAAATTTTGGGGTATTTGGGGTCAACCTCCTTCCTCTCTTCTTCTCTCCCAGAGTGCTCTTAGACTCTCTTAATGCAGAGAACAAATGTACTACCTAAAAGCCTCCCTAAAGTAAGATTCAGTTCCCTTTTTTTGCCTATCTCCTGTAGCTCAAAAAATGCTACTTTTTGCTCTCACAAACACAGAATGGCATATTGTGAGAGTCTGACACCCTTGTATATGGCTGTAGAAAAGTAGAGAAAACTTTTAAGTGGTGGAGAAAAAAATTTCTTTCCATCGATTTCAATGCCTAGTGTGAAAAAGCAGGAAAATGGCACTTTTCCCAGTAATTTTTTTTTCGCCAATTTTGGTTTGTGGCGAAAGCTTTTGCCCATGCCTACTCATGAGACTGTAGCTAATTTTTTATAATTTTTTTTATTCCTGAGTGGAAGTAGAGAGTGTGCCACTTGTGACCACCATCCTATACACAATACGACCTCTACAATTTCCAAACAAAAGAGGTATGAGTACTTTTGCTCAAACTCCATAGGAAGAAATATAATGTTAAACCCTTTCTAAATTGTAATTCCATGTATGTTGTATACCTGCTAAGATGTAGGTGTGGAATCCAGTATGTGGGTAGATGTACAAGAAAGCTAAAAACCAGGTTCTCTGATCACTTAAGAAATATAACAATGAGGAAAGAGAACCATAGTGTATTCAGTCATTGCAAGGATTGTGAAAAGGGAAAGAAAAATATCTCCATTATAGCCATAGATCAAGTACAGATAGATAAGAGACAAGGAGATAGAATTAAGCATTTAAGGCTGTTAAAAACCTATTGTATTTATGAACTGAGGATACTGGCTCCACGTGGTTTGAACATGGATATAGACTTGCCAGCTTTTATTAGCTAATATTCACGAGCGGAAGTCAGTGTCCTCTGTTCAGATCCTGACAACCATATATATCGCACAGTGATTGTCACGGATAACAATGAACAGACAGGAAACAGTACTGATTTTGAAACACCACCTTTATTGAACAGTGTAAATATATATAGTAAACACACACTGATAATAATCACAGAGTAGATAGGCACAAAGCAAATGGTTCCTACCAGGAATAGGAGGCTGCTTTGGGAGATAAACCAAAGGCAACTGTGAAATAACACCACTGGGGCTGGGACCCAGGAAAGTAAGCAAATACTGGGGCTAGGACCCAGAAGAGCGTATGTACAGGTTGCCACAAGGAGAATACTGACTCAAGCCTGCAGTCAGAATAGGCGGTATGCGGACAAGCCAAGTGACAATACCAAAGCGGGTAGTCAGCCAGAGCCGATGGTCAATACCAAGTGGACAGTCAGACAAGCCAGAGGTCAATACCAGAGTGGGTAGTCAGCCAGAGACGATGGTCAATACCAAGTGGATAGTCAGACAAGCCAGGGGTCAATGCCAGAGCGGGTAGTCGGCCAGAGCCGAAGTTCCAATACCAAGAGGATAGTCAGACAAGCCACAACACTGGACACCGTGAAGGACAGATAGCCAAGCCAAAGGTCATACACGAACACTCTCCAAACAGAACTGCACTGAAACACTACGAAAGGGCAACTGATGTGGTATCTAGGCAGTTTATATACTTTTCCTCCACCCCTGGTAGGTGGAGCACTTAATGATCTGTCCCTTTAACAGCCAGACGCAACGTCACTAGAGGGAATCCCAGTGACGCGCGCCTGACTCTGCCGGCCAGTAGAGGGAGCCCAATAAATGCGGCAGGAGCTGCAGGAGACAGAAGGGAGAGACCGGTGCTTGAGAGACCATGGCGTCCGGCTCTCCCTACACGCAGGACAGGGCACGGCCACGAAGTCTACACAGAAGGGACCGGCCACCTCCCTAAGCAGGTAAGTACAAGTGCCTAAAGTGATATACAACATTATTTTAATACACCTTTCATACGAAGTATATAAATATAGATTATTGGTCTGAAGAAGTAAGGTTCATGCCCACATAATACAAGATCTTAAGTTTCCTTAGGAACATAAGTTTGTAAATTCAATTTAGATGAATATATGTTTTTATTACATTTTATACATATTTCTCACTTACCAACTCAAAAGTTGATGTTATTTTAGTTGACACATTTAGATAGTTGAATTGTTTTGTTAGATTTGTTTCACCATTGATATTTATCTCATGTTTGTGTATTAGAATCACCACGTAGAGAGAGGGAAAAAATTATATGTGATGCACTATTTTATGTTGTGAGGTGATTGGAATCAGATATTCTC
Organism: Rhinophrynus dorsalis; assembly: GCA_037306005.1. NCBI lineage: Eukaryota > Metazoa > Chordata > Amphibia > Anura > Rhinophrynidae > Rhinophrynus > Rhinophrynus dorsalis. Next base: position 93,089,949 of record CM074718.1, on the reverse strand, counting down.
ACGGAGAGACTAATTATCATACATAAAGCGTTAGATGGATAATTAGAATATCAAAAAGAGTTTTTAAAAATTGTAAATAGCTCACAAAGGATAGGACTATCCGTGAACTACTGGTTGCAATTTAGCCAAATTTTAACCAAATTATTATGTGTATTTTAAATCAATTGAAACTCAAGCTGCTTTACGTGATCAATGGGAGCCCATATATAGTAACATCTGGATAGGTGACTGTAATTACCCTTGAGAAAGCAGACAGAGCAACCAACAATACGTGAGGAGTTACTTGTTCAAACTATTTTAACATTGATTCTCCCAGCTATTCCCCCTATGAGAATTTATGCTGTTGTTATTAATCTCTGTAAAGCATGGAGGATCATCGATCAAGGCTTGTATCCAGTTGGGTGATTCTGCAAGAACAAACATCAGTAGGACTCCAGAACTCTAGCAGAGATGGGGGTGCAGTGGACACATTACTGTGGAACAAAGTAGTTGGGAGACAGATAAGTGATTTCCTTATTTCATTCCTGTAAGTGCAATGGTTACATGCACAGATTGTTTTATATAAATAAATTCACTGCTTTTAGATGTTTTTTTCTGTGTTTACACCCTTGAGTTCTAGATTTCTGTTTGTACGTGTGGATTAGGCCATATGCAAGGTGCAGCAACTAAGTGATACCCAAGAAAGCGCAATAGGAGACCTGAGGTCCTGAACTCATATTCAACATCATCCATTCATCTATTTATCTACTCATCATTCGATACTTTCATTGATCTATTTGTCCTTTCTAAAGACACGAAAGTAAAATAAGAGAGTATAAGTCCCACTGTCATACACATCATCACCCATTCATCCTTCCATAATTCCACCGATGCATTCTTTCCTTCATGCATTTCATCTATTTCAAATAAGTGAACTCAATCGAATTCAGTTCTTACATCTTATAATTATATCATTTGCAATACTGAACATTGGACAGTACTCTATTATATTTGTTACATATATCTACAGGTTTTAAATATTTCCATAGGGTATATTAGCCTTAAGTGCTTTTGGTATTTATTACACTTCTTATATATCCAAATATTTGTCTAGACAATAGTGAGTCCCTATCTATTCACTACAAATTGTGATCAGGATTTGTCAGTTTGTTCTGTTTCTTTTGGGGTCTTAGATACATCCTAACTTCTGATTTTGGGTGCAGTTTTTGGTGCACTTCGTGGTGCATTTTTCTGAATATAAAAATGCTGGTTGAATTTTTTTTAGCAATAAAATAAACAAGTCTTGGAAGAAAGATCAAACTGCAAAATATGGAAAGAACTTTGTCATAGAAATATAGAAACATAGAATCTGTCATCAGATAAGAACCATTAGGCCCATCTAGTCTGCCCATTTTTCTTACCATAAAAACCTCAAACCTTATTTTGTCGTTGGTCTCTTCTTATGATTAAGATAGTTTTATACATGTCCCATGTATGCTTAAACTCCCTCACTCTATTAATATCAACCACGTCTGCTGATAAACTATTCCACAATTCCCCCACCCTCTGAGACCCATTTTATATTTTACCAAAGAGGGAGTATATGGGGGAAGCTCTTTGTGTAAGATGGAAATGCACTATTATCATTTATTTCAATGCAGTGAAAAAAAGAAGGAAAGGGTGAAAGTGTTATTCTTCATGTTTCACTTTAGAGGTGAAAAGTTTCACAAATCCCCACTTAATCCATAGCCCTCTTACACATGAAGTATACTATAACCAGGCTAAGGGGAAATCATGGAAAAAGTTAACATTAAAATCCATACATTTTTATGTGGTGCATACGTTTTCCAAAAACTTCACAATGACACTACACAAAAGAATATGAAACACATTACAGAGCTTTATTTATGGCTCAACAATTAAAAAGCTTAGTGCCAATATTCATATGAGGAACAAGGCTTTTTTCATCATGATGTCACTTACAGAAACAGACTAAGAAAACAAGAATTTAAACTTGAGATGTAGTCTACATTTCTTAAATTAGATACATTGCTGCTGCCACTTCAATAACTGAATGTGTTTAGATAATACATTCCACGGAGTGTGTAAATTAAGTTGCTTTTGCTAAAATTCACATCCTATAGCCTAAAGGACAGTTTGATTCTTCAACTCTTTTTATTAGATGACACTGTCTTTTTTCATTAAAATTATGTAAAACAAGAATATATATTTATTTTGTTAAAAAAAATTCCATATTTGCACTTGCCATTCATAGCAAGTTCTTAATCTTCATACATTCACAGTATCTACAAATTGCTTCGGATTTATCTGAGTTTTCTTAAGTTGCTCAGTACATTTTAGACAGACAGCAAATCCATGACTGGCATAGGCTATTACTCATTATTCTGTTAAAGATAAGGTGTTCCAGCTAATCAAAAAAAACTATGACTTTGTGGTTAAGGTTAAACTGTCAGAACATTTAAACACAGCTTTACATACATTATTCTAAGAAATGTATATATTACAAAGAAAATTAATAATTTTGATCAGAACTGTAATTAACATTTTTAAATTATAATGGATATAATTGTTTTGTGTATTTGTAAGCACAATTTATATTTTTGTGTGCTTAACCAAAGTACAGATGTCATATTTTTCTTTCAAAAATTAGGAATCCAGATCCTTAATAGGGCAGCTATGAGAACTAAATTTTATTTGTTTTTGGCTGAATGTTGAATGATCAATCAGAAAACAGGATAGTTTAAAAATATATTTGAAACATAATGAGGATTTTCACATTATTCATTGACAAGTGCTATCCATCTTTATTGCAAATTTTCTTCATAATGAGATGCTCAAATCCCATTAGCCCACTGGCCTTCTCTACAGAGTGCTTACTCTTAACTCTTAAATACAATATAGAGTAGCAATTCAACAAAGCAGAATACAGTGACAGAATGTAAGCATGCATGGGATAGACATCAGGCTGTTCTTAACTTAAGAAAGACCAAGGACCAAAAAAGGTCTGAGGTTTTTACAGTAGGAAAATGGGCAGACTAGATGGGCCGAAATGGTTCTTATCTGCCGTCAAATTCTATGTTTCTAGCCCCAGACTCCCCTAATACAGAGAAATGGATCACCTGCCTGACTGTCGCACAAGAATTTGGGATATTTGGGTAAACCTCTTTTCTCCCTTCACACTCCAGAGTCCCCCCCAGATTCCTGCCCAGAAGACTCCCTAAACTCCAATTTTACTTTGTTTGCCTAACCTAACCAGCTCAAAAATTATGCTGCTTTCTCTACATCTCACAAGCACAGAATGAAATGCTGCAGGAACCTGACACCCCTTTTATATTACCCCTGCAGGAAAAGGGGAACTTTCAGTCTTACCATTAATTTCAATGCAATGAGCTAGGCATGAAAAGGTGGAAATCTGCACTTTTCTCAAAACATTTCCTGCTCGAAGATATCCTAATATCGAAGATATCGAAGATACACCTAATGAAGATGAATCCTATTATAGATCCCAGCAGCATTGGCAGTTAGGTTTAGTTTATCCAGTTATACCTTTAATTATGGTTATAAAATTAGCAGAAGACCTCAAACATTTCACAATTTCAGTGTGTTTGTGTTGGGCAATGCCAAACTAGTGTAGATCTTACTTTTTTATACACTTTTTTTTATCAGCTGATTCACTTTACCCTCTGGAATTCATATTGTTAGTTAAATCTTTGCACACCACTCATAGGGTTAATGGACCTAGACATTGAGAACCTCTGACCCCTTGACAAGAATTGTGGGGGTCATCTGATCCTCTTCTTGACCTATACCCTCCGAAGGTGTGGTGGGAGTATAAATATCCTAGGTTTTGGTTTTTTTTTCTTTACAACTCTTTCCTCAGGATCTTCTAACAGGGAAATGTACCCTCTTTATGAGTCTTTTGACCCTGTTTTTTTCTCATTCCCTCCACTCGATCCTATAAAAATTTCCATGACTCCAGTCAAGAGGGAAAGACAGGGAAGTTGGATGATTTTCTCCCTTTATGTCATTTAAGCTTCATTAGCAGTGTGTGATTTGGGGTCCTACTGAAATTTCTTAAACCACTCCCATTTACTAAGCCATGGTTTGGTTAAATAGGGAGGGTTATAAGAATGATATCCTCTTTTTTATTTTTTATTATATTGTATTGTATTGTTTATTCATTTATCTTACTATTAAATCTTTGTGCAATACACTAGAAACAAGGTTTTTGCCTTTATGTCACCATTACAGGTGGATCGGGGGAATGGGAAAGTTAGAAGAATGCCCTCAGTATACTTGGGGGAGATTATAAAAAGTGAAGGACTATATTTTAGGGGTAAGGAATGTGGGGGTCTCCCTACACAACTTTATGTATTATGGTTACTATATTTATATAGCAAGCAAGTAGAGCATTTTCTACTGAAAAAGCCTTATTTCTCCTGTGTCCCTCCACGGCGTATATTTAACATATGGGGTTTAGTCTCCTCCTCCCAGCTGATCGTAGGACCAATCGAAAAAGACTGAAAAGGAACCCTGGGAACATCTCCCTTCAGTCTTTTTGGTCCTACGAGCTGGGAGTAGGAGCTGGAAGATTCTTCCAGCGGCCACAAGTTACGCCGAGAAAAAAAAAAAAAAAAAGAAATCAGAACAAGCGGTTACCTTCGGGTAGAAGCGGCAGTTAGATGCAGATCTCCCCGGCCGCATTCATTGCGCTCCGGGCATCAGGACATCTCTCTTACTCTGGCACTGTGTTTCCAGCCGCCAGAAGGAGAGAAAGCTGCACGCCAGGACTTCCGGTTTACAAGGAAGCCACGTGGGAATCGGCATGGGGTCAGCCGAGGTTACAGGAGAAGAATCAGGGGTCAAGATCATTCTGAGTGGAACACCTTGAATCTACATGGCGGCAGGGCTTCTGTCCGGGTCTAACTGCTTCAAACAGATGAAGACAAGGTAGGAAACCTTTTAAAAAAAAAAAAAAGAGGATGTTATTTTTTGGCGGGCCTCTGCGTTCCAGCTTGGAACACAAGCCAATTAATACCTTGCATATATATACACATATATAGAGGTTAACCTGAAACTGAATGTGAACAGGTCATACTGCTGGTGGAAATTGAGGAATTTTATAGAGCTTTTCTTTATTTAAGAAATTGTCTATCATTTTTAATCATAAGTTAATAAACGTTAAGTTTTAGCTGCTATTATGTCTACATCAGCAAAATCATGCTCTAAAGATAAGACTGCTGTGGATAACAAGGAAGAAAAGAAGGCCAGGACTTGTGCAGGATGTGAGGTTTCCATTCCTTCTTCTGACACCAGCAAGTTATGTACGGAGTGTCTAAAGAAGATAGCAGGTCCAGAAGTACCGAATCAGTTCCAGGATTTCTTAACATGGATGAAATCCTCAATGCAAGAAACTTTTGCTTCACTACAAGGTCCAAGAAAAAGGCAAAGATTAGAGGATCCAGATGAAGGCACATCATCTAGAATGGATCAAATGGAGTCAGACAGTGTACAGGATATCCTATCAGACTATTCGGAAGAGGAAGGTGAATTAATTGAAGAGGAAGAGGGAACCTTCAACGTGGAAAAGATTGAAACCTTTCTCAGAAGCATGAGAAAAACATTAGGATTGACAGAAGAAGTGAAGGAAAAGGGCATCCTGGATAATGCATTTGTGGGTAACAAGAAAGAGCTTCCGACTTTTCCAGTACATCAGTCAGTTACAGATCTGATCAAGTCTGAATGGAGCAAGGGGGATAAGAGAATATCCATGTCCCGAAGATTTCAAAAGATGTACCCTTTTAAGGAAGAAGAGACGGTTAGCTGGACTTGTCCACCAAAGATTGATGCATCTATTGCACAACTGGCCAGGAGAACCACGATCCCCATGGAAGATGGATCTTCTCTAAAGGATCCTATGGATCGAAAGATGGAGGGCGCCTTAAAGAAACAATATGCGCTATTAGGTCAGAACATGAAGACGGCTACAGCCTTAGCATGTATATCAAGAACCATCCGAATCTGGTTGACAGACTTTGAACAGAAGATTGAATCCTCGGTCTCAAGATCCAGACTAATTAAAGAAGTAGCTTCAATCAAGGAAGCAGTAGCTTATACTTGTGATGCATCCATGGATGCTATCAGATTAGCAGCCAGATCTTCAGCACTATCGGTCACTTCTAGGAGAGCCCTCTGGCTTAGATCTTGGGGGGCAGACCCTTCTTCAAAGTCTAAATTGGTCACCTTACCATATGAAGGCAATCTGCTGTTTAGAGAAAAGCTGGAGGATATAATAAAGAAGGTCACGGGGGGAAAGAGTTCTTTCCTTCCACAAGACAAAAGATCTAGATCATCACCACTGAGATCATCCTTCAAGGGGCGACGCCAGTCATTTCGAGACTCAAGACGTTTTCAGCCATCAAGGGGATTTGATCAGAGGAAACAATCTTCTTCTCAGTTCACAAGAGGTTCATTCAGGAAGGATGGAGCCAAGAAGAATCAGTTTAAGAAGGAGTTCCAGTGAAGGTCAGCGGACCCTGCTACCTGCTCCAGTTGGGGGTCGCCTGGGGCAGTTTGTTCATCAATGGTTATCCCAGAACATCCAGGACAAGTGGGTAATTCGATCAATTCAAGCAGGGTGCCCGCTGGAATTCAATCTAAGACCCCATCAAGACTTATTCAGGTCCTCAAGAACCCCAAGGGACAAAACGAAAGCAAAGGAACTGAGGAACTCCATTCAAGAACTGAATCTAAACAGGGTAATCCAGCAAGTTCCTCAGGAATTCAGAAGAAGAGGATGGTACTCAGCAATTTTTGTGGTAAAAAAGTCCACAGGAGGTTTCAGGACTATCCTAGATCTGAAACATCTGAATCCTTACCTGAAGCAGAGAACATTCAAGATGGAAACAGTGTCATCTATAATTCAGGCCCTGAGACCATCATCAGTTCTAACAACAATAGACCTTCGGGAAGCATATTATCATATACCCATTCTAAAGAGTCACAGAAGATTTCTACGGTTCTCCTTCGAGGGGCAACATTGGCAATTCAGGGCGCTGCCATTTGGTCTAACTTCAGCACCAAGAATTTTCTCAAAGATTCTGGCAGCAGCACTGGAACCTTTGAGACAACAGGGAATTACAATCCTACCCTATCTCGACGATATCTTGATAATATCAGAATCCTACCATCAAGCACAGGAACAGACGTCAAGAACTCTGGAACATCTTCAGAATCTAGGTTGGATAGTGAACTCAGAAAAGAGTCAGTTACAACCTACACGCAGACTAATATTTCTGGGTATGCTCCTGAACATGGAGGAGAACAAGATAACTCTGTCCTTACCCAGGATAGAATCCATAATCAAGAGAGTGAAATTATTCCAGAAAGCTTCGTTCCACATGGCTCAGGATTACATGGAGCTCCTAGGGACTATGACCTCATCAGTTCAAGTAGTCCCTTGGGCCAGATTCCACATGAGACCATTACAAAATTGGTTCCAAAATCGATGGAATCGGGATCTTACCAACAGGGCTCAAAGAATTCCTCTTCCTCTAAAGATTCGGAAGGAATTATCCTGGTGGACAAAGAAGAAAAACTTACAGAGGGGAATACCATTGCAGGACATAGAATGGGAAAGAATAGAGACAGATGCCAGCCTGACCGGATGGGGAGGAGTCTGGAGAGACAGAGCAATTCAAGGAAGGTGGTCTGCCAAGGAAGCCAAGCTCCACATAAATCGCCTAGAACTAAGAGCGATAGCCCTCTGCCTAAGGAAACTAAAAGCAGAATTAAGGAACAAGCCAGTAAAGATAATATCAGACAGCATGGTCGCAGTCCTGTACATAAAGAACCAGGGGGGAACAAGAAGCAGATCCCTAAGTCTCGAATCAGGAAAGATTCTAAGCTGGGCAGAGAGGAATCTAACACGTCTATCAGCCATTCACATTCCAGGCAGTGTCAATCTTCAGGCAGATTTTCTCAGCCGCAACAAATTAGACCCAGGAGAGTGGTCCCTGAACCCAAAGGTCTTCAGGCTAATAGTGGAAAAGTGGGGACTTCCAAGGATAGATCTAATGGCATCCAGTGTAAACAGGAAGGTTCAGACTTTCTTCTCCAGAAATCCTCATCCTCAGGCATTGGGATCAGATGCCCTGAGTCACAGATGGAACTTCAGCCTGGCATATCTGTTCCCTCCGTTTCCTTTGATTCCAGTAGTTCTCAGAAAAATCAGACAAGACCAAGCAGAAGTCATTCTGATTGCTCCAAATTGGCCCAGAAGGGTGTGGTTCTCAGAACTAATAAAGCTTTCATCAGACCATCCATTGCCTCTGCCGCCCCTGGAGGACCTCCTATCTCAGGGTCCGATTCTTCACCCAAATCCGGGATTTTTGAAGCTAACGGCCTGGAGGTTGAAAGGGCTTCCTTAAGATTAAGAGGACTTGAGGATTCAGTTATTGAGACTATTTTAGCAGGAAGAAAGTCTTCAACCTCCAAAGTATACTACAGAATCTGGGAGTCTTTCGCTAACTGGTGCAGCAGCAGAAGTATACAAAGATCCTCAATTACATCTTCCCATGTCCTGAGTTTCCTGCAGAGGGGGTTCGAATTAGGACTTCGTCCAGCATCTCTGAAGGTACAGCTTTCAGCCATATCAGCATGTTTGGCTAAACAATTTGCAGACGAGGACATAGTCAAGAAATATCTAAGGGCAATTGATAAATCAAGACCTAGGATCAAATGTGTAATTCCTCCCTGGGATCTAAATATTGTGTTAGACCAATTGTCCCGGTCTAAGCTGTTTGAACCTCTGGATAAAATACTGATTAAACATCTAACCTTGAAGATAGTATTTCTAACAGCTATCACATCGGCCAAGAGAGTAAGTGAGCTTCAGGCCTTGTCAGCAAGAAAACCTTATATTATTTTTCATCAAGACAAGGTAGTACTTCGAACAAAGCCCGAATTTAGATCTAAGGTGGTGTCTTCCTTCCATTTGAACCAGAATATAGTTCTACCTTCATTTTTTCCAAATCCAAGGAATCAGGAGGAGAGCCGTCTACATACCTTGGACTTAGTCAGAGGTATGTCAGTGTATTTGGAAAGATCAAAGCCTTTCAGAAAGTCAGATTCTTTGTTTATTCACTTTCAAGGAAAATTTAAAGGTATGCCAGCTTCAAAAGCCTCCATCGCGAGATGGATCACAGAGTGTATAAAATTGACTTATTTAGAAGCAGGAAAGGATCCTCCAAAGATCCTGAAAGCGCATTCGACTAGGTCCATGGCAACCTCATGGGCAGCAAAGGCTTCAGTATCTGCAGAAGAATTGTGCAGAGCAGCAACTTGGTCATCTATTTCTACCTTTATTAGACATTATCATGTGGATCTTCAAGCTGCTGCAGAAGCAGATTTCGGGAGAAAGATCCTCAAAGCAGCTGCCTCTTCAGGCCGGTAAGACCTCTCCTGTTTATATTGATTAGTAAATTGCTTCAGACTGGTAGATCTGTTTTTCCCCAACCCCTGAATATTGCTCTGTTACATCCCCATATGTTAAATATACGCCGTGGAGGGACACAGGAGAAATGGAGAAATTTATCTTACCGACATTTCCTTTTCTCCTGTGTCCCTCCACGGCGCTCCCAACCCACTAATAAGCTTCTTTTTTGGATATGTTCTAGCTCTGACAAGAGTTGACTGAAGGGAGATGTTCCCAGGGTTCCTTTTCAGTCTTTTTCGATTGGTCCTACGATCAGCTGGGAGGAGGAGACTAAACCCCATATGTTAAATATACGCCGTGGAGGGACACAGGAGAAAAGGAAATGTCGGTAAGATAAATTTCTCCATTTTTCATATCGTCTCATCTGTATTTTCATTTTAGGTGACAAAATGAGTCCCCAAAAACTGAATGTCATGCTCTTACTTGTTACTTCTACCTCAAGCCATTGACCACTGTTGCCCTTATTTTCCTGGTTGAGGCTCTAGCACTTGCTCAATTTTCGTGCCAAACTCCTGAGAGTCCTTGTTTGTGAATCCAGAGTTTCCTGACTTGGTTATTCCGTGTACCGACCTTTGGCTTGTTTCCTGACCTCATTTTTTGTTCACCTATCTTATGACCCAGATTACTCCATCTGCGTCTTGTCCCCAGGTACCTCTGCCTCCTGTCTAGCTCCAACCTTGGCTATCCTTTGACTACTCTTTGTCTTCTAATCTCTGTCCCATTTCCTGCTGTCTGCTGCTCGCAACAAGTGTCCCTCCAGCCGTCACCTACCAGAGTCTGTTGCTTCTGGGACATTCTACTTTGTTTGATCGACTTCCCACCTCAGGCCTACCGACTAGTCGAGGGCATTGTTGTCGGTAGCCACGATGACCACTGGTTGTCCAACTAGTCGAGGGTGTGGACTGTCGATAGGCAGAATGCTGGAAGTTGTAGGCCAACTTGTCTAGGGGGTTGTGGGTTAAAGCCATATGACCAATGCCTCAGGGCTTTGATGTTGAGGGTAGTGATATTTGAAACTATGACTTGGTAGCCTGAAGTTTAGACCTACTCATTAAAGTTCCAGTAGTTGAATGCCGTTGACTCTAATTTTGCTATCAACCTTCTCCACCCTCTTACCTTCTGGATCCCTCACTTTTGGAGGCATTTGGAGGAAGACTACCCTCTCTCTTTCTGTGGAATCCTACCTCCTATAGATTCCTTCAGAAGCTGACAGTAAGATTGAGCCAGACATATGGATTCTGCAGAGGCTTCTCACATTTCAACCAGAGAGGAAAAGCAGGAACAGGTCTTATCCTCTCACTCATTACATTTACAGATTTTAGATCATAAACTTGATGCTATATTGGAGAGGTTGTGCACCGCTCCCACTTCCTCGTTGACACAGAACCCACCATCAACAGCTCCTGAGGCCGCTTCAACCTCTGGAACCCTGCCAGGGTTCAAGCCGCACAAAATACCCCTGCCAGCACAATTTTCAGGGTGTCCTAAAGACTGTTGTGGCCTTCTGAACCAATGCCAGCTAGATTTCAGGACCTTGTCCCAGTCCTTCAGCACTCATGTATCACGAGTGGCATTCATTATTTCATTGCTGAAGGATGAGGCCCTAGCCTGGGCTTATATCCTTGTAGAAAAGAAGTCCTCACTACTTGATGACTCCAACACTTTCATAGCCGCATTGAAAACGGTTTTTGACATGCTTGGGCACCAAGTGACCGCCAAAGCTTACTTATTGGAATTGAGACAGGGAGCTTGCACTGTGGCTTAATATGTGGTGGAGTTCCGTACCTTTTCTTATTAAACAGACTGGAAAACTGGAGCGTTGAAATCTGCATTTTGTAGTGGACTAAGTGAGTGAATTAAGGATGCCCTAACTAATCGAGAGATACAGGATGACATGGAGGGTTTCATTACTCTCTGCCTGGAACTTGATCATCACTTGCAGGAGCATCAAATTGAGAGAGATCGCTTCCGACGCTACAGATCTGTGAACGTTTCTCAATCTCTTCTACCAGCAGAGAGCTCTCAGGTTCATGAAGAGCCTATGGAAATAGGGTCTGTTGCCAAACTCACTGATGAAGAGAAACACCAGAGACGGAGCCAAGGCTTATGCCTATATTGTGGCTTGAAAGTCCATCTACTACACCAGTGTCCGACATGGCCTGTAAACTCCCTGGTTTAAGGAGTCGGAGACCCCTCTTTAAGCCAAATCCCTGAGACCCTCCAGACCAATCTTAACCGATTGATGGTCCCTGTCCATTTGAGTTTTCTGAAGGGTCAGTCTCCACCAAAAGCCTTTATAGACTGGCGCTGCCAGAGTATTCCTGGACGCAGGGGTCTGGTCTGATCACATCTGAAATGAAACAGATTCTCCTCAATACGGGAGTCCTTCATTACGAAATCATCCAATTCGACATTATCGAGTGTCCCTCAGCCCCAGTGAATCTAGGCCTTCCAAGGCTTCATCATCACAACCCTGTGATCAATTGGAAAGACGATCAATTAACAGCCTGGACCCCAGCCTGTCACTCCACTTACCACAACTTACACAAGCTTAACATCAGTAACATTACTACTTCTGAGAATGCTATTCCAGAACCCTACAGGGACTATTTGGATGTCTTATCCATATTAAGAGCCACAGTTCTGCCACCTTACAGAACCTTTGACTGTCCAATTGACCTGTTACCAGGTACAGTTCCTCCCAGGGGAAGGCCTTTCTTCTGTCTGAACCTGAGAATCAAGCTCTCCTGGAATACATAAGTGAGAACCTGGCTAGAGGCGGTATCGTTGCCTGCCGGTGCAGGATTCTTTTTTGTTTCTAAGAGAGATGGATCCTTGAGACCCTGCATTGAAAATAGAGGGCTGAACCAGATAACTATCAAGAACAGATAACCTCTGCCTCTGATCCCAGAGCTCTTTGATGCCCTGAAAGGATCCAAAGTGTTCACTAGAATATTTATATATATAGAATATTTTCGCCTCAAACTGAAATCGGCAAATAATGGCACTTTCCTCTTGGTGAATAATTTCCTGTGAAAAGTGCAGTTTTTCTACTATTTCACACATTTTTCGCCCATTGAAATCAATGGGAAGAAAAATGTTTCTACTAGTGTTGAGCGAGCATGCTCGGCCGATGCTCGGATCGGCTCGAGCATCGCTCTGCTCGGCACATGGCGGTACTCGTACGAGTACCGCCATGTGCTCGCCTGCCATGTTCGGGTGGCAGGGATCTGTGCCGAAGGAGGCACAGATCTTGCAGACGCTCCGCTGGACCACCAGGGACTGGAGGTAGGGGGCATTGCGGAGATGAAGGGGGACATTGCGGAGATGAAGGGGGACATTGCGGAGATGAAGGGGGACATTGTGGAAGGGGGACATTGTGGAAGGGGGACACTGTGGAAGGGGGGCATTGCGGAGATGAAGGGGGCATTGCGGAGATGAAGGGGGCATTGCGGAGATGAAGGGGGCATTGCGGAGATGAAGCATTGCGGAGATGAAGGGGGACATTGCGGAGATGAAGGGGGACATTGCGGAAGGGGGACATTGTGGAAGGGGGGCATTGCGGAGATGAAGCATTGCGGAGATGAAGGGGGACATTGCGGAGATGAAGCATTGCGGAGATGAAGGGGGACATTGCGGAGATGAAGGGGGACATTGCGGAGATGAAGGGGGACATTGTGGAAGGGGGACATTGTGGAAGAGGGGCATTGTGGAAGAGGGGCATTGTGGAGATGAAGGGGGGCATTGACCAGGCACCCTCCCCTCATCAGAGCAGGGGGTGCCTGGTGTAATGCTCGAGTCCTCCCATTTAATTCAATGGGGTTCGGGTGCTTGGCCGAGCACTCGAGCCTCAGGGGGTGCTCGGTCAGAGCACCCGAACACCCGAGCATCGGGGTGCTCGCTCAACACTAGTTTCTACACCGCACAAAAGTTTTCTACAGCCATATAAAAGTCTATCAGGCTCAGGCTCTCACAGCATGCCATTCTGTGTTTGTGAGAGGAGAAAGCAGCACTTCATTTCAGCTAGAGAAGACAGAGAGGGGAATTGAAGTTTAGGGAAGACAACACACTATCAGTTTCGTACTGTAGAGAGTAATAACACACACATTAGTTGAGTAGTGTCTAGCAAATGCACAAGCAGTAGAGGAAGGTGGAGGAAGGGCAGGGGTATGGGAGTAAAGTGTAAAAACTGACTGCAGCAATCTTTGCTGCAGCATGTGCAATAAATGATGATCTCTCTCCTCCTGGGGTGGATGCAGTTTGTCAAGGTCCCACCAATCACACCACACCAGTCCCCCACCAGCATTACCATGCCATCTGCCACACTGTAGGTTGTACTTTATTTTTTTAATCACTTGACATCATCATGAATATGTGCCAGTGTTACTTAAAGGGATAGTAATGTTTCATAATAAAAGCAGCTCTAATTAATCATCATACTATTTGGACTTTGGAGAGTGTTATTTCAATTCTGTCAGAGTTGTAGTTCAAGAGTAATTCAATGACAAAGTATCCCCCTCCTGCCCCATTTTCTGATGAAACACTGCTCAGCCAGAACAGAAGGGAGGTGCCCATGTAGACTGCAGAGAGGGACAATCTTCAATTAAGATAAGGCAAAAAGCTGAAAAGCTTGTCAAGGGGGGGCAGGGCTTTCATTGTTTTCATAGGAAGAATATTGTCCCTTGCTGTTATCTGTCTGGTCTATGGACTGCATTCCACATCTGAGAAGAGATTGCTTACACTAGGTAAAAGGGAGGGAGGGAGAAACTTTGCTTGTGAATATCTCTCAAACCTTTATGGTTTGAGACATAAGACTTATATCATTCTTTATTTTATTTTGTAGGCATTAAAAAACATGAAGTTAAAACAAAGTATTACTATCCCTTTAAGCAGGAAGTTAGTGTTGTGGACAAAGGCACTCTGCATGCTAACACATTTTTTCAAGGTATATGTTGCTGTACAACTGACAACTTTGACTTCCAGTTAATTATTTCTCCACTACAGCCCACAGAAGTAGTAATGTTGTGCTGGGAAATGTTGCACCATATTAAACATAGGTGAAAAATTTGTTAGAATATGCAAAGAATGTGTTAGAATAGGAGAAAAAGGAATATTTTGCATTGCAGAAAGAGAGAAAACTTAAGAAAAAAGTGAAAAATCTGCAATTTTTTTGCAAAATGTCATGCAGGAAATGTCTCACTTTCCTCCCACCCCTACTTATCAACCCTAGACTCACCCTGTCCTTCATCCTACGGATGTTACTGGAGCTAATACTATACTGGTTCTCTATTCATCGGTCCTTGTGTGCTGCAGCTACCAGATTCAAGTCTGCTGTGGACAAAAGGATATGACCAGCTCCTTTATATCAGACCAGTGACCAGGCTTGGCCAAACATCTCAAGCTTAAGCAGACTTCTCCTAAGTTAGGACCTAAATATGTGGGTCCCTTCAATATTAAATCACGCCTGACTCTAGTCACCTGTGCTCTCCTCTTGCCTTCTTCCATGAAAGTGGCAAACTCTTTTCATGTGTCCGTCCTCCAACCTGTGGTGGGAAACCAATTTTAACAGCCTCCTCGGCCACCCACTCCTGTACTGGTGGATGGACATCTGGAATACAAGGTCCAGTGGATTTTAGATTCCCATCTAGTTTATGGTCAATTACATTACTTGGTCACTATAGGGGTTATGGGCCAGCAGACCATTCCTGGGTGCCTGCTACTGAAGTTCATGCACCTGCTCAGGTACGTGCCTTCCACTATTTCTGTCCTAATGATACAGGCTGTCCTGACGCCGGTCACGCTCTTACTTGTCACTCCTACCTCAAGCCTCCATTGGCCACTGTTGCTTCCTGACCTTTTTCTGTCTACCAATTCCAGCGTTCATCTGTCTGACCTACAACCCGGCCTACTCCTTGACTTCCTCTCCATCTTGTCCCCAGGTACCTCTGCCTCTGACATTGGCTATCCTTAGACTACTCTTCGACTTTGAATCTTTATCTCCTTTCCTGCTGTCTCCTGCTCACAATGTGTGTCAATCCAGTCATCACCTACCAGAGTCTCCTGTTGCTTCTGGGACATTCTACCATCTGTTTGCTCGACTTCCCACCTCAGGCTTACTGACTAGTCGAGAGCATTGTTGTCGGTAGCTCAGATGACCGCCTCCGGTTGTCTGCGTAGTTGAGGGTGTGGACTGTCGACAGCCTTCAACTCCCTGCCTTCTGTCTGGCAAACTTGTTGAGGGCGTTGTGGGGGAAAGCCATACAACCAATGCCTCCGTGCTTTCCAACTTGTTGAGGGTAGTGGTAGTCGAAACTAAAATTACTTCTCAAAGTTCTGGTGGTTGAATACATTCAAATTTCGCCATCGACCTTCACCACTCAGTCAGTATCAGACCTTTTGCTTTCTAGATCCCTCACCTTCAGTGGCATTTGGTCGAAGACACTACCAGCTCTTTTTCTGTGGAATCCTACCACATATAGATTCCCTCAGAAACTGACACTGATCCAATATGAATTTTGTTTGTCTCAGGAGTTTGCTGGAAACTTGCCAGCATTGGAATGAAGGCGGAAGACAAAAAAATGCCTCAGGATGTTGACAAATTCCATTTTGCTGCCATTCCTACAGCTAATGGAATAGACCATATTGTCTCTAAGAACAATATTAGACTAATATTAGATTGAAACATACAAGGTAATTATTATTTCTTATACAGCATTTTCTATCAGTTGGGCATGACATTCAAAGAACATAGAGCAGGAACTGTATTTTATAAAATTACTCCACAGAGCATGAGACAATTACCAGTGTTTCTACAGCTGGCAAACACGAATGAGCTGTCATGGTGATTGAATTATTTCTGAGGTAGCAGATGGTTAACTCTTCTGGTGATATTTCAGGTTATGCAAGTAGCAAAATCCATGAAAATATATTATAACTGAAGAATTTTTGGCAAACAGATCTGATGTTTTAAAATTGTAATACATTATAGATATTAGTATTTAGATTTATCTACTTGATTTTATTTTTAAAATGAGTACAAGGGTGAAATTTTGAATTTAAGCTCTGAATAGGTCTAATATCATTGAGCAGTTCTCCAGTGCATCCACTTTAAAAAGTATAGACTTCTGTATTTTTCAGCCTAATTTACTATATAATTATGTAACTATATAAACTAAGGAATATAAAAATAAATTGATGCACTCTTTATTCAAACATGTCCTATAATATAAATATATGAAAAAGCCTCATTACATACACACATAGAAGAGAATGCCTCATTACATAATAATGTATGACTCTTCAGGAGACACACACACAAACCCAGGGGCAGCAGTAAGGAAGAGATATACAAAGCTCCTCTATACAGCCTGTCCTGAAGATACAGGGGGGCATGATTCTATCAAAACATGGTTGACTCACTACACTCAATCCACAGACCCACTCACACCTTACATATACATTTAATCTTTACATACAAACCAACTTGCTACACAGCTCTTCACTTGTCTCCTGCATGACTTTCACCCTCTGCATGTCATCACTACAATTCACAGTCACTGGAATTAAGTCACATACAGCTCAATACCTTCCTCCTATACCCAGGACACAGCAGCAGCACGGGGTGGGGGGACCAACCTACAACCAGCATACACTTGCAGATGGTGCCCATTTGAGCATCATAACAATTGAAGGGCATCACGGAGGAGAGTGACCCATCAGGTACTACCTTAAACCATTGAGTGCCAGAGGGTTGCTGAGCAATGTGTTGCCTACCTGTCTAGCACTCAAGGGGTTAAGGAAGGTAGTAATTTGTACAATATTGTGTCAGTTTGTATCTTTGGCCTGCTCCCAGCATAGGCTTGTTTATGTTGTGTCCTGCGCACAATATACATGCCAATGCTAGGAGTGCCTGTAGAATGATTCGCTAGTGTTGCAGTATGTTGTGTGCCCAGTTTATGGAACTCTATGCCTTCACCAATTGGAGCCCTCTTCCTCTGGTGGTACTGCTGTGTACTATGGACCAAACATACAAACACACAATAATGCACAAATTATGACCTCTTAACCCCTTGTGTGCCAGAGGGGTAGCAATGCATTGCTGAGAATGCGTTCTTTAATCCCAACACTCAATGGGTTAACATAGCTGATAGCTGCGCTGCCATCTGTAGGACCTGGGAGAGGGGGTGACTGACAGCCTGTTTGCAGATAAGGTCATTAACCCTTTCACTGCAAGAGGGTTACGCAGTGCATATGTCCTTCATACAGCAGTTACATATATCTAGGTAATTGCTGTAAAACAAGGAAATACCTAGGTAGGAGTCCATTATGCAGCAGTCCACTATATCTATAGTTCCAGTTATTGCCACTGCAAGAACAAGTAATATTTGTTCCTGTGCAAAATATAAAAAAATATTAGGTATTTGTTCGAATACAGGGCCGGCCCTTACATGGGTCCCAGTGGGTCCATGGACCCAGGCGGCACTTTGACAGGGGCGGCAATTTGCCGTCCCATAGCATGTTTATTTTGTGCTCTTCCGCCATTTCTGTGTTGCAGGGTGTCCCATCAGTGTGACTGTCAGCAGCCGGGCAGCCCTATGCTCACTCAGTGGTGATGCCTGCTGGCTGCTTCAGTGACGTGAATTATGTGATAGTGAAACATTATGCCTATTTTGTATTGTTTATCGCCCACCTAAAGTCAAGACTTGAGTAAATAGGTCTACCATCCCAGATTTGCTAGAGAGGTTTTACAAATACAGGAGGGTGCCCCCTGTACAAAATGAGTCTAAACATTTGGGATCCCTAGTGTGAGTGCACAACAGTGCATGATGTGTCCTGAACAGGACTGCTGTGAGGTGTCTCCACCCAGAAGGTGCTGGCCGGGCTGAGCTTCAACATTGCGACAAGTGACCAACTAAGAGCACCGTGCCGTGCAGCCATAGCATCACCCCCTCCTACTCTCCGGGTCCCGCTGACTGGCAATAACAGGTGAGTCACTAAGAGATCTGAAGCCTTTCTGGAAGTCCTTTCACTTGGAAAGGGGCTAGGTATTACTTGGGGGAGTTGCCTCGTGTGTAAATAATTTCTAGGTGGGAGATGAATGTGCATCACTTATGTGTTTCCTAACGGTAGTTAGAATACAACTCCCATCATCCCCTGATTATGACATTGGGAAATGTATTGCACACTCACGGAAAACGGTGATATTGCTTTACTAAGACAATGCTGTGGACCCCTCTTCAGTATAGATGTCAAGCATTTTTTTTATTTCTCTCCTGTGTTGCAGTTTGTTCACAACAGAATGTCTCAATTTTTCTTTTTAACCCTTTGAATGCCAGAGTGGTATGCAACGTATTGCTTTGCAATGCATTGCATACCACTCTGGCACTCAAAGGGTTAACACATTACATCTATCACATTACAATCATTGATGTTTATTCTTGATGTAGTATGAAACTCTACAATGTATATACACAATAGAGTTATCTGATATGAGGGGAAATCAGGATAGGAAAACGAGAGAGAGGAATTTGGGTACTAAAGAGGGACAGTAGGGTAGGAGGCTGGTACCAGAAAATGAAACCTTAATCTTTACCCATGTACTAACATAGAATGTGACATGTAGTTTGTCCATATTCGAGTCGACCACTTATGTTGAGTAGGATGTGACAGGCATGGGTTTTCAATGTCGATCATATGCTAAATTGAATGACAGGCATGAGGTTTCGATGTTCGAACATATGCTAGATTGAAGGACAGGCATGGGGTTTCGATGTTCGAACATGATAAATTGAATGACAGGCATGGGGTTTCGATGTTCGAACATGCTAAATTGAATGACAGGCATGGGTTTTCGATGTTCAACGTTTGCATTGTGACTGGCATCCCATGCTAGAGTAGAGGTGACATGCACAGACTTTCAATGTATGACAATGTCCGTTTTTGGGATGGATCTTTTTCTAAATGCACACCCTGTCTGCAAATAATGATAGCAGCGTGCACGGAGGCGCACTGCTATAATTTAACCCATGTTAAATTCGGCCGAATAATTCGGAATGGATCAGAATTTCGTCCGAATCGAATAGGCCCGGTCCAAAATTAGGATCATCCGAATTAGAAAAAAAAAAATTCGTCCGAATTCGAATTTTACCGAACATTTTGCCCGTGCACAAGTCTATTGCTTGGTGCCCTGCTGCTGCAGAAGTAACTGACATATAATACTCAGATGAGTCAACAATAGCAACTACATTAAGTTGCAGTAAATATAATGTCACAGGTAGTTGCCATATGTTCCTGTCTGGCACCTGTGGCCTTGACTTACTACTGGCCTGGCTTGGATTGGTGTCCACGAACTGTTTTTAGAGGTTTAACTTGTTATGTAAGCTTGCCCAAAATTTTTCTATCTCTAACTCTCTTGCTCTCTTTAAATTCACCCATATGGCTCTATGGAACTCTGAACACTATTAATCAAATGGAAAGTTCAGGGTTTTTAATCTATGATGGCAGGAAATCCCTCCCCATAGAGAAACAAGCTGAAAACATCAAACTTCTCACTAAAACATTTTAAGTGCTCATGGAAAAGGGGGAAAAAATATTACTTTTTGCAGAATTTCTCACTGGAACAAATTGGAACTTTTCTACCTACTATATTAATTTCTTCATTCTAAGATATTTAAAAATCCATCTCGCAACATAGTGGTAAACTCTAGTTTTTTACAGTAGGAATTCTAGCTGCCATAAAACACAGACTTGAAAATTGGCAGAGATATGAGAAATGCATTGGTGGTAGGAGAAATACACAAAATTTATGTATATTCAATGCTTGAGAACTTTCACATTCGTGTTACAAAAACAGGACTTTTCAATTATATATATTGTGTACAGGTGTTACTGTCAGAAATCCATCTTTATTAACTAAACACTATGCAACTGATTGTGCCACATTATTCTCCAATATAATTGCATTACCTATCATTGTGATATATTTAAAATAACTAAATTGGCTAAGACTTAAATGCAGACATATCCTTCACCCTTCTTGCCTAATTTCCCTGGAAAACAATGCCACCCATAAGGACAAAGAACCCCCCTCCCCAGGTAGGCTTATAATTTCAAGTATAAATTCTCTAACCTCAAATCTGTCAGAGTTCATAGATTTCCATTTACAAAAACATGTAGTCAATTTGAAGTCTTATCTACAGGACACCACGGCTTTACTACAAATTTGTAGAGGAATAGTTTGGGAAGCACATTATGTGGATCTCCTTTGAGGTTGTCTCGTTATATTCCAACATCAAGCATAGTGTTGGTTTGAAAGCAGTTGAGCCCTTATTGAGAGGAGACTACTTGATGCCATCTATGCAACCAAACTTCCTTTTAAAGTCTATAGAATTTATACTTACTCATAACTGTTTTACATTTAAGGATCAATATTTTTTGCAAAAGAAAGGGATGGAAATGGGGACAAAGTTTGCTCCCAGTTATGCTAATTTAGTAATGGGTTGGTTTAAAGATTGATACATATGGAACTCCGATCCAATGGGTGCAAACCTGGTCCTCTATAAAAGATATATATAGATGATATCTTCATTATATGGAGTAGTCACTATAGAAATTGGAAGACCAATATTCCATAAAGTCAGTGCAGGAGAATTAGGAGGAACTGTACTGATATGTATAATGATAAAGAGTCCGATGTGCTGATTTGGATATTCCTTTTCTAGAAATCTCCCAAAGACCCAATCTTAGATTAATATTTCAAAGTTCGAAAAGAAACTAGAGAATCAAAATAAAAAAAATTAGTAAAAAGAGATGACATTTTTAAATTGAATGTAATGTTGAAGTGCACAATTGAATTGAGTTATAAAAATATAAAAATAATTGTTCAAAAAACATTGGAAAATACTTACCATAGATCCGTTGTTGATCCATCTCCAAGGGTGGTGTTCTGTAGAGCCAAAACCTTAAAAAATATATTAGCACCAAGTAAGTTACAGAAATAGGATAATTAGGAATAGGAAAAAGATTGAGACTCAGTCAATACTCTAAATTTATTTTTATGCCTTCTGATAAATGTAACAAGACTAGATGCAACACTTGTTACTTTATTTCCAACAAGGTTAAATCTTCTCATTCCAATTGCACAGGTAATGAACATTACATCAAAGATTATATGAGTTGTGAATCTACCTTGATTATATATCTTAACACATGCAAGTGCGGTCTACAATATGTAGGCCACACTTCACAACATTTAAGAACTAGGTTTGGTCAGCATCAGTATATTAGGAATATTAACCCCTCGAGCACACTTAAGGACCACAGACCTTTTTTTTTTCTTCTTCAATTTCCGGTTCCGTATTCCCTAAACGGCGAGCAGCCGTGGGAAGAGCCCAGAATTCCATGACGGTCATAGCACATTATGGGTCGTTGACTCAAAATAACCCATGACGTGCTATGATCATCAAGGGTCGTTAAGGGGTTAAGAATGGTTTTATGTTACATGGAGTATCAAGACACTGAGATACACCATAGGTCCGATCCTAATTCCTTGATAATTACTCCCACAGGACAGATTAAGGGATTATCACGGTGCCCGTGATCCTGTTCTGTCACTCTCGCTTGTGGTGCGCTCCTATTGGCTGAGCTTGTTTGGCTCGTCCCTGGTGACCTTTTTATCCCTGGCCTCTGGCACCTGTCAGGTGCCCTTTTGTGGTGTTCCTGAGCCAGTGTTGCTGTTGCTGTGTTCCAGTGTTCCTGATTCCTGTGTACCGACTTGGCCTGTTTTAGACTACGCTCCTGTGTTCCTGCTCCGTGATCTGACCCGGCCCGGCTGACGTTCCTGCTTGTGACTGATCTGGCTTTTCTGAGAACCCTGCTCCGTGATCTGACCCGGCCTGGCTGACTTCCTGCTCCGTGATCCGAACCGGCTTACTACCGACACTGCCTTCATTCCTGCTTCCTGCTGCTGGCTGCCATTCAGGCGACATTCTGATTCTCCGTTGTACTGATAGCTGGGCTGTTCAAGTACCTCCATTAACCCTTGCAGAGCTGTGCTTGCATTGCTGAGCCTTCCATAGCATTTGCTGAGTGGTGCCCTTGTTGTGAGCCTCCGCTTGTACTTACAGAGCTGGGTGTCCGATCCGTGTGCCTCCATTAACACTTGAAGTGCTGCTATATCTCATAGCTGAGCCTTCCTTAACACTTGCAGAGCCACAGTTGTCTATCCGTTACAGCTGCTGAGCCGGCCGCATTGAGAGTCTTGTGCAGATGGCGGCTCATCATTACAACTGGCAGTGTAATTGGTCTCCGTTACCGTGCCCACGGGAGGCGCTATTGGCTCATGCTCTTTCAGTGTTATACTCCGTTACATTCCCGGTGGGCATTACTATGCCCGAGGGGGCTATTGACTCAAGCTCTTGCAGTACTAGAAGTCCCGTTACTACGCCCATGGTGGCTATTGGCTCAAACTCTAGCAGTGCAGGTTGTCTCCGGTATACAGCCGTAGGGGCTATTGGCTCAAGCTATTGCCTTACAGTTGGTCTCCGGTAATACGCCCGTGGGGGCTATTGGCTCCAGCTCTAGCAGTGCAAGTTGTCTCCATTATTACGCCCGTGGGAGCTATTGGCTGGGCTATTCCGTAGTACTCTGATCTCAATTTCAGTTCAGCCTCCGCAGCCAGCTAAGCCTTATGAACTCAAGGTGTTGTATCATCTAACACCACTCGCTGCCTTATTTCCTCCTTGGGCATGCCAAACACCACAACAGAGAATGATTGATATTCTGTATTTAACCATTGAGTACCCTTCTATTCTGTGCCTGTCCTGTGACAGTATATGTATTGTCCTTGCATCTGTATACTGGGCCTGTGAAGGCATATGTAACCTTATTCTCGCTATTATTCTATGTTGCCTATAGAGGGTGATCTTTCTTCTTTATTTTTTAATAAAACTGTGTTTTATTCTAACCTGCTGGTTTGAGTGTCTTAAAAAAACCATTACAGGGATACAATAAGGATGATAAACTTGCTAAATTATAATTTGTAAATAATACAAATTAAAGGATACTCATTTTCTGTATGATTACAATGTTTATTTTTGTATGTAATTTTTATTTACTACAGTGATACTTTCATGATTCAATTATTGTAGTCTTACAATATGTATTTTTCTCAATGACATAACATTATTAATGGTGTAGTCTTTGTTATTATATATATTGTTTATATAGAGTTTGCTTCATGCATTGTGTTTATTGATTTTTTCATAGTATGTACGATGGAGAGATCTAGCAACCCCTTTAATGTGGAATGCAATTGGGTTTACGCACATTCCCTTTAAGATGGAGATAGCGTCATTTCTACGAAACTAAATTCTTGGCGTGATTTTTTTGATATTCTATAGAGTTGCAAGATCCCTCTCTCCCATCATGAAGAAATAACCTGTATGGTTAAGAAAAACACGTTGACTTTTTTATATATAGCTGCAGTATTTGCTATTTGTGATAATAAATATTTTTTAGCACCTTTGAAGTTGAATCACCTTTTATTTTATCATTTTTTGAGGCTGCTATGGTTTAATGTAGTCTGGAAGCGCTACAGGAATCATCTAGCTGTTTGACCGAACAGGGTCAGTACAGGGAATTTTCCCCGTGTGCCTTTACCCAAGTAAGGTTTTATGCCCCTCGGGTAGGAACATTCAATGAGTGAGTATTCCATCTTTTCAAGTGCTACATTGTTATATAAGAGACACAGAGACAGTTATGACCGAGATGACCGGAGTTTGACTGAGTGGAGACAGTCTTTCTCCTCTCCATATGCTATTTCAGCCTGATTGTCCAGTTTGTCGGTCAGGCTGTGAAATTTCAAGTGAGTTGACATCGATTATCCATTGGGACATCCTCCATTGGATATTACGTGACACATTATGACTTTACGAAATTACAGTGGATTATAGATATACAGATTATGCTATGTGTTTATTCTGTTTTTTTCTATGTGAATTTCATCCAATTTTTGGAGTGATTCAGTGTGATTGTCCTTTCACGGCTCCATTGGGTGGTATGTGAGTATTGATGTTCATTTGCTTTATATGATATTTTAGTGTTATTGGATTTATATTGCTATATACTAGATATTGTATATTTGGTTTTTGGTACTTCTATAACAAATATAGCTTATATCTGCATTATATTGAGTGAGATTAGTTTTATTCAATATTCATTGTATTTGGTATAAATGACATATTAGATTTTGTCACTTATTTTTTTATTGATTTCTATTTAGACAGCCTCTTATATGTACACTATTACCTCCAATATTACATATTTTCTATTTGGGGGGTAGGGGTTGTGGGAAAAGCAGGAAATTTCTCATATTCCACAAAAATTACAGTGGGAAAAATATTTGTCTTTGTCCCTCTCTAGTCTATAACTTTGGCTCATCTGCTAGCAATTTGCTGCCATCCTAACAAGGAGAAAGAAGCCGGTTGAACAAGCCTGGAATAAACTACCTCCCCCCCACAAAAAAATAAAAAAAATAAAATCTTCTACCAAACACATACAGTAACTGCTTCCTTGTTAAATATAACATATATACTCCCCAGGCCACCTATGAAAACAAGAATAATC
Organism: Rhinophrynus dorsalis; assembly: GCA_037306005.1. NCBI lineage: Eukaryota > Metazoa > Chordata > Amphibia > Anura > Rhinophrynidae > Rhinophrynus > Rhinophrynus dorsalis. The sequence continues at coordinate 93,064,829 of CM074718.1, read as the reverse complement.
TCAGTGCAGTCTTCCTGGTAAAATACTTTCTAAATAAGGGAATAAGTTGCAACTATTTTATCACATTTAGGCCTCAATTCAAAGATTCCCCCTAAAACTGCCAGTAGGGCCAAAAAAAAAAGTATAAGTTAGTATTCAGTTGCCCTGCCAACTGAAACCACAATGAACATTGCGACTTGTGGTTAAACATCCGTCATGTATTTTAAATTTCCAAAACCCACACTAAATAGCAAGCACAGAGCATGAGCTCAAACACAGTCACCTTCACAAACACTAACCCTACCCTACCCCTAACAGTGAGGTGCAACAAGACTACCCCTACCAGTAGCATAACACTCGGATCTGTGTAACACTTACCTTCTGTCATCTTCCATCTTCTTCCTTCCTCTTCCTCTTCTATATGCTTCTCTTCTGTCTTCTCTTCATCCTTTTATCCAATAGTTACCTGTAAAGATCAAGAAAAACATTATGGTCGACAAACATTACTTGGAAATATGTGCATTGTTTAACTTCTTAACACGTTTTGTTTCCTTCTCCGTAAGTCTTCCACCTCTATCTTACTTTTGCAACATACAAGTATGGAATGTATTACCTTTTAATAGTCAAACAATTAATTGAAGATGTTTTTACGAGCTCATTTTGACCATCCTGTTATTTTAAGTAGTTTTTGATCTTTCATGCATATACCTGTTTTCATTTCTGATGTTATGCGAGTATGGAGAGAGTCTCACATTTTGCACAAGATCTTTCTGCTTTATAAGTATATGTACATTGTTACAATATTGTATTCACCTGTAGGAGCCAATGGTTTAGTTGCCAATTTTCAATATTTATATATATATATACACATATACATATAGCAGAGCCGCTGCACTCTCCTTGCTTCTGATTACATGAATGTGGCCTGTCACCTGTTCAAAAATATGTAAATGACAATACTGCTATTTAACTATTCTTGAACTGTAATGTACCAGCAGTCAGTTAAGCCTTACTGGACTACTAGTTCTGTGTTAGGTAATTTTAGTTAAATATCTTAGGTGGGTTGAACTCCGGAGTCACATAACCCATATGGCACATGGCCCACTCGTTGGATGCCCATGGATTAAATTAATTCAAATGACTTGTATCATCTAGATGTACCTAAAGCTTCTGCAGTTGTAGCTCAATATTGGACACATCCCATTTTGAGAATCCCTTTTATAGAGGGTTGTCTCAAGCTAAAGAGCTTTCATCATATTTTAGCTATGGTTTTGGGACATGCACTTGGAGGAGAGTGGTACGCATCACATCTTACTGTATTTCACAAAGCTCAAGATTATGCACTTAGATGTGTGAACTTCTAGTAGTGGGCATGTCTTGTTTTTTCCTTTGCACTTGTATGTTCATTCTGCCTCTGCATGAGGGGGAGAGGGAGAGGGGGGTAGGAGGCACTCACACCTGAAGCACTTTCTGAATGCCTTGAGGAAGGTTACAATGTGCTAACCAAAACATTGAATTGTGGATAAACTTTTGCTTTGTCTTCACACATTTGAAAGTCCGTAGAGTGCTTCTTCCAACGTATGAAAATCTTAGAGCTCCTAGTAAATGAAGATGGAGAAAAAAAAGGCATGTAGGGTATAATATATGTAAAGACTTCAAAATTAATTGTATGCTAGAAAATGCAAGAAGTATGGTAGATAAAATAGGAGAACTAGAATTGCTGAAGGTTAATGAGCAATTGGACCTAACTGGTATAACAGAAACATAGGAGGAATGCTGCACATGACTGGGCTGTAAATAGAGGGCTATTCCCTGTTTAGGAGAAACAGGATTAATAGAAAAGGGGGAGGTGTGTGCTTATATTTGAAACCAGAGCTAAGTCCAGTTTTGAAGGGTGATATTAGTGAGGAAACTGGCCAAAATGTGGAGTCCTTGTGGGTAGAAATTGAGACTAAATGTGGTGTAAAAGGTAAAAAAAAAAGTGTTGGTGGGTATATGCTACAAACCACCAAATATTGATGAGAATATTGAGACTCAACTACTATTGCAAATGAGGAAAGCTGCATAGCTTGGGTGTACTATTATTATGGGAGATTTTAATTATACAGGTATCAATTGGAAAAATGAGACCTGCCAGAGTGCTAAGGGAAGCAGGTTTGTGAGCATGATTCAGGAAAGCTGCATGTCACAAATGGTGGAAGTGCAACAAGAAACAATTGGACCTAGTGATAACGAATAACATAGAAATGGTATCCAATATTACAGTAAGTGAACATTTGGGAAACAGTAATCACGACATGATTACATTTGAGATCAGTCTGACAAAGCATAGGTTGGACCAAAACTCTTAATTTTAAAAAAGCCAACTTCAAATTGTTAAGGGCTTCAATGCAACACATAGAATAGGATACGTTATTTAAAGGCAAAAATACTGAGGAAAAATGGTCAGAATTCAAATTTAGGTTGCAGAAATGTACCCAACAGTATATACCAATGGGGAACAAATACAAAAGTAGAAAGTCACAGCCAGTGTGGTTAACTGCACATGTAAAGGAAATGGCAAAGAAAAAAAAAACATTCAAACTATTTAAGTCTGAAGGAACTGAACATTCTTTCTTAAAATACAGGGAGTGCAATAAAGATTGCAAAAAGGCAATTAGGGTAGCAAAAATAGATTTTGAAACCAGAATTGCAAGGGAAAGCGAGACTAATCCAAAAGAGTTTTTCAAATATATAATTAGCAAAAAACTTAAGAGGGAGTGTATTGGACCTTTCAAAAATGGCATGGGTGAGTTGATTAATGAGGATAAGGAAAAGGCCGATGTTTTAAACACTTTCTTTGCATCAGTATATACAAGGGAGCAAGGAATGGTAGAAGAGCCTCAACAAGTAACTAAAAAAACAATAAAATTATCAGATATCGGGTTAACTAAAGACAATGTCATGGGAAGACTGAACAAACTTAAGACTGACAAAGCACTGGGTCCTGATGGTATACATCCAAGGGTTCTTCAGGAACTCAGTGCAGTGTTAGCAAAACCTCTGTATTTACGCTTTAAAGATTCTCTCACCACAGGGAGTCAGTGCCATAAGACTGGCGAAGAGCCAAGGAGTTGGGTATAGCAGATGTAATGGATACATTTAAGAGAAGATTAGATACATTTCTTTCAAAAGAGAACACACAGTTATACTGTTTATTAGTAGGCAGATCAGGAAGGTCTGATAAAGACTAACTTATTTGGTAGCAGGAAAGCTATAACATTCTCAGTCACTGGGGAATGAGGCAAAGGTTGAACTTGATGGACTTGTGTCTTTATTCAACCTAATTTACTATATTACTATCTCATATAAGTTTGCATTTTATTGATCTTGGATTAGCCCTGAATACTGCTCTTGTTTGCTGCATGCTCCTACCTCTATGCCACTTTGCAGCTTCTCCCTAGCATTTGGCCTGTTCTAAGACATCAAACATTTGCTGCATTCCTTGACCTTGGACTGTTTATGCCTATGCCTTTGCCAGATACTACAGTATTGTGGTTGCTGCTGCTTCCATATCCACTAGAATCCACAAAATATTTGGGCTCAATCCTTGAGTTAATGTGCATGTTTCTGTCTATATAGTTGAAGCTCAACTTTTGCTACAAATTTCCCTCACCTGTATATTTTCCACAAATGCAATCTATAGATTTTCATGGATATGTTTAAGATGTTTTATGCCTATCCATTAACCAAAGGCAAGTGAAGGAATTCTTGTTTGATTTAGTAATTTTGTTAATACCATTCTTTAGGTTTTTTGAGAATTTAAATATTTTGAAATAAATAAAAACACACAGTTTGAATGTAGTATATTACATACTTACAAATCATGTGTACTGAAAGAAGAATTTGCCTTAAATACAGTGTCAAATAATGTACTTTTAAGTTGAGCCTTTTTTGGAAATATCTATTATTTTTTTCACATTAAGTTTCTAGTTATGGCATTGAGGTTGCCGAGAAGTATTCAGCAAAGGCTAATCATTGAAATTGTGCCAGCTGGAATGTAATTGCATCCTTATGTCACAAGGATCAGTGGATGGTATTAAATAGCAATAGCTTTCATTTCATTTTGCTCTAAGATGAATTTGAGCCTGCAATTTAAGGGAACATTTTAGAGTTTCTTGTAAAGTATAGACTTTGACCTGGAAAATTTCAAAGCTTTGCTATTAACTTGTTCGCTACCAGAATGAAATGTGTTGTCTAATAATTTATCTGTATTATTCTCTAAAACCGAAGTTGGCAAGCTAAGGCCCTCTAGCTGTTGACAACTACAAGTCACATCATCAGCCAGTGTTAGCAGGGGATGATGGGAGTTACAGTCCATAACAGCTAAAAAGCAAATACATATTTCAAAGCATACAGTTTTTCAGAATAAAAATGAATGCATGTAAATGCTCATAGTCTAGCTGGTAAGATGGGAGAACTAGAACTGATTGTAATGTATGAGCAGGAGGGGAAGGTGAAAAGTGAGAAACATTTCCTGCATTATTTTTTTTTTATGCAGTTCTACTGCTGCTACTACTAGATGTCAAAGGTACAGCTGCAGCACAAGCACTCGTCATATCTAAAATTGCAGGGGTATGTAGTTGAGTGGGACGTGGAAGTGGAGAGGATTCTGATGAGACTGATACAGTGAAAAACTCAGCCTTTGTCTTTCTGCTAAATTTATGGTCATGTCATCATCCTCTCTCACTCCCAACTTTTGTATCTGAACAAGAGAAGGATGCTGGAGGGATATATTCTAGAGCTGCATCATCAATCATTAGGTCAGTGTCAGCATCCCCTGCCACTTCTTGCCCACTACTCTTATATCTCCTGTAAGCTTTTGGAGGTCTCAAGCAATTATTTACTTTCACAAAATTTGCTACTACTTTCAGGATAGTTATTTTGGTGCTTGTTTGTCTCACTGTTTGATACTGCAGGTGGTTCAGCTGCTACACCTTCCTCCATTATGCTATTGCCATCATCAACACTATAATGAGACTTGCTGTCGTCTTCAGTGTTCTTCTTTATATGGTTGGTGGTGTTGGAAGTTTGGCGGACCTTGACAAACTGCATCCTCTCTTGGGGGAGAGGCATAGTCATAGTTTATTGCACACTGTAGCAACCATTGCTGCAGTCAGTTGTTGAACTACTACTTTAATCTCACATTCATGAACTGCTCCACCATTAAATAATACCTAATGGGGAGGTAAAAAATGTGATCCTGTAAGGGACTTCACTGTGTTTTTTTTTTACGTATATCACTTGGGGCAGTTTAACTAGCAATATTCCTATTTTTCTTGAAAATTACCTTAGGTTTCTTTGCTAACTGGGTTTTCAATATCGGATCCTCTAAAATTATGTGCCAGTGCTTTCAAAACGTGTTTTATCTGTGGGCCCTGACTATTGTATTTGGTTATAAACAGGGGTTTTGTTGAAATTGGTACTCTTTTTGGATTTATAATGGGGTAAATCTTGTCTATTTAAATGTGCTTTATTTTTAGCCTTTTCCACTAGTTGGGGGTAAAATCGCTTCTTTATAAATTTTTTTGTTAACACCATGGATTCTTGTTCAAAATCTGTATCCAGTGCACAATTCCTTCTACATCTTTGGAACTGGTTGTAGGGAATGTTATTAGTCCATTTTCTGTTATGACTACTGGATGAGTGTAGGTAGCTATTGCTATCCACATTTTTTTGAAAATTGGATGACATGATTTTGTAGTCTTTGTCATGGAATAGAACATCCAGGAATTGAATGCACTGTGAGTCAGTATGGCTAGTAAAACTCAAGCCCATAGAGTTGTTAATAATATAAGCAATGAATTCCCGGTTCTGTTCCCTTGAACCATTCCAAATGAGCAAAACATCATCGATATACCTTCTATAATATATGAGATGTTTACCAAAAGGGTTGTTGTTGTGTATGTATTCCAGTTCCCACTTTCCCATATAAAAGTTTGCATGTGTGTCATGATTTTTTAAGACTCTCAGATGCAGAGTTAGGTAAAAACACAACTTTATTGAAAAGTTAAAGGCAACCCCATAGGGTATCATACACGTACACACATATATCTTTATTTGACAGGAAGGCAATAACTACAATAGCGTTATAGGCTCTACCGGCCCTGCCAATATACCGGGCAGGGCAGCCAGGAAATAGGAACTTGTGAGAAGAGGCTCTACCGGCCTTGCCAATATACCTGGCAAGGCAGCCAATAGACAGGAGACAAATACTGGCTCTACCGGCCTTGCCAATACAGGGTAAGGCAACCCAAGGAGACAGGATAGGTTCTACCGACCTCACCAATATACCGGGAAAGGCAGCCAATTGACAGGAGACAAATCCCGGCTCTACCGGCCTTGCCAATACCAGGTAAGGCAACCCAAGGAATAGGACAGGTTCTACCAGCCTTACCAATATACCGGGCAAGGCAGCCTGGCAAGGAGAGGATGGCAACCACTAGCCTCAGTGACTGGAAGGTGGTAGCAACAGTCACATAGATGACCAAGAGGCTAAATCAGCATAAGTGTCCTGCCAGCAATAACAGCCAACACCCGGATCAGCGTACTGGAAGACAGAAAGCACCAGCAATAGATACAGCGGATGGATTTGGAGAGAACCAGTACCCTCACACTGGGAACGCCATCAAGGGAATGAGCAACCAGGTAGTTGTGGAGCGAACCAGTACCCTGTACATGGAATGCTAATGATCCTGCAAACAGCCGGATGGCTTGGGGAGTGAACCAGTACCCAGTACGTGGAACACTAACGATCCTGCAATACAGCCGTGTGGCTTGGGGAGCGAACCAGTACCCAGTACGTGGAACGCTAATGATCCTGCAATACAGCCGTGTGGCTTGGGGAGCGAACCAGTACCCAGTACGTGGAACGTTAACGATCCTGCAATACAGCCGGGTGGCTTGTGGAGCGTACCTGTACCCTGTACATGGAACGCTAAAGAATGGTAGGGAACAGCCGGGCGGCTGTTAAGCAAACCAGTACCTGCATACTGAATAACCGGCAGATAGAAATGTTGCCAAGGTGACTCAGGAGCGTCAGATAACAGTAGGTGAACTGGACAGAAACCAGCAGGTGGAAGCAGGAACCAGCATACAGACGATCAACCGGAATCAGGAATGGTGGTGGCGACTGGCAGCAGGAAGCGGTGACACCGGCCGGATCACACGGAAGCAGGAACTACTAGACAGGTAACACTGGAACAGGACGAATACTGGAGCAGGAACACAGCAGAGGCCCGGTGATGCTCAGGAACGATTAGTAGACTCAAGCAGCATAGAGACAACACGAAAGGGCAACCAAAGGGTGCCCAGGCTAGGTTTAAATAGGCAATGCAGGGCGGGCTGAAAGCAGCCAGCCAATGGAGAGCCCCATACTGGTATTAGAAACAAAAGGAGAGCAATCATGGGCACCGTGATAATATGATGGAGCAAAGGTGGAACCCATTGCTACTCCGGATGTTTGCAAATAGAAAATAATTGTGATTTAAAATGAAACTGATACAATCTAGTATTTATTAGTATTTATATTTATAAATAAATTTGGTGAGATGGTAAAATCTGATGGTTTTGTAAAAAATGCTGTATAGATTTAATTCCTGATTCATGGGGTATGTTAGTATATAGGCTCGAGCCATCACATGTAACCCACGAAAACCAATCCTTCCAAGTAAGATTTTCCATGTTCTGTAAGACATATATAGTGTCCTTTAAAAAAGAGGGGAGACTGATAATCAAGGGCTGTGAAAACTCATCCACGTATTTGGAAAGAGAATACATGAGTGAATCAATGCCCAAAATAAGGGGTTTTCCCGGAGGGTTAGTAGGTGATAACAGTTAGGTGTTGTGGGACTAGTATTGAGGACAAACTGTTGTTCTGTTGTATTTATAATGTCCAAAGTGTTTGATTTATGTAAAAAAATCTTAAGTTCTTCTAAATATTCAGTAGTTAGATCTTTTGAAAGTTTGACATAGGTGTTGGGATCTCCTAATAATCTCTGTGCTTCTGAATACAGATGCCCCCCCCCCCGTCTGCCTGTCTTATAACAATCCAGTTATTTTCTTGTAGTCCTTTTTAAAGCTTTCTGTTCTAATCTGGTAAGGATTTGTTTCTTTGCTAGAATTCTTGTATTATTTTTTCTAAATCCCTTGTTACTAGTTTGTTAAATATTTTAATATGTCCTGATTGTGACTGTAGGGTAAAAAGTAGATTTATTTTTCTTTGAACTTTGTATAGATTCCCAACTTTTTGGGCACCTGACTAATTTTGTAACAGTTCTATAGATCTTTCAATGTATTTATCCTGCATAGAACTGATAATAGTAGAAGAACTATGGTCACCTTGTTTAGGAGCAAAATGTATTTTTAATGTAATTGATCAAATATATATTTTGTAGATCAATGTAAATCACTTATTCACAGCGTTAACTGGAGCAAAAGATAAACCCTTATTTAGTATGTGAATTTCTGTTTCAGTGAATTGGTGATCACTTATATTAAAGATATTAGTATTGTTGGTTAAATGTGTTTTGATTCCTCTATTTTGGTTGTTTTTGTGAGACATTCCTCTACACACTCTTCTGTAGGCAAAAGTCTTTTTAAGGTCTTTGTGGTTCTTTTTGGAGGGGATACAGTCAGGGACTTGAGTTGTGATATTGTATCCTCTTTTTGTGTTTGAGGATCTTGGATTGTTGCTAATGTCGTAACAAAGTTTTGTTGTGGGTTCTTGTTCTCCTTTGTTGGTGTGGTTTGGGGAGGGGTTGTTGATGGGGGAATTGATACGTTTTGGGGAGTTTGTGTGGTTATGTTTGTTTGAGGTTTTGTCGCTTTTGTCCAATGGGGTGTTTGGTGACCTCCCCCCCAAAAAATAGGATTGTTGATGAGAATGGGTTTTACGTTTAAGTGTTGTTGGGAATGTTGTTGTTAAGTGTTGTTGCTGGGAATGTCTGTAAGAATTATGACAATAATTGTTAAATTTGTGCAATGTCCTAAGAAATTATGAGCACCATGATGATTGATGTTTTTCGTCTATTTTCATAATCTGTTTTATCTCTTATGAATTTCTTTTGTATGGTGTGGGTAATATTTTTTTCCAGTGTGCATAAATTTCTAATTACACTTTCGGGAAGTTTTTTATGTTCATTGTTAAGAACCTGTTTGGAAATTTAGTTTTCTACATTCTCTATTTCTTTTTTAGTGGAATTTAATCTTTCCCCTCTATATTTAATAAGTAATTCTATAAGTCTTAGGGAGCAGTCCTCTAATACTGTGTCCCCCTTCGTTTGAAATTCAATTTCATCTATTTCAAAAGCAGGAGCTTTATGAATTCTTAAACCTCTTGACACAATTTTATGTCTTTTGTAGTTTTCCAAAGCTATCAAATCAAACCAATCCCTGGTTTCCTTGACTAAAAGTCTTTCTTAATCCCTAATAAGTAGGAGTGGGTCACAAGCATTACTAGGCTTTTCTTTTTCCACTTGGAGGAAATCTAACTCTCTGGACCAGAAGAAGCAGAAGTGATTCTGCGAAAGTGTGTTTGGGTAACGTTGTACCGGTCCCTCTCCACTCCCCCTGTGAGTTTCCTCTGCCCTGCTCCTGTCAGTATCCCGCTTGCCTGGAGAAGTCCAGCGTCTTAGTGGAGCCCTCCTCGAAGCACGTTAAACATTTGGCTGATTACAATTCAGCCTATATGTCCATAATTTCCCAGACTTTTTCATCTAATTGTTTGGATGTTATACTCAGATCTCGGAGTGGTTCCCAATAAACATCAGGATTGCTGCATTCCTTCCAGAGGACCATAAAGGACTGTAGGAAGTCGGCTGGTGGACAGGAAAACACAGAACATTGGCGAATACAGAGTGGGACCCTGTGATATGCTTAATGCCCAAGAAGGGCAAATGTGAGTGCAATTATCTTATGAACTTATCTCTTTTTAATTAAACATCTACACTTAGATTTCTTTTTTCTTCTTTTGTTTTTTTGCACTGTATTGTTAGTTGTTCTAGATCCAGATATGACTCCAAATGGCAGTCAGATAATTCCCTGGATCAACAACCTATCTGCATTGAAGCCATCTGTGATAATTTTCAATATTATTCTGTGCTAGATAGGTATCCACTGCTTTTTTGAAAGCAGTTGCATTACCTGCAAGTACATCCTGAGACAAAGAATGACATAGCTTTACCGCCCTTACTGTAAAGAATCTCTGTCTTTGTTTTAGTCAAAAGCTCCTTTCCTCTAGTCATAATGGATGACCTTTTGTTCTTAGCTTAGCTCTTAGTGTAAATCATTAATTGGGTAGTTCTTTATATTGACCTTTAATGCATTTGTAAATGGTAATCATTTCATCCCTTAGACTTCTCTAATGTAAACAAACCCAATTTGGCTAGTTTCTCTTTATAACTCAGATCCTCCAATCCCTTTATCAGTTTTGTTACACGTCTCTGCACCTTTTCCAGTCCAACAATGTCTTTAAGAACTGGTGCCCAAAATTGTACTCCATATTCTAGATGAGGCCTAACCAAGTATTTATACAGAGGTAGGATACTATTAGCATCCCTTGCATCTACACCTCCTTTTAAGCAGGCTAGCACCCTATTTGCTCTTGCAGCAGCTGAGTGACTATGCACACTGCTGTGAAAAAACATCCAGCTCTGTATGTATTTCCATATATAGCTTAGTGTCATCAGAAAAGATTGAGACATTACTTTCAATTCCCACTTCTAGATCATTAATAATCAAATTAAAAAAACATTGGGCCCAGGACTGAACCTTGTGGCACCCCACTTTTAACTTTAGACAAATTTGAAAAGGTTTCATTTACAACAAATCTCTGCCATCATTTAACCATTTCTCAATCCATGTACAGATAACACCGTCCAAACTGAAGCCTTTTAATTTATGCAGTAACCTGCTGTATCAAAGTATTTTGCAAAATCCAAGTATGCTACAACAACAGCAATTCCCTTGTCCAAGTTACTACTTACTCTTTCATAAAATGCAAGTAAATTAATACGGCGAAACACGTTGGGCAATTGGGAAAGGGGGAACTGTATATCTCCTGGGGAGCATTAGTTCACTTATGGGAGCTTATTGCTATGAGTGATTGGCACGACTAACCGAACTTAGGAGATGACCGTGATTAAGTTGTCTCGCTAGAGAACTAGCCGACCAGATAGCTATTGAGAGGAGAGTGATGAGATATAAGTGTAGGCACTATAATAGGGTCAGTTAGTCATCTACCGAAGTATAGCAATATTGTAGGTTATAGATGGTCAGTGTGAGTCTTAGATACTCAGTACATGTCGGTAGCTAGCGGTAGTAAAGGATCAGCTAGCTAGTAGTTATACAGTTTCATCTATTGTAAATGGCTCAGGATTATAGACTAACTGTAAGTCATGAATCATAACTAGCGCTATATTAAGTGTTTAGCAGGAGGTCCGTGAAAATTTGACACGAACCTCCAGCATCAACGGCTTTTTGAAATTTTGGTTACCGACAGCCATTGCGCTATACTCGATAACCATTTAGACTAATAACATGCATTTACAAGGATACTATGAGAGAACACTAGTAGACATTGTAACACTGCTCCTTTGATAATACTAACAGCAGCCACGTGGATATTTTAACACGGGCGGTCTGCGATGCTCTATATAATGGTGATTGCCCTCAAACGTTAGTTCAAGTAATCATTCATTCACACAACGGAGATTTATCATTGACTATATAAACCCATAGGAGACATTACCCCGAATACATATTGGTTTTATGAGGTGACTGTGGGAGCCTGAGAGACCGAGTATCGGATGTGTCTGGGTCTCGGTCCTTTAGGCTCTATACAACACCATTTTTAATAGGCTCTATACAATAGTGGCCAATTACTGTTCATCTCTTTTTCTTCCTTTTAACTAAATATTTAATAAAAGTTTATGTTTTACGAGTGTTGTCTTAAATGACGTTGTTGGGATATAGCACTGAACGGGCTCTATATACGCAGCGACACTAGGGATTAGTTGTAATCCAAAGCTTATACTTTTTCGTTTGTCTTTTCTGTTTGTTGTCCTATATTATCTGCTAGTAAATAGCAATAAGCCTGCAGTGCGGCAAACTGTTTTGGGTACTGAAAGGTGCCACTACCATTTTGAAATCTTCTAATTTATGCAGTAACCTGCTGTATCAAAGTATTTTGCAAAATCCAAGTATGCTACAACAACAGCAATTCCCTTGTCCAAGTTACTACTTACTCTTTCATAAAATGCAAGTAAATTAGTCTGACATGAGCTACTCTTCATGAAATTATGCTGATTCCTACTAATAATAATGTTTGTCTTCACATAGTTCTGAATACTGTCAGTTAATAACCCTACTAGTATTTTACCCACTATGGAAGTCAAGCTCACAGGTCTATAATTTCCTGTTTTTGATATTGCTCCCTTTTTAAACAATGGAACTACATCAGCTTTCTGCCAATCACAGGATGCTATGCCTGATGAAAGTGAATCAATAAATATTAAGTATTAAGTCTTGCTATTACTGAACTAAGTTCCTTAAGTACCGTTGGGTGTATACCATCAGGTCCAGGTGCTTTATTCACCATAACCCTCTCCAGTCTCTTTCGGACCTTGTGTACAGTAAGCCATATACATAATTGAGGAAACTCTGTGGTTTTGTCCATTTGTCCATAGCCTGTCATTGTTGCTTCCTTTGTATATACTGAAGCAAAGAATGTATTTAGGGTGTAAGCCCTAGCCTTACCCTCACCTGTCTCAGTCCCAAGAGGACCAATATCAACCTTAACTTTTTTGTTATTAATATACTTGTAGAATTGTTTAGGGTTTTTCTTGCTCTCATTCTCAATTTTAGCTAGCTTAATTGCTTGTTTGCAGATTCTATTGCATTCTTTATAGTTTTATATGATGCATCTGACCTATTTGACTTAAACACTTTTAAAGCCTGCTTTTTATTTCTCAGTTCCCTGCAAACCTCATTATTAAGCCACACTGGTTTCCATTTACACCTCTTGTGCTTATTCCACAATGGTATATACTGACATGTATATTTGTCTAAGAGCATTTTAAAAACATTTCATGATTCTTGTGCATTTTTATCTTTGAAAATTACATCCCACTGAATATCCTTTAATACTACTTTTAGCTTTGTAAAATAGCCTTTTTAAAATTGAATGTTTTAGTTAAACCCTTGCTGTTGGGTTTCTCATAACAAATTTCAAAGGATACCATATTGTGGTCACTGCTACCCAAATGTTCCCTTACTTGTACATTGTTTTTCATGTCAGAATGGTTTCAGAGTACTAGGTCAAGCAAGGCCACTTTTCAGGTTGGCTCTTCTACTAGTTGGGACATAAAATAATCATATATCATACTGAAAACATGATTTTCTTTTGTTGTGCTGGAAGTCATATTGCTCCAGTCAATTTCAGGATAGTTGAAATCTCCCATTATAATTGCCTTTGCTGACCTAGAAGCCTTTTCCATTTGCAGTAAAAGTTGGGATTCTTCCAACTCCCCAATATTAGGTGGCTTGTAGCAGATCCACACTAACATTTTTTGTTATGTGTGCCCCAAGTGTGTATTTCAACCCACAAGGCCTCTACCTTTTCATTGGAACCTTCATTTATATCTTCTCTTAAACTAGGTTTAAGGCATGCTTTACATATAGACATACCTGTCACGGGAACCGGACAAATTCCCTGGTTACTGTTATAGATATATCCCTCCTCCCCCATCCTCCTCCAAAGGACTAAAATTTGCGTTCTGGAGACTGCCAGCCGGACTATCACACCAGCCGTCTGGCTGTGGAACGTAGGCCGGCTCCTGATTGGCTAAAGCCCTGGGTGCCATGTTTAAAGGTTCCCCATAGACTTAACATGGGGAAAAGTAGGCGTCCCAGGGATTGGCCAGTCAGCCACCCGCCCATGGCAGCTGATAGGCTAAAGGCAGGTGTGACACCAGAGGCCAGGATTGGCCACATCATACTCAGCCCTGGATTGGCTGGGGTTTGAAGGCGGCTAAATCAAATTATGTAAAAGATGCTTTAGCACAAAGGACACTATTGTGAATGTGTATTCTAGCCCATTGTATCCAGCCCCAGCCCTTTGTCTAATGTTTACCCACCGCCCCTCACTATTGTCAGTTAATGCACTCATGTCTGTCCCCATTGTTCCCTGGCCACACTGTTCTGTATATAAGTCTGTTGGTTTCTTCAATAAACAGTTCTGGTTTACCCTGACACTAGTTCTGCCTGGTGACTTAGGGTACATTGCTGTATGCTGCGGGAGCCTTTGCTGGTGGATTTTGGGGAAGAAGTTATCCTGGACGGTGACACCAACGCTGGGTGTCTGCTGGTACCGTCACAATACCCATCCTCCCCTTTTATTCACCCAATCCTTCCTAAAAAGTGAATAACACTGTAGATTGACTGCCAAGTTATATGTATCAGCTAACCTGGTTTCAGACACCAATCAGATCATACTGCTCATGTGTTGCAATGATTTCTAGTTTTCCCATTTTACCAGCCAGATTATGAGCATTTGCATGCATACATTTTATCATTTTGCCATTCTGAATGATTTCCTTCTTTGTCAAATATATCTGTAGTTTATCAGGCTGTAACAATGACAACTCCCTATTAGATGATCTAGCCCATTCCCCCTCTCCACCCCCATGCCCCTTCTCTGATCTAATTTCCTCCAATCCCCATCCTGTGTTGCAGCACCCCCCCTTTCTAGTTTTAAGTCTCTTCCAGCCCTCTAACCATCCTAGCACCATGGCCCCTCTTCTGCTAAGGTGCAATCCATCATGACTATAAAGATTGCCCCCAAGAGAAAAGGTTGCCCAGTGTTCTAGGAACCCAAACCCCTCCTGCTTACACCAAGTCTTTAGCCACGCATTTAACTCCCTAATCTCCCATTGCCTTTCTAATGTAGCACATGGCACAGGTAATATTTCATAATATACTACCTTAGAGGTCCCTTGCTTAAGCTTATATCCTAAGTCCCTGAAATCCTTCTTAATGTACCTCCATTTTCCACTGACTGTTATTAGTACCAACATGTACCATGAGAGCCGGTCATGCCCAGCCCCTCCCAACAATCTATCAACCCGATCAGCAACATGAGCTCCAGGGAGACAGCAAACTGTATGACTGTAGCAATCCTGGTAACAGATTACCCTGTCTGTATTCCTAATAATAGAATCCCCTACCACCAGCATCTGTCTGAGTCCCACATCCCAACCGAGCTAGATGGGCTGTTCTACTGGCTGTTAGAGAGAACAGTCCTCTCTACAAAAGGCATTCCTGTGTCAACAACCCCAACATCATTACTCAAAACAGCAAACCACAGGAGTGTCCTCCCTATTCATCTGCCCCCCCTTGCTATGTCTAACTGTATCCCATCTGGCTACCTGCTCATTCTTTGTGCAGTCTTCACCCCAAGAACTACCTACCACCACTTTCATCTCAAGATTGGCCGTCTCTCTGTGTTGCAATTTGCCCCTCCAGATCTCTAATATGAGCTACCAGAGAGACCACTTGCTCACATCTGCCACAGAGGTATGCACCCTGGAATGGTTGTTCCAGGTGTGCAAACATATGGCAGCTTGTGAACTTAGTTAAATGCACAATCATACTACCACTCATATTATTCCAGTTACCACAAGCTAAAAGGCAGGCAGAAAAAAAAAATGTATCTGCACAGTAAGGTTGATAAATATGTTCCCCCTGTGTAATCCCCTGTATTTGAATCCCCCTTCTGCACTTACACACTGATGCAAGATTCACACGTTCAAGTATTCACTGCGTATTTGTTATTTAAACCAAGAACCCACCTCTGTGCATACATCTCAGTCAATGGCTGGGAGGGAATTTGACCAGAGACTGCCCATATATAAAGGCAGTCTCTGTACAAATCTCAGCAGTGTTAAATGGGCATCGACCCGTGAGGGACTGGACAGGGGGACCTCTCTCTGTTTCTGCCACCTCTGCAGCCACACACAGCAGCAGAGACAGTTATTAACCCGTATCATCCAGACGCGCAGGCATGTGGTTGTCACTTAACACCCACAGACCATATTTCTTTTTTCTGCTCCTCCGATTCCGGACTCCCTGAACGGCATGTAGTCGCGGGGGGACCCCGGAATTCCATGATGTACATGTACGTCCTTGGGGGACATCCACTCTTGATGTATATGTATGTATGTCATGTGTCGTTAAGGGGTTAATTGACTTTCGGACATGTTATACTGTGCAAATTTGACTACTATAATGGCTTAAATTTCACTTGGCTTATTTGGAACTAACATAATGGCATCACATTTTTATGGAATTGATACAGTGTTTATGAACTGAATACAGCGTTTAACTCTTTGAGCCCCAGAAAGGTCAATGTGTTGCATAACTCTCTGGCCCTCAAGGTGGTAAACGATGTATTATTGTATGCTACATTTCTAAAAAAACATATATCTATATTTTTTTTTATTACAGTAAGAAAGAAAGAAGACAGACTAGAAGACACAAGAAATAAGAGAAGAAAGGAGGAAAGAGGATGACTAGCATGCTGAGGACTCCACTGGACATCAGGATTAAAGGCAAGTGTTACTTGTAATGGGATGTTGCTTTGTTACTTTGTTGGGTTAACCCTATGAGTGCTGGCAGGGTAATTATACCCCACTGGCACTCATAGGCTTAATTCTACTAACACTGAACACATTTTAGGTACTTTGGATGTAGGGCATCCACTTTTTTGCCTTTTAATAGCTTCGTTGGCTGACTAAAGATTCAATAAGGGACTTTAGAAGAAAAAAAAAAACTGGGTCTTAACCCCTTAATGACCGGCGCGCTCACGCGCAACCGGCACTTGAGGACCACGGGGCCTTTTTTTTTTTCGCTTCCGGTTCAGTGCTTCAGAGCGGCATGCAGCTGTGACGGTCCTGGCATGGCAATGGTCCTTAACGTATTACATTTTATGTTCTAAAGTGAGTCCCTTATCTGATCTATACACAGTATCATTTTTTTTTTTTTTTAATTTAGCGGCCGGTATGGATTTTTTTCTCTGCATTTTTTCATAGCACTGATCTTTAAATCGCTTACAGTGCTTGAAAAAAAAAAAATGCTGTCACCTGTTTTTTCTTGCTATCAGTGGCCTTTAAATCTGGCCCTTAAACGCAAGCCACAATAAGCAGGCTCCAATGAGCCTAATGCTTGTATTTAAAGCAGGCCTATACCCAGGTGGATCCCCTGTGCAATCAACGCTTAAACACTGAGGAGAGAAAACAAAAACAGAGAATAATAATAATCTGTCATTTAACACTTTACATATCCACACACAATGAATACAAAGAATATACCTTTTTAACCCTTAATTAGCATTCAAACATACTCACAGGTACATTTTACCAGGTTCTTTCTAACTCCACTTGCCTGCAAGCCACAATGAGCCAAACGCTTGTATTTAAAGCAGAAAAAAGAAACCCTGCTATACTAGCACACCTGCAAAAGCTAATCACTGCGTTATCATGGTCACATAGTAATTGGAAAAAAGCCCTAATCCCATTGCGATCAAGAAATAAAACCTAACTTTTATTCAATTAAGATTAAAATAGTAAAAACTAAGATACTCGTCTTGTATCCCCAAAATCACCCGAATATAAATAGCAGGGAATTAATTTGTGTACTGCCAGGGTATTGTCCTCCTCATTATTTCTCACAAGAGATAAGTGGACGGTGAGGGCAAAAGACATCTTCACTGGAATCACACATATCTCGGCTAATAATGAAAGTATTAGTTGTGACTCAACATTTAAAAATTTAAAGTTAGCCCAGTTTAAATACACACAAAGTTGGTGGAATAGATGTACATTGCAAAAATATAAAGAAGAGGTCTATATACCACGTGTGTTGAGAATTCATGTATTGCCTTTGTTTAGTTTTGCTGATGAAAATTTTACTAAAAGATGGGAAGAACTCTTTAACAAATGTTCTGCTGGTTATTTGGAAATATTGATAGATTATGAAACAATGATTATTGAAAATCTTGAGAAAGAAATTAATGATTTTGAGGATATTACTAAGAATTTTCCCAATTTAGAAGAAATAAAGAAAGATCTGGACAGAGTTAATATTGAACTTGATACATTTGAGGAGGATCTGATTGACAAAAAGAAAAATACATTTTTGAGAGATCAAGGGGATCATATGAAGGGTTCCATTTATTTTTGGAACAAAAAAAGACCTAGATATGTTAATAAGGAAGATTTAGCTAAATCACAAGCGGAATCATCGGCATCTGAAACAGATATATCAGATCAGGAAGGAGGTATTGATAGTGACACATATTTTCCCCTTCAAATATCCCCTACTCATCAGCATTTTTTAAGGGGGAGAGGCAGGGGCAGACCGCCAAGACTACTAAGAAACCAATCTGGAGAGGGAGGAAGGGATTTAAGAGACAGGAATCAATGGGGGTATAAACAAGGTGAGAGACGGGGATGGCCCAGAAGGTGAATGATGCAAGTACCCTACAAATTATTAACCTCTCCGAACACACACTTTCTGTAGATCATATAAGTGTGCTTAGTAGGGGTTTAAGTTTTGCACCGGCCTGCCCTATTAATAAGTTTGATGTAATGATTGATGTACATCTATTTGCTAGGAAATTTACACTCAAAAAATTATTTGCTAATCGTGATAAGTGAGGATTCTGATATTAATGAGGATGGGAATCATAGTCTTGAGGATTAGGAGACCTTGACAGATCTGGTAGATCTATTACAAGAGAATAAATCTAGATTACATCAAGAGAATTAATCTAGATATAAAGAAATTGCAGTACCCAAGAAGAAATCCACTTTCATGCCACCAAATAACATCTGTCCAGCTGTACAAATATTCACTAGTTTGGTCATGAAGGATGTATTAAAGTTGTCAGATTCCACTGTTAATAAAAATGTAACTAGAAAGGAATGCAAAGCATTATCTGACATAAAAAGTTGGGAAGATGTTGTCATTAAGCGCTCTGATAAGGGGGGCAATATAGTTCTGTGGCCCAAAGACATGTATAATAAGGAAGTGATGAAACAACTTAGTGACAGTAAATGCTACAAGAAGATCTTGGGAAATCCAATAGATGAACTAAAACAGAGCTATGATAACATGACACTGACTGCATTTCAAGAAGGAGTAATCTCTAAAAAAAAAAAAAAAAAAAAAAGAGCATGAATTTCTGGAAGTACCATATCCAAAAATTCCGGCATTATATCTACTACCTAAGGTACATAAAAATTCTACATGTCCTACTGGCAGGCCAATAATTTCTGGTAATGAACATTTAATACAACGTGCTAGTGTAACTGTTTGTTCGACACACAGACACAGTGGTTTAGGATAAAACACAGTTTTATTGAAATCACAATAATATAATAACCCTCACAGGTCCTGTGGTATACAAGCAGAATAATACAGACACACGACAGGTTACATATACATATGCCTACATAGGTCCAGTATAACCATAAAGTCCATAGCAGTCTATACTGACACAGGTCAGGCAGAGTATGTTGGATTCCCAGGAGAAAGGTACTGCATGGGTTAATGGTCTTCAAGGAATGTAAACAGTCCCATGTGCAGAGAGTTCTGTGATAGAGCTCTCTCCATATAGAGAGCTTAAGGATACATAACGCCCAGAAACAGTTTAGCAGAACAAAAGTGAACTGCCAGAGTAATATCAGGAATTGAGTAACGGAGGATACTGCCATAGCAGTAACTGAGGCAGACACTTGCACTCTGAAGGAGCGGTAACGGAGACTAGACCAATGGCACACTGCCGTAGCAGTAACGGAGGCAGACACTTGCACTCTGCAGGAGCAGTAATGGAGACTAGGCCAATGGCACACTGCCGTAGCAGTAACGGAGGCAGACACTTGCACTCTGCAGGAGCAGTAACGGAGACTAGGCCAATGACACACTGCCGTAGCAGTAACGGAAGCAGACACTTGCAAACTTCAGGAGCAGTAACGGAGACTAGGCCGATGGCACACTGCCGTAGCAGTAACAGAGGCAGACACTTGCACTCTGCAGGAGCAGTAATGGAGATCACTGCCGTAGCAGTAACGGAGACAGATACTTGCACTCTGCAGGAGTGATAACGGAGACTAGGCCAATGGTACACTGCCATAGCAGTAACGGAACAAACACTTGCACTCTGCAGAAGCAGTAACGGAGACTAGGCCAATGACACACTGCCATAGCAGTAACGGGAACTGACACTTGCACTCTGCAGAACCAGAAATGGAGACCGGATTGCCTGTAGGATCAGAATGTCACCAAGGCGACACAGAGGCCACCAGAGCAGGAATGCCAACCAAGCCGGGTCGAATACGGAGCAGGAACGTCAGCCAAGGAGCAGAATAGTAGTCAGGCGATTCGGGTCAGTACACAGGCAGGAGACATGATGCAGAGTAGTCAGGCAGGCCAAGTCGGTACACTGGGAATCACTGAGCAGAAACAAGCACTGGTACAGGAACACCACGAAAGGGCACCGGATGGGTGCCAGTGCCCAGTATATAAAGGCCATATTGGGCGGGACAAACACAGGACAGCCAATGGGAGCAATCACAGTGTAGACTGACAGGAAAAGTAACAAGGGGAGCACGAGCACCGTGATAGCTAGTCAGTATGTGGATTATACCTTTAGATCATATGTGTACAATCTGAACTCCTACATCCATGACACGGGTGATATTTTAGGTATAATTGAACATCTACCGATAATGAAAGACACCTTACTTGTAACATGTGATGTAGAAACATTATATACTTCAATAGGACATGAATACGGATTAAAGGCATTGAGATACTTCTTGGATAGAGATGATAAATGGGATAACTCTCATAAGGAATTTCTTCTTACTCTAATGGCTTTTATCTTAAAGAAAAATGTATTTATCTTTGAGAATCAGTTCTTCCTACAAACCCGGGGTAGAGCAATGAGGAGTGCTTGTGCCCCCACATATGCCTGTACCTCGGGTGGTGGGAGGAAATGATGGTGTTTACAGAAGAAAGAGAAAAATATACAGAACACATTTCCCTTTGGTGTCGTTTTATTGATGACCTGTTTATTGTCTGGAAAGGCACAGAAAATGTACTTAAGGAGTTCATTGCACTCTTGAATGACAATACAATTAATTTAAAATTAACCATTGAGTACAGTTCACAAGTGGTTCATTTTTTGGATATAAAAATTTTTAGGAATGCAGATAATACTCATGGTACAGATCTTTTTTGCAAACCAACAGCTACTAATTACTTCATTATACTAGTCACCATCCAGATATGATGAAGAAGAACATCCCTATTGGTGAATTTTTTCATCTAAGAAGGAACTGTATTGATATCAGTACATTTAAGGAGAGGTCTATAGAATTGCGAGAGAGGTTTATAGAGGGGGGCTACAGTAAAAGCTATATAAAACAAACCTACAAAAGAGCACTCTATACCTCCAGGTCACACCTTCTCTTTTCTAAGAAATCAACATCAGAGAGAGACAGTTTACACTTTATATCTACTTATAACTGTCAGTGGAACAATATGGTAAAAATCCTTAACAAACACTGGGATGTGATAAAGTCAGATCCAGACTTGGAAAAGGTAGTGGGTGATCAAGTACTTACAGGTTGTAGAAGGGCATCTAATTTAAGGGATCAATTGGTTCAAACTTACCCTTGGTCCGCGAAAAAAACGTCCATCCAAGGATCACAAAGTTGTGGACATTGTATAGGCCGTCAACACATGATGCCATTAAAAGTACTAACTGACAGATTTAATAAAAGACATGTTATTTCAACATTAATAACATGTCAAAAGAAAAATGTGATTTATTGTCTACAATGTCCTTGCAGCCTAAGGTATGTAGGTAAAACCTACAGGTCCGATTAAGGGAACATGCGAATAACATTAAAAATGCACATTATGATAACCAGAGCCTTACCAAAAAGATAACATCTGTTCCTAAACATTATTTGGAAAGACACAACTCTGATCCAAAATATCTTAAGGCTTGGGGTATTCAGAAGGTCTCCCTAGGATTAAGAGGAGGAAACCTTGAAAGAGCTTTATAACATCATGAAAATAGATGGATCTTTCTTCTGGACACCATGGCACCAAAGGGACTTAATGAGGAATGGTCCCTGCATGCTCATTTATAGGTCATTCCCATCTTTATGAATATAGTGATTTCTATCCTTATGAGTAGCACCAAGTATAATAGCACCTGAGTGATCATCATGAACTTAGTGACTGGTAAATATTACCGAGTTCTGAGGATGACATAATGTATGATGTGTTTTTGTTTGGTGCAAAATTATGAGCTCTGTGGCTAAGAAAGATATCTGAGCTTTGATGAGGATAGAAGTAGTTACTTATTTCATAGTAATTTTTTGAGATGATTTTATTATCATGATATTATATGACTACATAGTAAAATATATGATATTTGAGATTGTATTCATGGGCTTAATTTACTTTGTGAGTTTTATATTTTCACATTGCGATGTTATTCATGGTTTTATTTCATGAAGAATCTGTTTCTCGGATGAATTAGATTCTGTTTCAGTTCCCCAATGATTTAATTGTGTTTGGGGATTTGCTTATTCATATGTCAATCAATGGAATTCACAAACTCTTGTTGATTGGCTCGCTTGTTTTGGGTTAATCCCAGTTTTAAGATTTAAAAATAGGCTCGTGTTGAGCCGCAGTGTGACTTACTATGCTGTGAAGAAGTTGTAAAATGAAACATGCGTTGCACTCTCTCTTTCTCTTTTTAGATATTCACCCTGATAGGGATGAACCTTTTTAGGCAAGCCGAATTATATCTTGGCATTATATGAACAGATTTAGTTAGTTTTCATACACTCACTCAGCTGAAACATAGAGGTGATGGTTAGATCTTTGGCAAGCCGGACATGCCCCGGTATTTGTTATTAGGTATTTAGTGAATGATAGTCGTAGTTAGAGACCTACATGAGGTAATTTACTGGCAAGCCGGAATGTGCCCCGGTATCTTTATATATGAGGTAAATGATCAAGAGATAGTGGTAAGCTGGATATGCCTCTATATTTCTCATAGGAGGATTTTTAAGTTAATGCTGGATCTCCTATTATTTTATTGAGACATCTATATGAGTCAGTTTCAATGGCAAGCCAGAATGTGCCCCTGTCTTTCTGGATATGATATGAATGATTAATAGATAGTGGCAAGCCGGATATGCTCTTGCATTAAAAACATTTTTCTGTCTATACTAGATATCATATTACCCTATTGAGCTGTTGTTACATGCTAAGTTATTTAAGAGGTTAGTGGCTATCCGGAGTGTGTTCCGGTTTCACGGATCAGCTGTTAGGAATCACTGTATTGCATCTTTAATTAAGCAGTGTGATGAAAGGTTATTAGACTGGTGAATGTGTGTAGTCTAGTTATTTTAACCTCTAACTACTGTGTTGTGGTAAATTACATCTTTAATATTGAGACGCGTTTAAACTATAACATATTTGGAGTACATATGCTGAGATGGCAAGCTGGATAATGCCCCAGAAGTATATGAACTGTTTATTTTCGTTATTACAGTGATTCTGTGTATACAATATATTTTATGTTTGTAGCATTAAAACTGATATGGGATGCCGGATAATGCCCCGGCAGTATACAAATTAACTCTCTGCTATTTATATTCAGGTGATTTTGGGGATACAAGACGAGTATCTTAGTTTTTACTATTTTAATCTTAATTGAATAAAAGTCAGGTTTTATTTCTTGATCGCAATGTGATTGTGATAATCCCAATGGATTGAAAGTTAGGGCTTTTTTCCAATTACTATGTGACCAGGATAACGCAGTGATTAGCTTTTGCAGGTGTGCTAGTATAGCAGGGTTTCATTTTTCTTCCTTTTTTCTGTGTTTCAAGTTTATTTCCCTGGAGCACCCTGTTAGCAGACTGTGATTACCAATAGGTCTGGGTTATTTTACTGGGCGAGTGCGTGGGTATAGTTCTCTTTTTGTATTTGTATTTAAAGCAGGCCTACACCCAGGTGGATCCCCTTTGCAATCAACCCTTAACCCCTTAAGGACCAGAAAAATCTGAGGTCGTTTTCTCTTAAGGACCAGAGCAATTCTGACCTTTTTGACTATGTCTTTGTTCAACAGTGTTTTCCCTCTAAGTCTTTTATCCCACCCCCATAAATTATATACTGTTTTTTTAAGCACAAATAGGGCTTTCGATACCCCACATATATGGATAACCCTCCATTTACTTTAGGAAAATTAAAAAAAAATGTAAAAAAAAGTAAAAAAAACCCCACCATTTTTGTTTTTCTCTTGAGATCAATTGGGCACAAAGGGTTACATTTTTATGGAGACTGCATGAAAAGTATGACCTGTCAGTCATACCTACAAAATGCGCAGTTTAAAGTGGCCACTGTCCCCCCTGGGTGAAAATCCCCATGTCCCTTTTTCCCACTCTATTTTCACACTTTTTTATCCCTGACATTTGGCAGTGTGTATAAGTGTATTACATGGCTCCACAACAATCACACTTCCAAGATTGTTTAATGATATGTTTTTTTTAAATAAAATTTTCTTGTAAAAATAAAAAGTGTGTTGTGTTTTTTTTTTAAAAAAGTATATCATTGCAGGTCAAAAATTGACCTGCATTTAGCCAGCCTCCTGCACCAGCAGTGAAGGGGTTAATACCCCCAGCTGCTGTATTTTCTTTTACCACTACTTCTCTACTTCTCTCTCCCTTGCTACGGCGATCACATGAACCGGCACAAGCAAGAAGGGCTGAGACTGAACGCCCTGGTCTCGGAGCGCTCAGTCTCAGCCTGGAATTAATGATAGCAGCATGCACGGAGGCACGCTGCTATCATTTAAGCCATGACGGTCCTTAAAGGGATAACTACCCATGACGGTCCAGGACCATCATGGGTCCTTAAGGGGTTAAACACTCAGGAGAGAAAACAAAAACAGTGAATAATAGTAATTTGCCATTTAACACTTTAAATACCCACACACAATTAATACAATGAATATACATTTTTAACCCTTGAAGGGATAGTAATACTTCGTTTTAACTTTATTTTATTTTGTAGGCATTAAAAAACATGAAGAATGATATAAGTCTTATTTCTCAAACCTTTATGGTTTAAGAGATATTCACAAGCAAAGTGTCCCCCTCCCGCCCCTTTTACTGATGTAACACTTTTCAGCCAGGGCAGAAGGGAGCTGCCCAGGTAGACTGCAGAGAGGGACAATCTTCAATTAAGATAAGTGAAAAACCTGAAAAGCTTGTCAAGGGTTGCAGGGATTTCATTGTTTTCATAGGAATAAGAGTGTCCCCTGCTGTTATCTGTCTGGTCTATGGACTGCATTCCACATCTGAGAAGAGATTGTTTACAGTAGGTAAAAGGGGCGGGAGGGGAGACTTTGCTTGGGAATATCTCATAAACCATAAAGGTTTGAGAGATAAGACTTATATCATTCTTCATGTTTTTTTAATGCCTACAAAATAAAATAAAGTTAAAACGAAGTATTACTATCCCTTTAAAAAACACTCAAACATACTCACAGGTACATTTTACCAGGTTCTTTCCAACTCCACTTGTCTGCAAGTCACTTAAATGCAAGCCACAATGGGTAGGCTCCAATGAGCCCAATGCTTCTATTTAAAGCAGACCTACTCCCAGATGGATCCCCTTAGCAATCTAATCCTTCAGGACAGAAAATTAAAACAGTGAATAACAATAATTTGCTTTTTAACCCTTTATATAACCACACACAATGAATAAAAGTAACCTTTTTAACATTTAATAAACACCAAAAAACACATTCACAGGTATGTTTTTATCGGATTATTTCCAACTCCACTTGTGCAAGTCACAATGAACAGGCTCTAGGAGCCTGTATGCAAAGTAGAACTACACTCAGATAGATCCCCTTTACAATCAGACCCTTAATCAGAAGAGAAAAAGAAAGAAAACAATGAGTAACAATAATTTGCTTTTTAACCCTTTATGTACCCACACACAATGAATACAAAGAATATACATTTTTAACCCTTAATAAACACCCAGACACACACACTCACAGGCATTTTTTTTCTAGATTCATTCCAATTCCACTTGGCTGCAATCCATTTATATGCAAGCCACAAAGAGCTCCTGGCTGGATAAAGGAACCTATAGTGTAGACACAACTTTAAGATATAAATGGAAGGGTGACATTGGGAAAGTGGAAGACTGGGAGTAGGAAAGGGCCAGAGAGGTGTCGGGGACAGCCTGTCACCAGCTGCTCTGAGTAGAATTTTTTCATACGACATCCTACATGCCCATGAGACTCTACAAAAGGGGTAAATCAGAAAATGACATGTAAGAGATGCAAAGAGGCAGGGGGGGCATTTATACAATTAATATGGAGCTATCCAGTGATAGAGTCTTTGGAGTTGTGTAGTGAATGTTACATAGTTACATAGTTACATAGTAATTTAGGTTGAAAAAAGACTTGCGTCCATCCAGTTCAACCCTTTTCCTATTCCTGTTTACCATCGCTGACCCAAAAGAAGGCATCTGACTCCAAATGGCAATCAGACTTCTCCCTGGATCAACAAGCCCTAACTAAATATTAATCCCAATACTAACGTGCATAGCCCTCTATATTATGCTCTTTTAAATAATTATCCAGGCCCCTTTTAAAGGCATCTAATGTATTTGATAGCACCACCTCCTCCGGAAGTGCATTCCATACCTTTATTGTCCTTACTGTAAAGAAACCCTTCCGCTGTTGTAGACTAAATCTCCTTTCCTCAAGTCTAAGCGGGTGGCCCCTTGTCCTGTGTACTGTTCTGTTAATGAACAGGTCTTTTGAAAGCCCTTTATATGGGCCTTGAACATATTTATATAGTGTTATCATATCCCCTCTAAGACGCCGTTTCTCTAGTGTGTACAAGTTTAACTTTTCTAGCCTCTCTTCATAACTAAAACATTCCATTCCCCTTACTAGTTTTGTAGCCCTCCTCTGCACTCTCTCTAGTTCCATAATGTCCTTCTTCAGAAAGGGCGCCCAGAATTGAACAGCATATTCTAGGTGGGGTCTTACCATGGACCTGTAAAGAGGCATAATTATATCTTCCTCCCTTGAGTCAATACCCCTTTTAATACATGCCAATATCTTATTGGCCTTTGCCGCTGCCAGCTGGCACTGCATGCTACTGCTAAGTCTATTGTCTACCATTACTCCTAAATCCTTTTCATTAGTAGATTTCCCCAGAGAAACGCCATTTAAACTATATGTTGCATTTTTATTATTATACCCAAAATGCATAACTTTACACTTGTCTATATTGAATCTCATTTGCCATTTGCCTACCCAGTTACTCAATTTGTCCAAGTCCTCTTGTAATGAAGACTAATGTCTTCACAAAGGTGCTAGCTACACTGTCATGTACCCTTTACACCTATAATCTGTATTATCTCAGAGCAGCTGCATCCAAACACAAACAATGCACATATTAGAGAGCTTCTGGTAATGATGCTAAAGGTGGTGGCAATGACATGGCTGTAGGTGAGACCTCCCAGTTCTGTAATCTGGGTCAATCTGGTCAATCATAGTGCCCCCCATTTTAGAGGACTTTACTTACATAGGAGATCCTCCAAGAAACATCATCAGATATGGGACAAATAACAGTCAACATTCCAGGTGATATAGCTCATAGGCAGTTAACAGATTATGAAGGCTGCATTTAGGTGAACCAGAATCTAGTATACCCATAATGTGAAATAGTTCCTCCTGCGGAGCCTGGCTCTTGGCAGAGTGGGGGTACTCGACCTGCTGGGAAAAGATAGAAGTTTTTCAGGGGGGTAGAGGGGGGATAGAGGGTTACTATGACAATTACATTTGTCAGTGTTTGTGTTAGTTGGGTTATGGTCTAGCTGTAAGCACTTAAGGAAATTAAAACAAAATGTAAGGTTTCTGGACGATATATCAGCTTTTCTTTTGATAAAAATTGCTAATTCTTTCTGTGCTTTTGCTGTAATTTGTATAACCGTCACAAATTTATTTTATACTCTCCACAATAAAAACATAAAAAAAGAATACAGATTAATTTCACTGTACAGATTGCTATAAAAGCCGGGTGCACTCTCTTTTTTGAGCTTGATTTACAAAACTATGAAAATATATATAACCTAACCATAAAGATACTATGAGGCCCTGTTTCCTCTGCATTGCCTAAACGCACACATTTGTATTATGGCTGCATCCTTTCTCTACTCAGTCAAGATTTTGAGGTATTTGAGGTAAATCTCCTTTCACACACATACTCTCAGACTCCGCTAACACAGAGAACAGTCATCTCAGGAATTTGGATCACCTGCTTGTCTCAGTCACACAACAATTTAGAGTATTTTGAGTAAAAGCAGGGTGCACTCTGTCTATTGCACTAAGAAAATGTATATAACCATAAAGATGTTAAGAATCACTGTTTCCTCTGCATTGCCTAAACACACAGATCTGTACTGTGGCTTCATCCTGCCAGCCAGCCACTGCATTGATTCACTCTTTCCCCAGTGCAGAAGTACTGGAGCTAATGGGTTGATACTTGATACATTAAGTCCATAGATAATTTGTGCTTCTCTTTTATAGCACTGTTTTATTAACTTGACTCCTTAGAGCATTTAATATGGAGCTAAAGTGTAATGTAACTGTAGGGTTATGCATTTTCTTTTGTTTAACAGAAGGGCTTACCTAGTAGATTTATTTAGTTATTTTATTTATTTAGAAAATGTTATACCAGGAAGGATACATTGAGATTTCTCTCATTTTCAAGTTTGTCCTGGATAGTTTTCAGTAACGGGTTACATATTTACACAAATAGAGAATCATTATATATATATATATATATATATATACTAGCAATGTGGGACGGCGTTGCCCGTCAGGATATATAGGGAATTAATGCACACACACGGATGCGAGACAAACACAGAGACACACACGCAAATGCACACGCATGCACTGAGATGCTTAAAGAGCGACAGTCATACACACATACATGCAGACACATACAGTGTGATACAGACATGCAACACACACAGTGAGAAACACACAGGCACACACAGACACACACACAGACACACACACACACACACACACACACACACAGAAGTGAGTCATAAGGGGGTGACTTATGTGTCATTGTAATGAGTTTGTGTTTGTACTTATGCCTCCACTGTGGCATTCATTCATATAGTTGAAATGCATGTGGTAATTGCACATACTATGGTGGAAGGTGGATCGTGCTGGCTCCCGGGATGTGAGTGACTGGCATTCATTCATGTAATTGAAATGCGTGTGGTAATTGCACATACTATGGCGGAAGGTGGATCATACTGGCTCCCGGGGTGTGATTACGTGTGAGTGATTGCGTTTGAGTGCGAGATTGAGTGATTGCGTGTGAGTGATTGAGTGAGTGTGTTAGTGAGTGTGTGTGTGATTGAGTGAGAGGGTGAGAGTGTGATTGAGGGTGAGAGTGTGATTGAGGGTGAGAGTGTGGTTGAGTGTGTGATTGTGATTGAGTGTGACTGCGAGACTGTAAGTGTGAGAGTGTGATTGAGTGATTGAGTGTGAGAGTGAGACTGTGTGAGAGTGTGATTGAGTGTGAGAGTGAGACTGTGTGAGAGTGTGATTGAGTGAGACTGTGAGAGTGTGATTGAGAGTGAGAGTGTGTGAGTGTGATTGAGTGAGACTGTGAGAGTGTGAGTGAGACTGTGTGAGTGTGAGTGAGACTGTGTGAGTGTGATTGAGTGTGTGAGTGTTTGGGTGCGAGACTGAGAGAGTGAGAGAGACTGTGTGAGACTGAGAGTGTGAGAGACTGTGTGAGACTGAGAGTGTGAGAGAGTGTGTGAGACTGAGAGTGTGAGAGAGTGTGTGAGACTGAGAGTGTGAGAATGTGAGTGTGAGAGACTGTGAGACTGAGAGTGTGATAATGTGAGTTTGAGAGAGTGTGTGAGAGTGTGTGAGACTGTGAGAGTGTGTGAGACTGTGAGAGAGAGTGTGTGTGACTGTGAGACTGAGAGTGTGAGAGACTGTGAGACTGAGAGTGTGAGAGACTCTGAAAGAGACTGAGAGAGTGTGAGACTGAGAGAGTGTGAGACTGAGAGAGTGTGAGACTGAGAGAGTGCGAGACTGAGAGAGTGCGAGTGTGTGAGACTGAGAGTGTGAATGAGTGAGACTGAGAGTGTGGATGAGTGAGACTGTGAGAGAGAGAGACTGTGAGAGAGAGAGACTGTGAGAGAGAGAGACTGTGAGAGAGAGAGACTGTGAGAGAGAGAGAGAGACTGTGAGAGAGAGAGAGAGACTGTGAGAGAGAGAGAGAGACTGTGAGAGAGAGAGAGAGACTGTGAGAGCGTGTGAGACTGAGAGTGTGAATGAGTGAGAGACTGAGAGTGTGAATGAGTGAGAGACTGAGAGTGTGAATGAGTGAGAGACTGAGAGCGTGAATGAGTGAGAGACTGAGAGCGTGAATGAGTGAGAGACTGAGAGCGTGAATGAGTGAGAGACTGAGAGCGTGAATGAGTGAGAGACTGAGAGCGTGAATGAGTGAGAGACTGAGAGCGTGAGATCGTGTGAGCCTGAGAGCGTGAGATCGTGTGAGCCTGAGAGCGTGTGAGACTGAGAGACTGTGTGTGAGAGAGACTGTGTGACAGAGAGTGCGAGACTGAGAGTATGTGAGTGTGTGAGACTGTGTGAGAGTGAGACTGTGTGAGAGTGAGACTGTGTGAGAGTGAGACTGTGTGAGAGTGAGACTGTGTGAGAGTGAGACTGTGTGAGAGTGAGACTGTGTGAGAGTGAGAGACTATGTGAGAGTGAGAGTGAGAGACTATGTGAGAGTGAGAGAGAGAGACTATGTGAGAGTGAGAGAGAGAGACTATGTGAGAGTGAGAGAGAGAGACTATGTGAGAGTGAGAGAGAGAGACTATGTGAGAGTGAGAGAGAGAGACTATGTGAGTGAGAGAGAGAGACTATGTGAGTGAGAGAGAGAGACTGAGAGAGAGAGACTGAGAGAGAGAGACTGAGAGTGTGAGTGAGAGACTGTGAGAGTGAGTGAGAGACTGTGAGAGTGAGTGAGAGACTGTGAGCGTAAGAGACTGTGAGACTATGTGAGAGTGAGAGAGAGAGACTATGTGAGAGTGAGAGAGAGAGAGACTATGTGTGAGTGAGAGACTGTGAGAGTGAGTGAGAGACTGTGAGAGTGAGTGAGAGACTGTGAGAGTGAGTGAGAGGCTATGTGAGAGTGAGTGAGAGGCTATGTGAGAGTGAGAGACTATGTGAGAGTGAGAGACTATGTGAGAGTGAGAGAGAGACTGTGAGTGTGAGAGAGAGACTGTGAGTGAGAGACTGTGAGTGTGAGTGAGAGACTGTGAGTGTGAGTGAGAGACTGTGAGTGTGAGTGAGAGACTGTGCGAGTGTGAGTGAGAGACTGTGCGAGTGTGAGTGAGAGACTGTGCGAGTGTGAGAGAGAGACTGTGAGAGTGAGACTGCGTGAGACTGTGAGAGACTGTGTGTGAGTGTGAGACTGTGTGAGACTGAGAGAGTGTGAGAGAGAGTGTGAGAGAGAGAGTGTGAGACTGAGAGAGTGTGAGAGAGAGTGTGAGACTGTGCGTGAGACTGTGAGAGAGTGTGAGACTGTGTGAGAGAGAGTGTGAGAGAGAGTGTGAGAGAGAGTGTGAGACTGTGAGACTGTGTGTGAGACTGTGAGAGAGTGTGAGACTGTGTGTGAGACTGAGAGAGAGTGAGAGACTGTGAGAGTGAGAGACTGTGAGAGTGAGAGACTGTGAGAGTGAGAGACTGTGAGACTGTGTGTGAGTGTGAGACTGTGTGTCAGAGAGAGTGTGTGAGACTGTGTGAGAGTGAGACTGTGAGACTATGTGAGAGTGAGACTGTATGAGAGTGAGAGACTGTGTGTGAGAGACTGTGTGTGAGAGACTGTGTGTGAGAGACTGTGTGTGAGAGACTGTGTGTGAGAGACTGTGAGAGTGTGAGACTGTGAGACTGTGAGACTGTGAGAGTGTGAGACTGTGAGAGTGTGAGAGTGTGAGACTGTGAGAGTGTGAGACTGTGAGAGTGTGAGACTGTGTGTGAGACTGTGTGTGAGACTGTGTGTGAGACTGTGTGTGAGAGTGTGTGACTGTGTGTGAGTGTGACTGAGAGACTGTGTGTGAGTGTGAGAGAGACTGTGTGTGTGAGTGTGAGAGAGACTGTGTGTGAGAGTGTGAGAGAGACTGTGTGTGAGAGTGTGAGAGAGACTGTGTGTGAGACTGTGTGTGAGAGTGTGTGTGAGACTGTGTGTGAGACTGTGTGTGAGAGAGAGACTGTGACTGTGTGAGAGTGTGACTGTGTGAGAGTGTGACTGTGTGAGACTGTGTGACTGTGTGAGACTGTGTGAGAGTGTGAGACTGTGTGAGAGTGTGAGACTGAGACTGTGTGAGACTGAGACTGTGTGAGACTGTGTGTGAGACTGTGGGTGAGAGAGAGACTGTGAGAGTGTGACTGTGTGAGAGTGTGAGACTGTGTGAGAGTGTGAGACTGTGTGAGAGTGTGAGACTGTGTGAGAGTGTGAGACTGTGACTGTGTGAGACTGTGACTGTGTCAGACTGAGACTGTGTGAGAGTGTGAGACTGTGTGTGAGACTGTGTGTGAGACTGTGTGTGAGACTGTGTGTGAGACTGTGAGAGAGTGAGAGACTGTGAGAGAGTGAGAGACTGTGAGAGAGTGAGAGACTGTGAGAGAGTGAGAGACTGTGAGAGAGTGAGAGACTGTGAGACTGTGTGAGTGTGAGACTGTGTGTGAGTGTGAGACTGTGAGTGTGTGAGAGTGTGTGAGAGACAGAGTGTGTGAGAGACAGAGTGTGTGGGACTGAGAGAGTGTGTGGGACTGAGAGAGTGTGTGGGACTGAGAGAGTGTGTGGGACTGAGAGAGTGTGTGGGACTGAGAGAGTGTGTGGGACTGAGAGAGTGTGTGGGACTGTGCGAGAGACTGTGCGAGACACTGCGAGAGACTGTGCGAGACACTGCGAGAGACTGTGCGAGACACTGCGAGAGACTGTGCGAGACACTGCGAGAGACTGTGCGAGAGAGACTGAGAGTGTGAGACTGAGAGTGTGAGACTGTGTGAGACTGTGAGACTGAGAGTGTGTGCGACTGTGTGCGACTGTGTGAGACTGAGAGTGTGTGCGACTGTGTGAGACAGAGTGTGTGCGACTGTGTGAGACAGAGTGTGTGCGACTGTGTGAGACAGAGTGTGTGCGACTGTGTGAGACAGAGTGTGTGCGACTGTGTGAGACAGAGTGTGTGCGACTGTGTGAGACAGAGTGTGTGCGACTGTGTGAGACAGAGTGTGTGCGACTGTGTGAGACAGAGTGTGTGCGACTGTGTGAGACAGAGTGTGTGCGACTGTGTGAGACAGAGTGTGTGCGACTGTGTGAGACAGAGTGTGTGCGACTGTGTGAGACTGAGTGTGTGCGACTGTGTGAGACTGCGACTGTGAGAGACTGTGTGAGTGTGAGACAGAATGTGTGCTTTGCAATGCGTTGCTTACCCCTCTGGCACTCAAAGGGTTAAGTTGAGCTAACATAGCAATATAACACACGGTGGCTCTTCAGTTGAGGCAATGTAGCAATATGCTGAGGTATCAAATAGAAAGTGGTGTTTGAGGCTTGCCCTCTGTAACATACAGCAAAGCATCTCTCTCCCTTTAAGGAGAAAGGGTGGGAATCAGGAAGCAGGAAGTGGAGGAGTGACAGTTGAGACTGTGAGGTGACTGAAGAGATGATGAGTTAAATAAGAGTTGCTATTAAGTTTGTATTTTATGGGAACATTACACCCTCATACTGAAACAGAGTGTATGGAGGGTTACAGTTGTCTGTGGGAGGTGAAACAGTGTGTTTGTGGGGGTCATGATCCTGACTGAGAGTGTGAGTGGACCGGGAGAAGTTGCTGATATCCCTACCTCAGGAGCGAGTGGCAGTTATATATTTTTATTTTTGTCAGTTGGATACTGGTGGGCTGGCTGGAGGGGGCGGGCCAACTCCCTGTATGATAAACACGCCCCCATTGAATCACCCAATGAGAGCAGTAAAGTCCCCATTCAATCACCCAATAGGAGTTGTGTCTCCTAATGAGACATAAATTATGTAATTAGACATTCTGTTCAATGCGAGTTTCTTTTCTGAGGAGACATAAATTATGTTCTGTGTGTGGGGTACCATAAATTATGCAATGAGGCTTATTCTTTTATATATATAGATATATATACATTTTAAAAATATTATATATAGTTACATACTGTTTTTAGATATAAAGAAGCATTTATTTTTAAGGATTTTAGTCTGGGAGAAGATCTGATTATTTCCGGTGGTTATTCCAGGCATTTGGAGCTCTGAAGGAGAAGGCAGATCATATACTATTTTTCATTGTTTTTGTTGTCTCTCTTGTAGTCCTGTTTGTTGTCAGGTGGTGTGGACTAAAGGAATACTACAACAGATATAACTATATACATGTAAGAACATGTTCCCAATAATTCCAGACTTTTATTGATTTGGATTCTACTCTGTCTGGTACCTCACTCCAGCCTTGATCCTTTAAAGTGATAGTAATACTTTATTATTACTATCCCTCATATTGTAGGTATTTGCAAAATAAGTTACTAGCCCCCAAGTTCATCTCTCAAACCTTTATGGTTAGAGAGATAACCAAAGGCAAAGTTCCCTCCTCCCTCCCCCTTCCCTGAAGTCAGCGTTGTGCTGACTGCAGGGGAAGTCTGTCGTACGACAGGCTTGAGGCCCTGCAGCTGAGCCGAGATCCCATTAGTGAAGAATTGTTTCACTGAAACGGTCTTCTACATGTGCTTGGTTTGCATGAGCCTGGGGGCTATTAACTTATTTTGCAAATATCTACAACAGTGGTTCTCATCCCGTCCCCTCAGTGGCTACTAACAGGTCAGGATTTGAGAATTTCCTTTTAAGAGCACAGGTGAGTTAATCAATATGAATGAGCCTCTGATCAACACACTTGTGTTCTAGCAGGGAAATTCCTAAGTCCTGGCCTGTTAGTGGCCACTGAGGGCATGGGTTGAGAACCTCTGATCTACAATATGAGGGATAGTAATAATAAAGTATTACTATCCCTTTAAATAGCAGATTCCTCTGTGCTTTCATTGTGCCTCTTGCTGTAATGTTCAGTATTCTTTCATGTCTGGATCTTGGCATCTTCCTGACTTCCTTCTTGGTTGCTTCTTTCCCTGACCTGTGTTATGTTCCTGCCAAAGATTATGTCTGGTAGTCTGTATCCAGAGATTCTAGATCTTTGTGAATTTTCCTGTAAATTCTTCAGGTGCTTCAACTTTCTATGTATTTTCCCATTGCTGCCTTCAATAAATTTTCCTATTCCTTTACTTACTCACTGGAAGTTATTTTCCCATTGTTCCTCAATCTAAATTCTGCTGCCTACTTGTCTGCTAGAATGTGCAAGATTCTGTTTTACATGCTTTTTGACTCTGGATACTTTGCTAACTCCATCACTGTGCAAATGCATCCATCCTGGTCTAGATCTGACTCAACTGATTCTGGATATTCATCTTGTAGTTTACATAATAACTTTCCCCATGTCTAGTATGTGCAGCAAGGTTGCATTAGAATTTAACATGCTCGTACCCCAGTTTCACTCAAAAGCATAAAGGGAGCAGGGAAAGTTTCAGAGGAACCTGGCCTTACCTTTGCCTATTGAGCTTGTAATTCCACCAATTAAATGTTACAATACAAACCAATGAAAATATATAACACAAAAATAAATAGATGTACATGCATATGAGTATATACATTTGTTCTGGTTCCTTTCCATTACTCTTTCTGTCTACTTTTTTATCCATGTAAACATTTGAAAAAAAATAAGCTGTTATTTTCATAGGTCAGAGTCTTTTTCTTACTTTGTCAGAGTCAAATCCAATGCCCTGGCCATGCTAAACATAATAAGCTTAAATTATATTTTATTTGTCCAGAACTAAATGTGACATTTCCTATTAGGGTACTATAGTAGCCTGTGCACTTATCTTACAGAAAATACTAGGTGCTGTCAGTACTGATTTTAAATTGAACAACAATCCATTACAGCATGCATCTTCTCATATATTTGTGTTTGAAGTTGCTATGCATCTGAGATTTGTTTTCAAAATTAGATGTCATATAGCAAGAGTTTTCTGTCACATGAGACCACAAAACAATGCTTTAATGATGTCCTTGTTTTTTTTCTTCAATATATATAACACCATGCAAACAATGTTATAAGCAATTAAAAATACATAACATTTTAGTTTGACATTAAATATTCTGGAACTGCATAATATGTGAAGTCAAATTGCCTTTATATTTTATTATTTTATGTTCAATTTTTTTATACTTATGTATACCACCATATCCCTGACAATGAGCTCCCTGGGTTTCCAGAGAGCTTTCTGGTTAGTGATGTGAAAACAGGAATAGAGATACCATGTAACACTATCCCGGCAGCGCTAAGTGCCCTGCATATTTTATTTAATAGCTTGGATTCGGACGTTGTATCACTTTTTTTTTTTTTTTTTTTTTTTTTTTATTAAACTTTGCATCTTTTTTTACACTGCATCACTATGCTTGCTGTCACGATCACTGGCAGTCCTATAGAAACAGAGATCCCTGGAGTTTATGTAAAAGAAAAGGTGAAGATTAAAACAATATATAGGCAATTTGACTGTATATATTATGGATTTACAGAATATGAAGTCATTATAAAATGTCACCATCTATTTAACAGGGAAGAAACCTCAAACACCTTATTTACTAACAGGAAAAATGAGTGTTAAGTATGTTTCCACTACTCAGTGCATTGGAGACATCTCTAGCATCCATAAGGTTACTTTTAGATTTTAAATCTGGGTTTATATCACTAATATTCTGAATATTCTTAAAATGTATGTTATACATTTAAACTGTGACCAGTTATTAATGTAGACTTAAGCAGTTTCATTCATACATAAATATAACTAAAACTGTTTCACCAGTGAAAGAATGTGAAAGCCAGTGGCTATGCTGGCAACAGATGTTAGAAAAATTATATTGCTTTCAGTGAGTGACGTTTTTAAGACAACAAAGGGTAAAGTATTAAGCTGAGTCATGTTGGCTGAAATGAGACAATATTATGGAAAGTGTCAGTGCCATGGGGAATGCTGCATGTATGTTTAACATTTGCGATCAGGGCATCTGAGTCTGAACTAACAACCAAGGCTTAAAATCCTTTTCATAATAAGAGCAGATGAAAACAGACACCATCTGCTGCAGCTACATGCCTAAATAATGGAATCAAATAAAAAATAATTTATTTCTATTCATGGAACAATTTAAGAGGTAAGACCCTTTAAACCTTGCTTTAATTATTAGAATTTATCATTAATAAAGATAGATACAGAAGCAAAAAACAAAAATCTAATGCTCTATGTTTACATGTATGTAAATTAGAATTATCAAAAGGAATTAAACTTAGTAGGATCAAAACCTAGAACTGTATTCTACTGTAGCTGACACGTTTCCACATCCTTCATCTTACAGAATCCTATCTTATCTATGGGGTGTTGGCAATAAAATCAGTGATAAAATTATTAGCTGTAGTGGAGCTCTGAGTAAGGGTGGGTGAAAGGTCCCGACGTGTTCCCGTGAAAAAATCCATGAAAACCACATTGTTGTCATCTTTTTTCCAGGAAAATCTACTTTAAAAACAGCTATTAAAATATTTGCATTTTTTGCCTACTGGCCAAAATTCTTCATCATTTTTTTTAATGGCTAGAAAGTTTCTGCCCATTGATTTACATGCACTAAAGAACCAATGCTGTCCAGTCCCACTAGATCACGCCTAGGGATCTTTGGGACATTTTTCCCCTGCTGCCACTAGTGCTGTGCCTGCTGTAAGACATGCTGCCCCTGATGCCACCAGTGCTGTGCCTGCTGCTAGTGCTGAACCTGCTGCTACCAGTACTGGACCTGCTGCCAATGTCTCTTGTAATACTCAGGAGGCAGGAAGGAGAAGATGATGCCAAGTGTGACAGCAGTGGACCCTAAGTCACACTTGCCATCCTCAAGCAGTACTGCCAGTGCTACTAAAAAGGTACAGCAGCTTGTTAGTGTTAGTAGTAAAGGAGGGAGTAATCATATTACTACTGACTGTGAGGAGGAAGACTCAAGGGCTGAACGTGATGTAGCTGGTTGTAGTAGTAGTAGTAACAGTGATGGTGAAGCAGCCAGTGGGACTAGGAGAGTGGTAGGGGAAGCATTGGAGAAAGTCCAGACTAGCGGTCAAGGGAGCCCACACCATTCCTCTGGGCCTGTGAGTCCCCTTACCCCCACATCATTGTCCAGGTGGAACATGGTTCTGAAGAAGCCAGAACTGGTGGTAGATAGCAGGCGCAGCAGTATGTTTACATGTATGTAAATTAGAATTATCAAAAGGAATTAAACTTAGTAGGATCAAAACCTAGAACTGTATTCTACTGTAGCTGACACGTTTCCACATCCTTCATCTTACAGACTCCTATCTTATCTATGGGGGTTTGGCAATAAAATCAGTGATAAAATTATCAGCTGTAGTGGAGCTCTGAGTAGGGGTGGGTGAAAGGTCCCGACGTGTTCCCGTGAAAAAATCCATGAAAACCACATTGTTGTCATCTTTTTTGCAGGAAAATCCACTTTAAAAACATCTATTAAAATATTTGCATTTTTTGTCCACTGGCCAAAATTCTTCGTCATTTTTTAATGGCTAGAATGTTTCTGCCCATTGATTTACATGCACTACAGAACCAATGCTGTCCAGTCCCACTAAATCACGCCTAGGGATCTTTGGGACATTTTTCCCCTGCTGCCACTAGTGCTGTGCCTGTTGTAAGACATGCTGCTCCTGATGCCACCAGTGCTGTGCCTGCTGCTAGTGCTGAACCTGCTGCTACCAGTACTGGACCTGCTGCCAGTGTCTCTTGTAATACTCAGGAGGCAGGAAGGAGAAGATGATGCCAAGTGTGACAGCAATGGACCCTAAGTCACACTTGCCATCCTCAAGCAGTACTGCCAGTGCTACTAAAAAGGTACAGCAGCTTGTTAGTGTTAGTAGTAAAGGAGGGAGTAATCATATTACTACTGACTGTGAGGAGGAAGACTCAAGGGCTGAACGTGATGTAGCTGGTTTTAGTAGTAGTAGTAACAATGATGGTGAAGCAGCCAGTAGGACTAGGAGAGTGGTAGGGGAAGCATTTGAGAAAGTCCAGACTAGCGGTCAATGGAGCCCACACCATTCCCCTGGGCCTGGGAGTCCCCTTACCCCCACGTCATTGTCCAGGTGGAACATGGTTCTGAAGAAGCCAGAACTGGTGGTAGATAGCAGGCGCAGCAGTATGTTTACATGTATGTAAATTAGAATTATCAAAAGGAATTAAACTTAGTAGGATCAAAACCTAGAACTGTATTCTACTGTAGCTGACACGTTTCCACATCCTTCATCTTACAGAATCCTATCTTATCTATGGGGGGGAGGCAATAAAATCAGTGATAAAATTATCAGATGTAGTGGAGCTCTGAGTAGGGGTGGGTGAAAGGTCCCGACGTGTTCCCGTGAAAAAATCCATGAAAACCACATTGTTGTCATCTTTTTTTGCAGGAAAATCCACTTTAAAAACTGTTATTAAAATATTTGCATTTTTTTGTCCACTGGCCAAAATTCTTCATTTTTTTAATGTCTAGAAAGTTTCTGCCCATTGATTTACATGCACTACAGAACCAATGCTGTCCAGTCCCACTAAATCACACCTAGGGATCTTGGGGACATTTTTCCCCTGCTGCCACTAGTGCTGTGCCTGATGTCAGACATGCTGCCCCTGATGCCACCAGTGCTGTGCCTGCTGCTAGTGCTGAACCTGCTGCTACCAGTACTGGACCTGCTGCCAGTGTCTCTTGTAATATTCAGGAGGTGTGAAGGAGAAGATGATGCCAAGTGTGACAGCAGTGGACCCTAAGTCACACTTGCCATCCTCAAGCAGTACTGCCAGTGCTACTAAAAAGGTACAGCAGCTTGTTGGTGTTAGTAGTAAAGGAAGGAGTAATCATATTACTAGTGACTGTGAGGAGGAAGACTCAGGGGCAGAACATGATGTAGCTTGTTTTAGTAGTAGTAGTAACAGTGATGGTGAAGCAGCCGGTGGGACTAGGGGAGTGGTAGGGGAAGCATTTGAGAGAGTCCAGACTAGCGGTCAAGGAAGGCCACACCATTCCCCTGGGCCTGGAAGTCCCCTTCCCCCCATGTCATTGTCCAGGTGGAACATGGTCCTGAAGAAGCCAGAACTGGTGGTAGATAGCAGGCGCAGCAGTAACACCACCACCACCACCACCAGGAGCACAGATCAGCTGCCTGTGCTTTCTGCTAGTGCTGCCAGTCTGCTTTCTTCCAGTCACCAAGAAATGGCAAGTGTGTCATTGAGGACCCTCTGTCACATTTCTCATCTCACTGATAGTTGGAGGAGGTGACGTCTGTAATAGAGCAGCAGCAGCATGAAGGGACTAGTGGTTGTAGTGATGATGATGGTGGAAAAGCTGGGGTGGAAGAGGCATTGCTGGCCTTTTTAACCCAAACTGAGAAGGAATGGGAGACACGGATGAGGATGTGTATCTCCACCACCAGCAGCAGCTAACTTTTGAATTTTAAGAGTTTGTAACCGCTCTAATTCCTGCTGATGCTGAGTTGCAAGGGCAGCAGGATACTGAGGAGCAGGCTAGTGTGCCACAGGTCACCGTAGACACAGTGGGAATGGAGTTAACAAATGATGTGGGACTAGGACAGGTTCATCTTGCCAGCAGCAGCAATACTCCTGGTCCTAGTTGAATTGCTGATTCTGAGGCCGTTGCTGCAACATCATCCTCTGCCCCATCCAGTGAAGGGGAATGTGGAGGAGAATAAGAAAGAACATTCTTCTCCACCTGTTCCCCCCCCCCCCCGAAATCATGGGTTTGGGGCAATTTTTCTCTTGGGGCAGGCTCAGTGAAGTCATCACCAATGGCACTGTGCACAGTGAGAAGGAGAATGGAGGGAATACACCTTGGTAAAACCACCCTGAGGTGGAGATCAAAGAGGAGGAAGAATAGACAAACCCAGACAGAGGCTGAAAGTTCAGTGACGAGCAAAACAACTAGCTCTCCATCACCACCTTCCTCTAGGATAATTAGATCTGCTAATCCACCTTGTTCATCATTACCTCCCCTACCAAATTATAGTGACTCTGTAGATGTTAGGATGTGGCAGTTTGTGTTTACCCATTGCACACTATGTGGTGCACTGACCACACACAGCAGTGTAGTGAAGGAGAATCGCAAGCAGGGCATCAAGAGGCATCTGAAGAGATTTAATCCCACAGAATATGCTAAACTGGTGGCAGGGAGGGTTCATCATTACTATTAAACTGTCAGCAAGTTGTCATGTGTCATTAGTGGGGTGTGGACAAGGGGTTTTAGTAACAGCAGCAGTGCTTGCTTTCTGGTGTTATGGTGTTTGGATAGAGTTGTGCCAGGTGTTATTTACCACATACACTGTGCACATTACAGTTGCTGATGAGAGGCACAGTTCCTTCTCTCAAGGAAAACATTTGCATTCTAGTAACAACACACCCGTGATTTTGGAGGAGGGGCAGGTGGAGAAGAATTATTGGCCAACTTCTTCTTTTCTCCACATATACTGAGGGCTAGTTATTGTGCTGTTACTGCTTCAGGCGCATCACTGGAGATAGTTGTGGCAAGTGGAACCTTCATCATCCATCACCCATGTTACTGCTGTTGTTGCTCACATTCCCTGCCTAATAATCCTGCTGTTTAAACACCTGAGCAGCAGCAGCAGCAAAAACAGCAGTCACAAATTCCACATCTACATCAGGGCATTTGACAATGGCCAGTGGCCATTGGCCAACAGGACATGACCTGCTGGCACTAGGCCAGTAGGGCATTTTTTTCCTCAGGGCTTGTGCTTTAAAAAAAGAATCCAAAAAAAAAAGTAAAACCTCCCATTAGTTCTACAAAAAAATAAACTATTTTTGGGGGTTTGTTTCTAACAAGCCTAAGTCCTACAATCAATGTTTCTTTAGGGCTTGTGCCAAACAGGTCTAAGTTCTACAAATTGATGTTTCCTCAGGGCTTGGGCCTCTAATACATCTAAGTCCTACAAATCAATGTTTCCTCAGGGATTGAGCGTCTAACAACAAATCTTACAAATCATCCTCTATAAAATACCCTGTCACGTCAAGTATCAGTCTACCCCAGTCCCTGTCTCTGTCACGTTACATAACTTTCTTTTTTTTTTAATCATAACTTTCTTATTGTATTTAACTGTCCCCCCAATATCAGTCAAGAAACCCCCCAAAACAAATTCCCTGTTCAACTAATTATTTTCCCAGATTCCACCCACCAACACAGACACCCTCCTCAGACCCCTTTTATACCATATCTTATGAGGTTCTTTTAATTGTATTTAGGATTTATTTTTTAATAACTGCCCCCCCTCCCCCAATGCCAGTAAACAAGCCCCCCCTAAAAAAACATTCCCTGTTCAACTGATTCTTTCCCCACACTCTCATGTCCCTTTCATACGATGCCTTTGGGAAATAAAGTATTTGCAATGTGTTGTGTGTAAATTCAATGTTCCCATTGATTTCAATTAAATGAGCTAGGTGAAAAAAGTGAAAAACTGCCATTACTCAGTGATTTCAGTTTGAGGCAAAAATTGTATCCCATCCCTAGGCATGACCAGGTATCATAGTGCCTGAACCTGGAATAGAATACAGTCTTCCATTCATCTCCTTGCATGACCCAGACCAGATTATAGGCAAGCTTGGTAAAAAAATTGAGTTTCTTTTAAACTATCCAGTAATTCATGAATCAAGGGCAATTGATAACAATTCCTGCATGTGATCTTGTTCAAGCCCCTATATAAGCCACACAAGAATGTTGACCTCAGTCTTTCTTCTTGACAAAGAATATTCTGGCCCCTGCAGGGGACGTAGAAGGGTGTATGAATCCTCTAGCCAAGTTATCCTGAATGTTCAGTGATTTGTTCTACTGCACAGACAGGGGATAGACCCTACCCTGAGCTGGAGTAGTACCTGGGAGTAGGTCTATAGGGCTGTGTGCCTAAAATGGAGGCAATGTCTCTGCCTTGACCTTGCAAAATACGGTATCCTTTTAAAATGTCACACACTATTGTGTGAACAACTAAACGAAGCATTAACCATGTCACCAGCAAGAAAAGGGCAACATGAGAATCTCGCTCTCACCAAAAGGGCAAGATTTTCATGTTGCGGGCTTAAGCGTCACATCAACAGAAACATACCTTGTTTCACTTCATATGTGTACTCCCGCACTCCTTGTGCATTAGAATGCTAGCATGAGGGAATATTTAGTCAGATGAGATGTTGCAGTGCACCTGAGTTCTGGCTGAACAGCTCCACTTAGTGTCTCATGCATTTATATTAATGTCTGCAGTCTAAGACTCTCATCTTTCACCCTGTCATCTTACTTTTGCAATGTCTTCAACCAACATTGTGGTTCCTTCCACATGATATTTATATAGTGAATTGCGCCATCAAGTGGGTGAATTACGCTGTTAATATAGCAAAATATATGTCCGCAGCTCCTAGTAATGCAGTGTAAAGAGAAAGAGTGATATATATTTGCAATCAGCCTGGGCTTACCAAGATGAGAGAGCACACAGTCAGATGAAT
This sequence comes from Rhinophrynus dorsalis, assembly GCA_037306005.1. Classification (NCBI taxonomy): domain Eukaryota; kingdom Metazoa; phylum Chordata; class Amphibia; order Anura; family Rhinophrynidae; genus Rhinophrynus; species Rhinophrynus dorsalis. The sequence goes on along the minus strand of CM074718.1, from coordinate 93,020,926 downwards.
TTTCAAAAACTTAATCAGAAAGACATGCGTCACAAAGCCAAACATTTTCATATATATATATATATATATATATATATATATATATATATATATATATATATATATATATATACATACATATAGTATACATATGTGATCTACTTTATCAGATGACCCTGTTCATTATTATATATTGGCAAAACCATTACATCCATACGCGAAAGAATGGCAAATCATAGAAAAACAATCAGGGATGCATTACAAACAGGATCTTCAGATAAACCTGTAGCAAGACATTTTGCTCAACATAAACACACAGTCAATTCTCTGCAATACATGCTGATGGACCAAGAACCTGTTCACCCCAGAGGAGGAGATCGTGGCAAAAAACTCCTACAAAGGGAGTTAAAGTGGATAAAACGTCTTAACACGATTGCACCTTATGGCCTTAATGAATATATATCATATTCATGTTTTCTATAATGGTATTTCTATGGAATGATCATTCTGTTCCTCCTATACAAAAAACGGGGAAGTATTTGGTTGACCATTCTAATCCATGTTGGTGGAGGTGATCGTAATTAATACCATGAACAAGGATCTCATATGTAATGGATAATATTAATTTATTTATTTATTTATTTATTTATTTATTTTTTTGTGATTTTTGAGCATCATCTTCTCTACTACCAGGCGGAAGGGACTGGATTATATTAACAGATTGCAATATCAATATTAGCCTATGGTGAATTTGGGCATTGCAACTTGTGGAAATCATTAACAACCCAACTCTGAGGACGGATATGAGGATCCATTATTTACAAGGGTACCTGATCCAACAGGAGTGAGGGTTTTGATGTGGAACTTGGTACCATCATCATTACCTTCCTAGCAATAAGAAAAGGATCAAAATGGTAACCACTCTAATCCATCGTCTGGTGGAGGTGGTTGGATTATACCTTAACTATTAACATCTGATGATTACAGGTATAACGAATGGACACAAGATTAACATCAACTTATAGTAATTCTGGGCTTGGTGATCTATAAACAAGCGATATTACCCAGTTCTGAAGACGGATACAGGGACCCTTTCATGTAGGGGTTCTTGATCTAACAGGAGCATGGGTGACTACTTCAATCCATCATGAGGAGGTTATGTCCGAATTACATAATTTTTACCTGTATGACTAACATCAGCTAATAGCGCATTTGGGCTTGATTATTTATGGACATTATATACACATCCCAGCTCTGAAGATGGATCTAGGTACCCAGTTGATCTGTGGGATCCTGATCCAACAGGAATTAGGGTACTTGGATGGTACCTTAAGGGGTGTTTTTCATCGGACTCCATTATGGATTATGTCTTTATATAATTTTTTTATTGATTATAATTTCTTTGCTTTACACCATTGGTTCCACAAAACATATGGGAAGATATTATATGGCTGTATATAATTTGAAAAATGTTGCAATATGAGGTATATACTTTGGGTCTTCCTAAGACCCTCATTGAGGTCCTTTAACATATTAAAATATTATATATAGGCAGTAATAAGAATCAATACCAGTCCATATGTATGCTGCGGCAGCATTGTTAATTGTTAAAGGGATAGTAATACTTCGTTTTAACTTTATTTTATTTTGTAGGCATTAAAAAAACATGAAGAATGATATAAGTCTTATCTCTCAAACCTTTATGGTTTATGAGATATTCACAAGCAAAGTTCCCCTCCCCGCCCCTTTTACCTAGTGTAAGCCATCTCTTCTCAGATGTGAGTCTGGTTGTATGACAGGACAGATAACAGAAGGGGACAATTTTCTTTGTATGAAAACAATGAAAGCCCTTCCCCCCTTGACAAGTTTTTCAGCTTTTTTCCTTATCTTAATTGAAGATTGTCCCTCTCTGCAGTCTACCTGGGCACCTCCCTTCTGATCTGGTTGAACAGGGGGGGATACTTTGTTTGTGAATATCTCTTAAACCATAAAGGTTTCAGAGATAAGACTTATATCATTCTTCATGTTTTTTTAATGCCTACAAAATAAAATAAAGTTAAAATGAAGTATTACTATCCCTTTTAAGTTTTTTTTTTTCTTTTTCAGACGAATAATATCATCATGAGTTCTATCGTTACAAAACAGGAGCATCCTGATACGTGTATATATGAGATACATTGTACTATATTATTATAACATTGTATCATATTATTATAACATTGTTACATGAAGTTATGCTTGCTGCTATTGATTACGAACTGTGGGCAGATATAAACTGAGATAAGTCGGCATGAGCTGTTCTAATAGGTTGATGGATCTCTCTGTGGCATGACAGTTATATCTGGGGTGACACAGGGAGGCCCATTCAACTAAGGGCACTGAGCAATAGGCAATGTATTTATTGATAGCCGGATAGTATCAGTAGAGGCAGGTTAAGTGATTCGGTAGCGCTGATGGATCTCACCGTGACACGGCGGATTTGCCTGGGGTGACGCGGGGACACTCCATCAACACAAGAGTACTGAATGATATATTCACTAGATGTGAAGGTGATCATAATTGGATATCATTGAGTGTTTGATTATTAGCCCACGTGGCTCCCACGGAGGTCGCGGCTCTTGCTGCGCAATGTCATGGAGACCCGCGATCCGCAATTCGCAACGGTAGGCTTGTGCTCTACTGTCATTATTATTATTGAATATTGTATATCACTGAATATTATTGAATAGCTTTGATATATTACATGATTGACTTATCCCAAGTAATCTGATGTATGTAGGGTCAGTGGAAATGTTAACAGATTGAGGGTTGAAGTCTGTTCCGTTTTTTGGATTTTAATTTATTCACTGATTTATTGATTTTATTCTTAAAAAACAGAATGTGTGTGGTGCTAGCATTATACCATGTGTAATTGGATTTCACTGAGACAATAGAAACCGCACCATGTGTTAAATTATTTTATTCAGTTATGTTTTAGGGTAAGGTCAAAGGTTATGGGTCACAGGGTATTTAAGAGAGGTGTTGTGTGTTTGTTCGCCATCTTGATAAAGATCCCGGTTGGGATCGAAACGTTGATCTCTAAAATAAACTTGATTTTGCATTAAAGAAAAGATTCCTGAGAGTGCTGATTCTGCTCCCAGTGTTTATCGATATATACGGCACCCAGGCAATAACTCTATTATCGTGAGTGCATCCTTTTCTACAAACTATATACATATATATATAATTTTTTTTTTTTTTTTTTTTTTTTACTAGTTGAAGAGCCCGTTACACGGGCCACAGTGCCACTGCCAGCTGGTCGCGATGCAGTCATGCTCAGTAGAGACTGCCCGCGCCGCGGCTGATACAGAGCGGGACGCTCCTTCAGAGCGCCCTGCTCTGAATCAGCCTCATCACTGGCAGTCTCTACTGTGCGTGACTACAGCACACGCAGCAGTCTTTACTGTGCATAACTGCGACGTTACACACATTTTAGCGAATTATTATATAGGATATATATAAATGTGTGTATTTGAAAATCTCATTGTATTCAAAAGAACTGTAAGACCAATCTAAATGATAATATCAGGGGTAAGTGAACTTGTACCAAGAGTAGGGAATAACTGCCCATGAGTCTTTGTATGGAAAGGATGGCATAACCAGTTATGACATACTAAAAAGAAGAAAACATGAAGGCAGAACAAACTAAGTAACTTTTATAACCTAGTATAACGTATATGGCTCACTAATTATAACAATCATCCAAAAGCATTGACATGTCCTTAAATGAGACCCAGTGCTGAAAGATATGTAACTAAGCTATGATTACATTGTAATAGAAATATGAGGTCATTGATAGCTCCATTGACAGTTGCCTAAAACTATGGCCTCTTAATTTACTAATAAAAAAAATTCACTAGCAAACCTTTCTAATGGATTGCTGAGTTACACAGCTAATTTTCCAAAATAAAACCAATGTAAAGTTTTGAAAAGAAATGGAGTAATTCTAGAGACAATCAACTGCATCATGAGAAACAAATCATCTGAAAATCTCCATTAATGTACAAGGTGTTTAACGCCTTGAATGCTAGAGGGTTAACCAGTGTTCTAGCAAGCAAATTGTTAGAATCTGGGGGTCAGATAGCTGTGCGTCAGTGACGCACTAACATTCAATGTGTTGAACAACTCATTTATTTAGAAGATCTATATAAATCAATGGGAATTTTTGAAAATTCTTTGTCCTCTACAGTGCACCTGATTTCCTCCAGAATTACTCCACTTCTACTTACTGTATTAGCCTCACAGTGTCACAGAAACTTTGTCACATATTTACATTTCAGCAACAATTTGGGAAATAAATCAGCTTTGAAAAATGCATTAGTAAATTAAAGTATGAAATTGGCAGAATATATTCACCAAAATATCAAAATATTTAGTTCATAGTCCACGTTTTAAAAGACTGTTGATATTGCTGAATGTATTTTAAATGGTTTCCAAACATATTCATAGCCGTTACAAATCATAAACCCCATACTGTTTTAGTGAATACAGTAACAATAGCAATTTTATGTATCTTTGTTGGTTTTTCTGAAGATTAATTAATTACAGTATGGAAAGAACTGCAGAAGACTGAACATCAATTAATGTAATCCTTTCTCAGTGGAATACTTTGATAATCAAACAGATGCATTATCTAACATACTCAGCAAGCAATCTGGTAATGGTTGTTTTATGACTTTAAGAGCACAGGACTTGTGACTTTGGAGACTAAACTTGTGAATGAAATATTACTGTATGTGAGAGCTAACAATGGATATGTGAGGAACTACAGCAGTCATGGCTAATAAGCATTTATATAAAACATCTGTTTGCAAGTTGTGTTTAAGTAACTATTCTAATGCTGACATCCCCTAATAAGAAGTCCCCCACTGATGTTAATTTCTGCAGAAAATCCTAATGGCCATTGTGAATGAATTCTGTATGAAGACAGAAAAGGCTGTTCATCACAGCACTTAAGAATCCCAAATTCTTCCCATTAAAAGCTTTCCAGTGTTTGTTTTGCCCCAGAATTGCTCAATTTTCTTAGTATGTATCTAAAGGAGTTCTGATGTACTTAGAAGAACTCGGGCGTTGGTGGCCAGACTTCAGTGATGTGGGATTTAATTTAAAGCAATGGGAATTTCTCCCTTATGGTGCACTTGGTTTACTCCAGAATTACTCCACTTCAACACACATTAAAAAAGTAGGATAATTGCAAAAATATATATATATATATATATATATATATATATATATATATATACACATTTTATGCACTTTTTTTGCAATGTCACACCATCAAAGAAATTGCCACTGTGAATTTAGTCTTGTACACTGCTGATGAGAGAACTACTTCCCTATATCTTTCAAGGGAAGTAGAAGCCCTGTACAAAGATTGTACAGACAAATAAAATTTCCAAAGAATCTAATTGAATTAGCTTGTAACACATTGAATGCTACAGAGAGCTAAATGAGGTTGGAATGTATATAGGTGGGCCACAGGAATAGCAATGTATGTATGTATGTATGTCTTTATTTATATGGCTCCACACAGTGTACGCAGTGCCTTACAATAGATATATGTTACAACAAATAGGATGTGATGAAATAAGTGCCACATTCATAGAAACAATAGGAGAGAGGTCCCTGCCCCAAGGAGCTTACGGTCTAAATGGGTAAAAGGAGACAGACAATGGGGTAAGAGGTTGTCAAGTGCTGAGATAACAAATGCTGAGTTTGGCCAAAGGCAGTGCATGGTCCTAGTGCTCCAGAAGATAAGATATCAGGGTAGACTTAAAGACAGAGGGGGATTTTTCAAGATGTAGGGAGAGGAGTATGGAGTTCCATAGGTATGGAGCAGAAAGCAAGAAAGGTTTGAGACGGGAGAGGGCAGAGGGTGTGCATTGTGTGACAAGAAGTGTGTTGTGTTCAGAGCTAAGGAGGTGGCCAGGAACAAAAGAGGAGATGAGGGAAGAGATGTAATGAGGGGTAGCAGTGTGGAGAGCATTAAAGGTAAGAAGAAGGATTTTCTAATTAATGCATTGCTGAATAGCAATATGGTGAAGAAGACTTTGTACTCATTTAAAAAAGGAAATAGATGTTTTTATAGCTTTTTTCCAATTTTGTATGGCACAATTTAGGATGAAAATACATTAAAAGTAGGAAGAAAATAACAAAAAATGTCTTCATGGTTTTCTCCATTCATCTTGCTTATCCTTTTGAGTGCCTGAGAGATGATCAGATTGTACTACTTCCTGTTCTGGTACTAACAGGTTAAATAAATTGTAGCAAAATATTGTACTCTGCATTCAAGTTCCATTGAGCCACCCCCATTCTCAACTGTTTGCATGGTTATTAATATCTCCAGTTCAAGTTAGTAGATGGATGTAGAATAAATCAGTTGTTGAATCCCAAGGTTATTCAAGTAGGAGAGATGATTACTATGATCAATCACTATCAAGTTAGTACGGTTACATGCTCCAAGCAGTTCCTTCAACAGCTAATGAAAGTCTAAAAGAATCTAACAAAGAAAACACATAGCTCCCATTAAAGCAGTATTGTTTTTTGTTTTCTGAAGCACTGTTTCCTGGGGGGACCAAATCAAAACTCTTCAGACTGTTGACATGATCATTTATAATCAATGAATTGTTAGAGAAGAAATAGGTTAACAAAAGTCTGTTTTTCACATCTGAGTATTCTGTTGAGAAGGAGACACCTTCTCAGGTATTCCATGCCATCTGGAGGGAAATGCACTGAAGATACATAAATATATATAGTATTCTATGGAGCTTGTTCACTAAGCTTGTCTTAGTCCATAGGCCCAGCAGAATCCCACCGACTGGAGAGTTTAACTCACTTTTGACTCACACTTCTATCACACCTCACTGTATCCCCCAAAAACTTAATGTATTAATAATTGTATTCCTGTATTAATAACTGATTCTTCATTTTTGTAATAACAGAAAATTGAAAAAGATGTAAATATAATGAGAGAGATTTATAAGCTTGGAGTTAAGCAAAAAAAGTGTACAATGGCTGTAACAGAATCTTTGATTCTTATAAATCTAAGAACTGCCATTTAGGAGGGTTGTACACCATTTAGTATGTTTGTTTTTTTTAATAGAGTAACAATATTGGTAATAGGTTGGGCAGAGAATTCATAAAGAAATGTCGCTAGTTGCGACAACTTTGCAAAAGAATTTTCGCCTTAACACCAGGTATATGCTGTCCTTAAGCATTCCAGGCATTAATATCTGAGTAAAACACCTTAAACCAGCCTTCACATTAGCTGCAGTTGCATTGACTTAAGGACCTTTCTTAAAAAGTACTAGGAAAGTTTTTTATAAATCTCCTTCAATGTTTCTTTCTTAAATACTTTCTGAACTCTTAAGTTTCACCTCAGATTAAACATTTCAGCATCTACAGCTACAATGTCTTTATCTCACCATAGTAAATAAGCCCTCTTGGGGGGTTATTCACTAAGGTGTGATAAAGAGGTGATAAAGCGGAGATGACTTCTCCAGTGATATCATTTCTCCAGTTCCTATGTGTAAGCGTTTTGCTTACTTGCTGAGACGGCGTTGGGCATCTGTGGGCGGCCGGTCTCGTGTGTGCTGCCTCGCGGCTCTTTGCCGCATCTGATTCCCTGATAGCCGGCTGCCCTGGTTTCCTGGCGTGCAGCCAGCTTCCTGGTTCCGTCTGTGCTGCAGAGTGTGGGTGCGTGTCAAGGGAATTCCCTGTGATGTTGCAACCCGGCTCGTAAAGTCATAGTAACCTAATTGCTCCACTTTCTGGAGGTGGAGCAATTGGTACTTAAACTGCCTGGACACCACGTCAGTTGCCCTTTCATGGCAGTTGTGTAGTTGTGTTTCCTGAGCTCTGTGTATTACTCGGTTTGTCTGACTACCCGATCTGGTGCTGACATGTGGCTTTGTCCGACTATCCACTTTGTGTATGTCCCTAGGCTTGTCCGACAACCATTCTGGTGCAAACCTGCGGCTCTGGCTGACTACCTGTTCTGTGTATGACCTGGCTTGTCTGACTACCCACTCTGGTGTTGACCTGGGGCTCTGTCCACTGCGTATTCAGCATACCAACGCTTCAGTGGATATCCTATCTGGTGCGAACCTGTGGCTCTGGCTGACTACCCGCTCCGTGTATGACCTGACTTGTCTGACTATCCATTCCTTGTTAACTGGAGTTTTGTCTGGTGATCCTCTAGGTGCGGACCTAGGCTCAGATATTCTTTACTACTGCTGCCTATCAATTAATTCTGGTTTCCCTACAGGTGTGGACCTGGGGTTCAGACAATTATCCTTCCTCATTGTCTTTCCGTATAGTCTGGTATCCTCCAGGTGTGGACCTGTGGCTCCGCAGACTACGCATTCATTTCAAGTACTGGGTCATACTGATCGAGTTTCTTATGGAGGTAATCTCCTAATCTCAAGAGGTGGCACTAGTTCTGTTGGATACATATTTCTCTGGTTGCCGTTTACTGCTGAGACATGCCTTACTGTTTTATTATTTGTGCTTTATAAAGCGATTGTCACCTACAAGTACCTGTCCTGTATTCATTTGTACGAACCGTTACACTGTGTTATTTATGGAGCCAATGCACTAAGATTTATCCAGCTTTGGAGATCGTAGTGCATCGGCTGCATAGAAAAACATGGGAAATGGAGAAGTGATATAACTGGAGAAGTCATCTCCATTTTATCATCTCTTTATCAAGTCTTGGTGTCACTATGCAAGGAGGAGTGTCCTATCGAATTTATATTGTGATTGAGTATTCTCATATTTCCTGAGTCACATCAGATGGAGATAATGGGAACAAGCAAAACTTTGTTTTACTGTAGCTTTCTCACACATCCTGTAGCTCAATCAGTCAATATGTAGTAGGAACATATGTAGATTATAATATTGATTACCTTTTAACTTGTCATTGTTTATGACTTTTTAAGTGCCAGGGGTGTTTTACAAGTTCATGACTAAGGTAAGTTTCATTTTTTTTCCTATCTTCTTTCAGCTTCTTGTTTAAACCATCTATTTTGTTTTCACGATTGCATAGGCTTTCATTTGGTGCCATTCCTAAGTATATTTCCCATATATGAAATACAAGAAGGAGAGAAAAACAGAGGCACCTACTACTACTTTAATATTTAATATACACAATATATACACAATATTCCACTAGAAATAACCCAGCATGTGTACACTCGAAAAATAGGTGACTGTGGATCTTTGTATGTAGTGCATATCAATAAGACTTGATGGGAAATCTGACTTCCCAAATGCAGTCATTTATGGACACTCCAGAAGGTTGGCTCCTGTGAAAACTTGCACTCTCGCAGAGGCCACATATTATAGAAACCTAAAATAAAAAAATACGCCCAAAAGTGTAAATCTGCATTCGAATGAAATTAATATAGTAGTGGTATGATATCTACTCAAAAGTATGATGGTCAGTCATGAGTCTGACAAGCCAGAAGGTGGAGATAGTAACCTGTCTCCACTTGGGGGGTTCCATGTCTTTATTCCAAACAAAGGTTCTTGATCGGTATTCCCAATGAATATAAGCTCTCTCTTCAGCTTGGCAGAAGTGAATGACGATTAGAAGATAATCTGTCTGCATATTATGTTTTTTGTTTTGAAAATTTGTTTTTTGGCTTTTCTGAATATTTTTTTTTTTTTTTTATATATATTTGGTTGATATGGGATATTGTTGTGCCTCCTTTATATTTTTATATTTTTATTATATTATTATACTTCTTTTGACTATAATGTTATCAATATATCATTGCCTGTGCTTGTAGCTATTTAACTCTTTTGAGCAATTCAATTTATTTAGAATTTATATAAGGTGCACCTTATATGTAGTATTCAGCTGATCATCAGTCGATTTGCTACTTTATTAGCGGATTTGTTATTTCACAAGTTTGTCTCATGGTGTCTGTATATAGGCTTCCTTTGGATTTATTCCTGTATTTGTGGTGTTTTTAGACCTCATTGGTGTGTCAAACATATGTATCATAACAACATTTGGGTATTACAATAAATTGTGATAAAATTTCCCATGTTGTACGTGTGTGGCTTGCCAGCCATAAGTCTATATGTGTGCAGGACATCTCTCCCAGTGTTTAGCCATTAATGTCCGATATATGTGACCGGCAATATCGTGCTGTTGGTCCTATTTGGGGATTTTTGATGATTTGATGGTGGCTCAGTATTCAGTCCTCTCTTCTGTCTGTATTTTGACAGCTTTGTCATATGATCGCGGTAGGGCTCACGTGATCGCTGAGTTCCGGGTTTATGCTGGGTCTTGGCTGACCAGGTGAGCTTCCTCAGTCTTGTTCCTCGATTAGGGATGTTTGGACACATGATCAGCATTCTTGGCTTTGACTGAAAGGAAGGTATGATGTAAGCAGCTCTCTGATAGCTCCACTTTAATCCTGAAGAAGCCACAGTTGGTGACAATACGTGTTGGGTCTTGGAGTTCTGGAGAGTCTGGCTGTTAATTTTTGCCCCTGGGTCTTTGCCTATCATATCTTCTTTATATAAGTATTTTGGCATCATATTGGTTCAGTGCATATTTACTCTATTGTCTGTGCAATTTATTTTCTTTGTGCTTTGTGCTGCTATACTTACCTCTTTAACTATGTGATTTCCCAGTATTTTGTGGCACTATTATTTAATTGTTCTGGAGTCTCCACACTTGTGTTTTTTAATTGTTTTTATGCTTGTCTATGTAGACTTCTTTGTATCAATAAAGTATTTTTTCTACTTTTTGGGTATATTCAGTGTGCCTCACTTTATTCGGGTCCTTCTGGGGGGGCTCGTCTGATTCTTTGTATCATTTGGGCCCTTCACCATTTTGTTTGTTTGTTCATATAGGTTACTGACACGTGGATCAAACTGACCAGGCATCATTAATTTAAAATCGTTCATCTATAGGCAAGCAACTGCAAGCAAGCAAGCAACAAAACTCATCTTACTATTGCTAGAAAAAAAATTTAGTCTTAATCCTGATGGAACACTTCCCTTTTCGCTGAAATCAGTGTGTTCATCAAAAAAGGGTTGAGTCAAACCATTTCTTTTCCAGTGCAACCGAAATAGAAAAAACCAAAACTTTGAAATCAGGAGAGAAACAGAAATTGGAATCCACATTGGGAAGGAAGATAATGCAGTGGAGACAAAGACAATTCAATTACCAATGGAGGAACACCAATTACGGACCACCCAGAAGAGAAGCAGACCAAGAGTTTCGAGGGGTGGTAAATAAAGAGTAAAATCCAAATTAGAGGAGAATAAAACACAAAAGAAGGAAGGTATTTTCAATTTAAGTAATGTAGTGTTAAAACAGAAGGAAATTAATTGGTTATCCTGGTAGAGCGTAAAAAGTATGTGACGTACTATGACAGTCATTGGTCCTTAAGGGTATAGTACGTCATGTAGGGGTTAATCAGTTTCAAGCTTATATCAATGTACAGAAATATATAAGACAATTATGTCTTATAAAATATCATATGAAAAATAAAGTAGAAAGATCTGTAAAGGAAGAACAATTTAAACATTCATAATTAAAATGAAGGTCCTATTTTTTTTCCTAAAAATGAGATAAGTGAAAATATGGCCACTTTTAAATTTAACTGAATGGGAATTTAAAAAAGTTAAGAATAATAACTGCTTTGCCATTTTTTATTGATTTTATTGCAGCTTCTACTTCTTAAACCAAAACTTCTGCTACAGCTTCAGCCTCAGCTGCTTTCAGTTGCTGAGTTTTTGCTGTTGTACCATCTTCAATCTTTAATGCAAACATTTGGCTCCTATGTGCAACTGTATTTTATTTTGCTTTCTTTAACATTTGATTCTTCTTCCAGTGTTCTTTTGATGTGTTCAAAATGAGCTTGCATGTTTCTTCTTTTATGAGCTTCCTTATGGTCCTGCAAATTTATACATATTTGACCCTATGTCTTTTTGATTCAACCCTATTATCTTTTTGTTTCATTTATTGTCACTTTTTCATCATGCCAATTTTTTTTTATATTCGATTTGTTTTTTCACAGTAGGTGAAAGGGCATGGGCAGTGTCTGCAATAGTCTTGATAACTTTTTAATTGTGGGTTGAAATGTTTGTGTCTGGAAGGTCTTGTAGCACACTGCAGCCATTAGACAGTGATACCTCAAAATCTTTATTATTTTTCAATAGCTGGCTAGAGTCCATCTTCATTTTTGTTGATTTGATCATTCTCCTTCTTTCTTCCTTTCTTGCAGTCAAATTTGATTATTGCTATCACTAGATTATGGTCACTTCCAACATTAAAATGATTTAAGTCTGAGCAGTCAATGAATATGGTTTTATTATTTGCAAGTGTGAAGTCTATCTCACGTGTATTAACATTAGGGCTTTTCCATGTCCATTTTCTCTGGGCCTTTTTCCTAGATAATGTATTAATCATCACTGTGGCTGATTGTAGGAGCATAAACTTGAATGATTTCAAGAACATAATGACTGCTTATTTTCATAGCACAGGAAGCAATTCTTTTTTATATACTTTCTACTTTTATGACTAAGTATTTCTTTTATTAATCAAGAATCTGATTCTTCCACATCATCCATCATTGGTTTCTTTATAGTATAGCCAGTGTCCATCTTCTAATTTGACTAAATCTTCATCTTTTTTTATGTGTTTTACATAAGCTGATAATGTCCCTATTGATGTTATTCAGTTCTTAGTAACATAGTAACATGGTAAATTAGGTTGAAAAAAGACACAAGTCCATCAAGTTCAACCTTCGCCTCATAGTCCAGTAACTGAGAATTTTATAGCTTTCCTGCTACCAATTAAATTAGTATTTATCAGACATTCCTGATCAGCCTACTGATAAACAGTATAACTCTATGTTATGTTCCCTTTTCAAAGAAATGTATCTAATCTTCTCTTAAATGTATCTTGTACAAGTTCCTCTAGGCATGAAACCGTGCTCATAGACCAAATGTTAAGCATTCCAATGTCTAAACACCAAAGGCAGCTCCTGATAGAACTCAGTGATTCTTAGCACCCCTTGCCATTCAGCTGGTCTTCCAGCTGCCATGGGAAGTAGCTCACAAGCTTCCAGAGAATTAGGTCATGAAAAATAAAATACAATAATACATTTTATTTGTATTGTATCTCAAAATGTTTTCAAGCTACTTCTTCCAAGTATCTCCATGTTCCCGTGGGAAATTTCCCGAAAACGACGTTGTTATCCGCTTTTTTGTGGGAAAATCCGCTTTAAAACTAGCGGTTAGAATTTTTTTCATTTTTCTCCCGTTGGTTAAGATTTTTCACAATTTTTTCAATGGCTAGAAAGTTTCCGCCCATTGATTTACGCTGTTTTCACACTTCCACTATAAAAAGTGATGGTTTTGCTGAAGGCAGAAAAAATAAAAGCAGCTACATAGTGAGATAGATGTGCTATGCTGTTCTATTGTGATATTTTGCAAAAAGTGAGGCAGGAGAGGCTCATAGTGACTACTATCACTATGAGCATAATCAGTGGAGGAGCTAGAAGGCCCATTATGTGTCCACTGAGTCTGAGCAGGAAGGGACCACTACTGTACCAATGCTGTCCAGTCCCCCTAAATCACCCCAAGGGATCTTGGGGAATTTAATGGGAAGGGAGGGAGAAAAAGGAATGAGAATGAAGGGAGAAAAATGAATGGGAAGGGAGGGAGAAAAGGGTAGTTCTAGTGAGAGCAGGACAGGTCAGCTGCCTGTGCCTGATGCAACATGTGCTGCCCCTGCTGCCAGTGCCACCATTTCTGTTCCTGCAGCCACTAGTGTTGTACCTGCTGTCAGATGTGCTGCCAGTAGTGTTGAACCTGCTGCTAGTGCTGAACCTTCTGCCAATGCTAAACCTGCTGCCAGTGCTGAACCTGCTGCCACCAATACTTTGCCTGCTTTTAGTGTTTATTGTAGTACTCAGGGGGGAAGGAGAAAATTATGCCATGTGTGACAGCAGGGGACCCTCTGTCACATTTCTTGTCCCCTCCTTCAAGCAGCAGTGAGATGTCTGGAACAGAGCAGCAGCACTTAGGTACTAGTGGTGGTGGTGGTGCTGGAGAAGCTGGGGTGGAAGAGACATTGATGGTCTTTTTATCAGAAACTGAGAAGGAATGGGAGACAGGGATGAGGATGGGCATCACCACCACCACTAGCAGTCAGCTTTTGAAATTAGCGGAAATTGCAACTGCTCTAACTTCTGCTGCTGCTGAGATGAAAGGGCAGCAGGGTGCTGAGGAGCAGGCTAGTGTGCCACAGACCACCGTGGACACAGTGGCAATGGGATCAACAAGTAATGTGGGACTAGGACAGGTTCCACTTGCCAGCAGTAGCAATACTCCTCCTGATCCTAGTTGCAGTGCTAAATCTGAGGCAGTAGCAGCAACAGTAGCAACATTATCAGCTGCCACAGAAAGTGAAGGGGAATGTGGACAAGAAGAAAGAGGCCATTCTTCTCCACCTGTTCCCTATCCCTCCCCCCAGAAGTCATGAGTGTGGGACTATTACTCTCTCCCGGAAGGCACAGTGCAGTCATCATTAACAGTAGTACAGTGCAAAATTTGCGACAAGTTAGTGAGAAGGGTAAAGGAGGGAACACACCTTGGCACAACCGCCCTGATAACAAACATAAAACTGATTTCATTTGTGTTATTATTATACTCTTTATTTTTATGCTTTTTTACATTTAAGTCAAAATTTTAATGCAGTTTTTAAAATACATTTTATTAATTTATTTGTTTAGTTTAATAGTGTTGTGCATTACAGGGAAATGCTGATTAACTGTATGGAGCACCCTGCATTTATTTGTTGCCTGCTAGATTTCCAGACTTCTGTCCTTCATTCTGTTTATGTCAAACAGTTTTAAGGCAATCCATCTGAGGTGAAGCATGAATACTGTTCAGCCTGCTTAATTAAGAAAGTTCATTGGAAATGAAATTGCATCCAACTGTAAATTTAATTAGCAACACACATTTTCCAATGTCCAGAACATCTGTGCACACATGCTGGAAATATAATATAATATGTTTTATTATCTTTTCAGTGTATAAACAAAATGCTTATTTAATCCCAACTACTAACACCTGAATAGCCTGAGGAAAGTTGATTGTACTAAACATTAAGTCAAATTTTTGACACCTCACAGCATAGATCAAGTAGTAGCATTATTCTATATACTAATTACTGACACATGGGAATTACGAATCTGAAATTACAGATGATCCTCTGTGTCCAAACTGACATAAGTGATGTGCTTGCATTTCAAGGTATGTACCAGAGTGCATGACTGTAAATAATCTACCATCATTAAGATTTTCATGTGACCAAGCTTCAAATGCCACTTGTATAGTATAGAAAGCACTTGCATAGCAAACATAGTAAAATGGAATACTTTTGTGACAGCTTCCTCTGCACTTTCTTAGGATATAATAAGACACAAGCACTGTGGGACAGAATTCCCCAAAATGTCTATGCACTCCCCTACTGCTATAGGGTTTATAGGGTTTGCTGTCATGCAGTGTGAGATTCTCATGTCACCATTTTTATTATGGCAACATGGTTAATGTGTCATTAGACCTTTTAAAAGCATACCCTGCTATAGCCTTGGCGCAAGCATTGAAAAAAGCATAGTAGAGGTGTTAAGTATGTGCTACACAGTACACACAAAGATATATCCCACTGCCAATTTTAACAATGAATTGTATTAGTACATTACCCTAATGAGGCTGGTATAATAAAAAAAAGTCCTGGAGCAAACTGATCGCAACATCAGGAGAGAGAAAAAATGTCCATTCATTTAAATATCCTGCTAACAAGGTCTACTCTGATTTGCTTCACAATGCTTTGAAGGTCTCACTAGCTTTCAACGGGTTTATATTCCTATTTAAAGAAATTAAAATTTGGGAAATGTTTATTTTGCTCTAGTATTGCTCCAATTCTTCCTAGCCTTATGGCGTCTCAGTTCTTTTTATACTTGAAAATAAGCACAGCCATTGACATTTATGCAGTTTTTCAGAATAAAAGGAGGAAGAGCAAAAAAAATGAGGAATCAGACTCCTTGTTATACTTACTTTAAATTGTAATTTTCCAATAGAACAGTCATTTGAAGCAGTCTCTGATGTAACAGCCTGTTTGTTAGCCGTATCAGAGTTAAGAGGCATCTATATAAATATCTTGTGAACTTGACTTTTGAAGGTCTGAACACCTAAACTAACATTGTTGTTTTGCAATATATTCCTGATAGCATTCTTAGTTGTTTTAACAGTGATTCTATGAAGCCAACTCTGATCCAACAACTCATTTGTTAGATGCATCAGTACTATTAGGCTTCCTTATGGACAGCTTTTAAATTTGGCCTCAGGGGGTCTCAATATTCTGATTAAACAATACGGCTTTGTTATATCTGGACAATAGACGTTCCTAGTGTCAGAGATTCATGAAGCCAGCTCTGATCAAACGGCATATTTGTCAGGCATATCAGAACTAATGTTCTTCAGCATGGATACCTTAAAGATTTGATTATTGATGGTCTTAATACACTGACTAACAGCATAGTCATACTACATCAGGCCAATAGCCTTTCCTAGTGACAGTGATTTGAAGCCGGCTATGATCTATTGGCCCAAAAGACTTTTATACAAATATCTTTTGAACTTGGCTTCTGAAGGTCTGAACACCTTAACTAACAATTGTTTTGCTATACATTCCTGATAGAACTTCTTAATTTGTTTTAACAAGTGTTTGTGATCATATATTAACGTGATATTTTTTGTTATCAGTAGGAGGGATCAATATTATAAGCCTGTTCTGATCTAACGGCATGTTGATGTTTTGCCATATAAGAACTAATAGGCTTCACTGATCAGTCTTTCTTTTTTGTATTATTTTGTTTGTAAAACAAAAAATAGGACCAAACATGACAATGTCATTTGGATAATCAGTGAATACTCCATCCAATGAGTGAATTAGGATCTTTGTTCTTATTCTGCTACTCCCTCTATGACCTGTAACTGAGACTTAGGGTGACAAGCACGCAATTGGTTTATATGAACCCACGTTTCTAAAGTCTCACCATTATTAGGGATGGAAACCTTATAGGCAACTGGAGATAGTTTATCAGTTATGATATATGGCCCTCTCCATGACGGTAAGAATTTCTTACCTGTTTTTTTGCAGAATTGTTTAGATAAACATAATCATTTACCTCATACTCCCTTTTGGTGGTCTTTAGGTCATAGTAAGTCTTATTACTTACCACTGCTTTCTCCAAATTTTTTTGTGCAAACGCAAATGCATGTTGTAAATGCTTGCTTAACTGCTCTATGTACTGGTGTGTTGTGGAGGCATTAATTAGATTTTGATTGGAAGTACAGTATAGCAAGTGCTGGGGTAGGACCATCTTTCTACCTGTCATTAAATCAAATGATGACATTTTTGTGGCTGCACTAGGAGTAGCTCGAATAGCCATGAGCACTAAGGGCAGTTTAAGATCCCAATCCTTACCTGATTCCTTAACAAACTTCTTGAGAATGTTAACAATGGATTGATTATATCTCTCCACCCCCCACTTGACGCAGGAAAGGTAAGCAATATGTAATTTACGTTTTACCCCAATAGTTTCCACAGTTTGCTCATCACTTCACTGGTGAAATGGCTACCTCTGTCAGATTCAATCCTCTGTGGTAGGCCAAACCTGGAGAACACATGGTTAATCAACAATGCAGCAGCGGTTTCTGCTGTATTATTGTTAGCGAGTAAACATTCAACCCATTTGATGAACAAACAAGTAACAGTTAGCATATACTTATTCCCCCTTGCTGTCCGAGTAACTGGTTCTAAAAATCTATTTGAATATCGAACCACGGTAAAGACATCCCCCTCTTCTGTAATGGTGCATAATGAGTGGGGCCATATGGTTGGAACTGGGAACACAGCAAAGAACCTTGACAATAGGTTTGTACATCTTTAACTATATGAGGCCAAAATGCATAATCACAGAGAATCTCATACGTGATTTTTGTCTCCACGATGACCTGAAGTAGGTGCATCATGAGCATGTTGGAGCATTAAACCTCTAAATGCAGTTGGTACAACCCATTTCTGTATTCCACTTTTAGAGGTTCTGATTATCAGACTGTCTTGTATATGGAATTGGGTCTTGGACCTCATCAAGATCCTCAAGTCTTTCTTTCCCACTCTATCCTCCTCAGAGATTGGGTGGTTTAGGGGGTCTTCTATGTTTATAGAATAACACTATGATAGGATCCCTCTTCTGACTTGTAATTAAGTTCTCACTAGGTAAGTCTTGAATGCACTGCACTACTGGGGTGTCTGCTTCATTACGGGCTATTTGCCTAGTAACAGCTTTTACCTGTATAGGACCCAATAGATTTGATATATCTAAGGCTTCTCCCTTAAGGGCGCCTTCTTTAGCCAATAGATCGGGTAGATCATTTTCCTGTTTTTCAGGACCTAGGACTTTGGAATGACCCTTGGTCTTTTTCCAATAGATGGTAAGGCCATTTCATCATGAGATTGTCAGCCTCGCAAAACAATTTACCATGTTTCACTGATTTATTATTGGATCGGAGCATATGGCTCCTTTTCAAACCTGGGAGGTATTCTACAAAGCTATGGCAAACATAATTAGAATCAGTTATAATGACAAATTCCTTAATGTCATGCTCAATAGCTAATAGGACTGTCTTATAGACTGCACAGAATTTTGCCACTTGGCTACTCTGAGGTCCTAGGCTATCCCGTTGGATGTAATAGGGCACTCACCTGTCCAGGTAATCCCTATACCTGCTACCAGATTCCTTTTGATACCAGTCATGAAATGGTATATGAAACCATCGATGTAAGTGGTTGGCAAGGTTGTACAATAATTGTCTTTAAATGCCTTATAGGGGGAAAGCAATTGTTCCTCAAGGTAATAGTCTCCACGGGTAGTAGTCTCTAGGGGAGGTGCTGAACAATCATGGAGCTTGCCTAGTCCTTGATGTTTTGCTTATACCTAATCTCTAGTGGCCATCCCTGTAGGGATAAGGTCCAAGCAGTTATCCTACTATTGGAGAGGTGTCTTTCCTTTATCCTATCACTTTGCAAATATTGCAAAGGCTGATGCGCAGTTTCAATTATGATTTTTTTCACCCTGACTAAAACTACAAAAATTCCGTAATGTCCAAACAGTAGCCAATAAAGCTTTCTCAGTCACTGAATTTGATTTCCACCAAAGACAGGGATTTACTGCCATAAGCAATAACCTTATTTAGGTTGTCCTGCTTTTGATATAAAACCCCACTGAGACTCAGATTAGTGAATCCTATCTCAAGGTAAAATGGCATACCTCCTTCTGGATAGGCCAGACAAGGAGCATGGGTGAGCTTACTCTTGAGCTCAGACACAGCTTGTCCCTGAGCTTCATCCCAGGTTCACGGTTGATCTTTCTTCAATAATAAAAACAATGGTTTAGCTATCTCAGAATAATTATAAATAAACTTCCAGTAATAATTTATCATGCCTAGGAAGGATCTCAATTCATTGAGATTGGTGGGTGTTTTGGATTTGACTGTCGCCTCAACCTTTTTTCTCTGTGGGTTTAACCCTTCGGTGGTCACTTCGTGACCAAGAAAGTTAACTTTGGTGCAGCACATCTGTGCCTTTTCGAGCAATAGTTTAACACCTGCTTCCTTTAGTTGATTAAATACAAATTTAATTTCTGTGATATGCTTTTGGAAGGTAGTACTTTTAATTAGGACATCATCCACATAGCAGAGTGTTCCCCTACCCATAGCATCAGGCATAGCCTTGTGCATAAATATGGCAAATTCATGACCTGAGTTAATATAACCAAAAGGCATTCTAACACAGGCATATTATACTCCTCCAAAGGTGAAAGCTAGTTTATATGTGTCTTCCTCACTGACTTTAATGGTCCAGTACCCTTGGGAACAGTCACTCGCTGTAAAGAACTTATACTCCTGCATCTGAACCAAATATTGATCTATATATGGCGCTGGCCAGCCGGACATATATACACGTTTATTCAGTTGCCTTAAGTCAGAACACAGATGCCATTGATTATTGAGTTTAAGGATTCCCAAGATGGGGTTATTATATGAGCTGTGCACTGCTGGTATAATGCCCCTCTCTTTGTGGTTCCTTATAATCTCTCCCAATGAGTCACAGGACACAAGTGGAAGACGGTACTATTTGACATATACAGGAGGTAATTTAGGGTCTGTTTGTATGCAGGCGACATGTAAGTTGGTTAAACCACAATCATATGAATCCTTGGCATACAGTTTTCTTAAATCCATAAGGATTTCCCTTAGCTATTGGCGTTCAGAGTCATCAGCGCACGCATCGGCTAGAGAGATTTGCTCTTCTACTAGATCATGAAATCTTGGAAATGCTTCAGGCCTACCTAACTCATAGGTTTCTTCAAGCTGAGTGGATAAACTATGGGCATTTACTCTTACCTTATCCACAGCCTCCTGATATTCCCGGGAATCTTGTTCCTCCAACTGTTGTTCAAATACCAGAGAGGATTCTTCAGTCCTGCATGTACCTGTATCAGGGCTATATGGATACACGGATTGAATGGAAAACAGTCCCTCTGGGAGGGAGTAAAACATTTGCTCAACTAGTTGCTCTTCAGACAGATAATTTTCAGGCAGTAGGCCAATTACTTGATTCTGGAACCTAAATGTATAGTATTCTGAATCCAGTGCATAACCTATTACAGTTCCCTTCTCTAAGGTAATACTGCATAGGGTTATGTTATTTACCACAATGTGGACTGGTATTCTACGAATACTCACCATAGGCGTGTGTGACACAGAAACTCCTAATTGTTGAATCCAATTTGAGAGGCATATTAATGCATCACGATATTCAAGGTTCTGACCGCTACGAACCTGCAAGGATATGGGGACCTGACTTGCCCCACCAGGAATAGTGACCTCATTAGCTACCTGTAACTTCACTGTATATGGCAACAGCTGGCATGACTTCAGGGCTTTTAAGTCATCCTGAAATCCACTGGGGTTCTCTTCTAACCTAGTCCACAGATTATTATTCACCAGATCATTCTGTGTGGCAAAACAATGTACTAAATCGTTGCCTATATAAATCTGGTGTTGGGTTTCCTCCACTACAAGAAAAACGTGTTTTGCAGACCTATCACCTAGCTATACAGATAACAGACAGACATCTAGCAACAATGTTATAACTTGTAGTATCATCATCTAGGTCATGTACCCAATTATCATATGGTGTCAGATACTTAATATGGATAGGATTTCTTACCTCCATCAGTAGACTCCATCAGACACTTTAAATTTCCTTTGAAAAACTGACACAGTATCCTTAAGAAACCTTATTTTACTTTTTTCAACTAGGGGTGACTTTTCATCTTGTTCAAACCTACTCAGTGTGGGCATAGTCCTCCTGTTAGGTTTGAGCACAGACTTCCTGTTAGGGGGTAATCTTTTACTGTTAAACTGCTACCCTCATCATCACACCTCAGCATGAAGTGTGACTCCTGAGAGTCAACAGTCCATCCCTCCCCAGGTGAGTGATTCTGATTACTGCTATATATAGCTGGTTGGGCCTGTACTTTCCTATCAGGACTAATACCCTGTACCTGTTCAGAATGAAGACAGTTTGAGAGGCAGTAAAGGCCTGCATTCTTTCTGAGAATTCCTGCATCTTCCTGGAAAATTTATCAAACATACCCTGATCCACTGACATATCCCCTTTAGGGGCACTATCAATGGACTGGTATACAAACACTTGCTCCTGTAGTTTTACATTGTCATCAGCCCACCTATCTATATGGGATTGGAGTTGCTTAAAGGGATAGTAATACTTCATTTTAACTTTATTTTATTTTGTAGGCATTAAAAAAACATGAAGAATGATATAAGTCTTATCTCTCAAACCTTTATGGTTTATGAGATATTCACAAGCAAAGTTCCCCTCCCCGCCCCTTTTACCTACTGTAAACAATCTCTTCTCAGATGTGAGTCTGGTTGTATGACAGTACAGATAACAGAAGGGGACAATTTTCTTTGTATGAAAACAATGAAAGCCCTTCCCCCCTTGACAAGTTTTTCAGCTTTTTCCATTATCTTAATTGAAGATTGTCCCTCTCTGCAGTCTACCTGGGCATCTCCCTTCTGATCTGGTTGAACAGGGGGGGGATACTTTGTTGATGAATATCTCTTAAACCATAAATGTTTCAGAGATAAGACTTATATCATTCTTCATGTTTTTTTAATGCCTACAAAATAAAATAAAGTTAAAATGAAGTATTACTATCCCTTTAACTTGTTCTTGCAAATTGTGGTTCTCACGTGTTAAATTAAACAGATCAGCACTGAGAACAGAATGCTGTTCTTTTGTAGACCACAACTTCTCCAGATTATTTTGACACCTGCTCTCTAGCCCATTTATCTGGTGCCAGAGAGACTGATTTTCCTCATCCTGTGTTCTTATCAATTTGTGATAATCACGCACCTTTTTCTCTAACTCAGAGATTTTATCAGCCTTAGCCTTCAGTGCTTGTTTTATTGGCTCCATACCTTCTCACCTATCATCTAGTTTGTTTCTCTGATAAGCTATAATTTGTAATAGTTCTAGTACGAGGAGTAGAATTTGTATATCCATCTCCTTTGGAATGGTTTGTTCTAGACATTTATTTAAAGCTCTATAATAGAAGATATTGGGTTCCCAAATGTTATCAGATTGGGATTCTACCCTTAACTCTATATCATCACTCCACTGTTGTGGATTGCATAAATCTGTTCCATTGGATCAGACACAAGAACTTGATTGAGACATCTTTATCCACAAATATGTTACTGTGTAATATATCTGCCAATAAAATTATTTTACAAATGTGTCAACCCTGTGTATAGACCTCAGCAGTGCCTCCAATCTATGTCAAAGATGTTCAGGATAGGGTTGAATAGGAGACCCAATTAGGTTGAATATCTTAACATAAATAGATAAATAATAATTAATATGAGAATTTTACACAATGCTAGGTATTGACACACTGCTTCACAGTAAATAATTGATTAAAATAATCAATGACGCATATTTGTGCAAAAATATATATTTAAGTAAAATATACTATATATAAAGTGTAATCAACAGTGATATAAATTAGTGAACATCAATTGAAATAGATATACAATAACTCAAACCAATATCACAGTTATCGTTACCAGCAATTAAAGGGTTAACCATACATAGGCATATTCAATGGTATTAAATAACAATAATTGAACCCAGCAGCACAGAAAAGGATAATTGAGCCTTTCAATTAATTAAAACACAGTTGGCAGCCGCTTATGTGAATACCTCTGCCCCAGAAACTGTATAAACTATGCTAATTGACATTTAAGGTTTGTTGTTAGGTGAGCAGGCTTTAATAGTAAACCAGGTCCTCTGACAATATCCTTGAACCTCATGTAACAGCGAAATTTAGAAAAACTAACTGGAATAATATCCCAGATTTAGATAAATATAATTTAATTATCTACCAATTTCAATATGTATACCTTCTGAATAAAACATAAATTGCATTTATTATTGTTAAAGATAGATTATACCAAGAACATATTCAGAATTTAAATCTAATAATATATGTCATAAAGTACCACAAAACTTTATGCAATATATACCATAAACATGACAATAGCAATCCTATGTAACACCTATAGAATACTCCAAGGGTTAATCCACAAATATGAGTATATGTAGGCCCCACCCAAGATGGTGGCTTCTTTTGTCTAGTGAAAAGTTCCCACTGTACAAAAGTTAGGCCCAAAAGCACATGCAACAAAGAAATCTCTAGAAACTCACCAAAATAGACAACTAGCAGTTGCAGAGTTAATATACGAATTCAAAGAATTCTCCAGATCAAATATTAGCTAAAATAACCTTTCCAGAAACAAAATATATTATTCTAGAAATATCAAAAATTATATCAACAAGGATATATAGATCTAAACTGCTATCAACTATTTCTACAATTATCTGGCAAATATTACAAACTAGTTGAACAGCCCATTACACGGGCCACAGTGCCTCTGGCAGCCGGTCGCGGGGCAGTCACGCGCAGTAGAGACTGCCCGTGCCACTGCTAATACAGAGCTCAGCTCTGTATCAGCCGCGGCGCGGGCAGTCTCTACTGCGCATGTCTGCCGCACACGCAGCAGTGTCTACTGCGCATGTCGGGCGTTACACACGATTTAGTGAATTATTATATAGGATTAATTAATCAATTCTGCTTAATTCCAGAATTACTACAGCCAATATGGCTTTTTATAATTAATCCTAAAATGGGTGGCCAGTCCAATTGAGACAAATTATAAGAAAAATTATTTTTCCTCAGGTATAGAGGAAATATATATTTGATTCTAACATTTTGCAGAATTAAAATAAGGAAAAATATTCTTACTAACTGTCACGGGCACCCAGGAAAGCTCAGAACTCAGTACAGTAATGTAATGCAAAATATTTATTAGAACAAATCACATCAATAAATATGTAGTACAACTAGCAAAGAGTTACTAGCTAGCGACACTACTACCAGAAATAGTAGGCCTCACGCTAGACCACAATGCTGGAGACTGGGCCGAAGCCCCTGTGAGTCTCAGCAGGAAACAGGAACGCTAGCTCTTGATCCGTCGACTGGAACACTGGAACCGTAATCTTGATCCGAAGAACAGGACTACAATGACTGCTGGACTGTTGAACCGACCACGCCTGAAATCACTGCTAAGAGACCCTGTATCACAGTGCCTGTGATTCCTGTCACTGTCAGTTGTGCTGTCTCTGATTTGCTGACTGGGTTTGACCCGCCCCCTGATGACCTTTTTATACCTGGCTATCACATCTGTCAGGATTAAAGAGGGTGACGAGTGGAAAACGGCGTTTAATACCAGAACAGGGCATTATGAATATCTGGTGATGCCATTGGGCTTATGCAATGCGCCTGCAGTATTTCAGGAATTGATTAACGATATTTTACGTGACCTGCTCCAGTCCTGTGTGGTAGTATATCTAGATGATATATTGATTCACTCTGCTAACCTTGCCCAACACATTAAAGATGTCTCAGAAGTCTTGCTTCGACTTCGTAAGCACAAGTTATTCTGTAAACTAGAAAAGTGCGAATTCCATACATCTCAAGTACCATTCCTGGGGTTCATAATATCCAAAAGTGGCATTGCCATGGATCAGGAAAAGTTGGCAGCGGTTCTGCAATGGCCTCGGCCTAAGGGGTTAAAGGCCATTCAACGATTCTTAGGTTTTGCGAACTATTATAGGAAGTTCATCAAGAACTTTTCCACGACTGTAAAACCACTTTCAGATTCTGACTAGATTATAGGCGGCCTGACAGATGTGATAGCCAGGTATAAAAAGGTCATCAGGGGGCGGGTCAAACCCAGTCAGCAAATCAGAGACAGCACAACTGAGAGTGACAGGAATCACAGGCACTGTGATAGTACCCCCCTCTCAAAGACCCCCTCTCCCTGCCTGAGGTCTGGGTTTCAAAGGATATTTAGAGTGAAAGCTGCGTACTAATCTCGGTGCATGGAGATCCCCTTGATCAACCCAAGAACGTTCTTCAGGGCCATAGCCCTTCCAATGAACCAAATATTGCAGCTTTCCTCTAAATCTCCTGGAATCAATAATACTCTGGACTTCATATTCTTCTTGGCCCTGGACGTCCACCGGCCCAGGAATCACTGGCGTAGTAGTATAACGATTGCACACCAAGGGTTTCAGGAGTGACACATGGAACACATTATGAATGTGCATTGAGGGTTGACGCTTCAGAGGTTGGGGTTGGGGCGGTGCTCTCCCAACGTCCTGTGGGAGGTGGCACTTTAATGCCTTGTGGGTTCTTCTCTAAGAAATTGTCCAGCGCCCAGAGTCATTACGAGATTGGCGACAGGGAACTGTTGGCCATCATACTTGCACTAAAGGAGTGGCGACACCTCTTGGAGGGCACTCAGACTCCAGTACTAATTTTTACTGACCATAAGAATTTAACCTATCTCTCTGAAGCCAAAAGACTGTCTTCTCGACAGGCCAGGTGGGCGCTGTTTTTGTCCCGGTTCAATTTCCTAGTATCCTATCTTCTTGGCTCAAAGAATATCAAGGCTGATGCGTTGTCACGTCCGTTCGCTTCTGACACTGAGAGGGAGGAAGTCCCGGTACCCATCATTCAGCCAGATCAGATCCTGGCTACTATTCGTACCACCATAACCTCGCCACTGGGGGAGGAGATACTGGCATCACAATCACGGGCACCTGACAGATGTGATAGCCAGGTATAAAAAGGTCATCAGGGGGCGGGTCAAACCCAGTCAGCAAATCAGAGACAGCACAACTGAGAGTGACAGGAATCACAGGCACTGTGATACCCTGTGACTCACGCCTGCAGTCACTATATCGAGACCCTTTGATTCACACCTGCAGTCACTATATCGAGACCCTGTGACTCACTCCTGCAGTCACCAATCAGATTCTCTGTCCACAACAGTGGTCTGTCTAGGCCAATAGTACAAATTGATCACAGTAAGGGGTACTCGTGATCACTGGGTCATACACAGAGAGGGTTCTCGTACTTAGCTGGGTCAAATACACAGAGAGAGGGTTCTCATACGTATCTGGGTCATACACAGAGAGGGTTCTCTTACTTAGCTGGGTCATACACAGTGCGGGTTCTCATAAATAGCCAGGTCATACACAGAGTGGGTTTTCGTAGATAGCCAGGTCATACACAGAGCCCAAGTACTTCACCTAAGAACAACAATGCAAGGGCAATTAAGTCAGGTCTCAGTCTGCCTTATAAACCCCTCCAGAGGAAGTAGAAGGAGAAGCTCAGAGGGAGGAAGTAGGTAGGAGGAGACTACAGTAAGCAAACAGATAAAACAGAGGCCTGCAGCCTGCTTGAAGCCTCTCACCTGTAATCATGCTGGAGTCAAGGTAAGCTGTGAGACTAGCCAATAAGTGTGTGTCTTAGAATTTCCTTAGCAGCCAGGAACACTTCAGGAAAATCAAGAGCCAAGACCAACAGACTTTTTTCTACCGAAACCTTACTTTTTAAAGTAACCTTTTTTTTTCCGTAAAACCCAGCCCAACATCCTCTGATAGGATAAAGATATCTCATTATACAGTTATGTCAGTCTGATTGGCTTATTCATTTACCTAATCTTACTATGATGGTATGCATACATTATCTGCATTATTATGGCATTCCTCAAAACATTAGTAATAACGCTATGCCTCCTAAAGATGGCACACTTACTCCATTCTTAATCTTTTCCCTGATGACTATTTTTTTTCAGTAGACAGGAATTCGGTCTGTCTTGTGTCATCAGTGATATGGTCAAGAGGTCATTAGACGTCATATAAACAGGTCATACTATCTAGGCTTTCCCAAATGGTAATATGTCTTGTTTCAGACCTGGTGTTTGGGATAGAGTTATTCATAACTATTAAACTCACTCAAATATTTTCATTCCCATTGAGGTAAAGAGGCTTTTTGTCTAGAAGAATGAGATCATTTTAACACACTAGGATAGAAAAGAATTTTTATAAAGTCCATACTGGTTTCAACATTTTAACTCCTTTCCATCATTGCAATGTCTCTGACAATATCTATGATAATACCTTGGTTTCCTGGCCAGCAAGTGTGAGAATCTTTTCTTAAATCTGTCATAAATTATGTGTAGGAACACAATTTTTGGCTACATTATTAGAGAAAAATGATTACTTAGTAATGATAACCCAGTTTACTTTACTATGACTAGAAAATCCTAATGGTCTCTAGGAGTATATTTCTTGCTCCTTAGTTCAGGAGAAAACTTCATCATTCAGTCCTGGATGTCATGTACATGAAGGTGGACAAGACAGTTGCTAAGTGCATGATCCTACTTAAAATTCCCACGTGCAGTGAGCAGGATTGAGCTCTTGCGGTCCCACTAGCTATGATCATGTCCTCCTCCATGCAGGTATCACGGTGCCAGTGCTTTGTGCAGCAGGTGGCGACAATCTGACTGCTAGTTTGCATTACTATTTTCTGATTGACTAGTACCTTTTGTCGCTGCCCAGTGATGGCCTCTATATACCCTGTCATTTCCACGGTATGGTGCCCTTTCGTGGTTTATTTGTTCCTACATTCTGCTCTGTTATTGCTGATCGTTTATGTCCTAGCCTACCTGATGACGTTCCTGAGTTGCTGTTTATCAACTACTTTGTTGCTGATCATGTCTGGCTGAGGACCCACTTCCGTTACTGACTGTATCCGGCTGAGAATCCGCTCTGTTGCTGACCTGGCCTGGATGAGTACCCGCTTCTGTTACCGACTGTATCTGGCTGAGAACCCGCTCCATTGCTGACCTGGCCTGGCTGAGAACCCGCTTCCGTTACCGACTGTATCTGGCTGACAACCCGTCTCTGGTTACACTGTTCTGGGCTGAGTATCCGTTCCATGTCTGATCATTCCTGGCTTCTGATTACTCTGTGGACTGCCTTGTCTCAGAGTACCAAGTGCTTCCAGCATACCACTTGGGGCCTCCGCTTTGCTCTTGCTTACTTGGTGGTAGCTGTTATGCTAGTCAGTTGCACCGCGTGGCGCTATATCTCTGTCGACCGTTAGCTAGGCATTCGTGCTATAGCTTCTCTCCATACTGATCTTGGCAGAGTGCACAAGCAGAGTACCGGTACGGTGTTCT
This sequence comes from Rhinophrynus dorsalis, assembly GCA_037306005.1. NCBI lineage: Eukaryota > Metazoa > Chordata > Amphibia > Anura > Rhinophrynidae > Rhinophrynus > Rhinophrynus dorsalis. The sequence goes on along the minus strand of CM074718.1, from coordinate 92,992,123 downwards.
AGCACTGACTGTGTTACTCTGATCTCTCTGTGTCCACCTCTCATACCTCGCTGGGCTCACTCCCTTTGGGATTTGCAGTAGATCAGGGCGTTCCTATTGACCCTTTGCATACTTGGACATTCCAGGTAGAGTGTGTCGCATATTTCCTTCTGCAGAAGCCTCGGGCTCAAGAGCCAGCATTGTGTTGTACCATCCTCACTAGAGGGGTCACTGGTTGCCTACATCTCTATACTTTCTGTGCTGCGATCCACCCCTAGCATTCTAGGGTTTTCCTGGGAGAGTTATATTGGTCTGTTGCCATCCAGTGCCAAGATTAGTGTTGCCTCGATCCTTGGGTTCTGTATCGCCCAGGCGTCTGGGTTGTGCCAGTAGTGTTGCCTCGCTCCTTGGGTCCTGTGCCTCCCAGGTGTCTGGGTTGTGCCAGCAGAGTTGCCTCTCTCCTCTGGGTTGTGCTAGTCACCTCCGTCTGGACCATCTACCATCAACGTCCTGTGGTCAGCCCGTTGTCTACTTATCCTGCTACCTGTCCTGGTCCAAGCCAGGATCTCCATTGTTAGAGACTGTCATTATTCTCACATATATCTCCATCACTGGCTTGCTACTATTGTATATAACTGCCTATATATTTACTCCATGTGTGTGGGCCCATAGGCCTATCTATGTGTTTGAACTTTGTTCTAATAAAGTTATTTTTACCTTACCAAACTGTTCTGAGTGTTCATCAAAAACAGTGACAGCAGGGCTCATTCGTAATGTTTTCCCTTGAACATTAATATTTTATGGTCACAGAAAGACATGTGTAGAGTTAGTTCTCATTTACGCTTTTTAGAGTTATTGTTTGCTTTAGGTTTTCTAACTTTTTTAGACTAAAACCATTACATTTTTTATCACATTTCTTTGGGCTTATCTACATAGGTAAATATTTCTTACTTAGGCTGGACAGAAATACATGATGTTTAGAAGCATATAAACAATATTCATCTTTGATGACATTGTCCTGTAAATTCCACCCATTAAGTTTACGGTAGACATCATTTTAGAATAAGATTATAATTTAATTACAGTGGATTCTATTACAGGTAGTAACCTTGTCACACTTTTTGTATACAAATGTCCACTTAGATTTCAATAGGAATCTGTGAGATGAATATAGTAATAGCATTAATTACCTGCAATGGAATGCAGAAATTAGTACAGAAATACCTATTTAAAAACATTTTGCTTCCAAAGCAGAATGTAAGAGATCAAACCTTTAGCAGGTGATGAGTTTCTTGTCTAGTTTTCTCATTCAAATTGTTTGAATTAAAGTAAATGTAGACTTCAAACACAGAAAATGTAAACTTATATTGGACTTTTGTTTGAAAAAACACTTATTTAGATAATAAAGCAAAAGAGAACACAATAAGGCACCCTAGTGTAATAATTTCATGAAATGTGCACAGTGTAGATAAAGAAAGGATTGGCAAGTGGAACAATGGGTACATCTGCACTCACATGAAACACCTAGCACAAGTCTATCCAAACACCAAAAACTTGCGAATAATTTTTTGCCAATGGGCGAAAATGGAGAAGATTTTAATCAATGTATTTAAAGCAGACAACAACGGGTTTTCTCTGATTTTTTTCATGGGAACAGGATGGGACCTTTCACCCACCCCTACTCTGAACAATGCTATTTTCAATGAAAGAAAAACAATATTGCCAAACAAATGCTAAATATAATCCTAAGTTGATTGATACAAAAAAAAAAATAAATAAATAAACCATGTATAATAGATCTGGACCTAGATTCACTAGAGGTCGATGATGTGGCAATATGATTTTGTCGATGTGTTTGAAACACTTCAACATTTTGATGTACACACACATAGACATTTTTGCTAAAATTTTTGGATGCAAGAGGAGTGGTGGAGGAAGTCCCCTCCCCATAAGCATACAGGAATGTTCTCCCTTACACAATCACCAACACTATGACAATTCTGAAGTTTAACAGCATTCTCTATATTACCCTACTTGACCAGTAAAGTAGGAGTAAAGAGAAGGCTTTCATCACCATGGACAGCATCACTCCATTATACAGTACCTTTGTGTGCCATAGGGATGTGAATTGGTCACCCTTGTAGCACTCCAAGGGTTAAAAAAAAGTACACCAAGCACTACACAATTATCCCCTCAGCTATGTTTCATATATTATACATGCTGTGCACTCCCAGGGGAACAAGACTGGGGTCACGCAGCATCTATGGGGATTTGTGGCTGCCACTTGCCCCTAGCCTTTTTCCTTTGCCCAGTGGTAGCTGTAGAACCCCATATACACTGCTTGGCCCCCACACTCATTCACTTGATCACTGGTAGCCTCATATCCCCATATTCACTCTCTCACCCTCTCTAGCCTTTTTCCCTTGTCCACTGCTAGCCACAAATCCCCATGGGCACTGCCTGGGCAAGGAAACAAGTCTGAGGTTGTCAGAGGCTAACACACTATGGTGATGTTCCCCATGCTGCCCAACATGCTAGAAATCCGACATTCTGGTTCCCTCCGACATACTATCCTCCCCCCATTTGTAATCCAAGTTCAGACTCAAAACAGAGCACCTACTGGTGTAGAAAAATTCCTTGCAAAAGCATGGTAAATCCGAGAAATCATTCAAAAGCTCAAATAACAATTTCCTTAACCCTTTCAAAACAAAAAGGGGATCAGAAATACCCCAATAGTCCAAAAATATCAGGATTCATTTGTATATGCAATTTGAATTGGTTTCTTTGAATGATATTTATATAATAGGCAATATGAATCAAATTATTCTGAAAGGTATTATGTCCTATTCAATCGAATAAACTGTAATGAAGTTTTATTCGAAATAGCCCTAATAGCCCTATATTCTATATTAGTTAAGGTAATAGGTATCAATTAACGGTATCCTATTGAAATGTCACCCACTATTGAGCACCCAACAAAACGGTGCCTTTGTAGTGACCCATGCATTAAAAGCATGACATCAAAATGACACCCACATTAAAAAGCAACATTCCAATGTTGCAGGTTTAAGTGTCACCACCTTTTGTGCCTTAACTCTCCAATAATTTATTGCGCCCGCATCACAGTCCCACTAATAATAAGAAAAGGATAGACACACCAGATTAAATGAAATGAAAGGGTTAAAATGCACACCCTCCATCTGTGCTTTAACCATTTGAGTGCCAGAGAGGCCCACAACGCATTGCAAAGCAAAGCAATGTGTTGTAAAGCAATGCATTGTGGACCCCACTGGCACTCAAAGGGTTAAGATGCCCAGATCAGCATGTAACCAGCATCAGAGTCACGCTTAAGTGTCCATCTGTGCTTTAGCAGATTTGCGACACTTAAGCATGACTGTGATGCGGCCGACATGCTGAGCTGGGCATCTTAACCCTTTGAGTGCCAGTGGGGTCTGCATCACATTGCTTTGCAAAGCATTGTGGACCTCTCTGGCACTTAAAGGGTTAAGGCACAAATAGAAGGTATGCATCTTAACCCTTTGAGCGGCGCTTCACTTCATCTGGTGTGTCTTTCCTTTTCTTCTTATTAGCATGACTGTGATGCGGGCACAATTAATTTTTGGAGAGTTAAAGCACAGATAGTAGCAACACTTAAAGGGATAGTATTACTTCAAAATTACTATCCCTCATATTGTAGCCCTTAATAAACTGAGTTAAATGACACCAGCGGCATCTCTCAAACCTTTATGGTTTAAGAGATAGCTGCTTTCAAAGTTTCCTCTCCCATGCTGTCAGCGTTCTGCTGCCAGCAGGGGAATCCGGTCCCGGGACAGGCGGAGGCTCTTAAACAGAGCCAATATCTCGTTATGGAAGGAAAAATTATTCATTGAAACAGTCTTCTACGTGTGCTTGGTAACCAAGCACACGTAGAAGACTGTTTCAGTTAATCATTTTTCCTTCCATAACAAGATATCTGCTCTGTTTAAGAGCCTCCGCCTGTCCCGGGACCGGATTCCCCTGCTGGCAGCAGAACGCTGACAGCAGAGGAGAGGAAACTTTGAAAGCGGCTATCTCTTAAACCATAAAGGTTTGAGAGATGCCGTAGGTGTCATTTAACTCAGTTTAGTAAGGGCTACAATATGAGGGATTGTAATTTTGAAGTAATACTATCCCTTTAAATGTGTCACAAAAAAAGCATCTCTGATTAAATTTCATAGTATTTGAACCTGAGAGTGTTATTTCAATACTGTAAGAGTTGTAGTTCAAGAGTAATTGAATGATAAAGAACCCCCCTTCCTCCCCTTTTACCTACTGTAAGTCACCTCCCCTCAGATGTGGAATCTGATCACTTGACTGGACAGCTCACAGCAAGGGACAAACTTCTTACTGTGAGCATAAGGAAAACCCTGCCCCACTTGACAGGTTTTTTTTTTTCAGTTTTTTTCCTTATGCTCACTGAAGATTGTCCCTCTCTGCAGTCCACCTGGACAGTCTTGCTGCTCTGAGGTGAGCAGTGTTACATCAGTAAAAGGGGTGGGAGGGGGATACTTTATCATTCAATTACTCTTGAACTATAACTTGGATAATACTGAAATAATGCTCTCCACGGTCCAAGTAGTATGAAGATTAATCTGAGCTGCTTATTTTGTAAGTCTGCAATATCAGAATGTTGCCCTTTTCATGCAGGCAACATTGTAAACGTGCCATTTTTTTGGTCGCCAAATAGTGGGCAACATTTCCATAGTGAACCGAAATTAACAGACTTGCAAATGAATTCCTTTCTACATCTCAGCAATAAGGTACCTGATTTTACTCTAAAGCCATCTATATGGAGGTAAATAAAATAGCTAACGCATTCAATCATTTCCCTTCAGACTAGGAAACACTGTGGACTTACAGGAATAAGGTCTAGTAAAACAGATAGACAACCCCCAACAGCACTAAACACACAATAAATAACTGTGTGCAAAATAGTTACATTAGCACTCAGGTATAAAGTGAAGCAAAATCCTAATTAAATTCCTTGGTAAAAATGAAAGCAGAAAAAGCGCTCACTTCTTGACAGTAATTGCTTCAGCATGAACTAGTGTTTGGCATACACTACTGATTATGATACCTTCAAGCTATTTTTTTATTGTACTGTAATATTAGAAAAAACACCTTGCAGTTTCTTGAGTTATCTAAAATTATATGCCTTATGAAGGCATGAAAATTGTAATATATTTTGATCAAATCAAAACTAAAACCTCAACCTGAAAAATGACAGTTTGGTCAAAATATGTTCAAATGTGACTTCTGCATCAAGGCGCTCTAATTATAGACAATTTGGGACAAATTGAATACAGTTTTTTAAGATGCAATGGCATGCCTTCAGCTTTTTATCTGTACTACAGCTACCAATAAACTACAAAGTGTTCCCCTTAAAGTAATCAAACCCTTAGCTTGAAAAAATAAACTATAATATAACAGCACTGTAAAGGGATTCATTTTAAAGAATGTTGTACGCAGTAGAAATATTGTACATCTGGAGAAATCATACAAGAGCTAGAAAATGAGACATACTGTCAATAAAATGGTCAATCATTTCTTGAGATATTTTCATGCTTGAAGCATCAGTGTGGGCATGGAACTCATGCACAGTGGATACAGAAAAGTTGCAGTGACGGTGGCAGTGAAGGTGACATTTTCTTAAAGAATGACAGGTCTAGAGAATGTGCATTGTCACAGCAATGTGTCAAAGACACAGAGGTTTCCAGGCTAACAAGTGCAATGTATTGGCAGGTATTGCTCTGCTACTTTTATGATGGCATTTGCCACCAGGACAATGTACAGGCAGATAGGAAGTGTGTCCTGAATGTGTTCTATGGATGTTCTGATACCAGGGAGCTGGCTTGAGGTGTTTTTGAATAATATATTCTTATGCATATCACTGATTAGCACTACTCTAGAACAATGTCTGGTGACTATGTTTCCTACAGAGAACAAGAACGGAACAGTGACAAGCACAGATCTACACTCCTGTCTCCAATGGCATTGGATTCTTCAGCATCTCCTCTGTGATGATATATTTGGTAGGCTTTGGGTGTTCAGGTAGAAACTGGTTGTAATGCAGTTGCCATAGAAAATAGAAACATAGAATTTGATGGCAGATAACCATTTGGGCCATCTAGTCTGCCCATTTTCCTACTGTGAAAACCTTGGTCTTTTCTTATGTTACAGACAGCCTTATGCCTATCTCATGCATGCTTAAATTCTGTCACTGAATTAATTTCTACCACTTCTGCTGGTAGGCTATTCCACTTTTCTGCTACCCTCTCAGTGAAGTAAAACTTTCTTACATTACATCTAAACCTGTGTCCCTCTAGTTTTAGACTATGGCCCTAACATTTTTACTCCTTTGAAATGTACTTCCATCCTGCACTTTATTGAATCCCTTCATGTATTTGAATGTTGCTATCATATCCCCTCTCTCTCTCTTCTCTCCTCCAAGCTATACATATACAGATCCTTTATTCTATTCTGATATTTCTTTTACTGTAAACCAGTCACCATTTTAGTAGCCCTTCTCTGAATTTTCACTAAAATATCTATATCCTTCTGGAGATGGGGGTCTCCAGTATTGTACACAATACTCTAGATGAGGTCTACCTAGAGATCTGTAGAATGGCATGGTCACTTCCCTTTTTCTGCTACTAATGCCCCTGGCCATAAAACCCAGCACCCTGCTTGCATTCCCACCCACTTTATTAGATTCTCTTCCTACCTTTAAGTTATTAGAAATAATTACTCCCAAATCCCTTTCCTCTGTTGTCTCTGAGAGCACATTACCCTTAATAGTATATTTTTCCCTTGGATTTTTAAGTCTCAAGTGCAATATTTCACACTTATCCACATTAAACTGCAGCTGCCACACTCTTGTCCATTCTTCTAATTTACCTTAATCATTTGTCATTTGGCTCATTCCCCCTGGAATGCCTAACCTATTACAGATCTTTGTATCATCTGCAGAAAAGCATACCTTACCTTGAAGACCTTTTACAAAATAACTAATAAACATATTTAAAAAGAATGGACCCTGGTACAGATCCCTGAAAGTACCCCACTAGTAACATTCCTTTTGTCTGAATATTCTCCATTGACTACCACCCTCTGTTTCCTGTCACTCAGCCATTGCCTTATCCGTTTAACTATTTAACTATTTTGTCCTTGAATGGTTTTGGTTGACACAGCTATACCAGTTGTATTGTACTGCATCTGTTTCAGCAGATCCAGGTTATAGATAACATTGTTTCTATATAGCTATACATTGTGGGATCTGACCCACAGAAGAAATGCATCTAAGCTGTAAGTGAAAATATATCATTATTTCTGTAGAGTTTGTAGCAAACAGCCATAAAACAAGTTATTACAAACTGCTAAACAGTTTGAAAGCTTTCTGTGAAATTATAGGTGCTGTTGCAAAGGGGCTGTGCAATACCAATGTCTACATCTGATGATCTAGAGATGATCATTATTATTCTAGAGATGATCATCACTATTCTCAAAAGAATCCATTTAACCAACAGTATTGTTCATTTTCCATATAATGACTAACTCATACAGCAATGGCTAGCAACGATAATCATATCTGCCTCCATTTGATTATCCCATCTCTTTCAGGTTTGTCAGTTGGTGAAATACTTAAAGAGCGCTAAACATCTTTACACTAATAGCAAGTCTGACAAGCCAACAACCTTAACGCCCATCTATTTTGTTACTGAAATGACCCAACACACCACCAACCAGGGAACATTTACGAAGTTTAAACAACCCATTGCTTGGTGTGGTTTGCATAGTTCTGCACCTTCTACTTCCATATGAGTATAAGCAGTAGTATATACTATATATAGGTTCTCTTTGAAGCAACTCTTATGAAATTGTGTAGGTGTGTTTTATGCAAATATATTTTTTTATAATATGTCCTTGATTTTCAAATAGAATTCACTTGGAATTATAAGGATATGTGTCTGCCACCCAAGGAATTAAGATTGATGAATTGTATAAATATGATTTCAATCAAAATGACAATATACTGTGACCCATTTCATGACATAGGGTGTGAAGCCTAAAACTACTGTTTTCAAGCACTTTCCTTGTGTCATTTCTATGCCTCTCTCATGATCTCAGAAAAAGACATAACACAGGTCTCTCTCAGGACTAAATAAATATATTTCTTCATTTACAGTTTGTATTAGATTTGAGTTCAATATACTATAACCAACAGAAAATTTTGTCATAATATAATTTCTAAACAGCATATGTAAGAATGAAAATAAAATGTAAGTCGCTGCCAAATAAGCAGATTGTGTAACAGAAGGGGATCTTTCAAAATCAAATAATGTGCACATGTGTAAAATAAGCACATTAGTTTCGCAGATATCAAAAGTATAAAATGTTAATGAATATATATTGTAGGTGTTCAAGAGATTCAAATCAATGGAGTTTCTTTGGATTATGTATGTAGCACATTGCTATTTTCTTTAGCTTAAGAACAGGATATACAGATCACTATATCCCATCAGAAGTTGTGAAGAAAAGACCTAGTGAATAAATGTTATAACTTTCCAGGTGGAAATACTTTATCAGGCAACATAGATTTCTAACTTGAAGTGGGAAGCAGAGCTATATGAGTGGCATATTTAGACCATCTAGCATAGGGCAACTGCATTAGGCACCAAATTATCAGGAAAACCTCAGCCATGTTGGCTATCCTCAGTTCCTCATATTACATAGTAACATAGTAAATTAGGTTGAAAAAAGACACAAGTCAGTCAAGTTCAACCTTTGCCTCATAACCCACAGAACATTAGCTACCAAATGAGTTAGTCTTCATCAGACCATCCTGTTTAGCCTACACAGTAAAATCAGACCATCCTGTTTTGCCTACACAATATAATCCTGTATGTTCCCTCCTGAAAGAAATGTGTCTAATCTTCTCTTAAATGTATCCATTGTATCTGACATCCTTAGAAAATGAATTTCAAAATGTAACAGCCCTTACTGTAAAAAAAACCTTCTTCGGCCGAATTTGAAACCTCCTTTCATCTAATCTTAAGGTGTGGCCCCTGATTATTTGATCAGGCCTTTGAATGAAAAACTCACCACAGAGATCCTTGTATTGACCTCTCATTTACTTGTACATTGTAACAAGATCTCATCTTAGTTATCTTTTCTCTCGAGTAAATAGTAGCATAGTAACATAGTACATTAGGTTGAATAAAGACACAAGGCCATCAAGTTCAACCTTCTCCTCATACCCTAGTGACTGATAATTTTATAGCTTTCCTACTACCAATTAAGTTAGTCTTTATCAGACCTTCCTGATCTGCCTACTAAAAACAGTATAACTCTGTATGTTCCCTTTTGAAATAAATGTATCTAATCTTCTCTTAAATGTATCCATTGTATCTGCCATTACCACCTCCTTGGGCAAGGAATTCCACAATTTAACAGACTGTAAAAAAACCCTTCCTCTGCTGAAGTCTAAACCTCCTTTCCTCTAATCTCAAGGGGTGTCCCCTGGAAAGTGTGATATGACCCACGTCTGTACCATAACGCTAGGGTAAACCCAGGCAACAGGAGCGAGTAGCTCCAGAACACTGGAACAACACAGTAGTGACTCTAACTCCACCACCTTCACGAGGCCAGGTGTGAGGACAGTGCAAGACACTTCCACAACCTTTCACTAGGAAGGTGTAGCTAGTATGTGAACGGCCCTTGATAACCTTCACAGACTAGATAGGAGGACAGTGCAAGGCACTTCCTCAGTCACACCAGGCAGGTAAAGAATAGCACAACTATACCCTACCGCTAGGGTATACCAGAGGCAAGGCAAAGCGGCACCTAGAAGGCTAGGTGAGGCAACATCCAAAACAGACAGACCACAGGAGGTCAGTGACACAGACTGACCAACAAGAACTGCTAGGTAGCGAGTGCAGTGAAACGGTAGACCCAGGCAACAAGGATCTCAATAGCCGGGGCTGGGTAGCCGAGGCTGGTAATAGCAACCGGGAGAGTAATCAGAGGAAGCCAGGATTCAGAGCGGATCCGGTAGTCACACGAAGCCAGGAGTCAGAGCCGGATTGGGTAGTCAGACAAAGCCAGGAGTCAGAGCCGGATCGGTAGTCAGACGAAGCCAGGAGTCAGAGCCGGATCGGGTTGTCAGACGTAGTCAGGAGTCCGAGCCGGATCAGGTAGTCAAATGGAGCAGGAGTAATACACAGGAACAGCAATGGACCAACACAGCACTAGGCTCAGGTACACCACAAAAGGGCACTGGTAACTGGAAATGCTGAGACCTTTAAGGCCTAGCAGATGGGCGGAGAGATGACATCACTAAACCAGTGACCTATAAAAACAGTGACTTTCATAGAGCAACAGCCAGGAAGTAACACGGTCGCTGTTACAGCAATTAAACACTGGAGGCAATCACGGGCACCGTGATACCCTACAAACTTATAGGAGTTCTTCTACTACTGCTAATCAAAGTACCTCTTATATGTTAATGGTGTGTCTCCAAATCAGATCTGTGAGGGTGCTTCAGGTGGGATCTCAATGATGATGTGCATTTTGGGTGGGATTAGTCTAATATGCATGTGGAAATTTATCCTGTGTAATGGCACTAGAGAGCTAAAACGTGATGCTTCTGAGGGGTGACTAGCCATTGAACAGGCCATTGTGGTGTTGTTTGTCCTCAGAAGCCTCTCACATTTTATATGCTTGTTTTGAATACTCGGGGGGCTCCCTAAGAGTGAAGGGTAATCCAGACATGGACCCCTTGCTCTCAGTGCCTAGGGAATCCAGCTGCACCCTCCTGATAAGGCCCAACAAGGCTGAAACGTACGTCGGGGGTTAGCTGGTGTTCCCATGCAGGGGGGACTTGCCCGCCCTTTTGGGCAGGATTAGTCTAATATGTATGTGGAAATGTCTCTTCTGTAATGGCACTAGAGAGCTAAAATGTGATGCTTCTGAGCAGTGACTAGCCATAGAACAGGCCATATGTATTATTAAGAGCCGTGGACATATTTTGTTATATTAACTGCACAGTTCACCTGCTTGATGGCGCAATTCACTACATAAATATCATGTGTCAGGACCCACAATGCTGGATGAAGGCATCGCAAAACCAGAGTAAGATGACAAGGTAAAAGATCACAGTCTTATACTGCAGCCATTAATATAAATGCATGAGACAATAAGTGGAGCTGTTCAGTCAGTACTTCAGCACATTGCAACATCTCAGCCGACATAATATTCCCTCATGCTAGAGTTCTAATGCAGAAGGAGAGCGGGAGTACACATATGAAGTGAAGTAAGTGATGTATCTGTTTCAACTCTGAAGCCCAAGAGATGAGAATCTCACCCTTTTGATGCGGGCAAGATTCTCATGTTGCCCTTTTCTTCCCAGTGACATGGTTAATGCACCATTTAGTTGCTTGCACAATAGTGTATGACATTTTGACAGTAAACCATCTTCCCTAGCTCAAAAATTGTGCTGCTTTCTCTCTCTCTAACAAACACAAAATGACATGAACCTGAACCTGAAAACCTTTTTATAATTTCCAGGTAGGAATAGAAGGGGAACTTTCTATAGGTGGAAAAATTAATTCTTGCAATTGATTTCAATGCTTGAGAAAGACTGAAATGCAGAAAATCTGCAATTTTCCCATAAAATTTCCTGCACTGTGTGGAGTGGCAGTTTTCACCTGTTTTGCTTTTAAAGGGCTAGTAATATCAGAAAAAAGTATTAACTATATGGTAGATACAATTAAAAGAGAGTACTTGCACTTATTCGTATCTGTCAAACCGTTATGGTTTGAGAGATATAGGAAAATGAAGTTCTCTGGTCCCTCCCCTTTCTGCTTGATGAGCTGTAAATCTGTCAGAAGCAGATTCTGGTAGCTTGACCAGATGCAGCTCTTCAGCAGCGCTAATATAACAATATCTGGTTTGCAAGCACACTTTGTAGACTGTTCCAATGAAGTATTTATTTCTAAATAGTGTGATTTCAGCTCTGCTGAAGAGAATCTGTCTGGTCAAATGACTGGAATCTGCAGCTGTCAGCTAGATGGCAGACTTGAGTGAAACAGCCAGGAAAAGTTAACTTTAGCAAGTTATATCTCTCAAACCATAAAGATTTAATGTCTACAATATTAAATCAACTTAAAATTAACCATTACTATCCCTTTAAGATGACACAGTTTGCACATCCCTAGTTGGGATTTGTAGTAGTTGTCCATAATGCTTGATGGGTATTATATTTATGACCCTGACATTAGAATGACATTTAGAGAGATAGGTGAAACAGATGAGATGAACGCTAGACATAATTCAGTACTTTTCAATGGATGTGTCCTGTCCATAATGCACTGAGGCCAAAAGTTAAAGCCTCTTGGGGATAAAATGATACAGTGTGATATCAAGTAAAAAATGATGATTTCTGACGATCTATTGAATACTTTTTCTCTCAGCTGTAGGCTTTTCTTATTCACAGTTCAACCCAAGTTGACTAGTAGTCTTTTCCACCCTTGAAAATATATAACCTGGAAGAATGAAGGCTGTTGGTGGCTGAAAATCCAGGCTGTAAAAGTAATTTTCCCCAGGCAAAATGCAGTTAGCCTGTCCTTCATATTGGCCTTTAAGTCAGAACATAGAGCTTAGAGATAGTGGTAAGTACAGAATATCAACTCTCAGCTATTAGATACTGAAACATAAGTATTCAACATGGGTAAGCGGCCTTGTCAGAAAATTGATTTTCTGGCAATGGAAGAAGTTAGAAATGTGATTGTTCTGAAAATGTTGAGAACTAGGAGAAAGAAATAATGCAATTTAATCCTATATACTGATATAGGCAACCCATTTAGTACATCAACATAACCCCATAAAAAACATAGTAGCAAATAAAATTGCTCCCTGCTGTGCTACAAACTTACAGTGTATAACTCATGCTTTTACTTGTAAAAATGTCTGCTTGCAGTAGTATAACATTACAGAATATAGCCCAGTGAAATATAGACATCTATAGAATTCTGATGGTTAAAAAAATGTGGATTTAAATGTTTTTTTCTTTATGGTATAGTTGGTGCAGTATGACTCAAATTTTTTTCCTCCTAATATATAGGAAAGTAAAAATGCAAGGACACTATTACAATGTCACTGTGCTATTTTACTTTTTTGCTTGTCTTGTATACTACAGATGTGCTCCAACATGCCATTTTCCATACAATGTGCTTCATACACATGTGCTAAAGTTGAATGAAAGCAGGAAAATGGTCGATTGGGACAAATGTTATTATTGTACCATCTCAGTACATCACCCCCCCCCCCACACACTAAGTAATTAATTTCATGGCTCTTGTCCTTAAAGGGTTAATTGAATAATTTAATTCAGGGGTAGGGAATGTGTACCTCTTCAGGTGTGGCTGATCTATAATACCTATTATCCTTAGTTGGACAATGAACAGCTGATGGTAAGAGGAGGTGAAATACAAAAACAGCAGTAGAGATATACGTATGCCCCTTCCAATTCTCTCTCTCTCATGTGCTGATATTAAGCTTTTTCCAGCCTAGCTCATTGTATTGAAATCAACAGTAAGGACATGCTTGCCCTCCACATGGTAAGTTTCCCTTTTTTCCGCAGAAATAGGGTGTCAGGTTCCTACAGCATGCCAGTCTTTTTTTTTTTTAGACAAAGAATAAGCATCACAGTTTTGCAGATAGTTATAGTAAGCAAATAAAGTGACATTGCAATGTAGGCCAGTAGTTTGTTCTGTGAGTTAGGAGAGTCTGTGGGACTCTGGGGGACTGTGAAGGGAGAAAGAAGGTAGACACAAAATACCACAAAAAGTTGGTTGCTTAGAGGGGAAGGTATGATACAAGTTACTTCCTCATCTGGCTGTTAGCTCTGTGTTAGGGGAATATGGGGGTGTGAGAAGGGATCATATGAGATTTACCCCAAATACCCTAAAATCTTGTGTGACTGACTGGAAAGACACAGACAGCATCTAGATCTGTATCATCATCATCAGCCATCATTAGGTCATCCTCAGTATCTTGCACCCTACCCATATATTCCTCTAAGCTTTTAGAGGTGTCAAACAATTTCTTTTTACTCTCACAAAGTTCACTCCTACTTTGAGGACAGGTTCATTAATGCTTGTTAGTCTCACAGTCAGATGCAGCAGTTGGTGTAGCTGCTACACCTTCTTCCATTATGCCATTGCCATCATCACCACTAGAACGCGGCTCATTGTTGTCTTCAGTGTTCTTATTTGTTTTTTTTACCGGTGGCAGTGGATGTTTTGGTGGGACCTTGACAAACTGAATCCTCCCTGGGAGAAGAGGGATCATCATCATTTATTGCAGATGCTTCAGCAATCATGGCTGCAGTTTAATTTTGAACTACCACTTTACTCCCACGTCTCTGCACTGCTCCACCTTTCCACCTCTCCCTGCCTCTTCTGCATTTGCTGGACATTACTCAACTATTGTGTGTGTTTTTACTCTACAGTGCACAAGTGATGGAGTGTGATGTCTTGCCTTAGCCCTCAACACCCTATCTTTACACAGTTTGTCCCCCAAAAAAAGAACTGAAAATCAAAATAAAAAACTTCTTTCCACAGAATTCACCAACAATGAGACAATAACAGCAAGATCAACAAGGAAACTGCTTGGACTGCAGCTGCAGTCAGACAGAATGTTGGGGTATTTGGGGTCAACCACCTTTGCTCCCTTCTCATACCCCCAGACATGTCCAACACATATATAATAATAATAATAACAACAGCAATATCATCAAGCAAATTGGACCCCATCTGCCTGTGTCTTGCCAGTCACACCAAATTTTGGGGTGTTTGGGGTCAACCTCCTTCCTCCCTTCTGACCTAGACTCCCCTAATACAGACTCCCTAAACTAATTTTCACTTCCCCTTTATTTGCCTATCTTCTCTAGATCAGAAAACATGCTGCTTTCACCTCTCACAAACACAAAATGGCATGCTGTGAGAGCCTAACACACTTCTATATGCTTGCAGGAAAAGAAGAGAAAACTGCCATGTGGTGGAAAAAATTCAGTCTTCCATTTGATTTCAATGCAATGATCTAGGGGAAAAAAATGGGAAAACTGTACTTTTCGCAGGAAATTTTTTCTCCATGCAGGAGGTGCCATTTTTTGCTGCTTTTCATCCATCCCTACTGAATATTGGCAATGGTGCAGAGCTTTAGTGCAAGCTTTAGTGCAAAGTATAAGAACCTTATTTTATAATGAAACATTACTATGTCTTTAAACATTCAACATATTACAGCAAAGCTAGGATTGAAACAATAGTGTGTGGGGGGCTTAAATTAAAGCTAGCCCTGTAAACAATTGTATGCAGTTTCAGGCTTGCCAAAATACTGATTGCAGTGTATCGAGCTGTGAGACCGGCAGACATGAGGTTATGCCCAAATAATAATGGTATTTCTTTGTTAAGTAACATTTTGAAAGAGCAGTGACATTTCATGGCAGTGATGGGCAACCTGCAGCCTACCAGCTATTGAAGACTCCATCACCCCTAATCACCCCGGGGGTCATCATGGGAATTGTAGTTCTTGACTGCCAGAAGGCCTCATGTTGCCCACCCCTGCATTATGAGTTGTCATGTTAATTGTAGGTAGTCTCACTAATGCTAATCTCATTTATAACTGGTAATTTTATAAAAAGACACATTGAATATACAGATTCCAAACCTCTATTAATTTTATATAATACTACAGTCTATTTTAAAATATTGTCTTTGTTGCCATAGAAACTGGCAGTATTCTTGTCATGGCTTTCCTAAGGCATGTATTTTTTTTAGATTCACACAGACATTGACGTGCATTGGTTTAATCTGATTGAATTTAGATACATCCACCCACACACATTCACACAATGAAATATTGATATGGAAAATGACTGCAAATCCATTGGCCCAAAATCCTGATATCTGCACCACATGATGTGTCTAATAATTTAACATTGAATAAAAGCTTTGAGGTAAAAATATACTTATGGAAGTATTACATAAAAAGCTGTATTTTGAAAATTGCTAATGCCAAAGTCCTATTTTTAGTCTGAAAACATTTCACTTTGAAGCTATGTCTGTCATACTCACTTATTGCAGATTCCTTTATAGAGACATCCTGAGGTGGTACAATGAATGTGTTGTCAGGTAAGGAATATATTTTTCCATTGCATTTCTTACTGAAGTTGGTGCTGCATTAATAAGTCTGTCCAAACTGTGCAGTTTCGAGGTCATTGAGGCATTCTGTATTTTGGATAAGGAAAGTCTATATTAATCTTCTCTATTTAAGTTGTTTGGATAGGTTTGACTAAGTAGCAAGTTTTTAAATATTTGAAAGCTTCTTTTAGGGAGAATTGTAATGAAGATACAAGATGTTTCTAAGATTCACTTGACTTTAATCAGCAGTGGGAAAGTTTCAGAGAAATAGGAAAAAGATTCATATTTGTCAGCTAAAATGAAGAATTGTTCCTGATTAAAATGGAAAGTATGCTATGTAATATCTCTGTTTAGTTTTGCATTATGATGATTTTATGTTTATCTAGTGGCATCTTTCAGAATATAATTTAAAGGGATAGTATTGCCTGAAAATAATTTTATTTTATATTGTAGCCCTTAATAAAACATTAAAAATTAAATAAGTCATCTCCCAAACCTTTATGGTTTGGGAGATATTAGCAATTAAAGTTTCCCCTGGAGTGATGTCACTGCTCAAGCCTTCAGATTTGTAATCCGGCCCCCAGACCGGCCGCGGCTCTTCAGCAGTGCCGAGATCACGATCTTTAAAAATAATTTCTTCATAGGAATGGTCTACAAAGTGTGCTTGCAAGCCAGGCACACTTTGTAGACAGTTCCAATGAAGTAGTTCTTTTTAAAGCTCGTGATCTCGGCACTGCTAAAGAGCTGCCATCTGATCTATGGACTGGATTCCAAATCTGTCCACTAGATGGCAGACTTGGCTAAAACAGCCAGGAAAAGGGAACTTTACTTGCTAATATCTCCCAAACCATAAAGGTTTGGGATATAAGACATATCATTTTTAATGTTTTTTTTAAGGGCTACAATATAAAATAAAATTATTTTCAGGCAATACTATCCTTTTAAATTGATCCATTTTTGCCAAATAGATGTATCTGCAATTCAAGTCACTCAATGTGACAACAATTACTGATAAAAAACTAAACATTCCTGGACATAATAGTTTTAAGTCAAATTATGATATTTTACCAATCTCTGTTTATAATTACACATATCCAAAAAAAAAAAAACTATAAAAATCAAGTACTGGATACAAATGAGCCTTAGGTGCTAGAAAAATTTATTTAGAAAATGTTTTACCATGAAAAATACTTTTCACATATGTCCTGGGTAGTTTTTACAGTAGGAAGTTACATACATAAATACAAAATAGAGAAACAATGTAAAAACTATTTATTATACATAGTTACATGTTTTTAGATGCAAAGAAGCAATTATTTTTAGTTTTTAGTATAGGAGAAGATCTGATTTTGGGCAGGTTACTTCAAGCTATCTGAGCACTTTAGGACAAGGCAGTTCAACCTTATTATTTCTTGTAGTGTGGTATAGACAGTGAGATGTTAACAGTGGAGTGGAAGTTATAGTTAGAATGGAAAGCTGGAGTGACCATAGTTCAGGTAGTTTGGTAACTTTCTAGAGAAGTGGTTATAAACTAGGCAAAAAAGTTGAAGGGCACATCTATATGCATGTGTTTAATTATTTAAATATGCATAAATGGTTAAGTTTACATCCAGAAACCATTTTGTCTGTATATATTTATTAGGCCTGTTTGTGTCTTTAAGAAGCATTAGTTTAATTTCTCTGGAAATGGATTTTTCAAACTTTTACACAGTATATGTCCTTGAAGGAGGCCTCTTTCTACATTGAACAGGAGCAGGAATTTTATCTAGTGTGGGAGAACTGCACCTGGTGTTTCTATGTAGGGATATGTAGTTTCACATTCCTAAGAGAAAAACTCATCTAATTAATATTTCACATTATGTTTGATAGATAGGATGGTCTTTCCTGAAGATTTCTGGTAGTAGACTGCCATGTAGCCGCATGGTAGATTTATTTAAGTTCGTATGTATAGCTTGATATATGGTATTTACCAATCAGAAAGCTTGATAAAAATTTAAAGATTACCTAATATTCTAATTCTCTAAGTAGTGACCTATGAAAGATAAATGGGTGTACCTTTCTGTTAAGGGGGGTTTATGTAAAATAAGCATTGTACATGGAGAAATAAGGGCTTTTGTCTGGCTGAATTTCCTAGTTGCTGTAAATAAACCAGGCTGATTCTCATTGAGCCTGAGAGACCACACCCTAATCTAAGACTAGTGAAGTATAAATTTACTTATCTATACCTTGATGAGGCTGAAAAGAGACATGCATCCATCAAGTCAAACCCATGCCAAAAACACCCCTGTTAATCCAGAGGAAGGCAAAAAAATCCCTCTGAAGCCATTTCCAATTTAGCCCCAAGTGGATAAAAAAATCCTTCCTGACTCCAAATGGCAGTCAGATAGTTCCCTGGATCAACATTCTATCTGCACTGAAGCCATCTGTCATAATTTTGTGTTAGATAGACATCTATTGCTTTTTTGAAAGCAGTTGGATCATCTGCAAGTACAACATCCCGAGGCAAAGAATTCCATCACTTTATTGCCCTTACTGTAAAGAATCCCTGCCTTTGTTTTAGTTGAAAACACCTTTCCTCTGACCTCTTGTTCTTAGCTCAACTCTTTGCATAAATAATTCATTGGATAATTATTTGTATTGCTCTTGAATGTATTTGTAAATGGTAATCATATCACTCCTTAGACGTCTCTTCTCTAATGTAAACAAACCCAGTCTGGCTAGTCTCTCTTTATAACTCAGATCCTCCAATCTCTCTATCAGTTTTGTTGCACATCTGCACCTTTTCCAGTTCATTAATGTCTTTTTTAAGAACTGGTAACCAAAATTGTACTCCAAAAATTTATACAGAGAAAGGATGATATTACCATCATTTGCATTAACACTAGGGATGGGTGAAAGATGTTGGTGTGTTCCTGCGAGAAATATCATACAAAAACCACATTATTGTCCGCTTTTAAAACAGAAAATAAGATTTCCTAATTTTTCACCCATTGGCCAAAATTCCCCGCCAATTTTTCATTGGCTAGAATGTTTTCGCCCATTGATTTATGTTGTTTACGCATTTTCACTATAAAAAAGTGACATATTCCAGGAAGTGAAACACAATAGAAGCAGCTACAGAGCGAGGTAGACATGCTGTGCTGTTCTGCTATTATTTGTTTGTTAAATTGAGGCAGGAGAGGCTCATAGTATCACGGTCCCCGTGCTTCCTGGCGACATTCTGTCAGTTTCACTCACAGCTAACTCTTATTGGTTGTAGTGTCTTGTCCCACCCAGTATTTGTCTTTAAATACTGGGTCCTGTCACGTCGCTGTTGCCCTTTCGTGGTGTTTCCGTTGCCAGCGCTTGTTCTAGTTCTCTGTGTGATCTCTGTGTACCGACCCGGATTGCCTGACTACTCTGCTGTATCTGTTCCTGCCTGTGTACCGACCCAGACTGCCTGACTACTCTGCTGTATCCATTCCTGCTCCATGTACCAACCCGGCCCGGCTGACGTTCCTACTCTGTGTACCGACTCGGATTGGCTGACGTTCCTGCTCTGTGTCCCGACCCGGCCCGGCTGATGTTCCTGCTTGTGTACCAACTGGATTGGCTCATTCCTGCTCTGTGTACTGGCCCGGTAGGGCTACTGCTCCTGGTATTGGTGCGATCTGCGGTCCCATTCCGGTCCTCGGTCTGGGGTTCCTCTTCCAGGCTCGGTCTCTGGACTACCCTGTTGAGCCTCAGAGTCACTTGTGCAGTCTAGTCTCGATACGGTCAGTGTCGCACGGGTGACATTCCGGTGTCTACTCCATCAGTGCACCACGGTACGCTTGACCCTCCTTCCTGCCTTCAGCTGAGGTTGGTGTTTCGTTGGGTGTCTCAAGCTGTGTTACCATCAGGCAGTCTTTGCTGGTCTTGGCTTTCGTTAACCCCTTCGGGGAAGGTGTTACTTGTCACCGGTCATTCACAGTTCAGTCTCCGTTGGGCACCCATCCGGGCATACTGTCTCAGTCCTGCTAAGGCAGATCTATTTATCCTGGGTCTCAGTTGTCTCCTGGGAGTTTCTCGCTATTTAAGCACTCCCTGTGCAGAATGGGAGTTTCAAGGGCCTCGCACTATTAGGGCCTGCTCACTGTGTTGGCCTAATAGTAATCTGTTCCTGGCTGCCTCGGTTTTGAGTTCACATGATCATAACCTGACCTGTGTCAGTATATTGTATGGTCTGTTTGTACATGTACTGGACCCGTGTGGGTATAGATTGTATTTTTGCCATAACCTGTCCTGTGTCAGTAATGTATTGTGTTACCTATAACCGTGAGGGTTATATTCACTAAACCTGTTCAATAAAACTGTGTTTTATTTCATCTACTGAGTCTGAGTGTCATTAAAACCGTAACACATAGTGACTGCTATCTCTATGAGCAGTAAAAGGAGGAACTAGAAGGACCCTTATTATGTGTCCACTGAGTCTGAGAAGGATTAAAAAGTGAGCAGTACTGAACCAATGCTGTCCAGTCCCCATAAATCACCCCTAGAGATCTTGGGGAAATTAATGGGGAGGGAGGAAGAGAAGGGTAGTACTTGTGAGAGCAGGACAAGTCAGTTGACTGTGCCTGCTGAAAGACATGCTACAACTGCTGCCAGTGCCACCATTTCTGTACCTGCTTCCACCATTGTGTACATGCTGCCACCATTGCTGCCCCTGCTGCCACCATTGCTGCCCCTACTGTCACTAGTGCTGCACCTGCTGCCAGACGTTCTGCCCATGCTACTGCTACCACCATTGCTGTGTCTGCTGTCAAATGTGCTGCCCCTGCTGTCAACAGTGCTGTACATGCTGCCAGTGCTGAACCTGCTGCCACCAATACCTTGCCTGCTGCTAGTGTGTCTTGTAGTACTCAGGAGGTGGGGAAGAAGAAGATGGTGTCAAATGAACAGCAAGGGAACCTAAGTCATACTTGCCATTCCCAAGCAGTCCAACCAGTCCTAGTAGTAATACTAAGGTCCAGCAGCTTGTTAGTGTTAGGACATAAATAGAGAAGAATCTGAAGCACTAAAGGAAAATAATAGGGTGTAACACTATTATAAGTGTGGGTGCCTAGTGGATAATAGTTATATAGAAAAACAAAAAGAAAAACAGATACCACTTTCTTGGCACTCCAAATTATCCCTTGAATAATATCATGAGTAGAAAGGCAAAAGAGCGCTTTCAAAGAAGAACTTCATATATTAAGAACAATACTTTATTGGTGATTAGTTTAAAAACAGAGAGTAAAGAAAGAAATGTGAAGAATTAAAATATACTTTCGCATGTGGAGACTCCTTCATAATAATGTCTATACTATGTATAGCTATGTCCGTATAAAGCGATTTATTCTGATAGAGTAATCTAGTACATCCAATACTCTCCTGAGCACCTATTAATAAAGATGGAAATCATTAATATAGTAACCTCGTGCCTATTATTCTAGGATCAGTGCACTCTCTCCCATTTGCTCATCACATACATTTATAACCAAGCGGGTTCGGGATTTCTCAGCGGTTACTCCGTTAAGAAATATGTCTTAACCCTTTCTCTGCTTAACCATAAAGTAAACGGTTAGCAGAAGGTAACCATTAACCCTAGTTTGTCCGCAGATAAATGCCTACGAATACTATTGTATCAGAGGCGAGCAATCTCCAAAAAGATCCTAGATAAACTATAAGGAAGTTCAAAGTCCTATTCCCATCCCATGACATTAGGGGCATTACATCACAAGGGGCCTAAACAGCACAATGCTGTCTGTCCACACGGACATTCCTTATAGTATAATATCAAATGCTTCCATCATAGTGCATCATTCTCAGAATTTAGTTAACATTATAAGTGTCTCCACATGCTACTACAGCCTGACGCGTTTCTCCCGATAAACGGGCTTCATCAGAGGCAAACACCGACTAAATATAAAACGCCGGT
This sequence comes from Rhinophrynus dorsalis, assembly GCA_037306005.1. Taxonomy (NCBI): domain Eukaryota; kingdom Metazoa; phylum Chordata; class Amphibia; order Anura; family Rhinophrynidae; genus Rhinophrynus; species Rhinophrynus dorsalis. The sequence continues at coordinate 92,969,968 of CM074718.1, read as the reverse complement.
TTAAATAGGTATTTCCTCTTAGCCTCATTTTGATTACACCAATCAAGTTGTCTCAAATCAATCTATATACCTCCTTGTCATACTTGATTGACATGAGCGAAAACTTTTTGTATCATCGACTCATGTGGAGGAAACAATAGCAAACAAAGTCCTAGATACTAATTAACTGAGTATCTTTCGCACATAACCAGTCTATCATAGCCGAAATAATAGTTTTCTCCCCATAGCAAGACTTTAAAGGCAAATAAGTAATGAATACTCAAGATTCGATCCATATACTAATATCTATTGGTGATACATTAAATATAAAGAATTATTACAAATTATAAAATATAGTAACTCTATATATAATTATTGGAAAATATAAGACAAAGTAACACTATGTATAATAATTATTATTAAATCCAAAAGATATACAGAAGTGTTCCCCCAATATATCCACAAATATCCAATATTATTAAGTTTTCAATGGTACAAAAAAGAAAAAGTCACCAATATAATAATATATATGTGATCCCCACATAATTACAGAAATACACCATAATTTTGTGTCTCATTGAGCCCAAACGGTTGAATTGTATTAAGATTAAATATCCATTGGCATTCTCTTTTTAATAATGCCTGTACATAATCTCCTCCTCTGATTCCCAGAGATATTTTATCCAGACCCCAACACTTAAATATATCAAGTTTAGAATCATGTTGTTCCAAAAAATGTCGTGCTACTGGAGATAATTTCTTATCTTTTTTGAGATCCTGGTTCGCATTCTTAATGTCACGAGTATGTTCCAAAATTCGTTCATGTAAGGTTCTTTTTGTCATCCCTACATAGTATTTGGGACAGCTACATTGCAAACAGTAGATCACTGCTCTACTTTTACAATTAATGTAGCCCTTTATTGTCCTTTTCCTATTAAACCGATCTATCATATATTGGGTTTTTTCCATATATCTACAGGTACTGCAAGAGTAACACGGATATGAGCCCTCAATAGGGAATTTTGTCCTAGATCTTGAAAAATGACTTTTAACCAACTTATCTCGTAAGTTGGGAGACCTTCTAAATGTCACTGATATTTTATTACCTATAATATCTTTCAAAATATCATCATGTTTCAAAATATGTACATGTTTATTAAGGATGTTTTTAATTTTATTCGGATCTCCCCCAAAATCAGTAATAAATCTGATCTCTTGTTTTGACTTGTATTTAGGTTTTTGGTAAAGTAAGACATCCCTATTAGTATGAAGTGCGCGATTATATGCTTTCTTAACACATGTTGAGGTATATCCTCTCTCCAAAAGTCTCTTTCTCAACTCAGTACTCTGAACTTTAAATAGATCAAGATTTGAACAATTACGTCTGATACGTAAGAACTCCCCCACTGGAATATTACTTTTTATTGATATAGGGTGTGAGCTCTGAAAGTGCAAAATAGAATTTGTAGCTGTAGATTTCCTAAAAAGATCTGTAATAATTGAATTATCTTCTGATTTAATAATAGAGATGTCCAAAAAATCAACTTTCTTGGCATCAATATTATATGTTAATTTCAAATTAAAGACATTATTATTAAGTTTGTCAATAAATTGTTGAAATAATGTCTCACTACCATCCCAAAAAATCAAAATATCATCGATATATCTCAAGAACAAAATAATATGTGCTGTGAAAACCTCATTTTCTTCATTGAAGACGTGTTCGCGCTCCCACCACCCCAAATATAGATTTGCATATGTGGGAGCGCAAGCACTCCCCATTGCAGTCCCCCTCATCTGAAGATAAAATCTGTCATTAAAGGTAAAATAATTATGAGTAAGAATATATAATCCCAACAAAAAATCATTGGTATTTGATTCATCACATGACTGTGTTTTCAAAAAATATTCTACCGCCATACATCCTTCTCTGTGATTAATACTAGTGTATAATGTTTCAACATCACACGTGATTAATTTAGTATCCTGACTGACAGATATATCCTGTAGTTTTTGTAACACATCCATAGTGTCTCGTACATAAGAAGGCAGGGTGACAACAAAGTCTCTTAATCTGAAATCCAAATATTGACTTGCTTTTTCAGTCAATCCTTCAATCCCCGAGACAATAGGTCTTCCACTTGGTCTATATCGATTTTTATGTATCTTTGGGAGGAGGTAAAAGGTTGGTACTTTAGGATTTGTTACTTGCAGAAAATTAAATTCTTTATTAGATATTAAAAGATCTTTCTTTGCATCCTCAATAATTTTATTATAACCTGCCAAAAAGGCCTCGCTGGGATCTCCCAATATCTGTTTATAACAATGTCTATCACCCAACTGTCTATTCGCTTCATCCATATACATATTAATAGGCCACACCACTACATTTCCCCCTTTGTCTGAGGGTTTAATAAGTACATCATTCCAGCCCTGGATTTCTTTAATTGCATTTTTTTCAGATTGATCTAGATTTACGTGCGAACTCTTAAAGTCACAGTCCAAAAATTCCTCACTAACAAGATCCAAAAAAACCTGTACATGGGGGGAAATATGAACTGGTGGGGTAAATTTCGATTTAATTTTAAGTTGGTTCATCCAATTTTCAGGCTTACTATCTTTCAAAAGCTCTTCTAAAATTTTTATAGTTTCAATATCTAAATCATCCTCATTATCAACTGTCAAATTAGGTTTATCAAAAAACTTTCTAAGGAGTAATTTTCTAACAAAGAGATGTAAATCCTTAATAAGAGGGGTAGGGGGTCATCAAATACCAACATAGGGCACAATTATCAGATGAGACCAAGAACCAGTCAAAATCAGGGTACAACTCAGAAGGGATAAATCTCTAAGCTCAGCACAGATTAATGTTTTGGAGAGGGGTTTGTCTTTCTCTCCTTATACTGAGATAAATAAGTTCACTCTTATTAAGGATTTACATCTCTTTGTTAGAAATTGATTGGAATGATGTACTTATTAAACCCTCAGACAAAGGGGGAAATGTAGTGGTGTGGCCTATTAATATGTATATGGATGAAGCGAATAGACAGTTGGGTGATAGACATTGTTATAAACAGATATTGGGAGATCCCAGCGAGGCCTTTTTGGCAGGTTATAATAAAATTATTGAGGATGCAAAGAAAGATCTTTTAATATCTAATAAAGAATTTAATTTTCTGCAAGTAACAAATCCTAAAGTACCAACCTTTTACCTCCTCCCAAAGATACATAAAAATCGATATAGACCAAGTGGAAGACCTATTGTCTCGGGGATTGAAGGATTGACTGAAAAAGCAAGTCAATATTTGGATTTCAGATTAAGAGACTTTGTTGTCACCCTGCCTTCTTATGTACGAGACACTATGGATGTGTTACAAAAACTACAGGATATATCTGTCAGTCAGGATACTAAATTAATCACGTGTGATGTTGAAACATTATACACTAGTATTAATCACAGAGAAGGATGTATGGCGGTAGAATATTTTTTGAAAACACAGTCATGTGATGAATCAAATACCAATGATTTTTTGTTGGGATTATATATTCTTACTCATAATTATTTTACCTTTAATGACAGATTTTATCTTCAGATGAGGGGGACTGCAATGGGGAGTGCTTGCGCTCCCACATATGCAAATCTATATTTGGGGTGGTGGGAGCGCGAACACGTCTTCAATGAAGAAAATGAGGTTTTCACAGCACATATTATTTTGTTCTTGAGATATATCGATGATATTTTGATTTTTTGGGATGGTAGTGAGACATTATTTCAACAATTTATTGACAAACTTAATAATAATGTCTTTAATTTGAAATTAACATATAATATTGATGCCAAGAAAGTTGATTTTTTGGACATCTCTATTATTAAATCAGAAGATAATTCAATTATTACAGATCTTTTTAGGAAATCTACAGCTACAAATTCTATTTTGCACTTTCAGAGCTCACACCCTATATCAATAAAAAGTAATATTCCAGTGGGGGAGTTCTTACGTATCAGACGTAATTGTTCAAATCTTGATCTATTTAAAGTTCAGAGTACTGAGTTGAGAAAGAGACTTTTGGAGAGAGGATATACCTCAACATGTGTTAAGAAAGCATATAATCGCGCACTTCATACTAATAGGGATGTCTTACTTTACCAAAAACCTAAATACAAGTCAAAACAAGAGATCAGATTTATTACTGATTTTGGGGGAGATCCGAATAAAATTAAAAACATCCTTAATAAACATGTACATATTTTGAAACATGATGATATTTTGAAAGATATTATAGGTAATAAAATATCAGTGACATTTAGAAGGTCTCCCAACTTACGAGATAAGTTGGTTAAAAGTCATTTTTCAAGATCTAGGACAAAATTCCCTATTGAGGGCTCATATCCGTGTTACTCTTGCAGTACCTGTAGATATATGGAAAAAACCCAATATATGATAGATCGGTTTAATAGGAAAAGGACAATAAAGGGCTACATTAATTGTAAAAGTAGAGCAGTGATCTACTGTTTGCAATGTAGCTGTCCCAAATACTATGTAGGGATGACAAAAAGAACCTTACATGAACGAATTTTGGAACATACTCGTGACATTAAGAATGCGAACCAGGATCTCAAAAAAGATAAGAAATTATCTCCAGTAGCACGACATTTTTTGGAACAACATGATTCTAAACTTGATATATTTAAGTGTTGGGGTCTGGATAAAATATCTCTGGGAATCAGAGGAGGAGATTATGTACAGGCATTATTAAAAAGAGAATGCCAATGGATATTTAATCTTAATACAATTCAACCGTTTGGGCTCAATGAGACACAAAATTATGGTGTATTTCTGTAATTATGTGGGGATCACATATATATTATTATATTGGTGACTTTTTCTTTTTTGTACCATTGAAAACTTAATAATATTGGATATTTGTGGATATATTGGGGGAACACTTCTGTATATCTTTTGGATTTAATAATAATTATTATACATAGTGTTACTTTGTCTTATATTTTCCAATAATTATATATAGAGTTACTATATTTTATAATTTGTAATAATTCTTTATATTTAATGTATCACCAATAGATATTAGTATATGGATCGAATCTTGAGTATTCATTACTTATTTGCCTTTAAAGTCTTGCTATGGGGAGAAAACTATTATTTCGGCTATGATAGACTGGTTATGTGCGAAAGATACTCAGTTAATTAGTATCTAGGACTTTGTTTGCTATTGTTTCCTCCACATGAGTCGATGATACAAAAAGTTTTCGCTCATGTCAATCAAGTATGACAAGGAGGTATATAGATTGATTTGAGACAACTTGATTGGTGTAATCAAAATGAGGCTAAGAGGAAATACCTATTTAAACCGGCGTTTTATATTTAGTCGGTGTTTGCCTCTGATGAAGCCCGTTTATCGGGAGAAACGCGTCAGGCTGTAGTAGCATGTGGAGACACTTATAATGTTAACTAAATTCTGAGAATGATGCACTATGATGGAAGCATTTGATATTATACTATAAGGAATGTCCGTGTGGACAGACAGCATTGTGCTGTTTAGGCCCCTTGTGATGTAATGCCCCTAATGTCATGGGATGGGAATAGGACTTTGAACTTCCTTATAGTTTATCTAGGATCTTTTTGGAGATTGCTCGCCTCTGATACAATAGTATTCGTAGGCATTTATCTGCGGACAAACTAGGGTTAATGGTTACCTTCTGCTAACCGTTTACTTTATGGTTAAGCAGAGAAAGGGTTAAGACATATTTCTTAACGGAGTAACCGCTGAGAAATCCCGAACCCGCTTGGTTATAAATGTATGTGATGAGCAAATGGGAGAGAGTGCACTGATCCTAGAATAATAGGCACGAGGTTACTATATTAATGATTTCCATCTTTATTAATAGGTGCTCAGGAGAGTATTGGATGTACTAGATTACTCTATCAGAATAAATCGCTTTATACGGACATAGCTATACATAGTATAGACATTATTATGAAGGAGTCTCCACATGCGAAAGTATATTTTAATTCTTCACATTTCTTTCTTTACTCTCTGTTTTTAAACTAATCACCAATAAAGTATTGTTCTTAATATATGAAGTTCTTCTTTGAAAGCGCTCTTTTGCCTTTCTACTCATGATATTATTCAAGGGATAATTTGGAGTGCCAAGAAAGTGGTATCTGTTTTTCTTTTTGTTTTTCTTGTTAGTGTTAGGAGTAGCGATGGGTGAAAGTTGTCGCCGTGTTCCCACCAGAAATTTTGTGAAAGCCACATTGTTATCCGCTTTTTTGTGGGAAAATCCACTTTAAAACTAGCTGTTAACATCATCGCATCTATTGCCCATTGGCCAAAATCTTTCGCCATTTTCTTAATGGCTAGAAAGTTTTCGCCCATTGATTTACATTGTTTTCACACTTCCGCTATAAAAAAGTGATGTTTTCATTGAAGGCAGACACAATAGAAACAGCTACAGAGCAAGCTAGACATGCTGTGCTGTTCTGCTATGATATTTAGCAAAAATTGAGGCAGGAGAGGCTCATAGTGACTCCTATCACTATGAGCAGCAAAAAGAGGAACTGGAAGGACCCTTATTATGTGTCCACTGAGTCTGAGGTGGAGGAGGAGGAAGTGACTAGCAGTACTGAACCAAGGCTGTCCAGTCCCTCTAAATCACCCCAAGGGAGGGAGGGGAGGGAGAAAAGGGAATGTGACGGAAGGGAGAAAAGGGAAGGAAGGGAGAAAAGGGAATGGGAATGGAGGGAGAAAAGGGTAGTACTAGTGAGAGCAGGACAGGTCAGCTGCCTGTGCCTGCTGCAACACGTGCTGCCCCTGCTGCCAGTGCCATCATTGCTATTCCTGCAACCACTAGTGTTGTACCTGCTGCCAGACTTGCTGCCCCTGCTGCCAGTGCCACCATTGCTGTACCTGCAGCCACTAATGTTGTACCTGCCACCAGTGCCGAACCTGCTGCTAGTGCTGAACCTGCTGCCACCAATACATTGCCTGCTGCTAGTGTTTCTTGTAGTACTCAGGGGGGGGAGGAGAAAATGATGCCAAGTGTGACAGCAAGGGACCCTAAATCACATTTGCCATTCCCAAACAGTCCTGCCAGTGCTAGTACTATTGTTACTAAGGTTCAGCACCTGGTTAGCGTTAGGAGTGAATTAGGGGGTAATCAACAATATCCTTATATTACTAGTGACTGTGAGATTGAGGAGGAAGACTCTGCGGCTGAGCTTGATGTGGTTGGTGTTAGTAGTAGTAGCAGTAATGGTGAAGCAGCCAGAGTGGTAGGGGAAACATTTGAGAGCATCCAGACTAGCGGCCAAGGGAGCCCACAACGTTATTCTGACTCTGGGAGTCCCCTTCCCTTCACTACAGTGTCCCAGTTGAACATGATCCTTAAGCGGCCACAACTGATGTTGGGGGACAGCAGGCTCAGAATTAATACTATCACCACCAGCAGGGGCACAGATCAGCTGCCTGTGCCTGCTGCTACTGCTGCTAGTGCTAGTCTGCTTTCTTCTTCAGGTCAAAAGGAAATGGCAAGTGTGACATTAGGGAACCCACTGTCACATTGCTCCTCACCTTCTCCAAGCAGCAGTGAGATGTCTGGAATAGAGCAGCAACAACAACAGCATGTAGGGACTAGTGGTGGTGGTGATGATGATGCTGGAGAAGCTGCGATGGAAGAGACATTGATGGCCTTTTTAGCAGAAACTGAGAAGGAATGGGAGACAGGGATGAGGATGGGCATCACCACCACCACTACAATGACATTTTGGAATTAGAGGAATTTGCAACTGCTCTAATTCCTTCTGATGCTGAGATGCAAGGGCAGCAGGATGCTGAGGAGCAGGTTAGTGTGCCACAGACCACTGTGGACAAAGTGGGAATGGGGTCAACAAGTGATGCGGGACTAGGGCAAGTTCCACTTGCCAGCAGTAGCAATACTCCTGATCCTGGTTGCAGTGCTGAATCTGAGGCAGTAGCAGCAACAGCAGCAACGTTATCCACTACCACAGACACTCAAGGGCAATATGGAGGACAAGAAGAAATAGGCCATTCTTCTCCATCTGTTGCCTTCCCCCTGAAGTCATCATGGGTGTGGGATTATTTGTCTGTTGGGGCAGGCACGGTGCAGTCATCAGCAATGGCACTGTGCACAATTTGTGACAAGTCAGTGAAAAGGGGAAAGGAGGGAACACACCTTGGCACAAGCTCCCTGATATCACACATGAAACACAGACACCATGACATTTACATCAAACGTGTTAAAGACAAACACCCACCACAGAAATCAAGCACCGCTTTTGCTGTCCCTGACTCTCCAGAGAGCAACAAGAGGTGAGGCAGAGATCAAAAGAGAAGGAGGAATAGAACAGCTCAGGCAGAGACTGGAAGTTCCAGGATGAGTGAAACAACTAACTCGCCATCACCTTCTAGGGTAACTACATCTTCTGCCAATCCACCTCGTTCATTACCTCCCCCACCAAATGATAGCCACTCTGTTGATGTTAGGATTTGGCAGTTCGTCTCTACCCATTGCACACTGTGCAGTGCACTGACCACACATGTCAGTGTGATGGAGGAGAATCACAATCAGTGCATTAAGCTGCATCTGAGGAGATTCCATCCTGCAGAATACGCTAATATTGTGGCAAGGAAGGTTCATCATTACTATTAAACTGTCAGCAAGTTGTCATGTGTCTTTAGCAGGTCTGGAAAAGGGGTACAGTGACAGTGGCAGTACTTGGTTTCGGGTGTAATGGTGTTTGGATACAGTTGTGTCCCCAGATGTTATTTACTACACACACACTGTGCACATTGCACATTGCTCTCTACTGCCCGGAGTTCCATCCTGCAACTCTTCAGTTGCTCCGGAGCCTTATCAACCCCTCCTCGACTCGCATCCTTCGACGAGGAGTCGACTACATCGGGGTTCGATGCCTCTGCTAGTCAACAACCAGACCGTCCATCTGTCTGACCAGTGCATCCAACAGCGCCAGACATTGAGAGGGAGAAACCCGGGTACGACGGCGAAAGGCGACACAGTCCCTTCTAGCTTCCGTTACAGCACAATAATGGAAAATATGGCAAATAAATACCTGTGTACAGATAAGGACTACCAATCACCTTATGTCACTCCTGCACTGGGAACCGGGTCATGACATCACACCCTGGGAGAGGTCATAGTACACCAATGGATAAATAAATAAAATAAAATGCAAAGGAAAAAGAAAAAGAAACCACTATAGAACAAAATAAAGTAAGGGAGAAGTGAGAACAAACTTATTCTCAGTACTGATACAGGCCGGAGGTCATCATCAGCAGCACAGTGACGGGACTCTGGCACATTGCGGAGAGCGCCGGCCGCCAACATACACCAGACAAGAATAAGTGCCACACTTTAGTAGATCCCATATATGCAATCTCATCAAGAAAAATGCCCAATAGACTGCAGCTCATCAAAGGAGCATCCAACCGGCCAATATAGATCAATCAAGACAACCATCTGTGAAAAACTAGTATGTAATAACTTAAAAATCCCACAGATACAAGAACCAAAAAAGAATGTGATGTGTATAAATATCCCAAGTATCACAACAATGATATTAGGATAGACACAAAGTAACTGATTTGCTTCACTAACGTCAATCAAGAAAAAGAAAAAAATCTTATTGAGATACCTATCCATATGTAAAATACATATTAATGGAATACAAAGGACAAAATGAAAAATGACTAGATCCACATGCACAAAAGCCGATAGCCGTAGCATTGCAATATATGATCCATGATAGAGTCAGTCATCCGTTTGACAAAATAACCAACACAATGAAATGAAGTAGGCAAGGTTCAATGTCCTCAATCTTAGACCACATCATCCCATGACATAACCCGTACATGAAATATCCATGAAAGTGTGGCACTTGTTCTGGCCTGGTGTATGTTGGGGCCGGCTTGGCTCTGCAATGTGCCGGAGTCCCGACACTGTGGTGCTGACGCTGGCTGCCGGCCTGTATCAATACTGAGAATAAGTTTGTTCTCACTTACCCCTTACTTTATTTTGTTCTATAGTGGTTTCTTTTTCCTTTAGCCTAAGACCCCGGTATTTTACAATATACCTAAAATTCATAAGTCAATACACAAAACCCCTGGCAGACCAATCATTTCTGTCAGAGGATCTCTTTGTCAAACATTGTCCCAATATATTGATTTTTTTCTAAAGGGTATATGTTAAAGGTACACAGCTATATCAAGGGCTCTAACTTTATCCAAAAGCTCCCTAATACTCTCTCAGATGATACCTTATTGGTCACCCTTGATATATCTCATCTTTACACTAACATTTCCCATGATTTAGGGAAAGGGGCAGTATGTACCTTACTTGAATGAGATGATCATTATGATGGGCCGCCAGTTGATTATATGCTATTACTTATTGATTGTATACTAAATAAAAATACTTTAAGTTTGAAACATCATATTTTTTACAACTGCACAGCACAGATATGGGTTCAAACATGACACCGTCCTATGCATGATTGTTTATGGACTACTATGAGAAAGTTCCATGACAAGTGAAACTACTATGTCGCCATCACCTTCTAGGGTAACAACTACATCTTCTGCCAATCCACCTCATTCATCGTTACCTTCCCCACCAAATGATAGCCACTCTGTTGATGTTAAAATGTAGCAGTTCGTCTCTACCCATTGCACACTCTGTGGTGCACTGACCACACATGCCAGTGTGATGGAGAGTTGCAAATGGCATCTGAGGAGATTCCATTCTGCATAATATGTTAAGATGCTGTCAGGGAGGGTTCACCATTACTATTAAACTGTCAGCAAGTTGTCATGTGTACTTAGCGGGGTCTGGACAAGGGGTATAGTGTCAGCGGCAGTACTTGGTTTTGGGTGTCATGTTGTTTGGATACAGTTCTGCCCCAGATGTTATTTAATACACACACTGTGCACATTGCAGTTGCTGATGAGAGCCACAGTTCGTGCTCTCACAACCATGATTTTGGAGGAGGGGCAGGTGGAGAAGATTTAGTGGCCAACTTCTTTTCTCCACTGGGAGCTACTTATTGCGCTGCTACTGCCTCAGGCACATCACTGGAGCCAATCGTGGCAAGTTGAGCCTTCATCCTCCATCTTCCATGTTACTGCTAGTGTTGATCCCATTCTCTTTCAACTGCCTAATCATCCTGCTGCTAAAACAACTCAGCAGCAGCAGTGAGAACAGCAGGAATCAGGAGGACATTTGACAGTGGGCACTGTAGGGCATTTTTATTTTTTTGTGCTTTGAAAAAAAAAAAACATAGTCCTACAAAAAAAATAAAAATTTTGGAGGTTTGTTACTAACAATCCTAAGTCCTACAAATCAATGTTTACTCAGGGCTTGTGCCTCTAAGAAGCCTAAGTCCTACAAATCAATGATTCCTTAGGGCTTGTGCCAAATAAGCTTAAAGGGATAGTAATACTTCGTTTTAACTTTATTTTATTTTGTAGGCATTAAAAAAACATGAAGAATGATATAAGTCTTATCTCTCAAACCTTTATGGTTTAAGAGATATTCACAAACAAAGTATCCCCCCCCTGTTCAGCCAGATCAGAAGGGAGGTGCCCAGGTAGACTGCAGAGAGGGACAATCTTCAATTAAGATAATGGAAAAAGCTGAAAAACTTGTCAAGGGGGGAAGGGCTTTCATTGTTTTCATACAAAGAAAATTGTCCCCTTCTGTTATCTGTCTGGTCATACAACCTGATCCACATCTGAGAAGAGATGGCTTACACTAGGAAAAAGGGGCGGGGAGGGGAACTTTGCTTGTTAATATCTCATAAACCATAAAGGTTTGAGGGATAAGACTTATATCATTCTTCATGTTTTTTTAATGCCTACAAAATAAAATAAAGTTAAAACGAAGTATTACTATCCCTTTAAGTCCTACATCCCCCATCCTCTATAAAATACTCTATCAAGTCAAGTATCAGTCCACCCCAGTGGCAGCTTATGTCAGGGGGTTCCTGTCTTTATTACTTTACATAAAAATGTCTGATTTTATTGATTTATTTTTTTATTAACTGTCCCCCAATAGCAGTCAAGAAACACCCCAAAACAAATTCCCTGTTCAATTGATTCATTCATTTACCAACACAGGCACCCTCCTCATACCCCTTTTATACCATGTCTTATGGGGGGTTTATTTGTATTTAGGATTTATTTTATATTAACTACCTCCCCCAATCCCAGTCAACAAACCACCCCCCAAAAAACTCCTGTTCAACTGATTCTTTCCCCACCAACACAGACACCCTCATGCCCCTTTTATCCTATGTCTTTTGGAAATAAAATAATATTTGCTCTGTGTTGTGTGTAACTTCAATGTTCCCATTGATTTCAATGGAATGAGCTAGGCAAAAAAAGCGGGAAAAAGCAGAAAATCAGATCTTTTGGCGGGACATTTTTCACCAAGTGGAAAGTGCAATTTTTCACCAATTTCAGTTTGAGGTGGAAATTTTAGCCCATCCCTATTTTTTTGTTTAGTTTCTAGATTTTGTTCCAAATAATAAAATGGTCTAAACTTGAAAAATAAGACATAAAAAGCAACTTGTGATCTTTCATACGTGTTTAATTCTTTGTAACACATTTTTAAAAGTGGAATTACTTCTGAAAATACTTTCTTCCTTTTACTATCAACCCATGATCCATTTTTTCATTATAATGACTGTTTTAACATGGCATGTCAGTCATAGGCTGAATTAACTAACCTTTTGTTTGCTATATAATATACGTTTATAAAGTAAAGCCAATTATATACAAGATTTGTACTCTCCTCTTGGTGGAAATTGAATCACAAGACAAGAATTGTCATTGACCTGGAAAGATAATGGCAAGGAGACATTTTTGAAACCAGAGAGCAGATAGAGATGGAAGTGCTTGGATAACACACTAGAATCTGAGCAAAGGCTGGCTGTCAGACTCAGGAGAATAAGTGGTTGCCAGGCACATTAAGGAGCGTATGAGATTGTTGGAATGTTATAATATTGCCTCTACCTGTTAGCTTTTTTATCAAATGAAAATGCCCAGTTGTCATTGGACTCAGCTGAACTCCAAGTATTTCTGTTTATATTTCTGGCTTGTTTACCTGTCTGAAGTGCTTTTCACCATGTTCTGGACTTACAGATGAAGAGTTCTATCAAATATAATTGTAAAGTGCCTTTATCTATTCTTAAGCACTGTGTGTATGAAATAATAATAAGTGACTCTTTATTGCAACATTTAAAGGGATAGTAATACTTAAAATGTAAAAAAAAAAATGTTGTAGGGTTTATCCCCCTGAGTAAAACAAGAGTACTCCCACTGCTGAAAGATGTTTTGTTCAAAAGTTATTAATTTTCAAAGTTGAATTTTTTAGGTGCAATATCACAGTGGCCTGATATTGTACAGTGGCGCTGTTGCTACACAATCCTATGGAGATTTATGGTCCCGGGACCAGAGTTGTCCATAGGATTGTGTAGCAACAGCGCCACGGTACAATTTCAGGCCACTGTTATATTGCACCAAAAAATTCAACTTTGAAAATGAATAACTTTTGAATGAAACACCTTTCAGCAGCGGGAGTACTCTTGTTTTACTCAGGGTGATAAACCCTACAACATATATTTTTTTACATTTTAAGTATTACTATCCCTTTAAAGAAGTGCAAATATACTGAGAAAAATACCTGTATATGCCTTTTTGCTTTGTAATAACTGTGCTATTTTAATAGACATTATTTCTACATATTTTATGAATTAATTAAATATTGACCAGTTATAATCCTATATAATAATTCGCTAATTCGTGTGTAACGCACGACCTGTGCAGTAGACACTGCTGCGCGTGCTGCAGTCATGCGCAGTGGAGACTGCCCGCGCCGCGGCTGATACAGAGCTGGGTCCAGCTCTGTATCAGCCGCGGCGCGGGCAGTCTCTACTGTGCGTGACTGCCCTGCGACCGGGTGACAGTGGCACTGTGGCCCGTGTAACGGGCTGTTCAACTAGTTATATCATATTAAATTAATTAATAGTGGAAGCCAAAATAAGTGTGTTAAAGCTTATACACTAGGTGTCAAGGTTGCAGGTCGCTAGCCAACAGGTAAGGTCACAGAGGACAAGAGTCTCTGGACCCCAGGTAGCAGAGGAGGCCGCAGCTGAGTCGATGGCCGGTAAGGGATGTGCCAATCCACCAACGCCAGCCACCTGGACGACGGCCGACGTGGGTGAAAAGGCAGTGGGCCACCACCAAAGGATAGGAGGCTCACCTTGGTCTATAGAAGGGTGAGCAGGTGGAAGACCACACTACAGTGGAATTCCTGGAAGCCCCCTCTAAGAGAGGAAAGGGATACAGGACGGAGGCACCACCACACCCCACCACCACCGTGACCACAACCCTGTGATCCAGCTGGAGGACTGCAGAGGACCCTCCCCCCAGGACCCCCCTCCAAGACAGGCAAGGGACCAACAAAGAGCAAGATCCCCCGTCCCCAGGCAGAAGGGCGAACACACAGCAGAGGCAACCCCAGTCCCACCCCCCACTACCCCTCCACCCCACAGAGACCCAGGGAAGGAGGGAGAGAGGGGCTACCCGGGCCCACCCCAAGGCACCCGCCACCCAGGAGAAACAGGAGAAGAACTCAGCCAGTAATCACTTACCTTAAGCCAATCCCAGGGAACAGGAGCCAGGAACCACGAGCAGAATAATTCCCAGAAGCTGCTGGCTAGGAGAGGCCCGGGAGACAAAGGAACTCCTGGCCAAGTCACGAGGCTCAAGACCCCAAACCCAAAGCCCCAACCCTGGAGTCCGGTGGTGTCTGCCCAAGAGAGGCACAATCCAACCCACCAACCAGGGAAGGAAGGACTGCTGGTCCTGTGCGGCGCAGCCGAACCACCGGAAGAAGCAGGCCTCAGATTAAGTGCCCCAACAGAGGCGTCTAGGGAGTGCACCGCCCGGCCGACGAGACAGACAGCCAACCCGCCAGTCAAACCCGCAATGCGGGCGGAAAGAAAGGACGGGACTCCAGGCGGCTGCCCCTGGACCCACGGACTGACTGACAAAGGGGACCAGGCACGGAGGCGGACCCCCGCCAACAAATAGAACAGGGAGGACCCAGCAAGTGGGAGGCCGCCAGCCGGAAGGAGGAACGCTCACTGACAACGCAGGAAGAGGAGAATCCGGAAACTGACCTGAATAATCGGGCAGCGCCGGTACACATTACCATCTTTAAATAGGGATGAAGTTGAGGGCGTGACAGTGCCCCCCCACTAAGGGGAGACCTCTGGGCGACCAGGCTTATCAGGATGATCCCTATGGAATCTCTTCACCAATGTAGGAGCATGGACCTGGGACGCTGGAACCCAGGAACGATCTTCAGGGCCATAGACTTTCCAATCGATGAGATATTGGAGATGCCGACGGAACAGATGAGAGTCCAGAATCTTGTGCACCTCAAATTCAGGTTCACCATCTACCAACACTGGGGGCGGAGGAGGAGCATGGGAGGAGTACCTGTTGCGATAAGCAGGCTTTAATAGAGACACATGAAATGCATTATGGATGCGCAATGAAGGTGGAAGAGACAATGCAAATGTAACAGGAGACAACTGACGAACGATCCGATATGGACCGATGAATCTGGGACCGAACTTGGAGGATGGCAATCGTAAGTGCAAGTTCCTGGTGGAAAGTCATACAGAGTCCCCAATGGAATACCGAGGGCTAGGAGAACGTCTCTTGTCAGCAGCAGTTTTCTGAAGCCGAGCCGCCTGCGTGAGGCGTGATTGAATAGTAGACCAAAGGTGCCGAAGGTCATCTACCATCACATCCACTGCTGGAACCTCCGATGACATGGAACATGGGGAAAACCGTGTATTATATCCAAGGGCTGCAAAGAATGGAGAACACCGTAGAGAATCATGATATCTATTGTTGAAAGCAAATTCCGCCACCAGCAGAATATCCATCCATGTGTGTTGGTCGTGCTCCATAAATTGGCGTAATAATAATTCCAAAGATTGATTTGTACGTTCTGTGAGGCCATTGGTCTGAGGATGATAAGAAGAGAAAAATTGAAGAGAAATTTGGAGGCGGGAGCAGAAGGCTTTCCAAAAGCGAGCCACAAACTGAGAACCTCTATCGTAAAGGACAACCATGGATCCGGAAGACATGTAACAGGAAAATTTCCGCCAAAGCTGGCGCAGTAGGCAGACCAGGAAGGCCGATGAAATGGGTTTGTTTAGAAAATCTGTCCACAATGACCAATATGGTGGTACACCCCTTGGAGACAGGTAAGTCCACAATAAAGTCCATGGATAGATGTGTCCAAGGAGATGATGGGATGGGTAAGGGGCACAACAAACCCGCTGGATGCTGAAGCGAGGGCTTGTGGCGAGCACATGATACACATGCCTTGACAAACTCAGAAACATCTTGACGAAGAGAAGGCCACCAGAACTGACGTAACAAGAGGTCTATGGTTTTGCGGATTCCTGGATGGCCAGACACCGGAGAAGAATGGATCCACTGAAGAACCTCGGGATGAAAACGGGGGGGAACAAACCAAGTTCAGGGAGGTTGTGCAGCAGACCGGCCTGTCTGAGCTCTTTTGATTTTTTCCAGGGTAGTAGATGAAATCGGAGCCACAATCTTGTCGGCCGGGATAATAGTCTCTGGGGCTACCTCCATCCCAGGCTCAAATTGGCGGGACAGAGCATCCGCCTTGACATTCTTAGAACCAGGCCGGTATGAGATGATGAAGTTGAACCTGGTAAAGAACAGGGCCCAGCGAGCTTGCCTGGGAGTAAGACGACAGGCCGACTCCAGAAACTGTAAATTCTTATGGTCCGTAAATATCAATACAGGTTCCACCGATCCCTCCAAAAGATGACGCCAATCCTCCAGTGCGAGTTTAATCGCCAAAAGCTCTCTGTTCCCAACATCATAATTGTGTTCCGCTGGTGTAAAACGCTTGGAGAAAAAGGAGCAGGGATGAATCCTGTTGGAAGATAGGTCACGCTGAGACAAAATAGCACCAGCCCCAGTTCAGACGCATCCACCTCCAAAATAAACTGGCTTGAGGGATCTGGGAAACGTAGGACAGGTGCCATGGTGAAAGCTTGTTTTAAAGTATTGAATGCAGACAAAGCTTCTGGGGACCAGTGAGAGGGATTAGCTCCATTCTTAGTCAAGGCAGTAATGGGGGCTATGATGGTAGATATTTTCTTAATAAAACGCCTATAATTATTGGAGAACCCCACAAAGCGTTGAATCCCCTTAACATCCGTGGGGATGGGCCATGAAGTGACTGCCTCCACTTTAGCTGGATCCATTACAAGGCCTGAAGGTGAGATGATGTACCCTAGAAATGCAACAGATGGTTGTTCAAACACACACTTTTCCAGCTTGACATACAGTGAATTCTCACGAAGATGAAGGAGGACATCCTGGACATGATGCAGACTGGAAGAGTAAATAAGGATATTGTCCAAATAGACAAGGACATGAGAGAGCAGCATATCTCGGAAGATGTCATTTACAAAACCTTGAAAAACGGCAGGGGCATTGCAAAGCCCAAAGGGCATCACAAGATATTCGTAGTGCCCATACCGAGTGTTGAATGCCGTTTTCCACTCATCTCCAGTACGAATCCGAATCAAATTATATGCTCCCCGCAGATCTAATTTCGTGAAAACCACCGCTCCCCTAAGTTGTTCTAGGAGCTCAGGAATAAGTGGTAGAGGATATCGATTCTTAATGGTAATGCGATTAAGTCCTCTGTAATCCACACATGGGCGGAGAGAGCCATCTTTCTTAGTTATGAAAAAAAACCCAGCCCCTGCAAGGGAAGAGGAGGGTCGAATGAATCCTTTGGCCAGATTCTCCTGAATATAGGTGGCTAAAGCCATGTTTTCAGGTCCAGACAGAAGATTAGTCTTCCCTCTAGGAGGCACGGAACCAGGAACCAGGTCAATGGGACAATCACAGGAACGATGAGGTGGAAGAGTGTCAGCTAATTTTTTGGAAAAAACATCCTGAAATTCTAAATATGCGTCAGGAATGATAGTGGATGTCTCAGCGTCAGCTTGAATTGCAGAAAGCGCCGGAAGCACTTGTTGAAGGCATGTTTTAGTACAAGCAATACTCCAGTAAGTCAACTGCCCAGAAGTCCAATCAAAGGCAGGGTTATGAACCCTAAGCCAAGGCAGACCAAGGATTACAGAAGCTTTAGGTGACGAGATGGCATCCAAAACAATGGTTTCTGAATGCAGGATACCAGTGCGCATAAGTAGAGAGGAAGTGTCCCATAAGACCAGTCCATTGCCCAAGGGTCTGTCATCCATAGTGGAGACCAAAAGAGGGGCTTGTTTCCGAACCAGAGGGATGCCCATCTTAAGGGCCCATTGGAGATCAATAAAGATTCCTGCTGCTCCGGAAACGATAAAAGCTTGTGTCTTCACTGTGCCAGAGGACCAGACAATTTGAATGGGCACCATTACTCAAGACGAGGTAGGAGAATGGCAAGATTTCATGCTTAGGAAGTCTCCTACATTAGTCCCTAAGCTTTGGAGTTTCCCGGACGAACCGGGCATTGCCGTAAAAAGTGACCTTTCCCACCACAATATAAACACAGGCCTTGTGCCCGACGCCTGCGTCTCTCAGCATCCGATAATTTGTTAATAGAACCTACTTCCATTGGTTCCTCAGGAAAAGGAACAACAGCGGGTGGGAGGGTGGGATTCAAGAGTCCCCTAGCCTGACGACTGCGCTCCCTCTCTAACTGACGTTCCTGAATGCGCATATCCAATTCTAAACACAAAGATATAAATTCCTCTAAATCCTCCGGAATGGTTTTACAAGTCAGGGCATCCTTTAATTTTTCATTAAGCCCCCTGCGGAAGGCTGCAATCAATGCTCCGGGATTCCAAGTTGTTTCGTATGCTAGGGTGCGGAATTCGACAGCATATTGTCCCACGGAGCGATTCCCCTGCCTAATCTCAAGGAGGGCAGCCTCAGCTGAGGCTCTTCGGCCGGGTGTGTCGAACACTAATCGGAATGTCTTGATGAAAGCCTCAGAGTCTTCTAAAAGTGGAGAGTTCTGCTCCACCAGGGGTGATGCCCATGCCAATGCTTCTTCCTTCAGCAATGAAATAATAAACGCCACCCTAGATGCATGAGTGCCAAATGATGCAGGGGCTGATCTGAAGTGTAGAGTACAAAGGTTCAAGAACCCTCTGCACTCAGAGGGTTTACCCGCATATTTT
Organism: Rhinophrynus dorsalis; assembly: GCA_037306005.1. Taxonomy (NCBI): domain Eukaryota; kingdom Metazoa; phylum Chordata; class Amphibia; order Anura; family Rhinophrynidae; genus Rhinophrynus; species Rhinophrynus dorsalis. Next base: position 92,950,673 of record CM074718.1, on the reverse strand, counting down.
TCTGGTATGGGCAATTTGGGTGGTATAGCAGGAGTAGGAGACTCAGTCCATGAGATTCCTGAAGCAGAAGGTGCTGCTGCTGCCGGTTTAGCCATAACAGGGTTTGTAGTAATAGTTGAACCCCTCAACATTTCCAAGATAGCATCCAGTTTGCGGTCTAGGCTTTGGAGGTGAGCCTCATGAGAAGCCAGCACCTGTTCCTGATGGCCCATCCTTTCCGCCATCTCTGCAGGGTCCATATCCTGGCCCAATTATTCTGTCAAGGTTGCAGGTCGCTAGCCAACAGGTGAGGTCACAGAGGACAAGAGTCTCTGGACCCCAGGTAGCAGAGGAGGCACCAGCTGAGTCAATGGCCGGTAAGGGATGTGCCAATCCACCAACGCCAGCCACCTGGACGACGGCCAACGTGGGTGAAAAGGCAGTGGGCCACCACCAAAGGATAGGAGGCCCACCTTGGTCTATAGAAGGGTGAGCAGGTGGAAGATCACACTACAGTGGAATTCCTGGAAGCCCCCTCTAAGAGAGGAAAGGGATACAGGACGGAGGCACCACCACACCCCACCACCACCGTGACCACAACCCTGTGATCCCGCTGGAGGACTGCAGAGGACCCTCCCCCCAGGACCCCCCTCCAAGACAGGCAAGGGACCAACAAAGAGCAAGATCCCCGTCCCCAGGCAGAAGGGCGAACACACAGCAGAGGCAACCCCAGTCCCACCCCCCACTACCCCTCCACCCCACAGAGACCCAGAGAAGGAGGGAGAGAGGGGCTACCTGGGCCCACCCCAAGGCACCCGCCACCCAGGAGAAACAGGAGAAGAACTCAGCCAGTAATCACTTACCTTAAGCCAATCCCAGGGAACAGGAGCCAGGAACCATGAGCAGAATAATTCCCAGAAGCTTCTGGCTAGGAGAGGCCCGGGAGACAAAGGAACTCCTGGCCAAGTCATGAGGCTCAAGACCCCAAACCCAAAGCCCCAACCCCAGAGTCCGGCGGCGTCTGCCCAAGAGAGGCACAATCCGACCCACCAACCAGGGAAGGAAGGACTGCTGGTCCTGTGCGCCGCAGCTGAACCACCGGAAGAAGCAGGCCTCAGATTAAGTGCCCCAACAGAGGCGTCTAGGGAGTGCACCACCCGGCCGACGAGACAGACAGCCAACCCGCCAGTCAAACCAGCAATGCGGGCGGAAAGAAAGGACGGGACTCCAGGCGGCCACCGCAGGTAGGGTGGCGGTGGGGATCCCGGAACGCCCCTGGACCCATGGACCGACTAACAAAGGGGACCAGGCACGGAGGCGGACGCCCACCAACAAACAGAGCAGGGAGGACCCAGCAAGCGGGATGCCGCCAGCCGGAAGGAGGAACGCTCACTGACAACGCAGGAAGAGGAGAATCCGGAAACTGACCTGAATAATCAGGCAGCTCCGGTACACATTACCATCTTTAAATAGGGATGAAGATGAGGGCGTGACACTAGGTCAATGATCCAACCAACCTTTTGAAGCAAGCAGGGGATGACCTTATATATATATTTTTTGCCATTATTATGTGTTTTTAACAATATATATTCTGTTGCCTGATATTTGATAAAGGAACTTTATTGTTCCGAAACGCGTCATACAGGTTTATATATCATGTGTATGTACTGACGTTAGTTGGCAAAGAAAAGAGATATATATTCAATATGTTTTAATAAATACAATTTTAAACTGTGGTCTCGGATTTTCCTATTTAGGAAAAGCAGCTGAATCGGGGCAGCTAGAGATACCCCGCTGGAAATTGCTGGTTGTATCAACAACCAGCACATTATTCGTGGTGTGAGTAGTAGATCAATTGTTACTGAATCCAAGAAGGATCATTTATTGTTGGTTTGTGCTTTTCTGCCTTCTGTTTCTTTGTGGGCAAAAGCAATGTTCACTTTAATCCAGGAAAATGAAACCTATAATATGCAGTTGTTTTGGACTATAGTTCTCATTTTTAAGCATAGCCGAAAAGTCCCATTTTGTTTCCTTATGAATTTTTATGAAAAAAGCTCACTTTTCCTGTGGAAATTCCCACCAATAGCAAAACCTATAGATTTTCTGAAGTTTTGCTGATACCACAGATTTTCCAGTAAGAACATTTTCATTTCCCACCTCTGTTTTTCAGTGGCTGTGATACATCTCTTCACCATACTGGAAAAAACCTAGAACTTCCCTCTATGTGGCTTATTATGGAATAGCAGAGACTGGAAGCATACAGGGAGCTAAAATAAAAAAAAATGAAAGAAATTTGTTTTCAGTGCTGGCTAGCAAAATGAATGTCAGGATAAGCTGGAAGGACACTGCTGATGCTGCTGGATCAGATATGAAGGAATCCATCAACAGTAAAGGGAGCCCACTTTCCTCTGCCCAAATGATCCCCCAAATGTTTCCCCTAGGGATCTGGGGAAGTATAACGTAGAAAGAGTCACAAGGTAGCAGTATGAACAGCACATGTCAGATTTCTGTGCACCTCCATCAACGTCCTCTTCCTCTTCCTTTGGTGTACCACCTTTGCCTCCATTATCTCCCACAGCAGCTGATAGCGAGTCTATATCTATGAGGATCTGTCAGTTTATGAACAACCATTGCACATTGTGTAGTGCACTGACCACACCTGGAAATGTGGTTGTGAGTAGTGTTGAGCGAGCATGCTCGGCCGATGCTCGGATCGGCTCGAGCATCGCTCTGCTCGGCACATGGCGGTACTCGTACGAGTACCGCATGTGCTCGCCCGCCATGTTCGGGTCTCCTCCCCGCACGTTTTGCGGCTGCTGCGCAGCCAATAAACGTGCAGGGAGGCTCTGACATCGGTGTAATGCCAGCAGCCATGTTGGCTGCTGGCATTACACTGATTGGCTGGCCAGAACCCGTGGTCAGGTGCTGTATAGCACCTGACCATCGAGTTCGGCTCAGTCTGAGCCAGGGAGAGCTGAGGATAGGAAGGGAAAGGCAGTGTAGGGAGGAAAAAAAAAATTGTGACAAAAAAGAACCAAAAGTCCTTTTTAGGACTACTGTGTGTGGGGGCAGCAGGTTATTTTGTGTGGGGGGAAAAAAAAAAAAAAAAAAATATTCTGTTTAGTGTGAAAAGTTGCAGATTAGAGCACATTCTGTTTAGTGTGCACAGTTGCAGATTAGAGCACATTCTGTTTAGTGTGCAAAGTTGCAGATTAGAGCACATTCTGTTTAGTGTGCAAAGTTGCAGATTAGAGCACATTCTGTTTAGTGTGCAAAGTTGCAGATTAGAGCACATTCTGTTAAGTCTTCAAACTAAAATATCAAAGTCACGTATTCCATTCAGTGTGCGTCGCCGCAGTTTAGCAGCACATTCTGAGTACTGTGCAGAGTTGCAGAATAGGAAGAAATACTGTTAAGTCTTCAAACTAAAATATCAAAGTCACATATTCCATTCAGTGTGCTTCGCCGCAGTTTAGCAGCACATTCTGTGTACTGTGCAGAGTTGCAGAATAGGAAGAAATACTGTTAAGTCTTCAAACTAAAATATCAAAGTCACATATTCCATTCAGTGTGCTTCGCCGCAGTTTAGCAGCCTATTCTGTGTACTGTGCAGAGTTGCAGAATAGGAAGAAATACTGTTAAGTCTTCAAACTAAAATATCAAAGTCACATATTCCATTCAGTGTGTTTCACCGCAGTTTAGCAGCCTTTTCTGTGTACTCTGCAGAGTTGCAGAATAATAAGAAATACTGTTAAGTTTTCAAACTCAAATATTAAAGTCACATATTCCATTCAGTGTGTTTCACCGCCGTTTAACAGCCTATTCTGTGTACTCTGTACAGTTGCAGAATAATAAGAAATACTGTTAAGTTTTCAAACTCAAATATTAAAGTCACATATTCCATTCAGTGTGTTTCACCGCCGTTTAACAGCCTATTCTGTGTACTCTGTACAGTTGCAGAATAATAAGAAATACTGTTAAGTTTTCAAACTCAAATATTAAAGTCACATATTCCATTCAGTGTGTTTCACCGCCGTTTAACAGCCTATTCTGTGTACTCTGTACAGTTGCAGAATAGGAAGAAATACTGTTAAGTCTTCAAACTAAAATATCAAAGTCACATATTCCATTCAGTGTGTTTCACCGCAGTTTAGCAGCCTTTTCTGTGTACTCTGCAGAGTTGCAGAATAATAAGAAATACTGTTAAGTTTTCAAACTCAAATATTAAAGTCACATATTCCATTCAGTGTGTTTCACCGCCGTTTAACAGCCTATTCTGTGTACTCTGTACAGTTGCAGAATAATAAGAAATACTGTTAAGTTTTCAAACTCAAATATTAAAGTCACATATTCCATTCAGTGTGTTTCACCGCCGTTTAACAGCCTATTCTGTGTACTCTGTACAGTTGCAGAATAATAAGAAATACTGTTAAGTTTTCAAACTCAAATATTAAAGTCACATATTCCATTCAGTGTGTTTCACCGCCGTTTAACAGCCTATTCTGTGTACTCTGTACAGTTGCAGAATAATAAGAAATACTGTTAAGTTTTCAAACTCAAATATTAAAGTCACATATTCCATTCAGTGTGTTTCACCGCCGTTTAACAGCCTATTCTGTGTACTCTGTACAGTTGCAGAATAATAAGAAATACTGTTAAGTTTTCAAACTCAAATATTAAAGTCACATATTCTGTGTAAGATGAAGAAGGCGGGTAAAAAGGGACGGGGAAGTGGACGTGATCCTGAAAGTTCAGGGCGCGGGTCAGGACGCGGAGAAACTGTGCCTGGTGCCAGAGCACAAGAAAGAAAGACATCCACCATACCTAGCTTCATGTGTAATTTTACAGGGCGTCGCAGGACATCACTCTCGAGGTCCGACCACTGCGAACAGGTGGTCGGTTGGATGACAGCTGATACTGCTTCCAGTCGGTTAAGCACCACCCTGTCTTCCACCAAGTCCACTCTCAGTAGCCAAGAGTCTGGTCAACATAATCCTCACTCTGATCATCCTTCCTCCCACCATACACGGTCTGGTCAAAGAAGTGATCCCACACTGGGATATAGTGAGGAGCTCGTCTCATCACCAATCCTTCATTTGACCCTCTCTCCAAGCACGCTTGCAGAGGAACATGACATCTTGTGCCCTGATTCACAACCTCTAGAGGCTACCCAATCTCAAGAAGATGACAGATGTGAACGGCATTTAAGGTCAAAGGAAGTAGTGGATGATGATGATGATGATGAGACACAGTTGCCATTAAATCAACCACTATTTCCGTCTCAAGACCTTGTTGAGGAGAATGTTATACAGTTGTCAATGACTGAGTATGTGGTGGGATCAAGACTTGAGGAGGATGATCAGAGTGAGGAAGTGGAGGAGGACTTGGTGGACGATGAGGTGACTGACCCCACCTGGGAAGGTGTAGAGCCGAGCGATGACAGCATTCCTGAGGGTGAGCCATCTGCAGCACCGCAACAGGCTGGAAGAGGCAGTGGTGTGGCTACAGAAAGAAGGCGGACCGCACCAAACCGGCCCGCAAATGTTCCACGGAGCACCCCCTTGCGTAAATCTACCTTGCCAAGGGGTAGGTGTTCCGCGGTATGGCGTTTTTTTAAGGAAAGTGCGGACGACAAAAGAATTGTAGTTTGCAACCTGTGCCACACCAGAATGAGCCGAGGCATGAACACTAGAAACCTCACCACCACCAGCATGATCCGACACATGGCATCCAAGCACCGTAGTAAGTGGGAGGAACGCCTGGATCGCCCATCTGTGTCTGCAGGCCACACCACTGCCTCCTCTTCCCCTGTTTTCGGTGCCGGCCAATCGCCTGTCGAAGGCGCAGGCCCGCATACCTCCCGCCCTGCACCTGTAGCATCTGAAGCACCATCAGCGACCACATCCACTTCCCTGTCCCAGCACAGCGTCCAAATGTCGTTACCCCAGGCATTTGAGCGCAAGAGAAAGTACCCAGCCACCCACCCACAGGCCATAGCACTAACCTCACACCTTTCAAAATTACTGGCCATCGAAATGCTGCCATTTAGGCTTGTGGACACTGAGTCCTTCCGCAGCCTGATGGCAGCAGCTGTCCCTCGGTACGCGGTCCCCAGCCGCCACTACTTTTCCCGGTGTGCCATCCCCGCATTACACCACCATGTGTCCCGTAACATCACCCGTGCCCTGACCAACGCAGTTACTGGGAAGGTCCACTTAACGACTGACACATGGACAAGTGCTTGTGGCCAGGGACGCTACATTTCCCTGACGGCACACTGGGTGAATGTCGTGGAGGCTGGGAGCGACTCGGACCCTGGGATGGCACGGGTGCTACCCACGCCGAGGATTGCGGGCCCTACCTCCATCAGGGTTTCCACCAGCACCTACGTTATTGGCTCCTCCTCCTCCGTTTCCACCTCCGAATTCTCTACACACACCGCCACTCCCCCATCAGCCAGTAGCTGGAAGCAGTGTAGCACTGCAGTGGGGAAGCGTCAACAGGCCGTGCTGAAGCTGATCTGCCTTGGGGACAAACAGCACACGGCCTCAGAGCTGTTGCAGGGGATTAGTCACCAGACCGAGCAGTGGCTCTCGCCACTCAACCTGCAAGCAGGCATGGTTGTGTGTGATAATGGGCGTAACTTGGTGGCGGCTTTGGAGCTCGGCAAGCTCACACACGTACCATGCCTAGCGCATGTATTTAATTTAGTGGTGCAGCGATTTCTAAAAACCTACCCCAATGTGCATGATCTCTTGACCAAGGGGCGCCGCGTGTGTGCACATTTCCGTAAGTCATCAACAGCTTCAGCCGGCCTGTTGAAGCTGCAGCAGCGCTTACAATTGCCAGCTCACCGGCTGCTGTGTGACGTGAGCACGCGCTGGAACTCCACCTTCCACATGTTGGCCCGGCTTTGTGAGCAGCAGAGGGCAGTAGTGGAGTACCAGCTGTTACACGGTCGTCGCCTCTCCGTTCAACTTCCTGTAATCAGAAGTGAGGAGTGGGAATGGATGTCAGACCTCTGTGAGGTTTTACGCAATTTTGAGGAATCGACACAGATGGTGAGCGGCGATAACGCTATTATCAGTGTAACCATCCCACTTCTGTGTCTACTGAAACGCTCGCTGCTCACAATTAAAACCGACGCTTTGCATGTGGAAGAGGTGGAAATGGGGGAGGAAGAGCTTACACAAGGTGATAGCCAGAGCACCCTCACTTCGTCTTCTCAGCGACAATTGGAGGAGGCGGAGGAGGAGGAGGAGGAGGAGGAGGAAGACACGGTTGCCTCCGCTACAGAGGGTAGCCATGGAACTTTAGTTCCATCTCTTCAGCGTGGGTGGGCAGAAGAGGAGGAAGAGGATGAGGAGATTGAGAGTCATCCTCCTGGTGAGGACAGCGAAATCTTGACTGTTGGTACTCTGGCACACATGGCTGACTTTATGTTAGGCTGCCTTTCCCGTGACCCACGCGTTGTACGCATTTTAGACAACACGGATTACTGGGTGTTCACCCTTCTGGACCCCCGCTACAAAGAGAATTTCTCATCTCTCATTCCTCCGGTGGAGAGGACAAGCAAAATGTTGCAATACCAGAAGGTTCTTGTCGAAAAATTGCTCCAAAATTTTCCATCTGACAACGCTGGCGGCAGAGTACGTGCTACCTTGGCCAACCGAGAAGGGGAGAAAAGGGGAGCACACAGCAGTTCCGAGAAAGGCAGGGCAACACTCTCCAAGGCGTGGGACACCTTCATGACACCCCGCCAGCACCCTCATCCTGATGCGCAGCCTAGTGTCACAAGGAGGGAAAAGTTTTGGAAGATGGTGAAGGAGTACGTAGCAGACCGTGTCAGCGTCCTCAATGATCCCTCTGTGCCTTACAACTACTGGGTGTCCAAGCTGGACACGTGGTATGAACTGGCACTCTACGCCTTGGAGGTGCTGGCCTGCCCTGCCGCCAGCGTTCTGTCTGAGCGGGTATTTAGTGCTGCTGGTGGCATCATAACAGATAAACGTATCCGCCTTTCCACCGACAATGCTGATAGGTTGACACTTATAAAAATGAACAAGGCCTGGATTTCCCCTGACTTCTCCACTCCACTGGAGGAAAGCCCCGGGGGAACATAAACTCACTTTATATATGTTATTTACAATGATGGGAATACTCTGTATTCCCATTCACCCCTTCCACCCAAAAAACGGGTATATGGTTGACTCTTAATCTTCTCATCCTCCTCCTCCTCTTCCATATGCCCTGGGATATAATTTTTATATAGGGCCAGCTCACCAGCGTGCCCTGGGATATAATTTTTATATAGGGCCAGCTCACCAGCGGGCCCTGTGATATAATTTTTATATAGGGCCAGCTCACCAGCGGGCCCTGTTTGACAATTTTTATATAGGTCAGCTCACCAGCGGGCCTTCTCATATAATGTTTTATTGGGTCAGCTCTCTAGCGGGCCCTCTCATATAATGTTTTATAGCGTCAGCTCACTAGCGGGCCTTCGCATATAATGTTTAGGATGGTCAGCTCTGCAGCAGACCCTCACCCATAATGTTTTAGATGGTCAGCTCAGCGCACGTTTCCATCTTAATCATGGCCTCAGTTCTGAAAATCAAGGAAATTTTTGGGAGAATTTGCCTCTGCGCACGTTTCCCTCTTAATCATGGCCTCAGTTCTGAAAATCAAGTAAATTTTTGGGAGAATTTGCCTCTGCGCACGTTTCCCTCTTAATCATGGCCTCAGTTCTGAAAATCAAGGAAATTTTTGGGAGAATTTGCCTCTGCGCACGTTTCCCTCTTAATCATGGCCTCAGTTCTGAAAATCAAGGAAATTTTTGGGAGAATTTGCCTCTGCGCACGTTTCCCTCTTAATCATGGCCTCAGTTCTGAAAATCAAGGAAATTTTTGGGAGAATTTGCCTCTGCGCACGTTTCCCTCTTAATCATGGCCTCAGTTCTGAAAATCAAGGAAATTTTTGGGATAATTTGCCTCTGCGCACGTTTCCCTCTTAATCATGGCCTCAGTTCTGAAAATCAAGGAAATTTTTGGGAGAATTTGCAGATGATATACAAGTAAATATACAGCAAATATTGTTTGGTAACAATTTTTCGCCTAAAGTCGTTTTTATTTTCCTTTTTGTGTGTTTTATGGTCAGTCTGTAAAAATGGCGTACTACGGGCGAAAGATCGTTCCCAGCAGCGATGTTGGAGTCCAAGGTGCATCCAGACATCCTCCCTATGCTGTCCCTGAACCATTTCTGTAGTGTTTCCATCTTTTTCTGCCCTTTTCCTATGGACCAGGCACCCTCCCCTCATCAGAGCAGGGGGTGCCTGGTGTAATGCTCGAGTCCTCCCATTGACTTCAATGGGGCTCGGATGCTCGGCCGAGCACTCGAGCCTCAGGGGGTGCTCGGTCAGAGCACCCGAACATCCGAGCATTGGGGTGCTCGCTCATCACTAGTTGTGAGCAATTGAATGCAGGGTATCAGGGAGCATCTGCAGACATTCCATCCCACTGAATGCACTAAGCTGGTCGTGGGGAAGGTTCATTACTTTTCTTAAATCTTCTATCTTGTTATTAGTGGAATGGACACAGTGACAGCAATACTTGTATTCTTGAGGGATGGTTTTAGATTGCTGATCTAAGCGTCAAGGTGTTTGATTGCAGTTGCCTGTTGCTTAATATGAGATCAGATGTTCAGTTGTTGTGATACTTCCCAGTTCTTCCCCTATTTCACAGTATTTCCTTGTGCACGCTGTGCACATTGCAGTTCCTTCATTCTCTCAAGGGAAAAATGGTATTCTGCCACACCCATGATTTTAGAAGAGGTGCAGGAGAAGACTGGGGCAAGCCTAATTTGCCAACTTTTTCTCTCTAGCTGCATTGATAGTGGTCTGAGGGCTTGTTGTGGTGTTGCTGCTGCCATAGCAACAACAGTAGGGCTAGTGACAAGTAGGATCATAACCATAACACCACCTGTCTTGTATCAGTGCTGATGATCCTAGCCCAATGTAGCAGCCTAAACCATCCTAAACCTCAGAAGCAGCCATTACAGTAGTAGCAAATGCCATCATGTTTCAAGTGGCATTTGCCACCACATGGTCTAGCACTGCTGGCACTAGGCTATGTTTTTTTTTGTCCTATGGACCAGCGCTGTCCATAGGATGGCCTAGCAGCAGCACCACTGTACAATTTCAGGCCACTGTGATACTGTACCTAAAAAATTCAACTTTGAGTTGTAATAACTTTTGAATAGAACACCTTTCATATTTTTTTTACATTTTAAGTATTACTATCCTTTTAAAGGACTAGAATATAAAGAAAAGAATTAGTGCAATAAAATATTTGTGTAATATTAGTGAAAGTGAAAAGCTGCTAGAATGAGCAAAGGAGATATTTGGGAACAGGAATAAAGAAAAATAGCTCACATATATAATAAATAAATAATACATTCTTTATTTTTTATTTTTTTTATATAAAGTGAACATTGAAAGAAATGTTGCTAGGGAAGTGTGCAGCAAGGAATGAGAGGGTTCTGCAGTCCCCCAAACATCAGGCAGAAGCCCAAAGTGCAAACTTCTTTTTTGGCCAAAAATGTGGGCACTAAAACCTTATATTTATCAATAGTGTTACTATACATGCCTAACACAGGGCACGCTACTCACAATTAGACTGGAGGAGCGCAGGTTTGTTGTTTGTTTTGTGTTTGCACTTTGGGCTTTCAATGTTCACTTTAAAAAATACATAATTTTATCTTCTCTCTCTCTCTCTCTCTCTCTCTATCTCTCTCTCTCTCTATATATATATATATATATATATATATATATATATATATATATTACTATAAACTAAGGTGAGTTAGTTTTGTGAGCTATTTTTCTATTTTTCTGTGACATTATGACATTTGCTACTGATGACATCCCTGTTGCTAAGTCAACATTGGACTAGGATCATCAGAAGTGATGCAAGAAAGGTTGTGATGTGATGATGGTTCTACTTTCTAATATCTATAGTGCTGCTAAAGCAGCAGCAACACCACAACAAGCCCCCATCACTTCAGGTGCATGTGGTGAGAAGATGTTACCTAATAATGCTTCTCCTCTTGCTCATCCTCTAAAATCATGGGTGTGTTGGAATATTATTATTTGCCTTGTGGGCAGGAAGGAACCATGCAGTTCTTATGTGTATGGTGTGTGTGGATACATTGTGATAGATGGAAAGGACTGGGGAAGAATTACACTTGGCACATCTTCTATCATATTAAGCAATAAACACATCTATAGACAGCACCTTGACATTTATGTCAACAATGCTAAACCATCTTCCAGGAAATCATGTGCTGATGTCGCTATGGCCTTTGTCCTCATCTCCACTAAAGACAAGAAACTGAGTGTTGGTGGTTAACTTAAAGGGATAGTAATGTTTTATAATAAGAGCAGCTCTAACTGATATTCATAGTATTTGGCCCACGGAAAGCGTTGTTTCAATACTGTCAGAGTTGTAGTTCAAGAGTAATTGAATGATAAAGTATCCGCCTCCTGCCCCTTTAACTGTTGTAACTGCTCAGCTCAAAGCAGTATGGTGATGTCCAGGTGGATTGCAGAGAGGGACAATCTTCAATTAAGATAAGGGAAAAACCTGAGAACACTGTCAAGGGGAACAGGGCTTTCATTGTTCTCACAGTAAGAAGATTGTTCTCTGCTGTGATCTGTCTGGTCAAGTGACCAGATTCCACATCTGATGGGAGGTGGCTTACACTAGGTAAAACGGGTGGGAGGGGGATACTTTATCATTCAATTACTCTTGAACTACAACTCTAAGAGTATTGAAATAACACTCTATGGCTCAAATACTATGACGATTAATTGGAGATGCTATTTTTCTGAAACATTACTATCCCTTTAATAAAATAATGAAACCTCTCTGTATTTGATTGCTGTCCACCACATTGCCATGTATAATCAGCGCACCAGGAAAGGTGCAATCATTGTAGACAAACTGCCAGATCCTCACACTTGCAGGTTTGATATCAGCTGGTGGTGATAGTAATGCAGCAATGGTGGTACTGCCAAGGAGGAAGAGGACAATTTGATATATTTTCCCAAACCAAGACCCTATCAGAAGATAATAGCAATAACACAGGTGTTATTGTCATTGTCAAATTTCCAGGCATGTGGGGGATTTCACTTGATTTTCTATGAGTTTTTCTTCCATGTTCTTTTTTGACCTTGGGGAGGGACAATGGTCACACTTTCTGCAGCTCTCAGTTTCCTTTATCGAAGGCAGAGTCTCATATGTTTTCCATACACTTCATGGCAGTTAAATTGCATGTGCTTAATGAGGGCAGATGTGCAGAGATGTGTTATCTGCTTTCCCCTTTTCTCCATCTTATTGCACACTGCACAGTGCAGTTGCTGACAACTGCACCGTGTCTGTCCGAAGTGAAAAAAATAGTCCTACACCCATGATTTTCGTGAGATGGAGGTGGAGAAGAATAGACTTCTTCTTCTACAGATGCAGCTGCAATGGCTAGTGCTAACACCTGGAGTAGTAAAAAATGTAGCCACATCCTAGTCTCATATCACTGCTGATAATATCCATTCCCATGATGCCTATGGTGGAAGTTGCCTGACAAGTCTACTGATTCTACAGATGCATATCTGTCACTGATGACTCAGCAGCAGGAATTACACCAGCACCAAATCCTAAAATGTCAATGTTCGTGGTGGTAGTGATGTCCATTACCAACTGCATCCCTCCCATTCTAAATCAATTTCAGCCAAATACACTCCAATACTCTATTCTGCACCACCAGCTCCTGACTCTTCACCACCACCACTAGTGTCTTGCTGCTCCTTACTTGGTGATAACAAATGTGACAGAGAATCCAACGTGCTGCTTCTACTATACAGCAACTCACCTTTTAATATGTTTAACCAGATCATTGGGAGAATGCTGGCGTCCCTGGAGCTAATGTTTACAGTAGAATGTGAGTTTCTTTCAATACTGCTGCTGGTGCTGGATTCAGCAGCTGAGATTCAGCAGCAGCAACAGTCCTCCAGCTTTTCCTGCTTATATTGTGCAAGCAAGTCAAAGCCATAGAGGTGAAACACATGCATATACAAGAGAGACTTCCTGTTTTCTATTTCTCCTACTTAGATTTATATTTGTTTTGCTACACCATTAATGGTGACACTGAATATTTAATCTACTACATATGAGTATATTTTTTAGGCTCTTGAACCTTGTATTATCTTAGTATTTATATTAGCACTTTTACACTTTATGATGGGTTTTTATTACCCATGAGTGACTATAGTAGTATTTGGTGTCTTATTAATAAGATTTTTGCACAAATTGGATTGTTATATAACGTTTCTCTGATGTAGAATTATTCTCTGTAGGAGATTTATTGTTTATAGAACCAGATTATGGATCCAGAACATCCCACCATGCAGCATGTTGTAGAATAAGAGTGAATAGGAGAGGAATTTGTGAGTTTGTACTGGTGCCATATTATTTAATTAGGATCCTGCTATGTCTCCCTGTTAATGTGTGTTTTAATTGATTTTTTTTTCATTTTTATTGTAAAATTATTTTTTTGTATTTCACTCATTATATTCCTAATTAATTGTTATATCAATATTTGTTGTGTATAGTTGCATACCTCAGTTTACAGGTCTACTGTTGTCAGATTATGGCCACAATTCTCTCATTTTTAAGTTGCTTTTTCCTGCCAGGTTCTCGATTGTTGCTCAAATGGTGCACTGCACTATCTGAGTGATTAAACTGGACTTTACATGTTATTCTGGCACAAAATAGGCTTTTCAAAATGTTGCAGCATATGATACAAGCAAACACACCATGTAGTAATATAGTAACATTGTTGATGAGGCTGACATGCGTCCATCAAGTCCAGCTCATGCCACAAAAAAAAACACTGTTGAGCCAGAGGAAGGCAAGATCTCTGAAGCCATTTCCAATTTAGCCCCAAGTGGGTAAAAAAATAATTCCTTCCTGACTCCAAATGGCAGTCAGATAGTTCCCTGTATCAACATCCTATCTGCATTGAAGTCATCTGTCATAATTTTCAATATTATTCTGTGCTAGATAGGCATCCATTTCTTTTTTTTGAAAGCAGTTGCATTATCTGCAAGTACAACATCCCAAGGCAAAGAATTCCATAGCTTTACCGCCATTACCGTAAAGAATCCCTGCCTTTGTTTAGTCAAAAGCGCCTTTCCTCTTGTCTTAATAGATGACCTATTGTTCTTAGCTCAGCTCTTTGAGTAAATAATTCATTGGCTAGTTCTTTGTATTGACCTTGAATGTAAAAGAAAATGTATATATTTTTCATTTTACTTTTTCTCTTTCTATCACTATATCTCAGTTTCCTCTTCTATTCCCAACTATTCTACAATATGCTGCATGGTGGGATGTTCTGTATTTTTATATTATGGGGGTGGTAACTCTCCACACCATTGAAAACATAAGTGGAAAATTAAACGTGTCTCACAGGAAAATCTTTAAAGTTAGCAAAATGGGGGAACAATTTGCAAGAATGCCTTGCAGAAAAAACAGCAACGCTTGCAGCTAATTTTTGAGCCAGATAAGACAGGCTAATAAAGTGGAGTTGAAACTAAGTTTAGGGAGTCTTCTAGGCAGGACATTTGTTCTCTGTATTAGGGGAGTCAGGGGTACAAGAAGGGAGCAAAGGATGTTGACCCCAAACACCACAACATTCTGTCTGACGATTTGATTTGAAATACACAGGCAGCTGTGGTCCAAGTTCCTTGATGACCTTGCTAGTATTATTTCCATGTTACACGTGTCTGGGGGAATGAGAAGGGAGCAAATCAGGTTGACCAGAAGCACCCCAACATTGACTGACTTGATTTGAAAGACACAGGCAACTGTGGTCCAAGTTCCTTGTTGATCCTGCTGTTATTATCTCTGTGTTAAACGTGTCTGGGGGTGTGAGACGGGAGCAAAGGAAGCTGACCATAAATAATCCAACATTCTGTCTGACTGATTTGATTTTAAAGACATAGGCAGTGGTGGTGCAATTTATTTGCTGATCTTGCTGCTATTACAGGTTTTGTTTTTTGTTTTCCTGTAATTTTTTTTTTTTACAATGAAAGCCATAGGTGCCACAAAAAGTTAAAAAAAAAAAATGGTGACAGCTGAAAGGGACCCTGACGTGAGCTGTGTGACTGAGGCAGATTTGATTGATACCAGACGATAGTGAGTATTTTGTTGATGGCCAAGGCAAGACATCACACTCCATCAGTTCTGTTATGTACACACACACAGTAGTTGAGTAATGTCCAGCAAACACATAAGGGTCAGGCGGATAGGGAGAGGAGTAGGACCACTGCAGGGACCTTTGGGAAAAGTGGTAGTCCAAAACCTGACTGCAGCAATTGTGGCTGCAGCATGTGCAATAAGTGTGTGTGCAAAGGACAAAAGCACTCAACAAGCTAATTACCTTTTCAAGGCATATGTTGATGTAGGACTCACAACTTTTACTTTAAGCTATTTATTATTCCACTTCAGCCCTGAGAAGAAATGTTTCAGCGGGAAATGTTGCAGTCATAGAAGGCATAGGTGAAATATGGCAAATTTGTTGCAGGACTTTATTAGCAGTGGTGAAAAGGAAGACATTTTATGTATTGTCTGTGGAGTGGGAGGTTTCACAAAAAAGCAGGAAACCATTGTTTTTTTCTCAAAGTCCTGGAAGATTATCTGATATGTTGCACATCCCTAGTAAGAATAAATATACATTTGCACTTTCAATATAGCCTAGTAAAAACAAAAGATGTTAGGTATACCCGGAAAAACATTGTTGATCCCACATTCCATCTCTTTCCCTATCTCTCTCCCATTTTCTAGCAGTCTGTCTTCATCTCTCCCTCACACTCTCTGTTCTACTCTATCCAGAAATCACATTTCTACCCTCTCTATATTTCACACTCTCCAGCACTCCTGATCCTACTCCCTTTCTTTTGCATGTTTCTCTCATTCCTCTTCTCCCTCTTACCTCTCTCACTGTCAATATGCAGTTTGTTCCTGGTCCTTTCATCTGATTTACAAAATATATTTCTGATGTTTCACTGATCTCTGCAAGACAGTTGCTAGAAAATCTGAGGCTTGTACAAACCTAATGCATTAAGTATTCACCTTGCAACCCAGCCAACTGCACCACCAAAGGGGACAAATGAAAATTCTGAATTCAATGAAACTTCACAATGTGTTAAAGACCTCTCTACCATAAAAACACTTAAAAGTTTCACTTAGTCACTGGAATTTTAGGAAATATTTACTTTTCTCATATCAGTATTTGCTGCAAAATTGCTCAAATATGTCTTAGTGTCTTCATCCTCAGGGTCCTCTTTCTAATCCTCTACCACAATGGAATACTAAAATGTATTTTGAAACACAGGTCAGTTATATATAGAGGGGAAGCGTGTCCATCACGTATACTTTGCAATATTATGCAGCTTGAAGAGCATTGTTCATGATTATAAGAATGTCAGAGTCTTGAAATGAGCATGAAGCATTTAGTATTCCTCTTATCTGTGAAAATAAGGACTGTGTTTTATCTTGTTGCTTTTTCAAGCAATGGAAAATTTAATTTAAAGGTATTTCTGTGGTTAACCACATGTGTTGCCATAATAATTAAATGCATTTTTCTCATCCTTTAAGCTTCTGCTTTTTTCTCTTTTACTTGAAAATAATAAAATAATTGAAATGGGGTTATCTATTTTAAAAATATTATGTGCTCCAAGGCCATATAAATAAATATTTATTTAATTGCAGAATGTTTATGCAGCTTCAAATAAGAGACAAGATCAAGGGCTCAATCCATTTCCCACCAGTAAAACTGTAATTAGGGCAAAAATTAACACAGAATGGCACACACACAGTGCTACCATAGGAATTTAATTGCACTTACAGTTTGAACCACGACTAGGGGTGGGAGAAAGGTCCGGTTGTGTTCCAGTGAAAAAATCAGCAAAAGCCATGGTGTTGTCCACTTTATAGTGGGAAAATCCACTTTAAAACCAGCAATTAAAATCTTCATATTTTTCACCCACTGGCAAAAATTCTTGGCCATTTTTTCAATGGCTAGAAAGTTTGTGCCCATTGATTTACATGCTTTTTGCTTATTCGCTATAAAAACGTGATGTATTCCAAGAAGGGAAACACAATAAAAGCAGCTACAGAGAGAGGTACATGTGCTGTGCTGTTCTGCCGTGATCTTTTTGCAAAATTGAGGCAGGAGAGGCTCATTGTGACTGCTAATAAACTAATAAAAGGAGGAACTGGAAGGACCTTTATGTGTCCACTGAGTTTGAGGAGAAGGGAGTAAGCACTACAGAACTAATGCTGGCCAGTTCCCCAAATCACCTCTGGGGATCTTGGGGAAATTAGTGCAGAGGAGGGCTACAAAACTAGTAAGGGGAATGGAAAGTTTTAGTTATGAAGAAAGGCTAGAAAAGTTAAACTTATACACACTAGAGAAACGGCGTCTTAGAGGGGATATGATAACACTATATAAGTATGTTCAAGGCCCATATAAAGGGCTCTCCAAAGACCTGTTCATTAACAGAACAGTACACAGGACAAGGGGCCACCCGCTTAGACTTGAGGAAAGGAGATTTAATCTACAACAGCGGAAGGGTTTCTTTACAGTAAGGACAATAAAGGTATGGAATTCACTTCCTGAGGAGGTGGTGCTATCAAATACATTAGATGCCTTTAAAAGGGGCCTGGATACTTATTTAAAAGAGCATAACATAGAGGGCTATGTACGATTAATATTTAGTTAGGGCTTGTTGATCCAGGGAGAAATCTGATTGCCATTCGGAATCAAGAGGGAATTCCACCCCCATTCAAGGCAGAATTTTAAATTGCTATATTGAGGGGTTTTTTTTGCCTTCTTTTGGATCAACGATGGTAAACAGGAATAGGAAAAGGGTTGAACTAGATGGACGCAAGTCTTTTTTCAACCTAAATTACTATGTTACTATGTTACTATGTATGTAATATCAAGGGAGGAAGAAGAAGGTAGTAGTGAGAGCAGGACAGGTCAGCTACCTGTGCCTGGTGTCGGATGTGCTGCACCTGCTGCCAGATGTGCTGCTCCTGCAGCCAGATGTGCTGTGCCTGCTGTCAGATGTGCTTCCCCTGCTGCCACCAGTGCTGTGCCTGCTGTCAGACATGCTTCACCTGATGCCACCAGTGCTGTGCCTGCTACCAGTGCATAAACTGCTGCCATCAATACTGTGCCTGCTGTCAGACATGCTGCCCCTGCTGCCACCAGTGCTGAACCTGCTGCCACCAGTGCTGAACCTGCTGCCACCAGAGCTGAACCTGCTCTCAGTGTGTCTTGTAATGCTCAGGAGGGGTGGGAGGAGAAGATGATGGCAAGTTTGACAGCAGCAGACCCTAAATCACACTTGCTATCCCCAAGAAGTCCCGCCAGTGCTGCTACTACTACTGCTAAGAAGGTCCGGCAGCTTGTTAGCATTAGGAGTGAAGGAGGTGGTAATCATCATATTACTAGGAAGACTCAGTGCAGAAATTGATGGGGTTGGTGTTAGTGGTAGTAATAGTAACAGTGATGGTGAAGCAGCAGTGGGACTAGTGTTAGGGGAGTGGTAGGGGAAGAAATTGAGAGTGTCCAGACTAACAGTCAAGAGAGCCAAAACTATTCCCCTCACCCTGGGAGTCCCCTTTCATTCGCGGCATTGTCCAGGTGGAACATGATCCTGAACATGATCCTGAAGAAGCCATAACTGGTGGTGGATAGTAGGCACAGCAATATTACCACCACTACAAGGAGCACAGATGAGCTGCCTGTGCCTGATGCTAGTGCTGCTAGTCTGCCTTTTTCGGGTCAACAAGAAATGGCACGTGTGATATTTTGGGACACTCTGTCACATTTCTCGTCACTTCCTCCAACCAGCAGTGAGATGTCTGTAATAGAGCAGCAGCAGCACGTACGGACTGGTGGTGGGGGTGGTGATGATGATGGTGGAGAAGCTGGAGTGGAAGAGACATTGCTGACCTTTTTAGCCCAAAGTGAGAAGGACTGGAATATAGGGATGGGGATGGGCATCACCACCACCAGCAGCAGTGAGCTTTTGGAATTTGTGGAATTTGCAACTGCTCTAATTCCTGCTGCTGATGAGTTGCAAGGGCAGCAGGATGCTGAGGAGCAGGTTAGTGTGCCACAGATCACCATGGACACAGTGGGAACGGGGTCAACAAGTAATGAAGATCTAGGACAGGTTCCACTTGACAGCAGCAGCAATACCCCTGGTCCTAGTTGCAGTGCTGATTCTGAGGCAGTAGCAGCAACAGCAGCAACGTCATCCTCTGCCCCATACTGTGAATGGGAATGTGGAGGAGAAGAAGAAGAAAGCAATTCTTCTCCATCTTTCCCCTCTCACATGAAGTCATGGGTGTGGGACTATTTTTGTCTTGGGACAGGAACAGTACAGGCATCAACAATGGCACTGTGCACAATTTGTGATAAGTCTGCAGTGAGAAGGTAAAAGGAGGGAATGTGCCTTTGCACAACCACTATGATAACACAAGTGAAACACAGACACATTCGCTTTTATGTGAAATATGTTAAAGCCAAACACCCACCCACTGCTGCTGCTGTACCCTCTGACTCTCCAAAAAAAGGCAATAAGAGGTGAGGCGTATATCAAAGAGGAGGAAGAACAGAGAAACCCAGGCAGAGGTTGGAAGTTCAATGATGAGCAAAACAACTAGCTCACCATCACCTTCTTCTTCTAGGGTAAATACATCTTCTCCCAATCCGCCTTATTTACCATTACCTACTGAACAAATGATAACCACATTGTAGATGTAAGAATGTGGCAGTTTGTCTCCACCCATTGTACATTGTGTGGTGCAATGACCACACAAGGCAGTGTGGTGGAAGAGAATCACAAGCAGGGCATCAAACAGCATCTGAGGAGATTCCATCCTGCAGAATATGCTAAGATGGTGGCAGGGAGGGTTCATCATTACTATTAAACTGTCAGCAAGTTGCCATGTGTCCATAGCAGGGTGTAGACAAAGGGCATAGTGACAGCAACAGTACTCGGTTTCTGGTGTCATGGTGTTTGGATAGAGTTGTGCCAGGTGTTATTTACCACACACATTGTGCATATTGCAGTTGATGATGAGAGGCACAGCTCCTGCTCTCAAGGGAAACATTTCTATTCTAGTAACAACACACCCATAATTTTGGAAGAGGGGCAGGTGGAGAAGAATTATTGGTCAACTTCTTCTTTTCTCCAAATATACCTGAATTGGTGAGGGCTAGTTATGGTGCTGCTACTGCCTCAGGCGCATCACTGGATCTAGTCGTGGCAAGTGGAGCCTTCATCATCCATCACCCATGTTACTGTTCTTGATCCCATTTCCTTTGAGCTGCCTGATCATCCTGCTGCTTAAACCACTCAGCAGCAACAAGAATAGCAGTCACAAATTCCACATCTACTTCAGGGCATTTGACAATGGCCGGTGGCAACTGGCCAGCGCAACATGACCTGCTAGCACTAGGCCAGTAGGGCATTGTTTTTTCTCAGGGCTTTAAAAAATACATAAATAAATAAAAAACACAAAAATAGGAAACATAGGCCTACTAAAAACGAAACAATTTGGGGGGGGGCTTGTTTCCAACAAGCCTAAGTCCTACAAATGTTTCTTTAGGGCTTGTACCAAACAAGTCTAAGTCCCACAAATCAATGTTTCCCCAGGCTTGGGCCTCTAACAACAAGCCTTAAAAATCATCCTCTACAAAATATCTCATCAAGTATCAGTCATCCCCAATCACATCGTCCTTCAGGGGTCCCTGTTTCTGTCACGTTACATACCAATTCTTATTTAATTTTTAATTTTTTTATTAACTTCCCCTCCACTACCAGTCAAGAACCCCACAAAACAAATTCCCTGTTCAACTGATTCTTTTCCCAGACTCCACCCACCAACACAGGCACCCTCCTCAGACCCCTTTTATACCATGGCTTATGGGGGTTTTTTAATTGTATTTAGGATTTATTTTTTATTCCGATTTTGGTTTGAGGTGAACTTTTTCTCCCATCCCTAATCACGACGAGCACTGGGACACAGAAACTAACTTGTGGCCCAACGTTCATCATGGTTTTTTCAGTCCCATAATTCACACAGTGTCAAACACAGAGCGTGCACTGCAAACAAAGTGACCCTTACAAACTTTTAGCCTTCCCATGGCCCTACATTACCTCTAACATGAACAATAAAGTGTAACCATACTAGCCCTAATACTATCCTATCAGCCAAAGTTGGAAAGCCTACCTGGAATCCTGATGTCCAGCGGGGTCTTCTGCACCCTGATCTTTTTGTTAAATTCATCTGTAAGCTTCTATCACCATCTCTCTTTTTCTTTACCTGTTATCTTCATCTGTCATCTCCAACATCATCTTCTTTCTTCATCTGTGCTCCTTTCATTCTTCCTCTCTAAACTTGTAAAAAAATATACATAGTTAATAAAATAAATCTATCATTAAAAATATGTTTCGGGCCATTGGCCAATACCAACTGATGGAAATTTGAACTGAGATGTGGGGTTATGCAGGGAGCAGAACATGCCCTGTAGAAGCCACATCTCACAGTCAATCAGCTTCGAGCTGGAGGAATGACTCAACTCCCTGGAATCTGATTGGCTGGGAGGTGTGGTTACTGCAGTGCCATGCGTAACCCCACATCCCAGCAAAAGTGGGAACATGGGAATTAGTTTGAAAAGGGACTGCCCATAAAAAAAGCTGTTCCTATCCAAATTTCCCTCAGTGCGCATCAGGCAACGGTCTGAAAGGTATTAGGAGAGGGAATATTTGCTATTGTTTCCTGCAGCTGCTGCAGCAGTGTAAGTCAATGATAGATTTATTTTATTAATTATATAATTTTTCTACAAGTTCAACACTAAGTTTAAAGAAGGAGAATTAAAAGGAGCACTTATGAAGAAAGAAGATGGAGATGAAGAAAGAAGACGGAGTTGACAGTTGAGGATAACAGATGAAGAAGAAGAAGAAGAAGAAAAAAAGAAGAGGATGACAGACGAAGAAGAGAGAATATAGAAGTCTACAGAAGAAGAATTGAAGAAGAAGGCCAGGGTGCAGAAGACCACACTGGCCATAAGGATTACAGGTAAGTGTTGAATTGAACCAGGATGGCAGATCTGTTCTATGGCCACCGTGGGACAATGCAGGTGGTCACAGCAGTGGTGGGCAACATGAAAACCACCAGCTGTTGCCAGACTGCAATCTCCGTCATTTCCCACCAGCCACTGGTTTAAAGCACAGCTGCTCAAAGCTGATTGGCTGGGAGATGTGTAAGCATATCCCAGCCAACGGCTGTGAGAGAATTGGAAGTAAGACTGCTCATATATAAGGGGCAGTCTCAATTTAAATTCACTCAGAGTGGAACTGGCATCGGCCCATGCAGATGAGGAGGGGAGCACTGTGGCCCATGATTCTGTCTCCGCCACTACCTCTGCGTCTGCTGTTTAAGCAGTCAATAAGGAACTCAAGTTAAAACAAATAGGTCTTAACTGTAATAACCTGAGTCCCTTATCAGGTTTTATGGCTAACACAGCCATTTGAATTGCTAATTACAGTGTTTTCTAGTGATGAGCGAGCATGCTCGGCCGAAGCTCGGTTCGGCTCGAGCATCGCTCTGCTCGGCACATGGCGGTACTCGTACGAGTACCGCATGTGCTCGCCCGCCATGTTCGGGTCTCCTTCCCGCACATTTCGCGGCTGCTGCGCAGCCAATAAACGTGCGGGGAGGCTCTGACATCAGTGTAATGCCAGCAGCCATGTTGGCTGCTGGCATTACACTGATTGGCTGGCCAGAACCCGTGATCGGGTGCTGTATAGCACCTGACCAGCGAGTTCGGCTCAGTCTTAGCCAGGGAGAGATGAGGATAGGAAGGGAAAGTCAGTGTAGGGAGAAGAAAAGTGTTTTTGAACTCTTTAAAGACCCAAAAGTCCTTTTCAGGACTGTTGTGTGTGGGGGCAGCAGTTATATTTTGTTTGGGGGGGCACAAATTTAAAAAATAAACGTCACATATTCCGTTCACTGTGCCTAGCCGCAGATTAGCAGCACATTCTGTTTAGTGTGCAAAGTTGCAGATTAGCAGCACATTCTGTTTAGTGTGCAAAGTTTAAAAAATAAACGTCACATATTCCGTTCACTGTGCCTAGCCGCAGATTAGCAGCACATTCTTTTTAGTGTGCAAAGTTTAAAAAATAAACGTCACATATTCCGTTCACTGTGCCTAGCCGCAGATTAGCAGCACATTCTGTTTAGTGTGCAAAGTTGCAGATTAGCAGCACATTCTGTTTAGTGTGCAAAGTTTAAAAAATAAACGTCACATATTCCGTTCACTGTGCCTAGCCGCAGATTAGCAGCACATTCTGTTTAGTGTGCAAAGTTGCAGATTAGCAGCACATTCTGTTTAGTGTGCAAAGTTTAAAAAATAAACGTCACATATTCCGTTCACTGTGCCTAGCCGCAGATTAGCAGCACATTCTGTTTAGTGTGCAAAGTTGCAGATTAGCAGCACATTCTGTTTAGTGTGCAAAGTTTAAAAAATAAACGTCACATATTCCGTTCACTGTGCCTAGCCGCAGATTAGCAGCACATTCTGTTTAGTGTGCAAAGTTGCAGATTAGCAGCACATTCTGTTTAGTGTGCAAAGTTTAAAAAATAAACGTCACATATTCCGTTCACTGTGCCTAGCCGCAGATTAGCAGCACATTCTGTTTAGTGTGCAAAGTTGCAGATTAGCAGCACATTCTGTTTAGTGTGCAAAGTTTAAAAAATAAACGTCACATATTCCGTTCACTGTGCCTAGCCGCAGATTAGCAGCACATTCTGTTTAGTGTGCAAAGTTTAAAAAATAAACGTCACATATTCCGTTCACTGTGCCTAGCCGCAGATTAGCAGCACATTCTGTTTAGTGTGCAAAGTTGCAGATTAGCAGCACATTCTGTTTAGTGTGCAAAGTTTAAAAAATAAACGTCACATATTCCGTTCACTGTGCCTAGCCGCAGATTAGCAGCACATTCTGTTTAGTGTGCAAAGTTTAAAAAATAAACGTCACATATTCCGTTCACTGTGCCTAGCCGCAGATTAGCAGCACATATTCCATGTAATATGAAGAAGGCGGGTAAAAAGGGACGGGGAAGTGGACGTGATCCTGATAGTTCAGGGCGCGGGTCAGGACGCGTAGAAACTGTGCCTGGTGCCAGAGCACAAGAAAGAAAGACATCCACCATACCTACCTTCATGTCTCAGTTTACAGGGCGTCGCAGGACATCACTCTCGAGGTCAGACCACTGCGAACAGGTGGTCGGTTGGATTTCAGCTGATACTGCTTCCAGTCGGTTAAGCACCACCCTGTCTTCCACCAAGTCCACTCTCAGTAGCCAAGAGTCTGGTCAACACAATCCTCACCCTGATCATCCTTCCTCCCACCATAGAGGGTCTGGCCAAAGAAGTGATCCCACACTGGGATATAGTGAGGAGCTCGTCTCATCACCAATCCTTCATTTGAACCTCTCTCCAAGCACGCTTGCAGAGGAACATGAGATCTTGTGCCCTGATTCACAACCTCTAGAGGGTACCCAATCACAAGAAGATGACAGAGGGGAACGGCATTTAAGGTCAAAGGAAGTGGATGATGATGATGATGAGACACAGTTGCCATCAAATCAACCACTATTACTGTCTCAAGACCTTGATGAGGAGGATGATACACAGTTGTCAATGACTGAGTATGTGGTGGGATCAAGAAATGAGGAGGATGATCAGAGTGAGGAAGTGGAGGAGGACTTGGTGGACGATGAGGTGACTGACCCCACCTGGGAAGGTGGAGAGCCGAGCGATGACAGCAGTCCTGAGGGTGAGCCATCTGCAGCACCGCAACAGGCTGGAAGAGGCAGTGGTGTGGCTAAAGAAAGAAGGCGGACCGCACCAAACCGGCCCGCAAATGTTCCACGGAGCACCCCCTTGCGTAAATCTCCCTTGCCAAGGGCTAGGTGTTCCGCGGTATGGCGTTTTTTTAAGGAAAGTGCGGACGACAAAAGAATTGTAGTTTGCAACCTGTGCCACACCAGAATGAGCTGAGGCATGAACACTAGCAACCTCCCCACCACCAGCATGATCCGACACATGGCATCCAAGCACCGTAATAAGTGGGAGGAACGCCCGGATCGCCAATCTGTGTCTGCAGGCCACACCACTGCCTCCTCTTCCCCTGTTTTCGGTGCCGGCCAATCGCCTGTCGAAGGCGCAGGCCCGCATACCTCCCGCCCTGCACCTGTACCATCTGAAGCACCATCAGCGACCACATCCACTTCCCTGTCCCAGCGCAGCGTCCAAATGTCGTTACCCCAGGCATTTCAGCGCAAGCGAAAATACCCAGCCACCCACCCACAGGCCATAGCACTAACCTCACACCTTTCCAAATTACTGGCCATCGAAATGCTGCCATTTAGGCTTGTGGAGACTGAGTCCTTCCGCAGCCTGATGGCAGCAGCTGTCCCTCGGTACGCAGTCCCCAGCCGCCACTACTTTTCCTGGTGTGCCGTCCCCGCCTTACACCACCATGTGTCCCGTAACATCACCCGTGCCCTGACCAACGCAGTTACTGGGAAGGTCCACTTAACGACTGACACATGGACAAGTGCTTGTGGCCAGGGATGCTACATTTCCCTGACGGCACACTGGGTGAATGTCGTGGAGGCTGGGAGCGACTCGGACCCTGGGATGGCACAGGTGCTACCCACGCCGAGGATTGAGCGCCCTACCTCCATCATGGTTTCCGCCAGCACCTACATTATTGGCTCCTCCTCCTCCGTTTCCACCTCCGAATTCTCTGCGCGCAGCGCCACTCACCCATCAGCCGGTAGCTGGAAGCAGTGTAGCACTGCAGTGGGGAAGCGTCAACAGGCCGTGCTGAAGCTGATCTGCCTTGGGGACAAACAGCACACGGCCTCAGAGCTGTTGCAGGGGATTAGTCACCAGACCGAGCAGTGGCTCTCGCCACTCAACCTGCAACCAGGCATGGTTGTGTGTGATAATGGGCGTAACTTGGTGGCGGCTTTGGAGCTCGGCAAGCTCACACACGTACCATGCCTAGCGCATGTATTTAATTTAGTGGTTCAGCGATTTCTAAAAACCTACCCCAATTTGCATGATCTCTTGACCAAGGTGCGCCGCGTGTGTGCACATTTCCGTAAGTCATCAACAGCTTCAGCCGGCCTGTTGAAGCTGCAGCAGTGCTTACAATTGCCAGCTCACTGGCTGCTGTGTGACGTGAGCACGCGCTGGAACTCCACCTTCCACATGTTGGCCCGGCTTTGTGAGCAGCAGAGGGCAGTAGTGGAGTACCAGCTGTTACACGGTCGTCGCCTCTCCGTTCAACTTCCTCTAATCAGAAGTGAGGAGTGGGAATGGATGTCAGACCTCTGTGAGGTTTTACGCAATTTTGAGGAATCGACACAGATGGTGAGCGGCGATAACGCTATTATCAGTGTAACCATCCCACTTCTGTGTCTACTGAAACGCTCGCTGCTCACAATTAAAACTGACGCTTTGCATGTGGAAGAGGTGGAAATGGGGGAGGAAGAGCTTACACAAGGTGATAGCCAGAGCACCCTCACTTCGTCTTCTCAGCGACAATTGGAGGAGGAGGAGGAGGAAGACACGGTTGCCTCCGCTACAGAGGGTAGCCATGGAACTTTAGTTCCATCTCTTCAGCGTGGGTGGGCAGAAGAGGAGGAAGAGGATGAGGAGATTGAGAGTCATCCTCCTGGTGAGGACAGCGAAATCTTGCCTGTTGGTACTCTGGCACACATGGCTGACTTTATGTTAGGCTGCCTTTCCCGTGACCCACGCGTTATACGCATTTTAGACAACACGGATTACTGGGTGTTCACCCTTCTGGACCCCCGCTACAAAGAGAATTTCTCATCTCTCATTCCTCCGGTGGAGAGGACAAGCAAAATGGTGCAATACCAGAAGGTTCTTGTCGAAAAATTGCTCCAAAATTTTCCATCTGACAACGCTGGCGGCAGAGTACGTGCTACCTTGGCCAACCGAGAAGGGGAGAAAAGGGGAGCACACAGCAGTTCCGACAAAGGCAGGGCAACACTCTCCAAGGCGTGGGACACCTTCATGACACCCCGCCAGCAACCTCACCCAGATGCGCAGCCTAGTGTCACAAGGAGGGAAAAGTTTTGGAAGATGGTGAAGGAGTACGTAGCAGACCGTGTCAGCGTCCTCAATGATCCCTCTGTGCCTTACAACTACTGGGTGTCCAAGCTGGACACGTGGTATGAACTGGCACTCTACGCCTTGGAGGTGCTGGCCTGCCCTGCCGCCAGCGTTCTGTCTGAGCGGGTATTTAGTGCTGCTGGTGGCATCATAACAGATAAGCGTATCCGCCTTTCCACCGAAAATGCTGATAGGTTGACACTTATAAAAATGAACAAGGCCTGGATTTCCCCTGACTTCTCCACTCCACTGGAGGAAAGCCCCGGGGGAACATAAAGTCACTTTATATATGTTATTTACAATGATGGGAATACTCTGTATTCCCATTCACCCCTTCCACCCAAAAAACGGGTATATGGTTGACTCTTAATCTTCTCATCGTCCTCCTCCTCTTCCATATGCCCTCTGATACAATTTTTATATAGGGCCAGCTCACCAGCGGGCCCTGTGATATAATTTTTATATAGGGCCAGCTCACCAGCGGGCCCTGTTTGCCAATTTTTGTATAGGTCAGCTCACCAGCGGGCCTTCTCATATAATGTTTTATTGGGTCAGCTCTCTAGCGGGCCCTCTCATATAATGTTTTATAGCGTCAGCTCACTAGCGGGCCTTCGCATATAATGTTTAGGATGGTCAGCTCCGCAGCAGACCCTCACCAATAATGTTTTAGATGGTCGGCTCAGCAGCAGACCCTCATTCCTAATGTTTTAGATGGTCAGCTTAGCGGCATGCCCTCGCCCCTAATGTTTTAGAGGGTCACCAGCAGGCCAATAATCCTAATTTTTCAAGGGTGTGTATGATGCCCTCCTTTATGTGTAATAAAGGGTGTATTGGAGTGACATTTCAGTCTAATTTTTGGCAGCCCTTTCACTTAGTGCATAGGCTTTATGAGTGTTGGACCACTACCTGAACTATTGTACCACAATGTGAATGAGGCCCTCCATTTTGTGATATACAGGTTGTATCGGAGTGCCTCAGGTCCTCCCATTGAATTAAATAGGGCTGGGGTGTTCGACAGAGCAGAGGGTAGTTCTTGGCTTCATCCACTAAGTCACTTCGTCACTTTTACTGAATGGATCAGACCCCACTGTTCCGACTATAAATTTTGGACTTAACAAGGTCAAACGGACATGTTGTAAAACCTGTGGTAGCTGCGGCCTCCGTTCCTGAATGCTGTATCTTACCCGGGCCATAACCACGTTGAACACCTGCTTTACACTGCGCACGTTTCCCTCTTAATCATGGCCCCAGTTCCGAAAAATCAATGACATTTTTTGCAGATTTTGCAGATGATATACAAGTAAATATACAGCAAATACTGTTTGGTAACAATTTTTCGCCTAAAATCGTTTTTATCTTCCTTTTTGTGTGTTTTACGGTCAGTCTGTAAAAATGGCGTACTACGGGCGAAAGATCGTTCCCAGCAGCAACGTTGGAGTCCAAGATGCATCCAGACATCCTCCCTATGCTGTCCCTAAACCATTTCTGTGGTGTTTCCATCATTTTCTGCCCTTTTCCTATGGACCAGGCACCCTCCCCTCATCAGAGCAGGGGGTGCCTGGTGTAATGCTCGAGTCCTCCCATTGACTTCAATGGGGCTCGGGTGCTCGGCCGAGCACTCGAGCCTCCGGGGGCGCTCGGTCAGAGCACCCGAACACCCGAGCATTGGGGTGCTCGATCATCACTAGTGTTTTCATAATTTTCAATGGATAAAAACATCTCTTCACTTTATCATCCAACGGGTCTTTTTTGCTGGTGTTTTTTCAAAGAACAGGCATTTGAATAGCTTACTGTGCTGGAAAAATGCCATCAGCAGAAAAAACAGCCATCTCCAACATTTTGGATCAAGCCCTCAACCTCTTGACACAGTTCCTGGCTAGCTACATTGAACAACTCCCGACTCTTCTTCTAGTTTCCTTTTTATCTTTTCTTTGCTACTCCATATTGCTCAAAATCTTGCCTCAGTTAATTTATAATACTTTTGCAAATCTCCCTTTGAAAGTTTATTTATATTCATTCATTCATTATATTTTATTTTAAGCTGGTCCTACAATATATTGCTTTATATATTTTCTATACACCACTGCACATAAAAAACTGTGATAATATTTATCACCCACAATATGTGTGAAGAAAGACATAATAGTCAAAAAAGCCTATAACCTGGTATAACCTGATGATATTGATATTTATACCTTTTATGCACCAATGATATTACATGTTTATTTTTGTTGTTTTAAGTGATTATGACTCATCAGTGATTATTGTAGGGATTTTTCATTGAATCTATGTATGTATGTATATCTTTATTTATATGGTGCCACACAGTGTTTGCAGCGCCATACAATAATTTATCACAATAAAAAAATGGGGGTAAGTTTCACAGTCACAGAAAAAATAGGAGAGAGATGCCTGCCCCAAGGAGCTTACAGTCCATTTTTTATTTTTTTCAGCACTTTAGGAAAAAAATGCTAATATGGTCATTATCACAGAGGCATATATTCTAGATCAACATCAACATCAGTAATTCGGTCATCCTCAGCATTGTCCACCACTACTTTTATATTCTCCTAGGCTTTTTGAAGTGTCAATTTCCTTTTACTTTTCCTGATAGAGGAATTTTAAGAACGTTCGCAACTACTTTCTGGACAGGTGTTTTTGTGCTTGTGTGTCTCACTGTCAGATGCAGCAGCCGGTTGAGCTGGAACACTGTAATGTGACTTTTTTTGTCTTCAGTGTTTTTAGATGGCTTATTAATAGTATTGGTCCTGGCAGTGGAGGCACTTTTAGTGAGACTCTGACAAATTGCATCTACTCGGGAGTAGGGATGGGCTACAACTTTCACCTCAAACTGAAATCCGTGAATAATGGCACTTCCCATTTGGTGAATAATTTCCAGTGAAAAGTGCCAATTCTCTGTTTTTTTTCACCTATCTCATTCCATTGAAATAAATGGGAACACTGATTTTCTACACAACACATAGCAAATATTTTTTTATTTCCCAAAGGTATAGAATAAAAGGGACATGAGGGTGCCTGTATGGTGGGGTGTGGGGAAAGAATCAGTTGAACAGGGAATACTTTATTGGGGGGTTGTTTACTGGGACTGGGGTGGCAGTTAATAAAAAAGAAATCCTAAATACAAATAAAATACCCCATAAGACATGGTATAAAAGGGGTCTGAGGAGGATGACTGTGTTGGTGGGTGGTATCTGGGGAATGAATCAGTTGAACTTGACTGGTATTGATTTTAAATCAATAAAATAAAATAAGAAATTAATTTGTAAAGTGATAGAGACAGGAACACTCTGACATAAGCTGCCACTGGGGTGGACTGATATTTGACTAGATATTTGAGTATTTTGTAGAGGATGGTTTGTTAGATTTGTTGTTAGAGGCCCAATTCCTGAGAAAACATTGAATTGTAGGACTTAGGCTTGTTAGAAAATTGTTTATTTTTTATTGTAGGACTATGTTTTCTTATTATTTTTTTTTATTATGATTTTTAAAGCACAAGCCCTGAGGAAACAAAAAATTCCCTACTGGCCTAGAGCCAGCAGGTGATGTCCTGTTGGCCAGTGGCCACATGCCATTGTCAAATGCCCTGATGTAGATGCAGAATTTGCGAATGCTGTTCTTGCTGCTACTGCTGAGTTGTTTAAGCAGCAGGATGATTAGGCAGCTGATAGAGAATGGGATCTACAACAGCAGTAACATGGTTGATGGATGATGAAGGTTCCACTTGCCACAACTATCTTCAGTGATGCATCTGAGGCAGTAGCAGCACAATAAGTAGCCCCCAGTCTATGTGGAGAAAAGAAGTTGGGCAATAATTCTTCTCCACCTCCCCCTCCTCTTCAATCATGGGTGTGTTGTTATTGGAATATAAATTGTTCCCTTGAGAGCAGGAACTGTACCTCTCATCAGCAATGTGCACAGTGTGTGTGGTAAATAACACCTGGGGAGACAACTGTATCCAAACACCATGACACCAGAACCCAAATACTACTGCTGTCAGTATACCCCTTGTCCAGACCCCCCTAACGACACATGACAACTTGCTGACAGTTTAATAGTAATGATCAACCTTCCCTGCCAGCATCTTAGCATATTCTGTGGGATGGAATCTCCTATGATGCTGCTTGATGCCCTGCTTGTGATTCTCCTCCACCACACTGGCATGCACTACACAGTATGCAATGGGTGGAGACAAACTGCCAAATCCTAACATCAACAGAGTGGTTATCATTTGGCGGGGGAGGTAACAATGAAGGAGGTGGATTGGCAGAAGATCTAGTTACCCTAGTGCAAGAAGGTGATGGTGATGGCGAGCTAGTTGTTTAGCTTATAATAGAACTTCCAGTCTCTGTCTGGGTTTATCTAATCTTCCTCCTCTTTCATCTCTGCCTCGCCTCTTGTTGCCTTTCTGGAGTGCCAGAGGGGTACAGCAACAGCAGTGCTTGATTTCTGTGTCATGGTGTCTGTTTTTCATGTGTGATATCAAGGCGGTTGGACCAAGGCACATTCCCTCCTTTCCCCTTCTCACTAACTTTTCACAAATTGTGCACAATGCCGTTGGTGATGACTACACTGTGCCTGCCCCAAGAGAAAAATAGTCCCACACCCATGACTTCAGGGGATAGAATGGCCTCTTTCTTCTTCTCCTTCACATTCCCCATCACAGTCTGTGGCAGCGGATGATGTTGCTACTGTTGCTGCTACTGCCTCAGAATCAGCACTGCAACTAGGACTAGGATTATTGCTACTGCTGACAAGTAGAACCTGTCCTAGTCCCTCATCACTTGTTGACCCCATTCCCACTTTGTTCACAGTGGTCTGTGGCACACTAGCTTGCTCATCAGCATCCTGCTCCCTGGCATCTCAGCAGCAGCAGGAATTAGAGCAGTTGCAAATTCCACATTGCTCATCATCACCTCTTCCAAGCAGCCGTGAGATGTCTGTAGTAGAGCAGAAGCAGCAACACGTAGGGACTAGTGGTGGTGGAGATGCCCATCCTCATCCCTGTTTCCCTTTCCTTCTCAGTTTCTACTAAAAAGGCCATCAATGTCTCTTCCACCACAGTTTCTCCACCATCATCATCACCACCACCACTAGTCCCTTCTTGCTGCTGCTTCTGCTCTATTAATTACAGACATCTCACCACTGCTTGGAAGAGGTGATGATGAGCAATGTGACAAAGGGTCCCCTAATGTCACACTAGGCATTTCTTTTTAACCTGAAGAAGGCAGACTGGCAGCAATAGCAGCAGGCACAGGCAGAGGAGGGCTGGCCTGGGGGGCAGAGGGGCAATTGCCCCCTGGACCGGTCATAGGTCTGGGCTGGTGGGCCACTGCCTCACTCAATCTCCTTCTTGCTGCTGTAAATGGAGCTACACTAGTGATACCACAGAGCTTACAATTGAAATGGAGCTGCAATAGTGATATCACAAAGCTTACTACTTAAATGGAGCTGCACTAGTGATACCACTGAGCTAGTGGTACCTCTAGTAGCATAACCCATTGCCATTGTATGCTCTATGGTATCACTACTGTAGCTTTAAATTGTAAGCTCTGTGGTATCACTAGTCTAGCTTCCATTCAATTGTAAGCTCTATGTTATTTCCATTTCAACTGTATGCTCCGTATTATCACTAGTGTAGCCCCATTCCAGCTGTAAGCTCTGTGGTATAATTTGCCTTACTTCACAGCATTAATAACAAGTTTAAAATGAACAAAAGGGGATGGGCTGGAACAATAGTTGAAATGGACCACTTGATTCTATTTGCCCCCCAGGCCACACATTGCCAGCCCTCCCGTGGGCACAGGCAGCTGATCTGTGCTCCTGCTGGTGGTGGTGGTATTAATTCTGCTCCTGCTCTCCCCCAACACCAATTCTGGCCTCTTTAGGATCATGTTCCACTTGGACACTGTAGTGAAGGGAAGGGGAGAAGCCAGAGGAATGTGGTGGGCTCTCTTGAATGCTAGTCTGGATGCTCTCAAATGCTTCCCCTACCTCTCCCCTAACACTAGTTCCACCACTGCTTCACCATTACTACTACTACTACTAACACAAACCACATCAAGTTCAGCCACAGAGTCTTCCTCCTCACAGTCACTAGTAAAAAGAGGATATTGATTACCACCTCATTCACTCCTAAAACTAACACGCTACTGAACCTTCTTAGTACTAGCACTGGTGGGACTGATTGGGGATGGCAAGTGTGACTTAGGGTCCCTAGCCGTCACACTTGGCATCATCTCCTCCTTCCCCCCTCCTGAGTATTACAAGACACACTAGCAGCTTCAGCACTGGTGGCAGCAGCTTCAGAATTGCCAGCAGACCCAGCACTGGTGTTACTAGCAACAGGGGCAGCACTTCTGACAGCAGGCACGGCACCGGTGGAAGCAGGTTCAGCACTGGCAGCAGGCACAGCACTGTTGGCAGCAGGGGCAGCACATCTGACAGCAGGCACAGCACTGGTGGCAACAGGGGCAGCACGTCTGATAGCAGGCACAGCACTAGTGGCAGCAGAGGCAGCAATGGCGGCAGCAGGGGCAGCACATCTAGCAGCAGGCACAGGCAGCTGACCTGCCCTGCTCTCAGAGTCACTAATACTACGCGTTTCTCCCTCCCTTCCCATTCCCTTTTCTCCCTCCCTTCCCATTAAATTCTCTAAGATTCCTTGGTGTGGTTTAGGGGGACTGGACAGCATTGGTTCAGTAGTGCTCACTTCTTCCTCCTCCTCCGACTCAGTG
Organism: Rhinophrynus dorsalis; assembly: GCA_037306005.1. Taxonomy (NCBI): domain Eukaryota; kingdom Metazoa; phylum Chordata; class Amphibia; order Anura; family Rhinophrynidae; genus Rhinophrynus; species Rhinophrynus dorsalis. The sequence goes on along the minus strand of CM074718.1, from coordinate 92,916,595 downwards.
GACACATAATGGTCCCTCCAGTTCCTCATTTTAATATTTTTATACCTACTCATAGTGATAGCAGTCACTACGAGCCTCTCCTGCCTAAATTTTTCCTCATGCTCACAGCAGAATAGCACAGCACGTCTACCTCGCTCTGTAGCTGCTTCTATTGTGTTTAACTAGTGAAAAGGCAAAAACCACATAAATCAATGGGCAGAATCTTTCTAACCATTGAAAAAATGGTGAACAATTTTGGCCAATGGGCAAAAAATTCTAAAATTTTAATCGCTAGTTTTAAAGCGGATTTTCCCTTTAAAAAGTGGACAACAATGTGGTTTTCACAGGAACAGGGTGAGAGATCTCACCCATCTCTACTCGGGAGGAGAGGGATCACATAATTTACTGAACACACTGAGGCAAACATGGCTTCAGTCAGTTTTTTCACTACCACTTAACTCACACGTCTCTGCTCTGCTCCTCCTCCTTTCACCCTACCCCTTGTGTGTTTGCTGGACATTACTCAACCACTGGGTTTGTTTTTACAGTAAATTGCACAATAGAACTGATTGTGTGTGATGTCTTAGCCTGGCCCTCTACAAAATATTGAATCTCATCTATTGTCAGTTTGCTCAGTCACTGCTCATGTGGTAGGGGGAAATTCAATCATACCACTGATTTCAATCCAATGAGCTAGGTGAAAAACAAAGGAAATCGTCACTTTTTATGGAAAACTTTCTGATAGGTGGGAAGTGCCATTTTTTTGCTGTTTCACTTTTGACCCTGTTGTTAGTATACCTAATGTGCTAGACAAATTATTTATGTTTTCTTATCCTTGGATGAATGAGAGATCTCCAACACACTGAGATCACTGCACTGAATACTTCTCTAGCAGGGGTAAAGCTCAGCTGTTCTATATAGACTGAAAAACTTTTGCAACCCTATTGTAGGGCATAATGCACACTGCTTGTAATACAGAATGTATAGTTCAGTGATATACTGACAACATAACTATTAAAGAAATGTATTCAAATGATGGTACTTAAGAGAACTTACTTAAATAGTAATGCCTTAATTTGTAGATGGGACAGCAACAAAATTGAGTTATTTCCTCTGGCTACAAAATTAAAATATCTTAAAACTGTTTTACAGAAATAATGTTTGTAGTAGTTATTGGAGATTTAGATGATAAACATTGACATCAACAGTTTAATTTTTTATTTAACAGACTTCACAGTGAAAAGGAATCAGGTCATTTTAAGTAACAACACTATAAATGAAAAGTATATATAAAATATAATATAATTGATCATCACAGTTCCTTCAGGAAGCATTATTTTACAAATAATTAATATATCAATGTACTGATGATGGTGAACTGTGTTTTCTCTGTATGACGAGGTTAGAATTTATGTGCACTATTTTTTTTTTGTTTTTTAATTTGGTTTGATATTATTCAGAAAAAAATGACAGTATTATTCAGCAAGATGAGCAAAAGTAAAAAGATAAAAAGACTGCAATGGTTATTAATTAAAACATACATTAGTGTAACAAAAAGTTACATATAAAGTAAAAACAAAAAACTTTGTATTGTAGCTTTCATGAAAAATACTAGAATGTCACTTTGATATAAACTCATAGTTATATGTAAGAAATTCAATTGCTATCAAAAGCAACAGCACCATCTTGAGGGCAATATGAAAATAAACTTATTTTAAAGTTCATATAGAAAAATAATATTTAAACTGGGCTCCATGGAACCCCGTGGCTCATAAGGTTGAACTGGAAGACTGTGTATGTGTAGAAGACTGAAAAAATAAAATTGTGTACTTTTGTTTTACTGTAAGATATCCCTTTAACACGTCAAATCAATATTGTAGGTGCCTCTAGAAGGCATACTAGGCACCCTTATCCTCACATATGACCATCCCCTTATTTTTCATATAGCCCCACCCCAATCCCATGCATTGTTTCTCGTACACAAAATATCTTTATCCTGTAACACACAAGTTCCTAACCCCTTGGATGATAAAGAAGTCTCTAATGATTTTGAAACAATGTACTGGGGACCTCTCTAGAATCCAAGGGGTTAAATAACAGCCAGTTTAAGGAGTATGTAAACCAGTAAATAAAATAACCATAAACAAGGAGTAATAATATGGGGAAGGGACATTATAATTGTTCTGGCCACACCCATAATTCAGAATGTGCGTGGCCAACACAACTAAGGAACCACTCAAAATCTGGTACCATGACAGCTTTGTTGCCTAATACAAAATCCAACCCCGAGATTGCACTAAGCCTAATAATAAACTTTATTTTTGATGTCTGTTTATCACATAAGCATGTGTGTGTGTGTTGTGTCTGTGTGTGTGTATCAGGGAGGCTGTGCCTTACTCTTCTGATAAGAGTATAGCCACACACTCCTCAAGCACAGGAAACAGTCTACAGCTATTGAGCATGAGAATTTCCATTCACTGAACACTTATTCACAAAAGAGAAAAAGTTAGTGTGGAGGAAACAAAGTATACTATAAGGGAAAAATAAAACTTTCCATTGATTTAAATGAGGGTTTATTTCTCCCCTTAATGGATTTTTACAGTTTCTTTTATGACTACTCATAAGTCTCCTAAATGTAACACATGATCTTAACACGCAGTATAAAATCCTATCTCAAAGTATTTATACAGGGCGTTTCTAAACATTAAATTACAATCTATAGAAGTTAATATGACAAGAATACTATTCACATTACTCATAATACTACACACTTGAAAATGGGAGATATCTCAATGTACTCTTTTTGCTAAAACACTTTCTAAATAAGTAGATAAAAAAAAATCAACAGCTTTAACTCAAGTTAATTACCCCACCCCCTTGTACTCAAATATAAAATTGCTATGAATGGTGAGTGTAAATTGTTGAAAGTTACGTGCATGTATCTGTGATAATTTTACTGTGTGTGTTGTGCCATTTTGAAAGAATGTTATTGTGGATGTGACTGTGGAGTGTTGTTGAATGATATGCATTATTGTGGGGATCTGTGGAATGCTTTGGAATGATATACATTATTACTATATATGTGCATGTTATATTTTTCATTTCTTGCAAAAAACAAGCAATATCTAGCATATCATTGGTCTAGTTCAGGTGTTGTTCTTGGGCTATACAGCTCTTGGAAACTACAACAACCATCATCCCTAATCAGCCAATAACTGCCTGGGTATGAAGGGAGTTGTAGTCTCCAACATCCAGAGGTCCAGGATTGACTACATGAGTTTAGTGGTTTAAGTTTGCTTCTATAATACACAATTGTACACCACTGTTTCCAAAAAATTCAGAGGGAAACAATCCCTTAGATTCCCTTTTTCAATTTTTTATCCTATAAATGATGATGTGCAGTCACCAATGCATAATATGTGCCTCTTGGTCAGCCCATGGCTACATTCATCCTGTATAAATACTTTAAAGATACTCTTTTACCAAACCCAACATAGTACTATGTGGGATGGAGAGAAGAGTGTGGAAGCGCCTAATAAAATAAGCAGAATAAATATCAAATATGTCAATATTAGGAACATTACATAACACACCGGAATAAAGTTCACATTCTAAATAAAGTGCATGGATTATCCACTCCTCATTAAATATTCTGGTGCTTGTCCTTCAGTATCCTATATCCTTGGGAATATTGTCAAATGTCAAAAGAAAATAGGAAATTCCCTCTATTTGTAGTATGTAGGATCAAGGGTATATTATATAATATAGTAGAAAAACACATACACATGACAAAATCTAGAATGACAAGTCAAAATGTGTAAGTACAGTATATAGAAGGCATATTCACTTTTAGTAAAGAAATTGTAGGGCCCCAAAATGAATTAAGGTCCTCCTACATTCCATAGTTAAGTCTTAGTCTATTAATGTCAGTGGTGGGTTGTGTGTAGCAATGGGCAAAACATTTTTGGCTCCAAAGAGCAACAGGAGAAAAATGGCACTCTTCGTCAAGCTGGGTGAAGGAGCCTATGGGGGAAACGGGGGCCAAAGGCAATTGAGTTGAAGTTTGCTAACAGATATAGGGCTAAGAGATCAGCAGCTTTATTATAGCAGGGGACAAGTAGACCATCCAGACCTGGACATTTACCCACAGCCTACAGCGCTTCAGTCCAGGGGTTTCATGAGGTAACATCTTGATACACGTTAATTAACCACAAATTGGTGATTTCCCTATCATGCCACTAGGAGCAGACACCAAGCATGATGTGCAGTACAGCCAAAGAACAGCACTCACAATACAGCACATGGAGGCTCTTCAGCTGTTACCAGCCTGACCAGTAAGATTTACTTTGCTTTCTATACTTTCTGTATGTGCTATGGCATCATTATTGAATGTATTCAAGACTGTTTTTGAGCTGCCTATGATACTCTAAGTTGTGACCAACAGCAAGGGAAGGCAGACAACCATATTTCCTACTCCTGTGATCCGGACATAATAAAATTATTTTAATGCTTTAATTTGGCTCTTACACAACTTTTATGATGGTTAGGACATGGACTGGAACAGGCTCCACTGCTCTATCATCTGGTTTACACATCATTTTCTAATGTCGGCTTTCTGCATTTCAACCCATTCATTGATAAAACGGCTTGAGTATTCCTGAGCCTTAAATCAATATTACTTTTTTTAAAGCACATTGTGTCTATTTATATATATGATGCATGTGACATTGCTTACATTAGCCACGATGGCTAGCGTCTTTAGAGACCACTTTTGGGATGTTTAAAGACATATAATGAAACGTATTTTATTTAAACTAAGTCCTATGTAAGTTTTTCACTTCAACTGCAATACAAATACAATTATAAATAAACTTTTTACACATATACTTGAATATTAACTCTATGAGTACCAGAGGGATAGCAAACACATTGCAATGCGTTGCTATCTCTCTGGTACTCATAGGGTTAATCTTGCAATACAAAATACGAGGTCATGTCGAATAAAATAGGAGGGGAAAAATGTCAGATTTTAATGGTGAATAAAAGTCATGGGAGCACTGTAAGTCGAATTTTAAAGGGGGGGGTGTTAATATGTCGAATGTACAATATTTGTCGAACTAATATGGTAAAAGAAAGCACTGTAAGTCGGATTTGGAAGGGGAAGGGTTAAATTGTTGAATATGAACAATATTTGTTGAGTTAATGTGGTGAAAGAAAAACGCTGTAGTAGACTTTTACAAGGGGGGTGAATATGTCAAAGGAGGGAACTCTATCTCGGATTTCTATGCTGTATACTGTATTATACATTGCTTTTGTTTGAACAACGATGGTTTTGAGGTGCAGAATTTCCAACTTAAATTGTATAAACAAAACAGGTGGTAATAATGAGCGTTGGTAATAGGATACTACTTGCATGTTGTTTTTAATTGATTCCTATGGGCTTTTTTTTGACTGGCGGTATGTGTCAGTACCGTTGATTTTTATCACGGTGCCCGTGCTCCTGATCTGATGGCAACATTATTATTCTGCCTCATTTCAATGCCGTCTTCTTATTGGCCTGGTATTCTTGCTCCACCCATGGCTTGCCTTTATATACCCTGTCATGTCTATACTAAGGCGCCTTTCGTGGTGTACCTGTTCCTGACATTTGTTACGTTCCTGCACTTCCTGTGTTGCTGTTCCGTTGCTGACTGATCTGGCTGAGAACCTGCTCCGTTGCTGACTGATCTGGCTGAGAACCTGCTCCGTTGCTGACTGATCTGGCTGAGAACCCGCTCCGTTGCTGACTGCTCTGGCTGAGGACCCGCTCCGTTGCTGACTGATCTGGCTGATGACCCACTCCATTACCGACTTATCTGGCTGAGGACCCGCTCCATTGCAGACTGATCTGGCTGAGGACCCGCTCTGTTACCGACTGATCTGGCTGAGAACCCGCTCCGTTGCTGACTGATCTGGCTGTGAACCCACTTCGCTGCTGACCTATCTGGCTGTTGAGCCTGTTCTGTTGTTACTGACCTGGCTGTGCTTCCATTATGCTTGTGGCCATCCCTGGCTGAGCACCCGCTCCGTTGCCACCCGTGCATGGCTGTACCACTCGGTTGTCCTTGTCTGGCCAGCGTTACAAGCAGAGAATTTCCAGTTGCCTTGTCTGTTGTGCGTCGCGTGGTGCTATCCTTATCTTCTCAACAGTAGGCTTGGCATTCGTGCTGTAGCTGCTTACTTTAACTGCCCCTGGCGGTGTGCGAAGTACTGGTACAGTGCTACTAAGTGCTGACTGAGTAACTCAGATCTATCTGTGTCTTCCACTGCACTATAGCTGGGCTCACTCCCTGTGGGAGTTGCAGTATATCTCTGGGCATTTCCAGTTAACCCGTTCAGTGCCTAGACTGCTAGGCTGGGCCAGTGTCTCCTTCCCTGTTGCAGTAGCTTGGGCTAAGGGACAGCAGTTGCGTTACATCACACTCGTTAGTGTGTGAGGACACTGAGCTCAATTCCTTGTTGCAGTAGCCTTTGGGCTAAAGAGCCAGCGGTTGCATTACATCACACTCGTTAGTGTGAGGGGACACTTGTGGCCTTCCTGTTATCTGCCTCGATCCACTACTAGCGTTCTAGGGTTTTCCAACTGTAACTGTTTGCCTCGGTCTTCTTGGGACCTCTGTCCCATGGTCAGTATTGCCTTGATACCTACTGGGTTCAGTACCACCCAGGCATCTGGGTTTCATGCCATATAGTCCTGCTGTCAGCCCTGGGTCGAGTAGCCTGGTTAACCCTAGTCCACTAAGGTGAGGTTGCCTGGCCTTACAAGCCTCCAGTCCTCAGGGTCCAAGCACAGTACTATTTGAAGCCAGTTGCTGCCTCCTCTACTTGCTATATATCTCGTGTCTGGTTTCTATTGCTATATATTTATTGTTTCGTATTGTGGGCCTGTGGTCTAATTCCTTGTATGCCCTTTATCCTAATAATGTAATTTTAACCTTACCGGTCTGGTCTGAGTGTTCATCAAAAACCGTGACAGTTTTGTTTTCACAAGTCAGGTAATAGGATACCAAAAACTTACTTTTTTTTAAGGCTGGTAATAGAATCGAGCCCAACGTATTTTGTAGAGGGCCAAGGAAAGACAATCAGCTCTGTGGTGTACTTTACAGTAAAAACACATGCTCGCAGTAGTTGAGTAATGCCCAGCAAACACACAATGGGTAGGGGTAGGGTGAAAGAATTAGGAGCAGTGAAAGGGCGTATGAGTAAAATGGCAGTCCAAAAACTGACTGCATACATGGTTACTGCATCATGTGCAATAAATGGAGGTGATCCATCTCCTTCTCCTCAGGAGGATGCAGGTTGTCAAAGTCCCACCAAATGTTCCATCACCACCATACACGTGCTACATTCAATCGGGATTTTAGAAACCCTTTTTTTAATTATTTATTTATTTCTCTAGGCAGCATAGCAGTGTGTATGCACTGTGCAAGACTAACGTTAGCCAAACAAAAGCACTGATGAACCATTGATTTGTAGGACTTAGACCTGTTACAGGTACAAGCCTTGATGAAACATTGATTTGTAGGACTTTGACTTTTTAGAGGCACAAGTTCTGAGGGAGAATTGATTTGTAGGACTACGACTTGTTAGAAAAAAGCCTACAAATTAGTTTGTATAGGCCTCTGGCTTGCAAAGAACAAGCCCTGAGACAAAAAAAATGTATGCCCTATTAGCCTAGTGCCAGCAGGTCATGTTACGGTGGCCAGTGGCTATTTGAAAATGCTGTGGTGAAATTGCAGCATGTGTGACTGCTGTGCTGTTATTGCTACTGCTGTTGCTGAGTGTCTAAGCAGCAGTACGATTAGGCAGCTCCAAGGGAATGGGATCAACAGCAATTATATGAGACAGGGGATGATGGTTTCACCTGTCACAAGCTCTAGTGATGCGCCTAAGGCAGAAGCAGCACCACAACTAGCCCCCACCGCTTCAGGTATATCTGAAGAAAGAAGTTGGCCAATAATGCTTTTCTTCCTTTACCTCCTCCAAAATCATTGCTGTATTGTTGGAATACAAATTTTTTAGTTGAGAGGAGGAAGGAATTGTGTCTTTCATCAGCAAATGCAATGTGCAAAGTGTGTGAAGGAAAGTTGTAATAGCTGAAGGACTGGGAACAATGGACACATCTGAACTCAAATCAACCAGTTGCTACAAATGCAAGCAAACACTTTGATGCTTAGGTTCTCAAGGTAAAATCAATCATGCCCCCCAGAAACCAAGTACTGATGTCACTATGCCCCTTGTCCCATCACTAAGGACAGCTAGCAGACTTAATAATTATGATAAATCCTCCCTGCCACCAACTTCACATATTCTCTGGGATGGAACCTCCTCAGATGCTGCTTGATTCCCTGCTTGCAATTATCATCCAGCACATTGCCAATTGTGTGTGGCCAGTGCTCAAAACAATGTGCAATGGGTAGACATGAACTGCCACATACTCACATCTACTAAATCACTATCAGCTGATGGGAGAGGTTATGTTGACAGAGGTGGTACACCAGAAGATGCAACTACATCTTCCCATGCCCAGATCTTAGAATAAGCTGATGACGAGGCAGATGTTTGGATCGCCATCAAACTTCCAGGCTGGGTTTCTTCTTCCTCTTCAATTTCTACCTACATTCATGGTGCTCTTGGGGATAGACAGGGGGTATAGCAACAGTGGATCCTGATTTCTTTTGTGGAGGGTTGGCTGTAACATGCTTCTCATAAATGTCATGGTGTTTGTATTTCATGTGTGTTATGAAAGCGGTTGTGTCAAGGTGTGTCTTCTCCTTTCCCCTTGTCACTGTCTTGTAGCATATAGTTCACAGTGCCATCACTGTAATGACTGCACTGTGTCTGCCCCAAGAGAAAAATAGTCCTAACAACAAAAATAACAAATCATCCTCTACAAAATATTCTATCAAATATCAGTCCACCCCAGTGGCAGCTTATGCCATGGGGTTCCTGTCTCTATCACTTTATATACAAATTTCGTATTTTATTTTATTGATTTATTTTTTTTATTAACTGTCCCCCCAATACCAGTCAAGGACCCCCCCAAAAAAAACAAACTCTCTGTTCAACGAATTCATTCCCCAGACTCCACCCACTAACACAGGCACCCTCCTCAGACCCCTTTCACACCATGTCTTATGGGGGAGGTTAATTTGTATTTAGGATTTTTTTTTTTTTTAACCGCCCCCAATCCCAGTAAACCCCCCCCCCCAACCAAGAAAAACATCCCCTGTTCAACTGATTCTTTCCCCACACCTCACCAACACCCTCATGCCACCTTTTATACTATGCCTCCGGGAAATAAAATACTATTTGCTATGTGTTGTGTGTCTAAATTCAATGTTCCCATTGATTTCAATGGAATGAGTGAGGAGAAAAAAAGCTTAATTTTGTGGGAAATTATTCACAAAGTGGTAAGTGCCATTATTCTACAATTTCAGTTTGAGGTAAAATATTTCTCCAATCCTTACTCAATACCTACCAAAACAGTGAGGTTTCATCTGTGTGATGACTGTGTTATCTGACAAGATAAATTCTGACAAGATAAAGATGAAGGAAACAAGATATCAAATAACAAAGAATGTATAATTTATAATCCAATAAATAATAGGTCAGGATACAGTGTTGGTAAAATATTACCATTGGACTGTGTTCCAAATGTCCACCTCCCTAACCACAGCAATGTTAGAATAGATCAGTTATTTCCTAGGTGAGACAATGATCAAAATTCCATTAAGCAGTAGAACATCCTATATAATAATTCGCTAACGATGTTTGTCAGAAGCTGTCATGTGCAGTAGAGACGGTTCCGCACACTGCAGTCTTGCGCAGTACAGACTGCCCATGCTGTGCCTGATATAAAGCAGGGTGCTTCAGATTCAGGCCGGAGTCCTCTCTGCACATGAGGTCCCTTCCTGGGACCTCTGAATGCTTGGTCCCAGGAAGGTGCGCAGAGATGACTACGGTTCTGAATTCGGAGCATCCCGCTCCGTATCAGCCGCGGCGCGGGCAGTCAGTACTGCACATGAGTGCAGCTCCGCCAGTGTTGGCTTTGAAACTAGTATTCAATAAAACAGTAGGGCAGAAGTGACAGTAGATATGTAATATAAAGAGATGTAAGGAGGAGAAGTAAATTCACAGCCCTATGCTAAATAAATTTGATGTATCTGAGATATAGTGGGGGACTTGAACAAGAATTGCCTTGGGTCACACCACTTGTCTGCTCACAGTTTCCAACCAGGATGATCAATCAGGACTAGAACCAGACTGCTTTGTAACCTGCACCATGTGGCTGTCATGGAAGAGGACAGGGGAGTAGTATTTAAGCAAAGAGAGAAAGGTAAAAAGTAGATTCCAGCTCAATATATGCAGGATGGTGTTGAATTTAATTTTTAATATTCAGAACTCAGCTTTACATGTCTATACAGCACTGTGGAATACGTTGGCACTAGGTAAATGAATAATAATAATAATAATATACAGCATAACGGTCAAACCAGAAGTCCTAAATATTCATATCTTACACAACTAAAATGTTATCCTAAAATTGCCTTTTAGTGCAAGTGTAAAGAGTCCTTTTCTGAAAGCAATTGTTTCATTTTGTGTGTGCTGCTTGAAATGGGAGACGAGCTATAGTCAATTTATTGTGATTAGTGCCCACAGAAGGACTGCTGTCTTATCTCAGTCCATGTATAGACAATCCTGGACAATAATCTCAAGATTTGTTTGGTACTTTAGCACTAGAAAAGGCAGACATAGCTGCTCCCTCAGAGCATATGTAATACTAGATATCAGGCCTCAGGAAACAGAAACATTTTACATATGTTAGCATGACATACAGTGTATTGAAGTGTGTATAACCCTAGTTCATTTTAAGTGTTAATGTTCCTTTAATGTGGGTGAATGGAACACTTTTCTGCATTGAAACATTTATATTCCTTGTGAAACCCTGATTTGTGATCTCTCCTGTGTGCATCTAGGCATCTTGCCAGCATCATAAGTGAAGTCTGGCACTAATTTGCAGAGAAGGATGATCCAGATGTGCAGTAAGTAACTTATCCCCATTCACAAGGCAATAAACTGAAACTGTTATTAAAATACAATCACATTGTCCTTAAATGAGTTTCTAAAATGTTAATATTTTCAGACTGGCCTTCAAAGCCCTTTATATAAATTGAAGCAATCTGTCTAAAGCAAAGAGAAAAGTAATTAAATATTTGTTTTTAATTTCTCAAGAAAATATTACTGACAGGAAAAAATTATCAGTCCTGTGGAAAAGTGAGGTGAGTGAATGTGGAATCCTTTTAAAATGTTGCACGCAAAACAACGTGCAACTACACTGTGCATGAACCATGTCACCATGAGTAAAAGGGCAACATGAGAATTTTGCCCTGCACCAAAAGCGTGAGATTCTCATGTTGTGGCGTTAAAACATTGCCTGCATCCACTTTAATGCCCACATACCTCCATCCTCCATTCATGATTCTCCATGCCTTCCGTTGTCGTTCAGATCTTTGCCCACAGTACGGGGACCTTATTTTCTAAGTCCTGATTGCTGCTTTGTCTCTCCCTTCTGCAGGCCTGTGCTCCTTTTGGATTCCTCCTGTCACCTGTTACTTTTTCTGGATCACCATGTCCTGCCCTCCTCTCCCTTGGTATCCCACTGTCCGGATCTCACCTTTTTTTGGGATAACCTTTTCATCCCTGGGGATCACCCTCTTACCTTGCCTTCTACCAGTAGTCTTCTGTACTTTAACCCTTCGAGTGACAGAGGTGTAATGAACGCACTGGCACTCAAAGGGTTAAGAAAGAACAATTAACAGAGCAGCATGTAAGCAAATCATTTCACCAGTCGGAGCATGCAGAAGGGAGAGATGGAGCAGCAGTCAGGACTTGGCATATAAGGTCCCTGGACTGTGAATGCAGGCGACATTTTAAGACCACGACATGAAAACCATGCACATTTGATGCAGGGAAAGATTCTCATGTCGCCTTTTTACTCATGGCGACATGGTTCATGCATTGTGTATTTGCATGCTGGTTTGTGTGTAACATATTAAATTGAACAAGTGAATACTGTGTGCATATTTTGGGGTGTATGTGTAGTGACTACAGGCATGTAGTAGGAGGCCTGGGTATGATGTGTTGGCAGATAATGTAACTTGGTTAAGTTTTTAGCTCAGAATAATATGGTAAATTATGATAGTTGTTTTCAGTGCTGCTGATTCAAGGTGATATCCAGTTGCCTGTTGAAGTCAGTTAGGAACAATTTTTTACCTGCCTATAAGTGTAAATGTCTTTCTTTCTTTCATTCTTTCAGCAGGAAGTGAAGATGCCATTGGTAAGGCACCTGATACATCTAAATCTTGCTGTATGGAGGTATCATAGTTATTAACCTATTAGTGCTCCACTTGCCTTTAAAGTCTTAGGTACCGCATAGCCTTGCTAACTTACCTGATCTATGACAGAAATAATTATTTATTTATTGACCTATTTTGTCTATCAATATTAGTGGACATTTGTTTTATTTTATTTTATTTATCATATACTGGATATTTATTTTATCTCTTCTACCATCCATTGTACTCTTTGTTTTCATTTCATGGAGTTGGACATCATTCTCTGACTCAATCTTCAAGTTGCTATCACTGGACACTCATTCCATTTCACTTTACTTACACTGGATATACTGTTGATGTAGTATACTTGGATTTTGCAAAAGCCTTTGATACAGTTCCTCACAACAGGTTACTGCATAAATTAAAAGGCTTCGGTTTGGGCGGTGTTATCTGTACATGGATTGAGAACTGGTTAAATGATAGATGGCAGAGAGTTGTTGTAAATGGAACCTTTTCAACTTGGTCTAAAGTTATAAGTGGGGTGCCGAAGGGTTCAGTCCTGGGCCCAATACTTTTTAGTTTGTTTATTAATGATCTAGAAGTGAGAATTGAAAGTAATGTATCAAATCTTTGCTGATGACACTAAGCTGTGCAAGGAAATACATAAAGAGCTGGATGTTTTTCTCTGCAGAAAGATTTAGATAAACTGAGTGACAGATGTGGCAGATGACATTTAATGTAGATAAATGTAAGATTATGCATTTGGGCTGTACAAACAAACTTGCTACATATACTCTAAATGGTAAACAACTTGAGGAATCCTCATTAGAGAAAGATTTAGGAGTACTGATAGACAATAGATTTCACAGCAGTGTGCAGAGTCACTCAGCTGCTGCAAGTGCAAATAGGCTACTAGCCTGCATAAAAAGAGGTGTAGATACAAGGGATGCTAATATTATCCTACCTCTGTATAAATACTTGGTTACTCCTCATTTAGAATATGGAGTACAATTTTGTGCACCAGTTCTTAAAAAAGACATTGTTAAACTGTAAAAGGTGCAGACATGCAAAAAAAACTGATAAAGCAACTGGAGGATCTGAGTTATAAAGAGAGACTAGCCAAACTGGGTTTGTTTCCATTAGAGAAGAGATGTCTAAGGGGTGATATGATTACAGTTTACAAATACATTCAAGGTCAATACAAATAACTATCTGATTAATTATTTACACAAGGAGCTAAGCTAAGAACAAAAGGTCAACCATTAAGACTAGAGGAAAGGCACTTTCGACTAAAACAAAGGCAGAGATTCTTTACAGTAAGGGCTGTAAAGCTATGGGATTATTTGCCTCGGGATGTTGATCTTGCAGATAATGCAACTGCTTTCAGAAAATCAATGGATGCCTATCTAGCACAGAACAATATTGAAAATTATGACAGATGGCTTCAATACAGATAGATTGCTGATCCAAGGAACTATCTGACTGCCATTTGGAGTCAGGAAGGAATTTTTTACCCACTTGGGGCTAAATTGGAAATGGCTTCAGAGGGCTTTCTTTTTTGCCTTCCTCTGGGGTGTTTTTGGCATGGGCTGGACTTGATGAACGCATGTCTTTTTTCAGCCTCATCAACTGTTACTATGTTGTATATATACCATTCAAATGCTAAAATCGTCACATAAATTTTCTATATCAAATAGAAAAATAAAAAATAAGTGATATATCACAGTGTTTAGTTCACAAATAACTTTTAACAGTGCTAGCCAGCAAAAAGGCAGAAAAATCATATAAGCATTATAAACATATAAGCAGTCTTGTAATAATGTTAATAAAAAACTTTATTTTCTTTGGGAATATCGGGTACAGTTTATTTAGTTCTTCACCTGGTTCCTTTGTCTTATTAGGAGAACTGCCGCACAGTCCTATGGGCTGTTGGACATGCCCTCCACACAATTATGTGCTCTCAAATAGAAAAAAGGACAGCGCAAGAAATTCCTCTAAGTACAATTCAGTTAATTATTCAATATTGATCCCTCTTCTCACTTTTCCCCTCAATATGGGGTACTCACTCTTTGAAGAGGTGTCACGCTCCCAGCATGGAAACACAGGACAAGTACTTCAAGGTAACACCAACTTTATTTAGGCAGCATCAATACAGAAATATCACAAGACAGTATATAAATATACAAGCCAAAAGAGAAGCGAACAACCGAGCAAGAGACAGCTACCAGAAATAGAAGTCTGCTACCGTGTGATTCTCTAGATAACTGTATCCCATCAATGGAACTAGGAGAGCCTGCAATACCACAGGTCCGCACCTGGGAGAAGCCAGACAGAGATGAGTGGAACCAAAGTCCCAGGTCCGCACCTGGGAGAGCCAGCAACTGGGAAGGCACTAGGAAAGAGTCTGCTAGAGCCACAAGCCTGCACCAAATTAGTTATCTAACTGAATGGAAGGCCACACACAGGTTAGTTAGACAGAGCCACAGGTCAGCGCCAGATTGGGTGGTCAGACAAGCCAGGGGTCTGGACACCAACGAAAGGGCGACTAAGCCTTGTGTCCAGGCAGTTTAAATAGGGAAAACAGGGAGGAAGAGGAGGAGCAGCCAACAGGTGGCTGTCTCTTTAAATGGAACGCACGTCCATGCTTTGGACATGTGCCCAATAGTGACATCACCCACCACCGGAGCGCCAGCAACAGAGGCGGATGAGCTGCACCAGACCTCACCAGAGGCTGAGCCACCAATATGACAAGGATCCTGCCTCAACAGAGGCACAGCGTGGTGTGGACAATGCATCTGAAGCCACTGAAGACAAATGTGGTTGGCTTGAGCAGCTGCCACACGGCGTACCTGACAAGAGGCTACTGCTGCCTTTAGGATATTAGCCTTTACTGGATCAGACTTCCAGTATTGGTCATTGTCCTGGATATCGCCTCTTGATATTTCTTACCTCTCCTTCTTATAAGGTTGCATAGAGTAAAATTTGGGTTGTGCAAATTCCTTCCTCTGTCAAGTCTCCTATGTTACTAT
Source organism: Rhinophrynus dorsalis (assembly GCA_037306005.1). Classification (NCBI taxonomy): domain Eukaryota; kingdom Metazoa; phylum Chordata; class Amphibia; order Anura; family Rhinophrynidae; genus Rhinophrynus; species Rhinophrynus dorsalis. Next base: position 92,901,210 of record CM074718.1, on the reverse strand, counting down.
GATATCCATTTAATCTCATTTACTATTAAAGGGATAGTAATGTTTCAAAATAAAAGCAGCTCCAATTAATTCTCATAGTATTTGGGCAATGGAGAGTGTTATTTCAATAATGTCAGAGTTGCAGTTCAAGAGTAATTGAATGATAAAGTATCCCCTCCCCCCTTTTACTGATGTAACACTGCTCACCTCAGAACAGCAAGGTGATGTTCAGATAACTTGCAGAGATGGACAATCTTCAATTAGCATAAGGGAAAAACCTGAAAAACCTGTAAAGGAGGGCAGGGTTTTCATTGTTCTCACAGTAAGAAGACTGTCCCTTGCTGTGTGATGTCTGGTCTTAAGACCAGATTCCACATCTGAGGGGAGGTGGCTTACACTAAATAAAAGGGGCGGGCGGGGGATACTTTATCATTCAATTACTCTTGAACTACAACTCTGACAGTATTGAAATAGCATTCTCAATGGCCCAAATATAGGGTTGCCACCCAGCCGGTATTTTACCGGCAGGCCGGTAAAAAATTGGCTTCTGTCCAATGTTAAGTCTATGGAGGGAATGCCATGGCCGGTATTTTTTTGAAGAAAAGGTGGCAACCCTACCCAAATACTATGAAACATTACTATCCCTTTAAGTATATGTTTTGTTTCTATTTTTTCATATTTACCCTTATTGCCATATATTTATTCGACTTTCAATTTGCATCTTTGACTGTACCATTATTATATGGTGATTGAATTCATCCATCTTCACTTAATGTCCTATTGGATTTATGCACTAGTAATCATTTTTGTGCTAGTTGCTATTATGAAAGGACATTAGTTCTCTCCTCATTGATTATTTATAACAGCTTATATTTACTTTTCATTTGTTACATATTTATTTGATTTTTCTATCTGTGATTATTATATTAGTTTATTAATATACAGTATATTACTATTGGATTTATTTTTTTGCATTTAACATCCATCTTTATTGGATGTGTACATGCATGGCTGACGATTTCACATACTTTTACAATATGTTTGTGGATGTGTGTTAGGAATGTCATCCATGTTCTGAATACATTTGATTTTAGGTATTTGGTTGGTGTTAGTTGGAATATGTATGCCTTATAAGATTAGGCCATTTGGATTTTAGAATAGTTTTTTCCATTGGAATCATATGTATGTGTTCATTTGTGTATCCTTGTCTTATTTAGTTTTACGTGGCCACATTAATGTAGTATTTTATAAGACAGGATACACATATACACTTGTTATTAAAGGGATAGTAACACTTCATTTTAACTTTATTTTATTTTGTAGGCATTAAAAAAACATGAAGAATGATATAAGTCTTATCGCTCAAACCTTTATGGTTTATGAGATATTCACAAGCAAAGTTCCCCTCCCCGCCCCTTTTACCTAGTGTAAACAATCTCTTCTCAGATGTGAGTCTGGTTGTATGACAGTACAGATAACAGAAGGGGACAATTTTCTTTGTATGAAAACAATGAAAGCCCTTCCCCCCTTGATAAGTTTTTCAGCTTTTTCCATTATCTTAATTGAAGATTGTCCCTCTCTGCAGTCTACCTGGGCATCTCCCTTCTGATTTGGTTGAACAGGGGGGGGATACTTTGTTTGTGAATATCTCTTAAACCATAAAGGTTTCAGAGATAAGACTTATATCATTCTTCATGTTTTTTTAATGCCTACAAAATAAAATAAAGTTAAAATGAAGTATTACTATCCCTTTAAGTTTGAAGTTGATGTGTTTATTCTCACATGGTGTGATCGATCTTATAACCGAGTTGCTATGTATAAATGTGATTTTTTTTTCATGAGGGGCTTGAAAGGGATAGTAACACTTAATATGAAAATAGGGAGAAATGTACTTACCGATATTTCCTTTTCTTCTGACCCCCCCACAGCATTAAAACTTATGGGATTTAGTCACTCCTTCCAACTGGCATAGGACCAATAAAATTTGTTTAAAAGGTAGGCCTCCCCACTTGTTCCTTTAGTCTATTTTTGTCAAAGCTGAAAAACATAATATAGAGAGGTTATACATGTTATATCCCGCTCGCCCGTCGCCTTTACCCTGAGCATTCTGTCGGCTCCTTGCCGCTCCACCGGTCTCCAGGCTGGCTTCTCCGCTCTGGTACCCACTTCCGGTTGTGGTGCGCATCCGCAATGATGGCGGACCTTTTGCTGTCTCCTCTCTATGGTCCTGCCAGCATCCTAGCCTCACTCTTAGGGCTCCTTCCGGCTGGGTGCCTTTATCTGCCTGCTTCCTATTCCATTCAAACACTTTAGTATAGCGTCTATTTTGTGTCTTCCAGCGGTACATTGTTGCCAGAACTCCTGTGTATGACCCAGACCAGCCCTTGACCCAGTCTTTGCTAGAACCCAGCTATCCAGTATTCCAGTGTATAACTCAGACCAGGTTTTCACTCTGCCTCTTCTGTTGCCAGTACTCCTGTGTAGGACCTGGACCAGCCTTTGACCTAGCCTCTGCTTGAACGCTGTACCTTGGTATTCCAGTGTAAGACCCGGACCAGTTCTTGACCTTGCCTCTTCTGTTGCCAGTATTCCTGTGTGTGACCCGGACCAGCCTTTGACCTAGCCTCCGCTTGAACCCTGTACCTTAGTATTCCTGTGTATGACCCGGACCTGTTCTTTGACCCTGCTTCATCTTGTTTCAGCCTGCCGGCATCCAGTGGATCTCCCAGGACCGTGCGTACCTATTCTGCCAGCCTTGGTGTGTCCCACCAACAGTTCCTGCCACGAGGGATCCTTCCTCTTAGGAGACCTAAATGAGTACCTCTTCTTGTTTGGAGATTTCCATCCTCCCTGGGGTCCTCTGAGTATAGTTTGCCTAGGTTGGGGTTATCCGGGGTTACCCAGCGGCTTCTCTGCTGGGGACCACAACATCTGGCTTCGCAGCCAGCACCTATAGGCGCTCAGCTGCAGCACAGCCCTGGCCTAGACAACCAATGCTCTCTAGCTCCGTTCCCTAGCTTCACTCCCTAGCTTCTTGCTCTGCGGTCCCTTGTTGGAGGAGTTCCCTGTTCTTTCTCCCAGATACTCCCAGTCCCTTTGTTGTCCTTGCTCCAGGTCATGACAACATGGGAGGGAGCACCTGTAGGGGGACACAGAGGAAATGGAAATATCGGTAAGTACATTTCTCCCTTTCTTCTGTATCCCCTTCCACGGTGTTAAACCTTATGGGATATACCAAAGCAGTGCCATATCTGGATGGGATAGAACAATTATGGTTGATTTAGTATACCCATACTATTCAAAATTAAATAAATCATGGCTCCCAAGATAGAAAACAACAATGTATATGAACATGGGCAGATAGTTAGCACAGGGTTCTTATAATTCTTCCCCTTCATTGCCTGTTGCTGCTTGTAGCACTTTTCTCCCACATTTTGCATTCCCTGACGCTTGGACTTGAAACTGGTATTGTTGCATGAATGTTGTCATAGAGGACCAGTTGACTGCTCTACAAATCTCATATGGGAATACAGATGCCTTGGAAACCCAGGATGCTGCCATTGCCCTTGTGGAATGTGCCTGCAAAGTTTTTGGTTTGTCTTTTCCTGCTTATAAGTATGCTGTTTAATGCATTCCACTATCCATCTGGATATGGAGGCCTTAGAGGCTCCTGTTCCTTTGAATCTTCCCCGATGATGAACAAACAGGGATTCTGCCTTTCTGAATTATTTTGTCCTGTTTAATTAAATAGAAATGCTTCTTACCAGGTTCATATTGTGTAAAAGCTGGTCTGTTTTATTCTTGGGCTCAGGACAGAATGAAGGCAATTTGATGTCTTGATTCAGAAAGAAGTCTGACACAACTTTGGTTTTAAAACCTGGCCGAGTTCTCAAGACCACTTTGTCTTGATGTGTCACCAAATATGGAGATCTTGACGATAATGCTTGTAAATCACTTACTCATCTGGCCGATGTGATTGCTGTTAGAATAAAAAATTGTAGAGTAAGATTATTTATTAGTACTTGATCAATAGGCTCAAATTTTGGAGATCCTGCTAGTTGGCCCAGAGCAATAATTAAATCCTATGGAGGTAAAATACTCCTTATACTTTGCCTTGTTTTTCCAGTTGCCTTGAGGTATCGTTTAACCACATCTTCTTCTGAAATTTGCTCCGCTAGTATAGCTGAGATCGCTGAAAATTGGACTTTAAGGGAAGCTGGTCTTAATCCCTTTTCGTATCCCTCCTGCAGGAATTCCAGTATTTGAGGGGCTGATAATACTGATCTGTTTAGCCCTTTCCTTTGGCAGCAGTTTCTGAATATCCTCCATATTCTGTAGTCATTTTTTAGTGGACATCTTTCTACCTGCCGTTATAGTTGCTGTTACTGAATCAGATAAGACTTTTTGTTTTAATGATGGCTTTCAGCCTCCATGCCATCAGCTTCAAGAAGTTTGATTTCTGATGATGGATTGGACCTTGATGTAGAAGGTCGTCACTGATTGGTAGGGGCCATAGCTGGTCCAAAGACAAGCTCTTTTGCTCTGAATACCAGATTCTCCTTGGCCAATCTGGAGCTGTCATGATCGGATCTGTCTCTCAATATTTTCCGCAGAACAAGAGGTATCATAGGAATGGGGAAAAATGTAAGAGAGGGGCCTAAGTTCCCTTTGACTAACAAAGCTTCTACTGCCATGGCCAGAGGTTGTTGCCTGCATGAGAGGAACCTCTTGTATTTTGTGTCATTAGATCTATTGATGGTCTTCCCCACCACCGGACTATTTTTTGAAGACTTCATTGTTCAATGACCATTCCCCTTGGTCTATGGTGTTCCTGCTCAGGAAGTCTGCTGTGACATTCAGGAATCCTGGTATATGGGAGGCTGATATTCCTGCCAGATTTAATTCTGCCCACTTTAGAAACGTTTCTGCTTCTCTGCTGAGTAGCGGGCTTCCTACTCCCCCTGACTTAACTGCAATGGACTTGTTCTTCAGGTAACTCTTGAATCCTACCAGGCAGCATCTTATGGCCCTTAATTCAAGGACATTTATGTGGAGATTTTTTTCTTCCTCCAACCATATCCCCTGTACTGACTTCTTTTTCCAATGAACTACCCAGCCTGTTAGACTGGCATCTGTTGTGACCGTCTCCCAGACTTGATCTTGGAAAGAGACTCCTTTCTTCAGATTTTTCTATTGAGTCGACCATTTCAACTCTTTCCTTACCCTCATTGTTAACTTGATCCTCTGTAACATGTTGTCCATGTCTTTGTTCCAGTTATTCAAGAACTACCTCTGGACTGGTCTCATGTGATGTCTGGCCCATGGAACTACCTGAATAGATGAAGTTAAAACACCTAGCATACTCATACAATCCTTAGATATCTGGGTAGGCTTTGAACCAAAGAGTCTCACTTTGGATATTATATTATTGATTCTCTGTGGTGACAGGGAAGCCATGTTCTTGTTGGTGTCTAGAATCATTCCCAGAAAAGTTAGTTTTTGACAAGGTATTAACTGACTCTTCTGTTTACTCGCTATCCAACTGTTCCAATGCTCTGTGAGTATGGCATGTTGCTTGGAGCTTGGTTTTTGCTATAACTAGTAGACCACTGAGATAAGGTATGACCGAAATCCCTTCTTTTCATGTTGCTCCAGAGCTACCGCAAGAGTTTGGCAAATACCCTTGGGGCGGATGATAGGCTGAATGGCATAACTCTGAACTGCCAGTGTTGATCTTCAAAATGTAACTTTAGGAACATGCAATGAGACTTTTTTACCGGAATATGGTAATATGTGTCCCTTAAATCTATAGCCATGTTCCTGGTGCCAGGAAGATTATGGAGTAAATTCCTTTTGCTATTTGTTCGTCCTGAACTGGCTGTATTACGCTGTCCTGGACTAGTGTTTGGATTGATTTCTTCAGCTCTCTGGCTTTTTCTTGATTCAATGGAACCAGTGAATTTTGAACACATACTTGTCTGCAACTTTTTTGATCTCCAGCGTATACCCTGCCTCCAGTTTTTGTCTGACCCATTTGTCTGATGTGTTTTCTTTCCAGAGGGACAAGGATTGTTGTAGACAATGCCCTACTGGGTGCCTGGAGACAGGGCCCGCTGCCCTTCATTGCTGCTCCCTCTTGGGTTGATTCTTTCAAAATCCCTCTTTTCTGAATGCAGGCCTAAATCCTTGAGAGGAAGTCTGTCTTCTTTGATCATATGGTTTTCCTTGCTGAAATCATTTGCTGTCTCAAAAGGGCTGCTTTCTTGATTTAAATGTTGTTCTGAGTGGCAACATTCTGTTCCTGGGGTCCTGAGGAAGAATCTGACTTTTACCCTATATACTTTCTTCATCAAGTCTTCAAATTGTTCACCGAAAAGCATAGATCCCACAAATGGTAAGGTTATTAGCTTGGTTTTGGATGATTGGTTTGATTCCCGGGCCCATGCTCTTAACCATAATGCTCTTCGAGTGGTTACCAATAAAGATGATAATCTGGCTGTCAATTTGATTGCATTCATTGAGGCATCACACAAGAATCCCACTGCCTCTTTAATGAGGGCCACTTCCTTCATTAACTTCTGCCTTGATGCTGACAATTCAATTTTTTCCTCCAACTATGTTAGCCATATCCAGATAATTCTGGCAACACAGGCCAATGCTGTAGCAATCTTCAAGTTCTGGCCCAGGAATGCAAATTGTTTCTTTAAGGAGCTATCCATATGGCAATCCATGGCATCTCTTAGTGACTATCCATCCTCCATGGGTAGAGTAGTTCTTCTAGACAGCTGGGCTATGGCTGCGTCAGTTTTGAGGGGTAATACCCAGCTAGCTGTTTTCTCTTCCTTGAATGGGTACATTTTCTGGAATCTCTTAGAAACAGACACCCTTTTATCGCCTTTGTTCCACTCTTCCTTTATAATATCAGTTATAGCATGATGGACTAGAACACTGGAGAAGATTTTTTATTGCCCATAAAAACTGTGTCTAATATACCCTGTTCCTTCAGCTCTTCAGCAAGGCCTAGCATCTTCCTCTTGTACTTTAGCAGTCTTTCTATTCTGTCAATACTAAAGGACCCCTCGTCTTCAACTGTTTTCCTTCTTCCTCTTCTGAAGAATAGGGTGATCGATCCTGCATACTTTCTACATCCATATCCTCTACCCTGGATGTTCCTTCCACTAGATCATCTGACCTTTGCCTTTTTTTCTGTGGGGCTTGTTGCATGGCTGAAAAGGTCTCCTGCATGGAAGTTTTTATCCATGACAGGAAATCTTGGAATTGGGCTGGTATGACTTGACTGGCTGCCTTTTTTAAGCATTCTGGGCATAACTTGGATAACTCAGATCCAGCTAATTTTGCATCACATTCTGAGCAAGTTTTTGACTTAGGGGTCTTTTCTTTGTTAGATTCTGAGGCTTTCTTTTTAGTAGAAGCAGTAGTAGACTTTGTGGTGACCATTTAATTATTAGTAGGATTTAAGCATAAAAATGTACTTTTAACTAACCTGAGGCCTAACCTAATGACATTTATATACATGCTGGATTGTATTCCAGCTTAGAACAAAGAGGCTTCCCCACTAAATAGCATGTGTATAAAAACAGAATTATACCTTGTTTATCCATTTGCCTGCCCTTTCTTCCTCCTGCTTGCAGCTTCCATGCTGCTGTTTTCCACAGAGCGGGTAGCGACGGATCTGACGTCATCCAGCCATGTCGCTACAGAGCCTACAGACCTCTGCAGTCTTCCTTCCTTCCCCAGCTGACAGACCTCTGCAGCCTTACTTCCTTCCCCAGCTGGCCAAAGGTGAAACCAGGGCCTCAGGGTGCTTCCTACCCCCTGGTTAAGTAGCCTTGCAGCAGCCATGTCAGTAGCACTCGGCACTTTAGAAAATTAAAAAAAAAATGTAAGGATTGTCTTCCCTTCTTAGTTCAGCCACACGGTGAACCTCCTACTCCAGCTGGTGCAAAAAAGACTAAAAGAACAAGTGGGGAGGCCTACCTTTTAAACAAATTTTATTGGTCCTACGCCAGCTGGAGGGCAGGACTAAATCCCATAAGGTTTAACACTGTGGAGGGGGATACAGATGAAATATATATATATATATATATATATATATATATATATATATATTGTAGAGTTCATCCTCCTGAGTAAAACAAGTGTACTCTCAGTGCTGAATGGTGTTTTATTCAAAAGTTATTGCAGCTCTGACTTGAATTTTTTAGGTGCAATATATCAACAGCCTGAAATTTTACAGTGGTGCTGTTGCTGCATCATCCAATGGATAACTCTGGTCAGTTGACCATAGGATAAACCCTACAATATATATTTTTTTGCATAGTACATGTTACTATCCCTTTAAACTGATAATATAAGGAGAATGGTGATCACATAAAGTGTGATTACTGTGTGCCGTTCACTCTCCATATGAGGTGCAGTTGTGGGGAAGTTAGATTACAAAATATTGTTTTTTTATTATATTTTGTACATGTATGGCTTTTAATTCAAAATTATATTTTACATGGACTGAAGCCTTGCTTTAATTAACCTAGTTCATCATAATGTTTATGAAAGTGCTTTCCAATCCTAAAATTGATCTAAGATATATTACTATATTTTCTGTCACTACAGCAGCCGTTTTTACATTACAAAGGTCACATGTGAGAAATAAAGAATACTAATATGTAATAGAGTTATCAGCTAGAATCTGTGTATGAAGAAAAATGCATCTCTGCTTTTTAACTGAGGTCTAAAATGTAGTCTTATTTATGCCCCGTGGATGTATACCCCCCCGTGGACGTATCCACTCACGGCTCGTGCAGTGATAGTTTACAAACAATAATGTGCTATCAGGTAAAAGATAAAAGTTTCTGAATGGTGGAGAGTTGTTAATATCTCAGACAAATTAATTGACTAGATAATCAATTTGTGTAAGCAAATTGTACTTCTGTTCTATAATGACACTTCTTTGTACATATATATTAGAAATATATATATTAGAAAATCACAGACTGCTTGCATGTATTTATACCAACATATATTTAACTTCATTTTGTATATCTGACATTCTCGTATGGTCTTGTTCTTTACTTTCATTTGGATACTGTATGTTCAATTTATCTTTCTATAAACTTTGAATAAAAGAAAAGAAAATCACAGATTGTACTTTTTAATATTGGCTTTGTATATGTTCTATTATGGTGGTTATCTGGAATCAGGGACACAACCCTAAGAGTTTTGTCTTCAGATTCTTTCTTCCTCCCATGTATATGGCCCTTGCACCTGTTACCAGGTTCTAACTTGTCCTAATGGTTTGTCCCATTCTTTCACATCCCAGGCTACTGTGGACTTTGGTGTATCATGGGGAATAGCTTAGGGTGTCCCTTTTCTTCAATACAAACTGTTGACAAAACTGTTAATGTTGACTTCCAAATGTATATTTATGATAATTTTTATACACAATATGCCTGTTTTTGTCATCACTAGGGATGGGTGAAAACTTTAGTCTCAAATCAAAACTGTCAAAAAAATGTCACTACCCGCTTGGTGAGTAATTTTTTATGAAAAGGGCCATTTTTCTGCTTTTTTCACCTAGCTCATTGCATTGAAATCAATGAAAAAGAAAAATTTCTACCCCATCACATGAAAGTTTTCTCTACTTTTCTACAACCTTATAAAAGGGTGTCACAGCATGCAATTTGCTTTTGTGAAAGGAGAGAGCAGCAGGTTTTTGAGCTAGAGAAGATAGACAAATAAAGGGGAATTGAAGCTTAGTTTAGGGAGTCATTTAGGTAGGACACTTGTTGTTTGTATTAGGGGAGTCTGGGGCAGTCTGAGGGGGAAGAAGGAGGTTGAACCCTAAAATCCCCAAATTTGGTGTGACTGGCTGGCAAGATACAGGCAGCTGGGGTCCAGTTTGCTTGCTGATTTTACTTTTATTATCTCTGGGGAAAGAAGTTGTTGACTTTATTTTTTTTGTATCACTTGACATCATCATGAATATGTGCCAGTGTCACTTAAGAAGGAAGTTATGGCGAGATGCAAGAAACGTTCGCATTGGATAAAGGCATTTTTGTGCGCAGATAGATTTTGCGCATGTTCTAATCAAGGAAGCTAGAAACTTCACGTAGAGACTGCTGCACACTACCTCGGTTAATTAAAATGGGTGCTCAAGGCTTCACGTGTAAATAGCACAATCATAGAAAAGCAATCCAGGCACACCAGTATTAAAACTTTCCATTTTCTTTATTCTGTCTTCTTTAAAATACCGGTTATAGTCCGACGTTTCAGTCCGATTTAGGACTTTCATCAGGGACAACTACATTACAGAACAATGGCAGAATCAACCATTTATACAACTTCCTTTGTCCAATTCTCGCCGGTTCCATCCATTTTGTTGTCATAGCAACCACGGATCTGAAGCCGTAGCAACACGGACCATCTTAAAACATACAAATAAAAAATAATAATCAAACACATTTCAATCTGCTAATTCCCAAACCCTACTGATTCAAACAATCCCAACTTATTCGTAACATCAGCTCAAATATAATGAATTAGACTAAATTGCTAATTCAGTCCAATCGGGGATAGAGTTCGTAACCTGTAGATCCAGTACATCTCTCGCCTGGATAACTGTACCTCTCTATCACCCCCCCCCCCCCGGGGCACCTGTTTGACAACTTCAAACAGGAAACATTTTAAATCTTTGACACTATGTTTCAACCTAATGAAGTGTCTAGCTATTGGGGATCTATTTAGCTGTTGCTCTGTGACAGTATTATTTAAACCTCGTATGATTAGAGAACGATGCTCTCTCACCCTTACCCTAAAGGGTCTGCTAATTTTACCCACATAACATAGCAAGCATGGACAAATAAGCAAATAAATCACATATGAAGTGGTGCATGAAATATGATCACTTACTTTAATGACCACATCAGAATTAGGTACCTCTAAGGATGCACCAGTTATGATGTGCAAGCAAGTCACACATTCTGAGCATTTGGAAGCTAAATACCGAACGCTTCTTGAATTGCGCATAAAAAATTCCATTTTATGACAACAGTACACAGACGTATAAATTCATTCGCAATAGCAGTTCTTGCATTAGGCGCATTCGCTATTCCACTCACACTGATTTGTTAATCTTAGCCACGCCCACAAAAAAATAAATATATGCAGCCATTCCCTAATCTTGCATTTTCACGTGCAATTCAACAAAATCATGCACAAACCTATTCCCTAGTGGTTTTCACATGGGAAACAGCGATTGTGCACGTTTCCTGCATCGCGCCATTAGTGTTGTAGGCAAATGAGAAATGCACTCTGCATGCTAGCATATTTTTCAAGGTATATGTTGCTGCAGCACTCACAACTTTCAGCTACTTATTTCTCCACTACAGCCCTCAGAACAAATAATATTGTGCTGGGAACTGTTGCACCATAGGAAACATAAGAGAAAACATGTTGAATAGGAGAAAAATGTGTTAGAAAAGCTGGGAAATTTTGCATTGGAGAAAAGGAGAAAACGTTTGTGAAAAAAGAGAAAAATCATACATTTTTTTGCAAAAAGTCATGCGGGACATTTTTCTCACTTTTCATCCACCCCTAGTCGTAACAATTGGGTGACTTAATATGTATATATCTATTTACTTTTATCCTCCCTTACTCCTTCCACAACCTTGAAAATGTAAGGAGTAAACTGAAAATTCCAGTCTCAATGCTAAGAATGTCTAGTGCAAAAACAGATTTAGAACCAGTGTGTAGCAATGTGGGACGGCGTGGCCTGTCATGTTATGATCATTGGACGTACATGTGTGAAATGTAGACACACTGATAAACACAGACCTATGCAACACACATACAGACACATACACACAGTGAGTGTCAGGGACATGCAAAAGACATGTGCACACACACAGACACAGTGGAGATGCACACTTGGACACACATATGTAACAGAGATGTACACACACGCAACATACATGCTCAGACACACATGCGCACAACAAACCTGCTCACACACAGGTAACAGATGTGCACACACACACACAGGTAACAGATATGCACACACACACACTCAACAGACATACACACACACACACACATGCCACAGACATACATGCACACACACATGCAACAGACATAAACATACACACACATGCCACAGACGTACGTTCACACACACATTCAACACACATACACGCACACACACACACACATGCAACAGACATACGTTCGCACGCCAAAGACACATGCACATGCTACAGACACACACGCTACACACACACACACACTACAGACACACACACGCTACAGACACACATACACACACAACAGACACATGCACACACACATGCATGCAACTGACATATGCACACACAGACATGCAACAGACATACTCAGACACGCAACAGATATACACAGACACGCAACAGACATACACACACACAAATGGAAGAGACACTTGGGAGGTATGCAATGTTGTATTTTATTTCTCCTTTACTTTGGGCCAGAATAGCAGTATTATGCCTGTGTGTGTTTGGGTTGTGCAAATGGAAAGCAGAAAATAAAACGAGTGTTATACCAGTGTGTTAACCCTTTGAATGCCAGAGGGTGTTGCAATGCTTTGTGCACCCCTATGCCACTCAAAGGGTTAAGGTATAGAGAGGCATGTCAGAGTTAAATAGCAGTGGGAAGTGTATTCATACCTGGGAACTTTGACTTGTGGAGTCCCTGGAGGGGACTTATGTGGTGCTGATGTGGAGAGACAAATGGGACAATTTGGGTTAAAAATGGTTGGAGCTTAATCATGAGTAGGGGCGGGGCTTAACATAAAAGTGAAAAAATGTTAGGAATAGGCTGGGGAAGGAGGAGAAGTGGGAAATGCAAGTTTACAGTGTGAGGGCTTTGAACATACTTCCTGAGGGGTAAAACATGATACACAACCCTGTGCCAGTCAGTGGGTTAAGTAGGGTGACCACATTTCCATTCTGCCACTCCTGGACATGTGGTCACCCTAGTCCCATGGCTGAGGCTCTCGCCGGCGCTGACCATCTATCTGAGGCTGACACAGAGTAAGAGTTCCCAGTGGGAACTCTGTGTCACCCTCAGAAAGATGGTCAGCGCCGGTGGGAGCCTCAGCCGCAGGTCTCACTTGCAGCGCCAGCATACCTGCTTCATCCCAGTTGTCTCGCATGTACAGCCAATGAGGGCCATATAGCAAATACATTTCATTGGCTGGCTGGACTGGTGCGTGTTGCTCCATTCCGGGACTCTCTGTTGTCCCGGTGGGGGGTGACCCAGGACGCGGGACACAGGCCCCCAATAAGGGACAGTCCCGGGCATTCCGGGACATGTGGTCACCCTAGGGTTAAGTGTTAAGCCGATGGCTGTCTGTCCTGTGTCTTGCATGGCAAATGATGACAGTCAAGAAATAATTCAGCAGTGAGGGCCTACCTTTACCTTTTCAGTGCTATTTTGTTCCCCTGGTGCAGCAGCTTCCCTTCAGTGGCTGTACTAAAGGTCCTGCTGAGGCCACTGGGAGTCAGAGTGAGTGACTGTGTGTGTGTGTGTGTGTGTGTATGTGTGCCAGCCATATTTCTTTCTGGCTATGTGTGTGTGTTTGGTGTGTTTGGTGCTGTGTGTGTGTGTGTGTGTGTGTGTGGTTCTGCGTGTGTGAGTGAGGCATGTGTGCGTGTGTGTGTGTTTGGTGCTGTATGAGTAGGGCATGTGTGTGTGTCTGTGGTGTAGGAGCAAGTGGCAGCCATTTTGTTTTTTTCCTCAGTTGGATAATGGTGGGCAGGCTGGATAGTCCTGTGAAAATCACACCCACAATGAATAACCCAATGGGAGCAGTAACTCCTCCTTACTGCCACCCCTGGGTGTATGTGTCGCCTGAGGACACATAAATTATGTAATTAGCCATTCTCTTGTATGTGTGTGTCTCCTGAGGAGACATAAATTTTATAATGAGGCTTTCTCTTTTATATATATAGATATAATCAGGCATAACATTATCTCACGTGTCAATATTGCTGATTGTACATTAACCATAACATATTCATTTTCCCAAAAGCTGGCCTAGCGCATACAGGCTGCAAGAAGTTTTTCCTCTGCTGACCTACACTAAACTGGAACTGACCAAAACAAGGAGGTCAGATTAAAAACAGCATTCTTATCTGATAGAAATATATTATTAAATGTGCTGTAGAGTAAGTCTTGATTTGAGTGTATAGTCCTCACCACTCCTTTCTGAAAGAAGACTTCCTGGCTTTGCAGACAGCAGAGTTAGCCTGGTTAAGTAATTAAAGTAAAAAAGAGGGATTTCAGCCATGCAAGTAACCATAAATCGGTCCAAAACAGTTAAAGATACAGACTATGTAGAGCCACAACAACTGCAATACAAAAACCACAAAAGATGCATATGAAATTGAAGCAGAAAATATAATCTCACAACTCCATATAAAATATGTTACAAAACAGGTATTCAACACTAAATTCCTAATAGATTGATAAATATATTATAATTGTGGAGAATTACCCTAAAATAAAGTTCATAATTCACGCCACTACCTTTTTATTTGTCTCCCACATTCATATTTAGAGGGGCAAGAAAATAGAAGTCCAAAAATACAAGTTATGACTTCTTCTGGTGTTCTTGAGATCTCTTTCTTAAAGGGAATCAATTTTCTCAGATAATAAAGCCTTTATATAAAGGATAATGAAAAGAGACACAATAATGTACTCCTGCATGGAGCACCACTCTTGCTCACACTATAGATATTCACAAAATGTACCACTATCAAGATTATTGAACAAAGCTCTGTTCTTACCTCTTCTGCTTTTGCATCTATCCTTCCTTAGTATGTGGTCCTGATCTCCCCAGGACATTAGTAAGAATTAGTAATAAAAATGAAGCAAATCCAATAGGGTTGTATGTAAAGGATTAAGTTACCCCACACAAAAATGCTGGCTCACATTCAGATGTGTATTATTCAGACTTTGCTTAGCATTCAAGATCACACTATGGTTTTCTCCAGTGAATCAGAATCCACCTTTTTCATTTACAATCTTATACTCACTGTTTTCTCAGAAACTGTGATATATATATATATATATATATATATATATATATATATATATATATATCCTATATAATAATTCGCTAAATCGTGTGTAACGCCCGACATGCGCAGTAGACACTGCTGCACGTGTGGTAGTAATGCACAGTAGAGACTGCCCGTGCCACGGCTGATACAGAGCTCTACTGCGTGTGACTGCCCCGCGACCTCCTGCCAGAGGCACTGTGGCCCCTGTAACGGGCTGTTCAACTAGTATATATATATATATATATATATATATATATATATATATATATACACAATATTGTAAAATACCACCAGGGACCTCTACCTCCACCTACTTGCATTATGGACATTGATTTGCAAGTTTTTGTTTCACTCATTTTTGTTCTCATGTCTTGTTTTTCTCTCTCGCTCCAACTTCAGCTGTTGTTACCACCATAAAGAAAAGTTGGGAAACAGAACATCAATACCGTAGTGCATTGAAATAAAGCATTTTGGTCTACTTCTATTTTTTACTCCTCATAGTTCTTTACATATGCCACCTGTTGCTTTTTTAGTGTTTGAACCTTTATGCTACTGTCTTCCTTTAACGTCCATCCCTCTAATGTCCACCAGCTTACCAATAGAGAGAGAGAGATGCAAAAAAGTATGGTGTATCACAAGTGGCCCTTAGCTCCCTCCGAGAGCTTACACAAAAACAGTATTGATGAAACCATAAAATCTGACACTTAAAAAGCATAAAAATAATTAAAGTCCAAATCCCATATGCTGGTTTATCAAACCATTGTGATGTGGACTCCACTGTTCTCTAACTCACATCTATGTCCTGCTGCCTCAACAATCATTGCAATTTGTCTTCAAAACAGACGTTCCATGAAGACACATAACTTCCCTGTTGTTATTTCGTTATCTTTAAATTCACTACCTTTGACAATAGTCTTCAATAAGCAACATTTTTTCTCCTCCTGCTCAGAAACATTTTGACCTACCACAAGGGACTTATCAGTGTCTACCTCTACCACAACACCACTGGGTTCTTTAGCAATTGCTGCAAAGGATTTGTACAAAGGCACAGCCCAAGGAACATGCTGCTGATCCACCTTGCTCACCTAGCCCACTCTAGTATTTCTCTTAACAGTTCTGAGGAAAAGGGGAGGGGGTCTGAGTTTGTAACTCAGAAGAACCCAAGGACATGCCAGGCTCCAGTTTTTTTCTGCATTATCCCTAGCTATTTTTATATTTTGCCCTGTGCCTTTAAATTTTCCACTTCCTGATTCATGTAATCAAGTGTATCCTGTTTGTAGATGATTGTTTCACTCATGTTTCGGTAACTGTTTCTAATCCAGCAAGTTTCTGATTTCTGCCAAGCTTTTAGCAACTATATCAGTTTCTGACTTTTCGTATTCAGCATTATCTGAATCTCCACATTGGAATTTGCAGCAGCTTTGTTTCTCCCAGGCAATTGTGAACGATGCAGTGCAACATTGTACCCCACATTTTACTTCAACAGCTGGCTGGCTACAGTATCCAATTATGTGCTTTTTTAGTTTTAGTGGGCTTCTAAGC
The DNA here is from genome assembly GCA_037306005.1 of Rhinophrynus dorsalis. Taxonomy (NCBI): domain Eukaryota; kingdom Metazoa; phylum Chordata; class Amphibia; order Anura; family Rhinophrynidae; genus Rhinophrynus; species Rhinophrynus dorsalis. The sequence continues at coordinate 92,884,576 of CM074718.1, read as the reverse complement.
TGGCTGTAGGGGGTTAAATAGCTGCTATCTGTTTTATTTACTTTGTGCATGTCTTGAGAAAGCTGGTGGCTGCCACCGAAACATTGAATAAATAAAATCATTTAAAACTTTGACTAAATAAAATCATTTAAACACAATGAATTTTTGCCTTGTTGCCATTAAAAAGCCCAGTGAGAGCGGTTGCTTCCAGCTCTTCATTTTCTTTACCTACACCCTGGAATTAAATTGAATTTTCACAAATGCAACTTCTAAAACAGTTGTGTATATATTTATATTTATAAAATTCCCCTCTCACATAACTCTCATTTTAGAAACATTTGAATGAATATGTTGCACTGGGTTCACATTTAGGTAATTTGAGCAGCACGGGATTTTCTTCTGTTTTTGTTTTGTTTTTAATTTGGTGACTATGGAGGATCCCCTCATCACTAGGGATCGGCCAAACTTGAAATCAATGGGAACATAGAAGTTACACACAACATATTACAAATAATATTTTATTTCCCAAAAGCATTGTATAAAAGGGGCATAAGGGTGTCTGTGTTGGTGGGGTGTGGGGAAAGAATCAGTTGAACAGGGAATGTTTTGGGGGGCTTGTTTACTGGGATTGGGGGGCACTTAATAAAAAAGAAATCTTAAATAAAATAAAATAAAAACCATAAGACATGGTATAAAGAGGTCTGAGGAGGGTGCCTGTGTTGGTGAATGAATGAATCATTTGAACAGGGAATTTGTTTTGGGGTGCTTTCCTAACTGCTATTGGGGGGACAGTTAATAAAAAAATAAATCAATAAAATAAAATAAGCATTTGTATTTAAAGTGACAGAGACAGGAACCCCCTGACATAAGCTGCCACTGTGGTGGACTGATACTTGACTTGATAGAGTATTTTGTAGAGGATGGTTTGTTTGATTTGTTGTTAGAGGCTTTTGTAGGACTTAGATTTATTAGAGGCCCAAGCCCAAAAGAAACATTGATTTGTAGGATTTAAGCTTGTTTGGCACAAGCCCTAAGGACACATTGATTTGTAGGACTTAGGCTTGATAGAAACAAACCCCCCAACATTTTTATTTTTTGTAGGACTATTTTTTTCTGCCAGCAGGTCATGTTGGCCAGTGGCCACTGTCAAATGTCCTCCTGAGTTGCAACTGCTGTTCGTACTGCTGCTGCTGAGTTGTTTAAGCAGCAGGATGATTAGGCAGCTGAAATGGAATGGGACCAGCAGTAGCAGTAACATGGAAGATGGATGATGAAGGTTCCACTTTGACCATTAAATCTTCTCCACCTGCCCCAGCTCCAAAATCATCATGGGTGTGTTAAACTGACAGAGACAGGAACCCCCTGACATAAGCTGTCACTGGGTGGACTGATACTTGACTTGATAGAGTATTGAGTAGAGGATGATTTGTTGTTAGAGGCCTTTGTAGGACTTAGACTTATTAGAGGCCCAAGCCCTGAAGAAACATTGATTTGTAGGACTTAAGCTTGTTTGGCACAGGTCCTAAGGAAACATTGATTTGTAGGACTTAAAGGGATAGTAACACTTCATTTTAACTTAATTTTATTTTGTAGGCATTAAAAAAACATGAAGAACGATATAAGTCTTATCTCTCAAACCTTTATGGTTTATGAGATATTCACAAGCAAAGTTCCCCTCCCCGCCCCTTTTACCTAGTGTAAGTCATCTCTTCTCAGATGTGAGTCTGGTTGTATGACAGTACAGATAACAGAAGGGGACAATTTTCTTTGTATGAAAACAATGAAAGCCCTTCCCCCCTTGACAAGTTTTTCAGCTTTTTCCATTATCTTAATTGAAGATTGTCCCTCTCTGCAGTCTACCTGGGCATCTCCCTTCTGATCTGGTTGAACGGGGGGGGGATACTTTGTTTGTGAATATCTCTTAAACCATAAAGGTTTCAGAGATAAGACTTATATCATTCTTCATGTTTTTTTAATGCCTACAAAATAAAATAAAGTTAAAATGAAGTATTACTATCCCTTTAAGCTTGTTTGGCACAACCCCGAGGAAACATTGATTTGTAGGACTTAGGCTTGTTAGAAACAAATCCCCCAAAATTGTTTATTTTTTTTGTAGGACTAGTTTTTTTTTTCTTTTATTTATTTATTTTTTTCAAAACACAAGCCCTGAGAAAAAAATAAAAATGTCCTACTGGCCTAATGCCAGCAGGTCATGTTGGCTAGTGGCCACCGTCAAATGTCCTCCTGAGTTGCAACTGCTGTTCGTACTGCTGCTGCTGAGTTGTTTAAGCAGCAGGATGATTAGGCAGCTGAAAGGGAATGGGATCAACAATAGCAGTAACATGGAAGATGGATGATGAAGGTTCCACTTGCCACGACTGGGTCCAGTGATGAGCCTGAGGCAGTAGCAGAAGAATAAGTAGCCCCCAGTACATGTGGAAAAAAGAACAAGTTGACCATTAAATCTTCTCCACCTGCCCCTCCTCCAAAATCATCATGGGTGTGTTGCTATTAGACTATATATTTTTCCCTTGAGAACAGGAACTGTGGCTTCCATCAGCAACTGCAATGTTCACTGTGTGTGTGTGTGGTAAATAACATTTGGGGGCACAACTGTATCCAAACACCATGACACCTGAAACCAAGTACTGCTGCTGTCACTGTACCCCTTGTCCAGACCCCATTAAGGACACATGACAACTTGCTGACAGTTTAATAGTAATGATAAACCCTCCTTGCCAGAATCCTAGCATATTCTGCGGGATGGAATCTCCTCAGATGCCACCTGATGACCTGGTATCGATTCTCCTCTACCACACTGGCATGTGTGATCAGTGCACCACACAGTGTGCAATGGGTAGAGATGAACTGCCATATCCTAAGATTAACAGAGTGGCTATCATTTGGCAGGGGAGGTAACGATGAATGAGGTGGATTGGCAGGAGATGTACTTGTTACCCTAGAGGAAGAAGGTGATGTTGATGGCAAGCTAGTTGTTTCGCTCGTCATGGAACGTCCAGTGTCTGTCTGGGTTTCTTTATTCTTCCTCCTCTTTGATCTCCACCTTTCTGGAGAGTCAGGGGGTACAGTAACAGCAGTGCTAGATTTCTGTAATGGGTGTTTGGCTTTAACATACTTGGAGTAAATGTCATGGTGTCTGTGTTTCATGTGTGTTATCAGGGTGGTTGTGCCAAGGTGTGTTCCTTCCTCTCCCCCTTCTCACTAACTTGTCACAAATTTTGCACTGTACCATTGTTGATGATGACTGCACTGTGCATGCTGGAAGAGAATAATAGTTCCACACCCATGACTTCTGGGGGGAGGGATAGGGAACAGGTGGAGAAGAATAGACTCCTTCGTTTGGTCCTCCACATTCCCCTTCACTTTCTGTGGCAGCGGATAATGTTGCTGCTGTTGCTGCTACTGCCTCAGATTTAGCACTGCAACTAGGATCAGGAGGAGTATTGCTACCGCTGGCAAGTGGAACATGTCCTAGTCCCAAATTACTTGTTGACCCCATTCCCACTGTGCCCACGGTGGTCTGTGGCACACTAGCCTGCTCCTCAGTACCCTGCTGCCCTTTCATCTCAGCAGCAGCAGAAGTTAGAGCAATTGCAATTTCCGCTAATTTCAAAAGCTGACTGCTAGTGGTGGTGGTGGTGATGCCCATCCTCATCCCTGTCTCCCATTCCTTCTCAGTTTCTGATGAAAAGGCCATCAATGTCTCTTCCACCCCAGCTTCTCCAACACCACCACCACCACTAGTCCCTATGTGCTGCTGCTCTATTCCAGACATCTCATTGCTGCTTGGAGGAGGTGACAGGCAATGTGACAGAGGGTCCCCTGCTGTCACACATGGCATAATTTTCTCCTCCCCCCTTGAGTACTACAAGAAACACTAGTAGCAGGCAAAGTATTGATGGCAGCAGGTTCAGCACTGGCAACAGGTTTAGCACTAGCAGAAGGTTCAGCACTGGCAGCAGGTTCTACACTAGTGGCAGCACATCTGACAGCAGGTACAACACTAGTGGCTGCAGGTACAGCAATGGTGGCACTGGCAGCACGTCTTGCAGCAGGCACAGACAGCTGACCTGTCCTGCTCTCACTGGTATTATCCTTTTCTCCCACCCTTCCTATTCACTTTTCTCCCTTCCTTCCCATTCCCTTTTCTCCCTCCCTTCACATTAAATTCCTCAAGCTCCCTTGGGGTGATTTAAGGGAACTGGACAGCATTGGTACAGTAGTGGTCCCTTGCTCCTCAGACTCAGTGGACACATAATGGTCCTTCCAGCTCCTCCATTGATTTTTTTTTTACCCTGCTCATAGTGATAGGAGTCACTATGAGCCTCTCCTGCCTCACTTTTTGCAAAATATGACAAGAGAACAGCACAGCACGTCTGTCTCGCTCTGTAGCTTCTTTTATTATGTCTGCCTTCAGTGGAATCATCACGTTTTTATAGCAGAAGTGCAAATACAACGTAAATCAATGGGCGGAAACTTTCTAGCCATTGAAAAAAATGGCAAAAAATTTTGGCCAATGGGTGAAAAATGCAAAAATTGTAACCACTAGTTTTAAAGCGGATTTTCCCGTGAAAAAGCGTATAACAAGTGGTTTACGTGAAATTTCCCATGGGAACACGGCAACAACTTTTTCCCACCCCTACTCATCACTTGCTACCCTTCATATTTTGTTTACTTTGGTTCTTTTTGTATATGTACATTATGGTTCTTTAACACTTTGAGGTTTTCCTTTTCCCTACAAAATGTTCTCTCCATTGCCTCATTCTATGTGCTTTTTCACCATCTTTCATAAAAATTACTTTTAAAAATGATGATAGAGTACTGAAAATGTGTTTAAATATGAGGATATGCTGATCCTTGCAAGAGAGGGATTTAAAGGCATAGTACATAGCATTATGTTAACTAGCTTGTCTAGCATGTTTGTCTGTATTTACTCCAAGTTTTCTGAGTAAATGAAAATAGAAAACACAGTACATATTAGAAAGTTGTATTACACAGGCTCCATGCAGTATATAATAGTGGGTGGGGCAGACTTCTATACAAATGGACTGATGGACATATTCCAGTTAACTGCAGCTGATCCCTGTTTGACATCAGTTCAGCCATGAGGGCATTAGATGGATTCAGTTTTTAATATAAAGCATTTTTGCAAGCTCATAAAAGATATATATATATATATATATATATATATATATATATATATATATATATATAATAAATAGGACTCTCTTAAAATTGAGTGTCTTGGCATGTCAAGTTAGTTTAACCCTTTCAGTGTCAGAGTGGTATGCAACGTTTTGCTCTTCAATGCGTTGCATAACCATCTGACACTGAAAGGGTCAGACATATTCTGGCCAAACTATGCAACAATACCCTCACTTATGAAACAAGTGAATTAATATTATAATATATGCTACACACAGGATTTATCCTATATAATAATTTGGTAGAATTTTTGTCAGAAGCCTTCATACGCAGTAGAGACTGCCCAAACACAGAGAATACTGGGAGGTGCAGGAATGCTGGGAGGTGTAGGAATGATGGGAGCATTCTTTGCTTTCAGGCAGTCTCTACAGTGCATGACTGCGTCGGCAGCAGGACTCAGAGCAGGACTGACCTCTTAACCCTTTGAGTGCCTGAGGGGTCCTCTAGCACTCAAAGGGTTATCATCACCCTGACCTTGGCCCATGTACAAGGGCTTTCACTAGTATTTAGATAATTTGGATGAAGCAGCACAGGTTTGTCTTCTGGTACTCAAAGGATTAAAGAAACACGTACTTTAAAGTGGAACTATCACCCCAAATAAAGCCCCCCCAATAATTAGTTATATAGCAATAAGCTTAGAAACAGTACTATTATCCAGCATAAGTACAGCGTTATTAAGAAATCCTACTTATTCTGAGATTGACGGGCAGGCTTCTTACTTTAGAGGCATCTGTATGTCTGTGCCGTCAGTCCCTTCCTGTCACTTTAAGGTACAATAGAGGAGACCGGGACTGACAGCACAGGCGTGCAGATGTCTCTAAGCCAAGATATCTGTGCTGATGCCTGGCCGTCATTCTCAGAAGTAGGATTTCTTAATAACATGTTACTTATGATGGATAATAGTACTATTACTAAGCTTATCTCTATATGACTAATTATTGGGGAGGGGGCTTTATTTGGGGTGATAGTTCCACTTCAAGAAACACTAGATCAGTAAAGGGGCAAGATCAACCAGCTTCTCCTTACAAACCTACAGCTATCAAATAGTTGAAAATAACACTTAACAAGCTTATAATTTACTAAACAAACACAGCATCTGCTTAATCACATACAGCTAGCAAAGATACCAGAAAACTGGCAGAAATGATGTGATCTATTATAGTCTCATCAATCTCCTGATTATTCTTAGTATGAGAAGCACAGGTCAATAATCAATAAAGATACAATTTTTTGTAAACTCTGCATAGTCTGCGCACAGATTGCAAGGCACATCCTGTGTTCATTGCTGAGTGAGGGACACATGGAGGCAGGGCAGTGCTGAGCTCCAGAATGCACAGCTCTAGATGCTGATATTAAATACATAGAATAGAGGTGAGCACTCAGTGTGTTAAGGAAGAAATCAGTTTCCATATCTGTCACCTTACTTTCTACATAAATATGAGCTCTAATGAGTTATGTTGCCTCCTGTATTCTGCTCTTGTACACTATGGAAGCCTCATTATTTGATTTATTTGAGATTTTCATATTTATTGGATGTGCCATGCTTCAGACAATAGGGGAAGTATAATGAAGACTATGAAAGGCTCAGCCCTACCAAAGACAAGCAAGTAGCAAGTCAATTAAAAACCTGTCCCTTTCTTTTATAGACCAGTCAATACATTTGGCCCTGTATCAAAATGTTTGCATGTGTCATTCTTATTTTTACAACTCCCAGCAACAGAGTTTTATGATTGACATCTAGTTACACACTGTGATTATCAATAACTAGTTACAACTGACAGGTAATTGCTGTTCACAAACTGACTGCTAGTCATACAGTCATACACCGTCATTAGTTGCCATGCACTCCAAACACTATGATTGCCCTGCTAGTCTCATGTAATATGTTTATATGGGGAGCACAACCTCCCCAAGCAACACTCAACCTCCTCCTATTGAATAAGGGACATTTTTATTTGTCATCTAAATGGGACAGTTGGCAGCTATTCCTAAAGTGCAGTTGATTTTCCCAGAGTTGCTCCTCTTTAGCACTCTGAATGAGGCATATAATAGTTTCTATAATTTCTAGTTGATATTGAAGGTGATTGGGGTCAGAGCTTAAAGGGATAGTAATGTTTCATAATAAAAACTGCTCTAATTAATCATCATAGTATTTGGACTTTGGAGAGTGTTATTTCAGTTCTGTCAGAGTTGTAGTTCAGGAGTAATTCAATGACAAAGTGTCCCCCTCCTGCCCCTTTTACTGATGTAACACTGCTCAGCCAAAGCAGAAGGGAGGTGCCCAAGTAGACTGCAGAGAGGGACAATCTTCAATTAAGATAAGGGAAAAACCTGAAAGACTTGTCAAGGGGGCAGGGCTTTCATTGTTTTCATATAAAGAAGATTGTCCCCTGCTGTTATCTGTCTGGTCTTACAACCAGAAGAGATGGCTTATACCAGGAAAAAGGGGCGGGAGGGGAAACTTAGCTTGTGAATATCTCTTAAACCATAAAGGTTTGAGAGATAAGGCTTATATCGTTCTTCATGTTTTTTTACTGCCTACAAAATAAAATAAAGTTAAAATGAAATATTACTATCCCTTTAATTTCATCTCCCACAAAGTTCCCTATTGCCCTCTCCTCGGTGCATACAACTTAAAGAGGAGACATTTTGGAATATGTAGTTTAGCAATTTAGCAATCCATTTCAGTGCTTATTTTATCACAGAGTGGTATTAGTGTGCTCTCTTATAGTAAATGTTCATTATTGAATGGTTTTGGCATCAATTTATTACATAAATTCAGTGAAGCATGTGTCTGCAGCAGCACTGTGCATGTTCAATACTGATCACACTGTTCTAAACCATGAAGAAGCTCAAACACATGCAATCCTTAAATAAATGCTAACACCTGGGGTTATATACATTTAAATACACTGTACTTCATGCCAGTCTCTGTAAAATTTCCATTTTTGTTTATTGGGTCCTAAAATCTAGTCTTGCATATGTGCTCTGTAGCAGCAACCATTCCTGCCTTTTCCAGGGATCCATGATTCCAATTGTCATAGCAATCCTGGTAAGTGTCTAAGAAGTGCTAGTACCGTATTGTATGTAAACAGCCTGAGAAACGTACAGGGATTTTTGAATACAAAATTAGTGGATACTTATCACAATAAATGAACTGTCTTCACTTTTGTCTTTCATTACAAACAAATGTAATCAAATGGGGCTGAATATCAGTATAAACAAGCATTAAAAAAAGCAAATTAAGGATTATATTTTAGGGATTTAACATAAAATAAATACTTTTACAGATGCTAACTGTAAGTATATGATATATCAGCCAACAAGTATTACTTTAAAGTTACATAAATCATATACCTATTATAATGAAAGGGATGTAAATAACATAACTTTTAAATGTCAACATAATGTGGAATCATAAGAAAGCAACTTTTATCATTATATCACACATCAAAATAAAAGAAACAGAGCAAAGTTGATTATTTTGATATGAGTAAAATGTATCTGCTACTGTAGTACTTAACCCAAATTTACAGAGGACATGCACAATTCGATATGCCCATGTCAGAATGTTATCTCTAGTCAAAGTGCTATAATATGACATTGTGTAGATACATAAAATTACATGACATTGCTAGCTGTGTGAACTCCAAATAGCCCAGCAGGGATCTATCAAAAGCCTCAGCAACAGACCTGAGAGCAAATAACAGCTGGTTGAGCACATTATTTCTTGTTAGGCCAACTAACAGGAAATCATTCACATACTGTATCATTCCTGCGGACCATGTCATCCATCATAATAACAGCTATAAAACTGTTAAATGCCTTAACACAGATATGGATGAAATATGACTATAGTAAATCATCTGAATGATTTTGTAATTGTAAACAAAAATAATAATGCATAAGCTGCATGAATGGAAATGTACTTATAACTCGTTTTTTATTTTTTAAAGGGTTTTTTTGGGGGGCAAGTCTAGTCAGTTATTGGACTGCAATTACCATTATCCCAATGGTTCATTGGGAATGGAAGTTGCAGTCTCTAACTTCTGGAGGTTCTGCTAAATCTCTAGCTATAGGAATTAATAAAGTGAAACTAACTCTTTATATTAACTAGACTGATTTTGAATGGGCTTTCAAAATCATCTATGTTTATGGTAGCCATTGCTTATTCCAAACCATAGTTTATTAAATATTTGGCCTTATTTATTTGACAGTTTATGAAAATAACCCAGAACTTTCTGGTTGGATGTAGCAGTTGGGAGGGAAAGAGGAATGATAGTATTGGACACACCAGACTGTGCTAGCCAGTACTACCCAATTTGCATAAACTGCCAAATAAATTAAGCTAAATATCTCAAACTAGCCTTTTAAGTAAAGATGGATAACACAAATATAGATGATTTTAAGGCTCTTTCAAAATCATTCAAGCCATTATGTATTTGTTCCATTTTAATTTAGTAGAATACCTTACAGATATAGCAAATGTGTTGTACATCTATATTGATTATTTCTGATCTGCATATCATAAAGTAAAGAATCTAAAACAAAAATGTAATTGTTTAAAATGCAAAATGACAGGGGTTTCTAGTTTCTCAGAAAAATCTTGCATTTTTTTTGGCCCCATCAGACATGAAGCAGAGCCAGAGAGGCATAGATTTAGCACCCCAAAATTGGGAAATGTTTCTGCTGCAACTGCTGCTTCTGAGCTTTTCATTGCCAGGCGATGTGCAGATTCCCTCCAGCTGTTATAGGACTAAAACATCCATCATCCTCAGCCAGCAATTGGCTGACTGAAGATGATGGGAACTGCAGTCTAACAGCATTTAGATAGAGGCTTCATTCTATCCACTGGTCTACACATAGGTAGCTGTAATGGCTTTTGGATGATGCATACATTATAGTAATTATAGGTGTTGTTATAGCACTCAATTTAATTTTAGAAGTTACTATTTTGAAATTGTGGGTTTGGCACTGTGTGATACCATCATACATTTATAAGAAACACTCCGTGTACCTAACCAGGTACCCTTTTTATTCTGTGCTCCTACTTAAGTGCCTGTTGTTCTCTCATTTCAAAGCATTATTTCTTTCATTTAGGTGCATAGGGTCTTATGTATAAAGCAAAGGATTTGTGATTCTGGAGTATTCCAACTGTACCGCTGGGTCCAAATCAAAATTCCCAAACTTCCCACTGATTTAAATGGTGCTTCTAATTCTTTGAATGATAGAACATTCAAGGCTTAAAAAATTCACCATTAGAATGAATAATATTTGTATTTATACCCTACAGTGCACTAGATTTGCTGTCTCTTGAATACCTTGCTTTGCTGGTAGGTCTCCGGGATCTCAGAAATGACTGATGGTTCATGCACAAACCAGTGGCCATCATAAGGAGCCACGCTCAGGTCCTTCTTCTTCCTGTCTGCCTGGGAGAGGTGGAGCCAAACTGGCTAACAATGGTGGTGGACTTGCCCTCTTCAGAGCATCGGAAAAGTAGAGGGGCAGGTAGTATACTGCTACAATAGGTAGGGGATATTGTTCTTACATTGTAGTGCTTTCTTTCAGAATGAACACCACCAGGATGAAGACTGACAGAAGGACCATCTGTAGATCAGCACACTACAAGGCAAAGCAGGATCCAGAACCCATAATCTCTATAAATGATACACAAAATGCATTAAAAAAGGCTGGTAACTAGGCCACAAGGCCACACCACTCCCTCACTGCCTTACTACCACAAGTATCTTAGGTGTTCCACTGGTGTGCATCACTCCTCTACCCATATGTACCCTGCCCCATGACCCCAATCCCCTAACCCTCTGCTTACACAAACTTCACCAGTCCTTAGTGCTGGCCCCTGATACTGTCTCTGGTACATTCTTCCACGGGTCCACCTCTGGTGCTATGGCTGGTGGTGACCATACTCATACACCAGATCCCAAGGACCATCCCTTCTTCCAGTGCTATAGATTCACACTCCTTCACACCTCATGAGCCTCAAGCTGCCCCAGTACCAGTGCACAGTCATGCTGTGCTGTGACCAGCCCTTCAGCAGCAGAATGTCCTTCCAAAGATGTGGCTCGAGGGGTGAGAGGTTGTCATTGCAGCTGCACTCGCAACAAGCCTGAGAAGAATTGTGAGATGATGCAATCCTCTCATGAGACTTAATCTCAAATTCAAAAATATGGAAGCAAGATACCATGGCACCAAGGCTCCCACCATGAAAGCAAATGCAGTGAAGGGGAGTTTCCAGGCCACAGGGGGAAGTATAGAGGTTGACAAACATAGCAGACCCCCCTCCCAGCAGATAGACTGTGTGAGTCTCACTGGGAGGCCTGCTTAGTATAGGAAAGAACAAGGGGTGTCAGGTTCACCAAAGGGGTGGGTCATTTGGAATCCCTCCACCAGGACATTTTCTATGGTTTCCCTTCCAGTAACCTTGTTTGCCTGCTCCTAGCCTTTAGGTAAACAAAAAAACTGGAGGTCCCTAAAATTGATTTCAGGGATTTAGGGTGCAAGTTCAAGGCAAGGACCACTATGTTAGTGTTTTCTGAAATACTACGTGTTCCAATGCAACAAGTCAGGTAGGCAGAGGGAACTCAGGGAGCTTAATGCATGGCTTAAGTATTGGGGTAGGAAGGAGGGTTTGGGGGTTTTAGAGCACTGGGCTGATATTGCTCTTGAGTACAATCTATATGGAAAAGATGGACTGTACCTAAATGGTAAGGGAGCCACCATGCTAGGCGATAGAATGCTAAGAAGGTTGGAGGAGCTTTTAAACTAGGAAAGGGGGTTGAGGGTATAGATAGCAAAAATGGGGTAGATAGAGTAGATAGGAACTAGGTCCAAGTAAATGATCATTGTGGTGGAGATGGGGTGGGGATAAATGTAGCCAATAAGGATGAAATCCTATTAAATGAAGATGTAGAAAAAAGGCAAATAACGGGTAAAATATGTAAAGACATGAAAATATTACTTGTATGTTGGCAAATGCAAGAAATGGGAGAACTGCTGGAGGTTAATGAGCATGGAGGTGTATGCTTATATTTCAAACCACAGCTTAATCCAATTTTAAGGGATGATATTAGTGAGGAAACTGGCCATAATGTGGAGTCTCTGTGGGTAGAAAAATTTAGGCTAACTGTGGCATACAAGGTATAAAAAAAGGTGTTGGTGGGTATATGCTACAAATCACCCAATATTGATGAGAATGTTGAGACTCACATTGATCACATCATGGTTACATTTGAGATCATTTTGGCAAAGCAAAACTGTTTAAGTTCATCCAAAACTCTTAATTTAAAAAAAGCTAAATTCATCAATGAGACACATAGCCTGGGATAAATTATTTAAAGACAAAAATACTGAGAAAAATGGTCAGAATTTAAATTTAGGTTGTAGTAATGTATTCAACAGTATATACCAGTGGGGAACAAATGCAAAAGAAGATCACAGACAATGTGGTTAACTGCAACTGTAAAGAAGGAAATGGCAAGAAAAAAATGGCATTTAAACTATATAAGTCTGAAGGAAAAGAACATTCTTTCTTTAAATACAGAAATTGCAAAAAGCCAATTAGGTTAGCGAAAATAGATAATAAAACAGAATTGCAAGTGAGATCAAGACCAATCCAAAAAAGTTTTCCAAATACATAAATAGCAAAAAAATTAATACAGTGTGCATTAGAGCTTTAAAAATGAGATAGGTGAGTTGATTAGAGAGGATAAGGAAAAGGCCAATGTTCTAAACACTTTCTTTACATCAGTATATACAAGGGAATAATGAGTGGAAGAAGAGCCTCAACAAGTAGCAAATAAAACCATACCATTATCAGATATTGGGTTAGCACAAGAAAACATCACGGAAAGACTGAACAAAATTAAAACTGACAAAGCACTGGGTCCTTATGGTATAGGTCCATGGGTTCTTCTGGAACTCAGTGCAGTGTTAGCAAGACCCCTCTTTTTACTCTTTAAATATTCTCTCCCCACAGGCTCAGTGCAAGAAGATTGGCATAAAGCCTATATAGTGCCTTTATTTAAGAAGGCAACTAAATTATAGACCTGTGAGTTTAACCTCTGTAGTGGGAAAACTGATAGAAGGCATAATAAAGGATTATATTCAGGATTGCACTGAAAAATAAGATTATTAGCAGGAATCAACATGGTTTTATGAGAAATGCATCATGCCAAACATTTTAGTTTCTATGAAGATGTAAGTAGCAACCTAGATAATGGTAAGGCAGTTGATGCAGTATATCTAGATTTTGCAAATGCATTTGATACAGTGCCAGACAGGGGTTTGCTGGGGTATAAATTAAGGAAATTGGGGCTAGGGGATAACCTTTGCAATTTGATAGAAAACTGGTTGAAGCATAGGGAACAGTGAATGGTTATAAATGGACAAGTTGCCAATACAGTTAAAGTTGAGAATGTAGTACCTCAGGGTTCAGTGCTTAGTCCACTGCTTTTTAACATGTTTATAAATGACCTGGAAATAGATAGAAAGCAAAATATCAATATTTGCAGATTACACTAAATTATGTAGGGTAATAAATTCAGAAGAGGATATTTGTTCTCTACAGAGGGATTTATATAAAATGGCAGATTGGGCAAACAAATGGAAAATGAAGTTTAATGTGGGAAAAAGTAAAGTCATGCATTTGGGTAGAAAAAAATCCCAATGTTACTTATGAACTTAATGGAATCATTTTAGGGGCTCATTCCAAGAAAACGACCTGGGAATCCTTGTAAACTACAAACTTGGAAACAGTGACCACTATCAAATAGCAGTCACAATTGCAAACAAAGCCCTGTCTTGCATAAAAAGGGGTATTGAAGCAAGAATGGATAACATCATTTTGCCACTGTACAAATCGTTGATAAGACCTCACCTTAAATATGCAGTGCAGGATATTCTGGAACTGCAGAGAGTACAGTGAGAGCAACAAAATTAATTAAAGGAATGGAGAACTTGACATATGAGGAACGACTAGTCAAAGTTGGTTTATTTGCTCTAGAGCAAAGAGGAGATCTTATAACAATGTACAAGTAAATGAGAGGTGAATACAAGGATCTCTCTGTTAACTCCTTAAGGACCAGCAGTCCCAGAGTGTGTGGTACTTTAAGGACCAGATAGAGAATTTTGACGTGCCGTCTACCTGACTGATCACGTGTGCTGGCACGCCAAACTGGGGACTTATAGAGATCGCTCCAGTCTTCGAGCGATCAACTTCAGTCCCCAAAATGTACATGATGTGCCAGGTCCGTCACTGGTCCTTAACGTCAAAATAGCAGTGATGGTTCTGGCACGTCATTGGACGTTAAGGGGTGAAGTTATTCATTTCAAAGCCTGATCAAATAACCAGGGGCCACCTCTTGATATTAGTGGAAAGGAGGTTTCAGCTTCAGCAGAGGAAGGGGTTTTTAGTATGGTAACCCACAGTGTGGAAGAGGGGCATAATGTTGTATATTAGGGGGTCAATCAGTTACTTAAAAGATATCCAACTGAGGATACTGGCATTCATGTTTTCGGTTGTTCAGCATGATCTAAAATGGGAATCCGTACATTTATCATCGTGGCTCCTCATGCAAGCACAATAAAGTATGTATGTTATCTTACTATGGTACGTAGTGATGCAAGTCAATCTGAATCATAATGATTGCCCAAATGCTCCTAGCAATAAACTAGTTGGGTAGATGCATGCTAAATACCAAGTGCAACCGGGCCCCACAGGGAAAGGTACTCCCTCCATTGTGAGATGGTACAGGCCTCTCTCTCTAAGCACAGGTGTACACAGGTGAAGGTAAATTACCTCCACGTGCTAGGCCTTATAAGATACGAGGGACAGCACATACAAATGAAGTCAAATTCTTAAAATAAGATATAAAAATTAAAAGTAGGAGGAAAATGAGGGAAGAGCCCAGGGGAGGGTGTGGTATGGAAAGGATTGCAATAAAAAAAAGATAAAAATGAAAGAGGTAGAGAGGTGATGGTGAAACAAGAGACTTAAGACAAAAAGAAAGGGGATCAGAGGAGATTTAGTGATATGGAAAGGGAGAGTTAAGGTGGAATGTACCTCTTTTTACATTAAATTAATTATAGGGACCACTGTCCAGTGTGAACAGTAGGGTTGGATAGTTCTCGGTTGTTTGTTAACCCTTTGGTTTAAACCTCTTTGTAATTCTGGCCAATTTGGAGCTCCCAGAAAGTAAAGGGATTCATGTCCATTAAGATGCTGAGGGTGAGGAAAGGAGGGAATTATGTTGAGTTTTGTTGCTTCTTTTTCATAAAATGTGAGCCACGTGACCACTCCATCCTTCTTTGTGATCTTGCAGGCTGTGGTTAGAGGTGTTGTGAGCAGTGCTGGATTAGGAGGGGAGGTGGTCCCCAGCATGAAGCAGAATGTGGGTATTTCCTCAGATGAATGAAGCATAGCTGATATGCTGTTGTGGGTAGCTGAAAGAGAGAAAGGAAAACCCCATCTACACTTTATATGCAGTTGATGCAGGTGATCTGTAAGGTTCACTGATCTATGCATCTTGAGAATGTATGGAGAGAGGTCATTGTAGATTTGGATATTCACCCCCTCTCATTGGTGAGTTCTATTCTCTCTGCTCCTCTTTATGATGAGTTCTTTGATTTCAAAACTATGAAAGCAGTCTTGGTGCACCATTATCATTAGGTCTGAGGGTTCTGTGTATCCTTTCTATGTTAATCCCTATATGAGGGTTGTCATCTAGGAGAAACCAGAACAGAGAAGTCAGTGTAGCTCTCAGATCATTCAGGTGCACGGTCTCCAGTAGATTCTCTATGTTTATGTTACATCTCCTTCCTCTGTTATCAAGATTATCTATATGTTGTGTTAGCTGAGATATTAGATCACTTTTCTCCACTACTAATTGTTCCAGATTCATAGTGTGCTCGGAGGTAATGACTTTGTCCTCCTCAAGATATACCACTCACTGGTTTAGCTGATTCAGATCTGCGCGAATAGACTCCATTTCATCTCTTAGGGTAGTTTTCATCTCCTCCATTAAGAATCTAAAGTTCACTGTGGATGGAAGATCGGTAAAGAATGTACAGAGTTCAGCTCTTTTTATGGCTTCTTTTATACGCTCTAGAAATACCTGTTCCAAAGGCTTGCTCAGAACAGCACCAGGTTGATTATCAGGAGCCGAAATCATGTTCAGTCAAAGTTCACGCTGTGGAGGCAAAGATGGCATGTCTGCATCTAAAGAGTGCATAGGTTGAGATGTGTTAGGAGGCAGCAATTGAAAAAAGAAAGCACTGGAAAAATGTGCTTTACCTGAGTGCGTCTTCTTGCTTTTCATACCTTAACTTGTACTTCCCGTCCCTTTAAAGATGCTTAGTGTGGTCCTGGAGTATTATGCAAGATGTTTTTCCAACATGGGCACAGAGCTCGGGGATTATGAGTCTTCCACAGTTGACTGTCAGGCCACTCCTCCTTGAATGCGGTTTTTAACTCTTCAGTTACTACAGAAGTCTCTGGCACTTTGCTTTGCAATGTTTCTGTGCCTCTCTAACTATTAAAGGGTTAAAAGTCCCATTTGAATCACAGCAAATTTGGGAAATTGTCATTATTATTTATGTCCCCTGTCCTACCCAGAACTCTATCACTGTATTCAGCACTTGACCCTTATGTACTCTGTATGTTTCCAATTACCACTTTAGACTGTAAGCTTTTGGGCACGGACCTCACTTCCAGTGTTTCACTTTGCAAAGTACTTGTAACCCTGTATTGTCAAAACCCTTCAATTATAAAGCACTGTGTACACTTGTGGCAAAACAGCAGTCTGGCAAATTTTAGAGGAAAGTAACGAGAATTCGGCTGAAGAAATTGATTATGTTATAGGCATGATCAATTTGATTCTGACTCAGAATTACTTTAAATTTGAGTACGATATCTATATCCTGGTGGCTGGCACAGCGATGAGGTTGCCCATGGCACCATCCTATGCCAATGCAAATATGTGGCAATATGAAAAAATCCACATTATACAATCAAAATATTGGGAATGTATCTGATTTTATGTGAGATTTATTGAAGATTTGTTCTCGGTATGGCTTGGAGGTGAATCTCTTCTAACAGAGTTTGTGCAGTATTTAAATAGCTTACAGTCACAGATTAAGTTAATTCTGAACTACAGTAACAAGGAGATTAATTATTTGGATGTTCTGATATGTAAGACCGATGCAGGCATCGGAACATCTTTATTTGTCAAGCCCATTGATAGAAACACATTGCTAAAGGCACAGAACTAACACCCTATATCATTGAAACGTGGGTTGCCTAAATCACAACTGATGCAGGTTAAAAGCATTGTATCTGATCCCGATTAATCAATAGCTCCATTGAAGAAGATGGGTGCCAAGTTTAAAGATAGAGGATATAGTGAAGAGGACGTCAGTGAGTGCATTAGAGATGTGACAGTAATGGACAGGCACACATTACTCACAGCATCTAGGCATGAAAAGGTATTGGAGACAAAACAAATGATGAGCACTAGAACTTACGCTGATGTATCGACTGTTTTAAGGCAAACAACCTTAAGAAATTCGAATCTTTTGGCAATTGATCCAGAAATTGGACATATGTTTCAACAAGCTCCTAGATCTGGATATAAGAGATACAGGAATATACGGGATGAACTGGTTTGCTCAGATCCGATTAGCAAATACACTGCAACACAGGAAACCATCAATAAGTGAGTATTTAAATGCACAGGTTGTGTGACCTGTAGTCATATGATTAATGGATCACGCTTCAATGTCCCCAGGATTAATTACACACTTACGGTCAAAGAACACATCACGTGTTCAACTTCATTTGTGATCTACTTGCTACTGTGTCCTTGTGATATGTGCTATGTCAGCAAAACCAGCAGACCTTTTAAGGAGCGCATGAGAGAACATTGTTCTATGATAATCAGAGGACTTAATAATACTGTGATGGAACAACAATTAAAGAGGTCCCCAGTAGCCATACACTTCATCAAACTGAAACATAATATCAGAGATCTGAGGTGTTTCCTGTCTGAAGTGGTCAGACAGGCAACACGGGGGGTGGGGGGATAGAGAGGCCAGACTCTCCAGAAGAGAAATGTTTTGGATATATACCCTATGGGCGCTATCGCCCAATGGACTCAATGAACAATTTAGTCTTATAGGTTTCATCTGATTAGTTTGAAATCTGTATGACATTTGGGATGTTCATTTCATTCTAATTTAGCCTATACAATGTGCAATGTGATCCAATTCATTGTTTTGAGTTGACGCCGGGCAGGCATCTCTGGTCACTATGGAGACCGGGGAGCTCTGTTCTGGCACCAAATTCAACAATAGATGTGATAAAGAGAGGCATTCAGGGCATTCGGTAATGTTGTAGTCCCTGAGGAAAGTCCCAGTGAGGACTAAAACGTGGGACATATCGCGACAGTATGCGTTTTCAAGAGATTTTATAAATAAAGTAAAAGTTTTAATGACATGGTGTGCTCGGCTTATCCACTATACATGACACTATCTGCAAGTCTGAAGCACCCCACAATCAATTACTGACGCGTGTGCAACAACACTCTGGAATAACTTGCGCTATATAAATAAACATATTCATTCATTCATTCATTCATTCATTCATTAGTCCACAATGATGAAGTTAGTTTAATTCAGTAATGCTCATGTTTGCCTTTACACATAAAGCCCATTATACTGTCTTCTGTTTTACTGGAATCCTTTTTAATCTGCGCGGCTTGCATTTCTTTTTCAGTTAATTTGTGTTTGCATAATACTGTGCTCGCAGTATTTTTGTAATTGATTCTTTTCTGTTTGTTGTTCCTCAGTAAAGCTGATATCTCTGCTCTTTTCTTAGTTTCTCAAGGGGGGTAATTGTTCTGACTTTCACATAGTTACAAATGCATTTTAACATTATTTCTAAGGTTACCTAAGAAGCACTTTAACAGTTACATTTGAGTAATTTTCGTTTCAGTCTAGTCAGCTGTGTTTCAATATACAAGTACTTTTAGTTTCTCTAAGCTGCTAAGACTGACAAGACCCCTAATGCAAAAACAATCATCTGACTTTTCCATCTTCTATATTATCTATTTTTTAATATATATAAATGATTGCTTTCTATAGTGGTAATGATGAAAAGAATGATTTCTGCTTCATAAATACAGATATTTTTATGGGGAGTGTATACCTCTGCAAATTGAACTTATAAGTAAATTATTAGGGGATGTCCTTTTCACAAGCACTGGGTGTTTCATTGAGAAGCATGACGAGCAGGAGCATTTCATATCTATCCCTGGTAATAGTTTGTGGGAAAATAGGGATAGCACAGATGGGATTTGTTGTCCAGTATGATGAAATCCAATTATTCTCATAGCCATTGTAACTGCCAAGAATATTTTAAACTCATCTTTGTGTATGGGTTACGAGAAATGCTTCCTTGTAATGAAGGATGAGGGATTGGAGGTAAGATATTGGGCTGCATACTTATTTGTTTTGGAGTATAAATAAATAAATAAATTGGACTGGAGTAAAACGTGAGACATTTTAGGACAAAACTGGTGATACCGACTCCTGTGGGTCAGGGCTAATGGTAGTACATGGGGTAATAAGACTCCTTTTAACAGGGGTCCTAGGGTGATCACCAGATGTATCACTAGAAGTAAGACTAAACTGGGCTGTATCAAAAGTAGATTCATTGGCTTCAGAATCTGACACCAAAAAGGCATACACCTCTTTGGCAGTATGAATCCATTGCAATATTACCTACCTATCTACATACCCTAAAAAACTTAATGCCTAATTTCTACTAAACAACTACCCAACCACATTTACTAACCTACTTAAAGGGATAGTAATACTTAAAATGTAAAAAAAAAAATGCTGTAGGGTTTATCCCCCTGAGTAAAACAAGAGTACTCCCACTGCTGAAAGATGTTCTATTCAAAAGTTATTACAGTTCAAAGTTGATTTTTTTAGGTGCAATATCACAGTGGCCTGAAATTATACAGTGGTGCTGTTGCTACACCATCCTATAGAGATTTATGGTCCCGGGACCAGAGCTGTCCATAGGATCGTGTAGCAACAGCGCCACTGTACAATTTCAGGCCACTGTGATATTGCACCTAAAAAATTCAACTTTGAACTGTAATAACTTTTGAATAGAACATCTTTCAGCAGTGGGAGTACCCTTGTTTTACTCAGGGGGATAAACCCTACAACATTTTTTTTTACATTTTAAGTATTACTATCCCTTTTACTTATCTTCCTGTAAATGTAAATTCCTTTTTTTAATTGATTTTATTTTTTAATTACTAATCTAAGACCAATTCTGCCTAATTCCTCACTAAATAAATACCCACCAAAGCTACAGAACTAATCAAAACAAATTAAATAGCAAAAAAATGAAATACTCCTATATAAATACTATTTTGAACCTAAACCGAACTGTAACTCACGTCAATCCTAATCCTGTCTAATTTAATACTACCTACCCACCCAACTATATAACAAATTAACTAATTAAATCATTTTCAAATTAAAAATACGAAAATGGGAGAGGGGACAAAAAATGAATACAGTTCAGAAAGTGCTGCTATGATGCACCTAATCACTGTGAATCACAGGGGGTTTGTGGAGGGGGAGGGGAGATGTGGGATTATACCCCGGAGCAGTATTATTTTGAACTAGATTGAATTAACCTATGATTTTGGATGTTTTTGATTATGGGTATGGAGTATTGTAACGTCTCTTTTTCTCTTGTATACACCACTGTGTTATTATACAATGTAATACCTACTGAGAGATTACCCTTAGGGTTTTTTAAGCATCATTTCCTTGTCTATTTTTTGTTCTAAACATAGTAACATAGTAAATTAGGTTGAATAAAGACACAAGTCCATCAAGTTCAACCTTCTCCTCATACCCCAGTAATTTTATAGCTTTCCTGCTACCAAATAAGTTAGTCTTTATCAGTCCTTCCTGATCTGCCTACTGATAAACAGTATAACCCTGTATGTTCCCTTTGGAAAGAAATGTATCTAATTTTCTCTTGAATGTATCCATTCAATTGAATGAATCATAACCACCTCCTTGGGCAAAGAAATCCACAATTTAACAGACCTTACCATAAAAAAACCCCTTCCTCTGCTGAAGTCTAAACCTCCTTTCCTCTAATCGCAAGGGGTGCCCCCTGGTCATCTGAGCTGCTGGCTTGATTGATATTATGTTAATAAGAATTGCATATTTTTATTGATACGCTTGCATTTTTTTCTTTTTCTCATTTTTTTGGGTTACTTCTTCTTGTATGGTTTATAGTATAGGGGACTTCATGTAATATTTATAGTTCACATTATTGTTTTATTTATTATTTTATTTAGAATTTTGGCAGGATTCTGTGCAGCTAAGAATATCAGCTATTGTTCTCTTGATACAGTTTCCAAGGGGGATTGAAATGTTGTAATTTAAATAAATATCAGTTTGTTCATGTAAATATCCTGTGAGTGCTGAACTCATACCTGAAATACTGCCCTTCTCATATATACATACAGTACACATATATCTCTAGATAGATAGATAGATAGATAGATAGATAGATTTATACTCTAGGATGCAGAAGCACATTCAGGACTTCAAGGGTTAACATTTAAACGGCAAATTTTATTTAGTCAATGTTTTGGATGTTTACATGACACCCTTCGTCCTGACGAAGGGTGCCATGTAGACACCCATCCGTAACGTTGACTAAATAAAATTCACCTTTTAAAAATTAACCCTTGAAGTCCAGAGTGTGCTTCTGTGTCCTGGAGTATACATCGTTAGCTACTGCACCAACACCCAGGCATCTCAACCTACTGAAAACGCGAGTGCTTCCCCTCCGGCATGTGTATATATATATATATATATATATATATATATATATATATATATATATTTATAATGTTAGAATTCATTTGTTAATGTTGAGATCTTTGATACACTGCATGACAATCCAGCCTTGTTCCACTGTCTGTTGGTATCCATGGAAACTCACATACACTGTCTGCTTCCCCAGCTTTGTTCCTCTGGCAGTATAAGAACCAAATATACACCATCTGACATCTTAGCATTGTCTGATTTTTTTCTAATCATAGTTCTCTCCCTCTCTCCTGCACCACGTCTCTGTCACCTTTTGATCCCTCCACAATTCTTTTCCCCACCACCCACACACAAACTCTCTCTACTGTTAACTTATCTGTCTCCCTCAGTCAGGTCTCTCAGTCCACATTTGCCAAAGAATCACATTACATAGAGAGAAAAGAAAAAAAGTCAGTGCCACATGGGTGAGATGCACAAAGACGTGGTAAAGAGGGGATAAAGCACAGATGACTTCTCCAGTGATATCACTTCTCCAGTTCATATGTTATTCTTAAGAGCCTATGCACTAACATCTCAAAAGTTGGAGAAATCTTAGTGCATTGGCTCCATTAGTGCACCTTATTGCATCTCCCACAGTGTGTACTAATGTAAGTGGTGCAATTCTCTGTCAAACCAGATGCACCATAGGAAACAAATAAAAGAGATTTTAACCTCCTAAATGGTAGAGAGGAGTCAAATGCATTGCTTTGCAATCAGTTGGAGACTTCTATAGCAATCAATGGGACATAAAGAACGGAGCAATGAAGAATTAAGGTTGGGACCCATGGGGCTGTTGGTCACCCTAAGGGTTCATTGATAGAATTGGGTTAATATTAAAAAACAGGATTGGGATATATGGCCTTCAGGTGGTGATACAAATTTTAATAAGTTGTTTTCCTTTAAATTTGCAGGTAGTAACAGCAAAGCTATTGTTAGTTGCCTGATTTTCCTTCCCAGAGGTTGTTTGCCCCTGTTTCATCTCACCTTTTAGTAGCAGCTCCTGAGTTTCTGTCAGCTGCGGCCTTACCACCATTCTCTTTATCTCTATCTATTATTTTATTTAGATAAGTGTTAAAGTTTGGGGTAAAGTGATGCGATCATACAGCCCTATAAAAGTTTTGTTGAATTTTACTTTAAAGTACACAACAGAACTGTTTGCATGTGTAGTGATGCTTTTCCATCTCAAGATAATGTATTGTGTCAGTTTCTGTGTCTCATATCTGTCACTGTCAGTCTCAGTTACTGCTCAGGTTAAGGTCCCTGCCTGTCTCTGTCACAGTTAGTCAAAATTTGTTGTTTTGTTATATTGAGCTGAGCTTTCTTCAGGGGGGTTGCTTGCTCTTAATTTTATAAATTTCCTCTGTTTGTCCCTGTCAATGTCTACAAAGAGATCACACGCACACTTCCTGCAAGTACAAGCAACTCCTTTTCCACCACTTTGCCAGTCTACCAGCCTGAACACTTAGCTAATGTAAGAATTTCAGCAGCAGCTTTCTTTCTCTCTTACAATGACTCCAGTGTTTGTTTTTACAGTACAGTTTAGGATGAGGATAGATCGGTTAAATTTAGAATCAACAGCTGCAATAAAAGATAAACATGTTGCACAGCAGCTACTGAAGGCATCCAGCATGACCACACCTCTCTCTATGACTTTTCTATGGTTGTAAGAGTGAGTTTCAAGTTGTACTTCTCTGACTCTTGGGAGTAGGACTTACTTTTATATGTCATTCAGTCAGTCATAGCGCAGGGTTAGCCAGCTCAAGTATGATCTTGGATCGCCTGATTGTTACTGGCTATAACTTATCCTTTCTCCCTTTACACTCACCAAACACAGAGAGCAGCATGATTATCAGCAACACTCCTAAAACCAGCTCTACTCCCTTTTCCTATCTTCTCTTCTATCAACAGTAAGCTGATTTATCTCTTCCAAGCACAGACTAACAACATATGGGAACCTGAAAGCTTTTTTATACTAGCAGGGCAGGGATACATGAAGAAACTGTCCACATGGGTGTGTGTGCATTGTTAGAATTGATATTAATGCAATAGCAAAGGAGGAAAAAAGTTTAGAAATACAATTTTTGATGGAATTTGTCAACACTATAGGAAGTACCATTTTTCTCTGGTTTTGTTTTTGAGGCAAAACATTTCTTCTATCCCTAAAGATGACAAACTGACAATGATTCAAATTCTGTCAGTATGGATGCTTTCACTGGGGTGACAATGTGGACAATATGGACAGATACAGAATCATCTTTTGTTTCCCTACAAGTGCCTGCGTTTGAAATATCTGGGAGAAGATACACTAAAATGAGAGAAGTCCGTACAGTGAGAGTAACCTGTCTAGCTGCTATGCTATTCTATGGATCTACTCTTTCAAGTTGGAAATATCTTAGGACTGTGTTCAGTAAGGTAAACAGGAGCAATTTGAGAGCAAACCTGATGCACTATAGTGCTTTTTAACTCCATCAATGTAGAGAAGTCTCCAACGCATTAAAGGGATAGTAATGTTTTACAAAAAAAGCAGCTCCAATTAATCTTCATGGTATTTGGGCCATAGAGAGTGTTATTTTAATACTGTCAGAGTTGTAGTTCAAGAGTAATTGAATGATAAAGTATCCCCCTCCCACCACTTTACCTAGTGTAAGCCACCTCCCCTCAGATGTGGAATCTGGTCTTGTGACCAGACAGCTCACAGCAAGGGACAATCTTCTTACTTTTCAGGTTTTTCCTTATGCTCACTGAAGATTGTCCCTCTCTGTGATCCATTAGGACAGTCTTGCTGCTCTGAGGTGAGCAGTGTTATATCAGTAAAAGGGGCGGGAGGGAGATACTTTATAATTCAATTACTCTTGAACTACAACTCTGACCATATTGAAATAACACTCTCCATGGCCCAAATAATGTGAAGCTTTTACTGTGAA
This sequence comes from Rhinophrynus dorsalis, assembly GCA_037306005.1. NCBI lineage: Eukaryota > Metazoa > Chordata > Amphibia > Anura > Rhinophrynidae > Rhinophrynus > Rhinophrynus dorsalis. The sequence continues at coordinate 92,859,521 of CM074718.1, read as the reverse complement.
ACATTACTATCCATTTGACTCAATATGAAGTCTGTCAATATGTATTAATTACTTTTGGTGAAGTTGGCTTGCTGTAGAATTTTACCTCTTGTTGAGCATGACTTTGTGTGCACAGGCTACAAAGAATTACATAGGAACTGGAGAGGGTGGTATCACGATTGCAACCTCTTTCCCCTTTCCTCTTACCTTAGAGCAAGGATAGGGAACCTGAAGCCCTCCAGCTCTTAAGCCCTACATTAGTAGTCCTCTGGTATGACTTCTTTCACCTTTCTCTTACCTTTTAGGAAGGAAGGGCAACCTGATACCTCCAACTGTTGAACCCTACAATTGTAGTCCTCAACAGTTTGAGGGCTTCAGGCTGACCAACAATGAATTAGAGGTGTTCCATTCTGCTGTGTCATACAAGAACTGTTGTTACTTGTCAGTGAGAACCTTTATTAGATTTGAACATTTTGTTTATGATGTTGACAAGTTGGTTAGTTGACAATTAACAATAAATCTATTGCTTGTCACCATGTTACCAACCATTAATTACTATATTTTGCTACCCCTTTGTATAGAGAAAATGTTAAAAAACTGTTTATTATTCTGAACCATTTACCCCTTAAGCCTTGAATGCCATTTTAAATGCACTGGACACCTCTCTGGTGCTCACAGGATTAAATTATATAAACATCTCCAAGGTATTGCTAGTCAATTCAGTGGAGACATTTCTATTGTCCAATGTGTTATTAGGTGATATCAATTCAAAGGACCCAAAGAATAATACAATTCTGGATTAACAGTAATTATTCATATAAAACTCAACATAACATTTGTGTAGATAAAAGGAAATAAATTGTTTGGATACAACCAACTGGCCACTTACTGGAGAATATGTCAAGCAGCTCTACACGTGGAAAATTCAAACTGAATGTCAGTATGCGACATCACACGGGGGATAGACCTCCAGAAAAAAAACAACGTGTGCTAAGCTAGAAAGCAAAGTGTAAAATGAAAACAAAAATGAATAAAGGGGGGGGGCAAAAGACCCCAAAAAATAAAGAAAAGACAACATACACAAAAAGAGAATTACAAGAATGTTATGCTAGCTGAAGGCATCGCTATAAAGCTAAACTAAATGTGGAGTCTCCTTGGGTGCAATAAAGTCCTAGCAACACATTTGCAATGCAGAATCACATGTGCTCTTCTATTCTCCATATTTGATTGTACTATTTAATACCTCTGTATGTCTTTTCCCAATTGTACAGCACTGCGGAATTAGTTGGCACTATATAAATAAAGAATAATAATAATAATAATATGCTGATGCTACTTAAGAGAAATAATAAAGAGAAGACATAATGAATAAAGAGAGGACAGCATACAAGTGAAAATTGTACCAATGCAATCCCGCTATAAAGTTCAACTTAAAGGGGAACTTTCACCCCTTAATAACTAAATCTCCCTTTACTGCTGACCTGGCGACTAGCTGCTTAGTAGCGCTAGTCGCCAGAAAACTTACCCCGTTCTCAAGATTTCGCCGTTTGAAAGGATCAGGAAGCACGGACGTCTCTTCACAGTGACGTCCGTGTGCCTGCGCTGTCAGTCCCTTGTCAGTCCCTTGTGCACCGTACGGTGCATACGGTGCACAAGGGACTGACAAGGGACTGACAGCGCAGGCGCACGGACGTCACTGTGAAGAGACGTCCGTGCTTCCTGATCCTTTCAAACGGCGAAATCTTGAGAACGGGGTAAGTTTTCTGGCGACTAGCGCTACTAAGCAGCTAGTCGCCAGGTCAGCAGTAAAGGGAGATTTAGTTATTAAGGGGTGAAAGTTCCCCTTTAATGTGGAGTCTCATGACTTTCCCTCTTTTCTGTCAAAAGAAAAACAAGTAGAGAGGGCAGAAAACATTCCTCCATTTCCAATGGTACTAAAACAATGCACAAAGTAATTGTATATAACATATCTAATTGTGTGTTGACTAATTCTGAGATGTCAGTGCTTAGTAAGGGTTTGAGTTATGTGCCCACTACCAAACAGGACTTGTTCAATTACAGCATCAGCTCAAATTGAAAGATTGTTTTCATAAAAACACTTCAGCCGCTACTGTGCCTTTCAAAAACTGTAGTACTTTGATCCAAAATGGTCTAATGACTATTGGTCTTGTATATAAAGAAACTAGACAAATTACATAGAATTTCATATATTGACTATAAAGCAATTAAATCTTTGTCTACAGATCCATCTATTATTATCAGACAGACCGACAAAGGTGGTAGCCTATTTATAATGGACTATGAGTATTACAGACACAAGGCCGTCAGTCAGTTATAAGATGCTTTATGTTATTAAAACTACTTAACCATGATCCCACTTTACTTTTTAAGAAAGAAATTGATTCAGTCATTCACCTATGTCATGTATGGATCAATATGGCAACTAAATACTTACTCACATAGAATTACCCTAAAATACCCATGTTGTAGACATTTCCCAAAAATGCATAAATCCCTTGACCATCCTCCAGACAGGCTCATTATCTCAGCCAGGGGCTCGTTTTGCCAACCACTCTCACAGTTTATTGATTTTTATCTGCAGGAATATGCCAGCAGTATACACAGTTATGTAAAAGATTCAACAGATTGTATAGGTAAACTGCGTGTGAGCATAGATGATGGCCTTTCACTTGTTACTCTTGATGTTTCAAGTTTATATACTAACATTCCTCTTGAACTGAATCAGACAGAGCATATAGAGGGCCTACTGTTGGTTACATGTTGCTATTGATTGATTTAATTTTGAACAAGAATTATTTCAAAATCGAAAATTGATATTATTTACAACTTCTTTACTGCCATGGGATCAAATATGGCACTCTCGTACACTTCAATTTTTATTATGAACAGCTCCATATCTTCTCCAGTCAATATTCTGCTAATATATCCTTCTTTAGGTGGTATATCAATGATATATCCTAATGTGGTTGGGTGATGGTAGATCATTGAGGTTTTTTGCTGATTTTCTCAATGATATTTAGTCAACCATTGGCTTCGCATTGTATTTCAATGCTTCTGAAAATGTTTTAGATATGACTACATACAGTCAGAATGGTTGCCTTAAAAACAAAATCTTTTGCAAAAGTACAGATCGCAACACCCTGCTGCATGCCGGTAGTCACCATCCTGTCCCACTTAAAAAATGGATTACAATACTCTTATATGTTGAAAGTAATACGTACCACTTCAGATCCAGCAATATGCAACCTAAGTCTAAGTACCATGTGTGAAAACTTTTTACAAAGGGGATATGATCCCCAGATCACTGAGAAAGTTATTTCTAAAGCTTGTGCTCTTGATAGGTCAGTACAACATGTCAGTGACAAGAAATCTGACCAAAAACAAGTACAGTAGAGAAAAGGTGAAGGTGCCCTAGTGCAGATCACTTCAAATGTAGAACCCACACTGGAATTTATCTTATATCAATACTCACATAGACAAGTGGCAGAGATCTCACATATGAGGTTTCCAGCTGAAACACTTCCTGGGAGATTGAGCTGCCCCAGTTACAGCAATAGAAATATCACTCGGCAGCTCCTCTACTACTCACTCACTCTGAATGGAAGACCATATAAAAACGATATAAAAAGGAGAAAAGAGGGTGACCATATAGTGTAATACAGTTAGGACAATGAATGTATATGTATCCATCCAATATATCTATTCACAATTGAACTGACCAGATCATAAACCACCTGAAAGATATGCAGAGAATTCAAGCCCATCTCAGCTCGGGACTCTGAATAGTCGCTGGTCATGCTTATGACAGTGAGAGAATGCTGACAGAACTTAGTAATAAAAAAATAATAATAAAATAAAAAATATATTAAAAAATTAATTAATAAAACAATAATAACGACAAATCTCTTCAAATAGCTATGGAAACTCTAACGCGTTTCACATTTTTTTAATTTATTTTTTGCAGCCGGCATTCTCTTCCTGCCTTCAATGTGAACAGAGACTATTCATAGCCCCAAGCAGACACAGGCTTGTATTCTCTGCTGTCATATCTGTCAGGTGGTTTATGACCTTACCACTTCAATTGTATTGGATTGATACATATACATTCAATATCCCAACTGAATTACACAATATTGTTGCCCTCTTTTGTTCTCTTTATGGTGTTTATAAGAAATCTGATTTTTTTTCTACAGACCACCTTTACCACCTCCTCATACAAGATTAAACAAGCAATCTTGAAGTTTTAGCCCATCCTGGCAGGTGATTCCAGACTGGGGCAACAATTCCACAATCCCCCTTTAATTCGTTATTGTAGAGGCAGGAATTTAAGAGAGATGCTTGTTCAAGCTGATCCTGTGGGGAAATGCATTGAAAGCAAAAGTCAGTGGTCTCTTCCAATGGGCGTTTACAAAAGTAGGGGCTGTATGAGTTGTGGCAATCTTATCACTGGCAAAATCTGTCTTTATGCACATAATGGAAAACATTCCCATTTTGGGCTACAGTGTAACAATAAATTTGTGGTCTATATTATCATTTGCTCATGTGGACAATTAAATGTAGGAAAAACGACTACCATGATCAGGGAACGCATTAACAACCACAAATAATCTATTAGGAAAGCTTTGAAAGGAACTTCAGATGCCAAGGAAAGTTCCAGGCAGCCAGTGGCCTGTCACTTCGGTACCTTACAACATAAATTATCAGATTTAAAATTTATGGCTTTAATTCAGATCCACAAGCCTAGGAGAGGTGGCAACCGGAATCAAGTTTTGCTACAAATGGAATCCAGACTGATCTACAAATTAAATACTCTGCCTTAATTATGAAATACATTTGGGTTAGTTTTTATCAGTATGTGGAATTAGCATGCCCATATCTGGAATTCCAATGCTGGAGATGGTGTTTTTGGAACGTGGTTCCCTTGTGGTATCTCCATGGGCCTCTACAACCAGCTATCTCGGCCATCGGTGCGGTCATTTGGTGATAATTCCAATCAGTTTCATTTTGGAGAACTGATATTAATTACTACATGTTAACTTGAGAATTTAAAGTTAGCCCACTTGGATGCCAGACAGTCATATTCACTACCTGTGTTTTGATTAATTCTCTAGGTATCTTACATGGATACCTGATTGGCATTGGGATCATCACTTATTTGATTTATGTGATACATATGCCTTTACATGGAGCAATACCATTTGAAGTTTTCTATGCAACATTCAAGGCATATCTGACGACTAACTGCACCTGTATGAGCCCATTATCTGTTATTCATATTATATTATTCATGATCAACACTGAATCACAGCAAATTTATAGACAATAATAATGACAATGGCTAGTTGATGCTCTGAGCTTCACTACAATGCATTTGAGTTCTGCTCTATTATAACCTTATGGTGCTTTTTATTTGTCATGTTTTATTCTCGTGAATTGACTTACATTGTTTATAACAAAATTGGTCCTTTGCAGCATATTTTCTGTACTTTGGACCTTATAGCTATGGCATTGATGGTGAATGAACATTTTTTAGCTGCACTGCAATGTGCTTGAGTGCCGTTCTCTGACTGTGGCATTTAATTAAATGGGACTTTACATTGCAACACTGTTGCTATTACACACGGGGAAACTCCACATAAAGTTGAGCTTTGTAGCAATGCCTCTAGCCAGCATTGCACTGGTACATCTTTCACTTGTATGCTGTCTTCTCTTTATTTATCATTTATTTCAGTTAGATTTGCAATGCACCAAAGTACCGCTCTCTGTGCATATGTGATTATGCATTGCAACTGTGTTGTGTGGAAACATTTTTTAACTTTATGGCGACGCCTTCAGCCAGCATCGCATTGTTGTAATTCTCTTTCCTGTATGTTTTCTTTATTTTTTTTTTCTTTTTACTTTTTCCCCTTTTTTTTAATTGTTTTTTAATTGTTTTTACACTTTGGTTTCTAGTTTAGCACACAATTCGGGGTTATGCACTAAGGCATGATTAAGAGGTGATAAAGCTGAGATGACTTCTCCAGAGATATCACTTCTCCAATTCCTATGTTATTCTCTGGAGCCAATGCACTAAGATTTCTACAATTAAGGAGATCTTAGTGCACAGCCTCCATAGAATAACATAGGAACTGGTGAAGGGATACCATTGAAGAAGTCATCTCCACTTTATTACTTATTTAGTATCTTTATCACACCTTAATGCATAACCCCCACTGTTTTTGTTTTTCTATGAAGGTAGTCCTCCAGCGATACATGACAGTCTATCCGCTTGTGTGACGTCACATACTAGCATTCAGTATGTGTTGTCCACAGGGAGAGTGGCCTGGCATGTTCCCTGGACATTGTGAATTGTCTATTCATTAATTGAAAGGTATTTAAACTTATATGATCTCTCCTATCTGGTAACCCTGATGAAGGTCCTCTCTTGGGTGAAAACGTTCGGTGATGTGAAGCTTCGCCACATGAAACTTCTTCTGCTTTATCCATTTTGAGTGTTGTCTTATTCTGGATGCCCAGGCTGAATACCTTTTTTGATGTTTAATGGGACGTGCAGCCCTTGACTGTATTTGTGTTTGGCATGCCTGATATAGAAAATGTTGGGGGTAATACAATTCCTGCCTGAAATAGATGTTGGAATAAATATTTTGTGGCTAACCACAGTTCTTAAGCCACTTACACCAAAAAATGTGCCCTCTTTATACTTCTTCATCAGGACAATGTTAAAGTGCCCCAATTAACCATATTTATTGTGATGTACCAACAAGGATAAGCAGAAATATATACTTCTCCAATTTCCTGTTTTTGCTATAAGGCAGGCTTACAGGACTTGCTTGCCTAGAATGCACTAAAGCAGTCACACTCTATAGTTCATGCCTTGTAATGAAACCACATGACATATAATTCTACATCCGAGAACAGAAAATAAACTGTGCTGGCAAATTTGTACATTCTCTTCATTATAGATTAGATTTTATCAGATTGCTAACTTCTTCCTATTTGTGACATTTTAACCCTTTGCATGCCAGATGGGTGTCCAATGCAATGCATTCAACACCATTTTGACATGCAAAGGGTTAAAGGTGTAGTGCTGCTTTATAACAAGCATTTATAGATAATACAAGGTATATGCTCCTTAAAAAATCTTATAACCTATACTTAAAAGTAAAAGGTTAACAGTTTTAATAAAATCACCACCTACAACATCATCTCTCATGTCACATTTTATATGGAATTGTGAAGAAACATAGTAATTCTAACGTTTCTGCTAACTTAAGATTCATTGTACTCTCTGTGACTTCTCTTGAACTTTGAGGCACATTCCTAACAGTTGTCAAGGTAGTTGATGGAGCAGAAGAGTATAACACATTTATTATTTGTGAGATTGCATACAAAAGGTTGATTGCATCTGTAACCTGCAACGTATTGTGATAGACTACAGAGAATGCTTGCCACAATTTGCAGTCCAGTCCATGGATGTAACCTCACTGTATTACCTAGATTTAATTTTTTTTTTTGCACAATATCTTGTAGAATTGGCAAAAAAGCTACATTCAGCTGTTAAAACTAAATTACATTTCTTTGGCTTGACACCCAAATTCCATCAATTGTCATTTATATCGCATGAGGGAGTGCCATCTTCAAAATAGCATATTAAAATTTAATGTGTAATGAAAATGTACTAGTTCTGGCATGCTGTGAAAGCACTGAGACAGAAATAAAGATCCTGTGACTGAAAAGCAGATCATTTCTTACAAATAAAAGATGAATATGACAATATAGAATACTTTTTTTTTTTTTTTTCTTCATTTCCCCCACTTCAGAGCTACTTACTAATTAATATGTTACAGGCGTATAAGACTGAGTCAAGGGCAGAATTACTGACACTGAATGTAGCCCTCCAGAGAATGCAGGTGTCAACATCTGCATGTATCACTCTGCATTAAAACGTTCATGTCACAGTTGTGTGATTCTTTGTGTTCCAATGGACAATGCAACCGATTGGGTGTCAAACAGTGTACTTGTGATTTCTTAACTATGGTGGACAGACAAACATGCTGGGGAAGCAGACAGTTTCTTTGTTTTTCTGTGCCTTCCACTTGACAGTGGAATAAGGCTAGCTTCTCAGACAGTGTACATGTTGATCTGTGACTATCAATGGGACAGCAGAACAAGGCTGGAGAAGCAGACAGTACATGTGTGGTTCTGTGGCAACACTGGAATAAGGCTGGGGTGGAAAGAAGTGTATGGGTCTGTGACTATCAGTGGAACAAGGCTGGGATGTCACACAGTGTATGTGGATTATGTTGCTAACAGTGAACAGTAGAACAACTTTGGGATGCTTGTGGTGTTCTGAGGACAATATTTCAAGGCTGGAGAGTCACAGTTTATGTGAAATTTTGTGACTACCAATGAGACACTGGAATAAGACTGGGTTGTCAGACAGGGTATTGGAAGTTTGTGGCTATTAGTTGACACTGCAAAAAGGCTGGGGTGTCATACAACATAGTGTAAATGGTCTTCTGTGGCATGCCACCTGAGAGGGAAGATAAAATGAGTTTGCTTCTAGGTTATTGCTAAGGTAAAATAAATGGGCTTGGGGAGAGTGTCTGGGTGGATAAGGGTTAATTGCCAAATGATTGCACCACAAACCACTACATGTAGGGCCATTTTCAAGCTTTTTTCTATAGCGATGCCTCTGAATTAAATGTCATAATTTTCAAGGGTTTGGCCACGAAGGTCGACTTTGTCAACCCAGTGAAAATTACAAGGCTGGCAGCCAAATTATCAAATGTAGCTTTGAACCCCTTGTAAGCTAGAGTGCAATGCCTGGAGGGTGGAGACCTCTCTATCATTAAAGTAGATAAAAGCCACATTTCTATCAATAGGAATGTTGGAATTACATGTTACTCTGCAGTAGTGCAGTTGGGGTTACCCAGAACTGTGCAGATGTGCAGATGGTCCTAACAGTGCTACTACTGTAGCCACGGTAAGAGATGAATGTTCAGTTCTAACAGTTGTTACATGCATCTTTACTAATTAAATCAAAGCAAAGAAACTGAGCTCCATTTCTTTGCCATGGTGAAGAGATACAAAACACAGGAAATATGTTACCTCTAGCCCAGAATAATTGGTGTTATTCAAGTGCAGAATAAGAAGGAGTTTCCAGTTTCCTAGTCCCTTACTGGGCGAAAGATAAGAGTCTGAGGAAGTGTGCGTGTGTGTTTGAGGTAAGTTTGAGGTGGATGTGTAGTACATATGGGGAATGTAGGAATGAACAGATATTTATGTAGCTTCAGCTATTATAGCTTTTTCCACAATTTATTAACCTTTTTGGACCAGAGGGTATGCAGTTCACTGCCTTTCAATGCGATGTGCACCACTCTGGTCCTAAAAGGGTTAATGAATGTTAGTTCACTATTAAAGGAAATCCCTGTGACACTGTGTTTGTGATCATTCTTTATAAAACTTTTATATAATACAGATCACATTGAATTTTTTCTTATCTTTTTTTAGACACTTCAATTACACGTCAGTGGTTAGGCACATGCCTTAGGGGACTCATCAACAAATTTTTAGCCGATAATGTCATTGAGTGAGTAAGTCCCTTAAAGGGATAGTAAACCCCCCCACAAAATTTAAGCCAAATGATAGGAATAATAAAAACATACTTAATGCCCTCATTCCCATCTCTCAAACTGTTATGGCTTGAGAGATGTAAGAAAATAAAGACCTCCTCTCCCTCCCCCTTCTCATGCGTCCGCTCTATAGCAGACGTCATGAGATCCTGCTTCTGGGACCAGAGGCGTCTCTTCAGGAGCACTGTTATTGAGATATCTAACTATAATTACTTCATTGTAATGGTCTACAACGTGTGCTTGCAAGCCAGGCACACATTGCAGACCATAACCATGAAATAATTATAGTTAGATATCCCGATGTCAGCACTCCAGAAGAACCGCCTACAGTCGGGCAACCGGATTCTGCCTCTGACAGCTTTACAGCTTGTCAAGCAGAAAGTGGTGGGAGCGGAACTCTTTATTTTCTTACATCTCTCAAATCATAGCGGTTTGAGAGATGGGAATGAGGGCGTTAAGTATGTTTTTATTATTCCTATCATTTGGCTTAAAGTTTTTCGGGGGTTTTACTATCCCTTTAATGATGTTACTAGCCACAACATGTAACTGAATGGCAAATTCAACTACCTTATCATTGCTTCCAATAGGTGCAGTAAATTTTCTTCTCTTCCGTAGTGTGTCATAGCGTAGGTAATTGCATACCTGACTGTGACGTAAAACTACCAACGATACTTTTTGTTTTATAAAAAGCTACCTATTGAATAGAGCCCTTAGTGAGCAGAGAACTGTTATTCAAATAGCAAAACTAGAGGTTTAAACTGAGTTCTATACAATAAATTAATGTAATAGATAGAGAAAATAGCAATGATTTTACAAATCATTAATAATGATGACATTACCACAACTAATAAGTGATTAAAGGATAAAAAATGAATCTATGTATTTTTCCTGTTGCCATAGATTTCCATTTTTGTGCCCTGACACCAAGGATTACTGTGGAAGAAATAATTAATCTTCCATTTTTCTTTAGCACGTTATTTAATCTTCAATGTGTAGTTATTGTATGCTGCCTGCATGAAATATTTATTAGCTCAGTTATTAGGTGACAGTGATTTATTCCCATGATGAGTCCTATGTGGAATTATAAGATTGAACTGCAGCACAGATGGCGGATACACAACAAAAAAAATTAAATATTTTGCTACTTGCCTTAGTTATTCACTAGGGCATTGTGCCAGGGGGCTTTTTCCTGTACATTGAATGAAATGTCAATATAATATGCAACTTGTAAGAATTTACAACCCTCTTTACTCCTAACTTTTGATGTATCAATAAATATAGTTTTGCTTACTCCATTTTTGGACATCGTGTGCAACCTAATACAATACTGAATTTTGACTTTAGAAGGGATTTTCAAATCTAATTACATACAATAGTTGTTAGTCCAAAGTAATGGAGCTGTATATCTAATGTGTTTCATAAACACTAGGGGTGAAATGCTCTAAGGTGTTATAAAGAGAATGATAAAGTGCATATGACTTCTCCAGTGATCACATCTCAAATTCCTGTAGTATTCTATGGAGTCTATACATTAAGATTTCTCAAATGGGAGAGATCTTAGTGTATAGGTTCCTTAGAAAAACACAGAAATTGGGGAAACGATATCAGTAGAGAAGTCAACTCCACATTATCACCTCTTTATTACACCCTAGTGCATAACCTCCTAGTTCTTCTCACAGACATTGGTTTTGAACATAATTCTGTATTATTTTTAAGAAAACTAGAACTCTGATAGAAAAAATGTGCTCCAAAATGTTTTGAGCTGTGATGATCCTCTCTATGTATTAATAAAAGCAGTGTGCCCGTGTCTAACAAGCAACTTTATTGACTTTTTTCCTTTATTTTCTTCACTTGAAAATGGATGCCTTCCTGAGCTTTTACTTCATGGAATGAAAGGGACATACCATGGCCAGAAGTGTGATGAGCAGAGCACTGACTTTATTGTAGGTACTTTTCCACAAATATACAATGATACACTGTGCTTGTAAACATTCTCTGCAAACATCCTATATAATAATTTGCTAAAACGTGTGTAACGACACATGTCTTAAGCATGGGGCAGTGATTAAGTAAAGACACAGACACATAACTTGGCTTAAACCAGGCTACAGCTTTATTTTCTCACAATACACACCATTTACATCGTTATTTACTTTAAGCCCTTGCCAATTCCTACCATGGTAGACATAAACTTGCTTACCCCTTTTACCAGTGCCTGCGGCTCTACCCATTTTAACTTCACTTTACCGCGCCCCATTAGCTGGCCCGTAGCTCAATGGGGCCGGTGATTAAACCCGCGACCCCAGTCTGGGCGTCCTTGTCACCAGGCCGCTGGCCTCCTTATCCCCCAATTAATGACCATTCTACCCTTGGCAAGGGCCCAAAGCGCCACAAGGGCCTGATGCGTTTCCCTACTCATCCAGGCCCTACCCCACCACTAAAGCTGTGGCCTGCTCCAACGCCCCCGACAGTTCCAGATTAAAGAAGTCCAGCCCCAAGTCATTGGGGTGAACCCCATCCTCCCGGAACAAAGACAAGTCCCTGTCCTCAAACACCCGATGACGAACCGCCAACCCACCACGAGAAACCACAAAACGAGAAACCTTCCTATTAAGGCGAATCCTACCCTTATCTAAAGCCGCAGGATCGCTAGCTCTAGCCCAAAACCGCCGAGGAATAATCTCGGACCACACAACCCGCAAGCCCGGAAAACCAAGGAGCAAAGACTCCAAATCCCCTTTAATGGCCTCCCCCAACTGCCAGACGGGGACCGACCCCAAGTCATTGCCCCCCAAATGGACCGCCAAAACATGCGGAGCCGAACCCTCAACCGCCACCAGCCTAGAAATCAAAGGCAGAAATTGAGCCCAACTCAGCCCCCTATAACCAAACCAAGACACCCGCGCCAACGATCCATCCAAGGACATCTGCAATCCACACTCCCGGACAGCGGCTCTCCTGCTCGCCCAGAACACAAAGGAGTGCCCCACGATCCACACCCGCAGGACAGCTGCACCTGTAAAACAAACAAACGAACCGTAACCCCCAGCCCAGAAACACCCCTAATCCCCCAAAACCCGCCCCGGACGAACGTAAGACCGAAAACGCGATGATTCCCAACGGCCAATCCGTTTAATAGTCGAATCCGGACAACCCAACCGAGCTGCCTCTGTCGCAGCACCGATACGGAAAGAGTGGCCACCAAACTCCCCCGCCGGAAAACCCAAATATTCCAAACCCATCCGAAAAACCCGAATAAACTGAAAACGCGTAAGAATCGAGCCGTCCCGATGAACCAACAAAGGGCCCGAAACCGAAGGTCGAATGGACAAAAAACGCCGAACAGCCGACACAGGACACGCCTCAACCACCCCCAACGCGTACAACGTAACCCAACTACCCCTACCGAGAACATCCGTTTTCGACCGCCGCAAACGGAATTCCAAAGAATCCGGCCACAACCTAACATCCTCCATCAACACCCCGCCCGGACAAGACTTGCTACTACTGAGCAATTCACCGACCCGAAGCGCGCCAAAAAACGCCAAGCAAAAGGCCGCACAAAACAAACACCTCTCATAATCATCCCGACAAATCGACGGAAGAACCTCTACAACCCGCCGCAGTAAGTTAAAGGAGACCGGGCGACGAGAATCGCGAGTTCTCACCCCCCGCCGCAAACCCCGCAACGCCATCCGAACCGAAAACGACTTCGTAAAATCCGACCAACCCCTCAGCTTGAAGCCAAAGGCCAGACCCGACACTTTAGCCGACAAAGACGAAGCTGACAACCCCCTACCATGCCAATCCCACACCAACCATCGGACCCCAGCAACACACTCAGCTTCAGATACCAAAGAGCCCGCCAACCCCTCCAGAGACATCCAGTCGTCCCAAGCTGCGGCATACCGCGCCCAGGTGGCCGGTGACACCGAATTCATGATCCACGAGGCAACGGTACTCCGCCAAGGTCCCACAAACCCGCAGGGCAAGGCGTCCCCGCTGCCTTCGCCCCTGGACACGCCTTCCGGAAATCCGCCACCTGGAACCGAGATAGAGCATCAGCCGCCACGTTTAAAACCCCAGGCACATGACGCGCCCGGAAAGTCAAATTCAAACGTAAACAACACAGCACCAAACGCCTCAACAACGCCAAAACTGGCGGCGAAGACGCAGAAAGGGAATTGACAGACTGGACCACCCCCATATTGTCGGAATGAAACACAATGCGGCAATCCCGCATACGGTCACCCCACAATGAAACCGCCACCACTATCGGAAAGAGCTCAAGGAACAAGATATTCCGCGTCAACCCCGCCTGGACCCAGGCCTCCGGCCAAACCTCCGCACACCAGTCCGAACCAAAAAGCGCCCCAAAACCGACAGACCCAGCGGCATCGGTATAAAGATCCAGGTCACCGTTGGTTCGCACCGGCGACTGCCAGTAGGAGCGCCCGTTAAAATCAACCAGGAACTGTTCCCACACCTTGAGATCTTCCCGTAAAGGCAGCGTCATCCGAATGTGATGGTGCGGGCGCAAAGCACCCCCCCGTAGCCTGCGCTAAACTCCGGCTAAACACCCGACCCATGGGGATGATCCGGCTGGCAAAATTGAGTTTCCCCAACAAGGACTGTAAGGCGCGAAGGGAAACCTTCCGAGCCTTCCTGCAAGCCAACACATCCTCCAACAGAGCGGCCAGTTTGTCCGACGGCAATCTGCATTCCATGGAAACCGAGTCCAACTCAATCCCCAAGAAACAGAGACAAGTCGTGGGCCCTTCCGTCTTCCCCCGGGCCAATGGGACCCAAAACTCACCACAAACTCGCTCCAGAGTTTCCAGCAAGCGACGGCACACATCCAGACCGCCAGGCCCCACGCATAAAAAATCGTCCAAATAGTGCAAAATGGATGAGAATCCCGCCTCCTTACGCACCACCCACTCGATGAACGTACTAAAGCGCTCAAACAGAGCACAGGATAACAAACACCCCATGGGCAGGCACAAGTCCACGAAATATTCACCATCCACCTTGCACCCGAACAGATGATGGCAGTCAGGATGAACAGGGAGAAGACGGAACGCCGACTCTATGTCAGCCTTCGCAAACCACGCCCCACGCCCCGCCTGAATGGCCAAGGCGAGCGCCTTATCAAAGGAAGCGTAGGAGACGCTGCACAGCGCCGGGTCAATCGCATCATCGACCGAACACCCAAACGGGAAGGACAGGTGATGGATGAGACGAAACTTTCCCGGATCCCTCTTCGGGACCACCCCCAAAGGAGAGACCCGGAAATCCGGCAAAGGTGGCCTAGAAAACGGGCCCGCCATCCTACCCAAGCGCACCTCCTTCATCACCTTGTCCCGCAGAACATCAGGGTGTTGGGTCGCCGACCGCAAATTCCCAGCATCGGACACCCCAAACCCAGCCCTGAAAGGGATCCGAAAACCCACAGTGAACCCCTCCACCAGGATCTCCGCCGCCCGCCTATCCTTGTACACCCTTAGCCAGGGACCCATCTTTTCTGCGGACACCGGAGTCCTCCCCTTTGCCGCCCACTGCACCCCCTTTGTCACCCCCACGGGGTTTCTTAAAGCATTTGGCAAAGGAGTGGGAGCCCGAGCAGCCGGAGCATTCATGTCTAAATTTACAGGAGGAACCCCACTTACAATGCCCGTCGTTGAATTGCCAGCAGAACCCGGCTTTCTTGGAAGCCGAGGTGGACGCGGCGGGGAGCCCCAAACCCCCGGCGCCGGCCTGAAAGGACTGCAGCCCCATGGGAGAACCAGCCGGACGAGTCATGAGAGATAGCCACAACCCAATGTCCAACTGATCCCACGAGACGGCAGGCCGAACCGCCATACGCTGACGAAACTGCTCGTCATACGTCCACCACGCCAAGCCCCCATAAATCCGACAGGCACTCCAGATCGTGTCCTGGTAGCAAAACAACGACGAGCACTGCGAAGGAAAGCGCTCCCCAATAACGCTGGCCAGGATGGAAAAGGCACGGATCCAATTCCCGAACACCTTCGGTATCTTACGGTACCAGCGGCGCTCCTTTTCTTCCCTCTTTTCCGCATCCTTTTCCTCCTTGTCAGGCGGAGCCTCATCGAGCGGAAGGAGGGAAAAGATTTCCACGAATTCGTTCCGCCAGATCTTCTCCTTGACCTCCAATTTCAAATGAAAGCCCAACGGCCCCGCCCAGCACATATATGCGGCTCCAAACGCCGCAGTCGGAACCCCACCCAGCGGAGACGGGCCCACACCACTACCACCCACCCCACTCAAACCCTGGATCCGCGGATCCATAGCCGCCCCAGCAAAAACGCCCACCCCCGGAAGGCCCCCACCCACCACAGGAACCGAACCAGAGGGAGGGGTACCACCGACCACCCCCCCCAGGTCCCGCAACCCCCAACCCCCCAGACAGCACCAAACCCGAAGCGCCAGGTACAAGCGACCCCGGCGCACCAACCCCTACAGGCGCTGCACCAGCACCCAAAGCCCCCGCCCCAAACCCGGACACCCCGCCAGGCACAGAGGCAACACCACCAACACCCAACCCCTGAGACCCACCCCAGAGACCCCCGGCCGGCAAAGCCACGGGAGCCCCATCCCCAGATCCAGCAACAGAACCAGGCAGACCAGCCCCCCACGCCCCCGCCGCAGAAGGGACACCTCCCAAGCCACCCAGAGCCCGGTCCTGCCAGGCGCCCAAGACCTGATGTACAGACAAACCGCCAACCGCCCCACCACCCGCCCCCACAGAGGAGGACACCCCCAGCAGACCCGTACCTGCCCCCGACAGAGGATCAGCCGGCACAGACTGCGACCCATCAGCTCCAGCGACTGCCACCAGACCACCCATCCGCGAAGCGTCATCCGGACCATGAGAGGAACCAGCAACCTGCAAGAAAGAAAGAACCAAAGACCCCCCATAAGCCCCAGGCCAAGTAGAGTCCACCGCCAGCACCCCCTAGCAACCCTAGGAAAAAAAAAAAAAAAAACGCCGCCAGAGAGAGGAAAGAAACACCGCACCTAGCAAACAGCACAGGCTCCCAGCCGCCCTCCCTAGCAGAACCCTCTGCCACTGTAAGACCAGCAGTACCTGGGAAGCCGCACCAGGGGAATGATGGGACCGGCTCCTGCTCCGGCCAACAGCAACCTCCTCCCGCCTCCTGGAACTCCGCCTATCTGACCGGCCGCCCTCCGCCTCCTCAGACCTCCTCGCTCGATCCAGTCGCCTAGGGGAAGGACTCCCCCGGGCAGCAGACACCCCAGCCGCAGCACGCCTGCCATGTGCCCCACGGCTAGGGCTGGCATTCCTCCTCCACTCCCGCCCACTTGCAGGGCTCAGGCGAACCGGCGGCCGGGCGCGGGTACTCCGCACCGGCCGCGCCGCAGAAGAAGAAGGGGATACTGCCACTCTCCCGGCAAGCTGCTCCCACAGCCAGTCCGCGCCGCCAGCAGCCAGCAACCGCCGGACCTCCTCCAACAGACCCTCCGCCATGCCTGTAAGCCAATCTTACTTCTTCTTCTTTTGAAAAGGAAGTACCCAGAAGCCTCCTGCCCTATATATCCTAACTAACCCCCACACCTACTTCCTGTCTACCCCCCCTCTATCCTTTACTTCTCTACCCCCGCTTAGACATGCCCCCCCTTCTAAGTTGCGGGGGGGGGTCTGTCATGCGCAGTAGAGACTGCCAGTGATGAGGCTGATACAGAGCGGTTCTGAAGGAGCATCCAGCTCTGTATCAGCCGCGGTGCAGGCAGTCTCTACTGAGCATGACTACACCGCGACCAGCTGGCACTGTGTCAGCCGCAGCGTGGGCAGTCTCTACTGTGCATGACTGCCCCGCGACCAGCTGGCAGCAGCACTGTGGCCCGTGTAAAGGGCTCTTCAACTAGTTTACAGTAAAGATCTATGGTTTGACTGTATAGTTCTTTTTATTTAAAACATAGCATTTAATCCCTTGAATGGTAAACACATTTCTAGCATATTTAAAAGCATGGGGACATCTCTAGCACATTTCAAAGAATGGGAACACCTCTAGCATCTATAGCAATGCTTCCCACACTGGGGGTATGCCGCTGAGTGTGAAGCTCTTCCAGAAGAGTGTGAAGTTTCTTTGATCCAGAACCATCTGCTTTGATTATACCTGTACATTTGTTAGGAAACCAAAATATATTTGTTTGGATAAATCTGCAAAAAGAAAAGGTATATGATTAGCTGGTTTTTGTAAAACATATAACAAGATATATAAAATGTAAATTAAAAACATAAATTGCAATTGACATCCCTCTGGCTTTCAAAGGGTTAAATGTACTAATTTGTTTAGTAGTAAAAGTAAGCAACTATTCCCTAGGCTTTTTACGTGCTTAGTTCCTCTTCATTTCAATATAAATATCAGCGAGCTGAACCTCACAAAGTTAGATTCATTACTACTTACAGTCCCTAATATTCTAGAATCTGTAATCTTGTTAAGCTTCTGTTGCTTGTACTCTATTCTGATTCTAGATTAGATTGGAATCTGTTTTAAAGTCTGGTTGTTCTTTTGTAGCTAAATATGGAGTTATTATTGGCAATTATGTCTCATCCAGTCTTTTTTTGAGTAAACATTCAGGTTCTAATCCTTCGTGGCTCAATTGTATTGGGTATTAGGAATAGGAAAAGGGTTGAACTAGATGGACGCAAGTCTTTTTTCAACCTAAATTACTATGTTACTATGTATTATAAATGTGGATCTACCCACTGCAAATGTTGTAAGGTTTCCAAGGTTTCCCAGGAATTCACTAGTTCTAAGAATGGGTTACCTTATCCCATTTTGAACTATATTAATTGTAATACCAGAAATGAAATCTATTTGTTCACCTGCTCTCCTTGTCAAGTTCAATATGTGGGTCGCACTATGTGCCCTTTAAAACAGGATAAGAGAGCACTTGAATCAAATAGGATAGGAGGAACCAACTTCAACAATAGCTAAACATGTTACCTATATCCTTGCTGGTGATTCAGCTTGCTGTATCTTCCATGGCATTGAAAGGGTGAAACGTCCTCGGAGGTGGGGAGACCTGCAACAGCTGATCGACAGATGAGAAGAACTATGGATTTTTAAACCTAAGATTAGGGTCCCAGACAGTCTCAATTCTGAATGGGACATTTGTCATATTTTGTAGCTTCCTATCGATCCTTTGTGGGGGTCTCCTTGCCCCCTCTTTATCCTTCCCCTTTTTTGCATCTCATTTTCACTTGTAAATCATTCAGGTGCCTCTTTCACTGTATTATTTTAACTTTAATGTTATAGTTTTGTGTGGTATGTAAGCAGTGTTTAGAGGCGTATTGCCCTTATCGGGTTATATCAACCTTTTGTTTAGGGTTCTACTTGGTTGGTTTCTATCCCTTTAAGGCCAGCAACATGTATCCTCAATTTATTTGATTTTTAGATTTTTATATATTGTGATTTTCTCACATTTGGGTTTATCTCTATGATTAAGTGCTGTGGGTAAGCGCAAAATGCGTAAGACTTCCTCTTGAGGTCTTGTTGCAATGTGCCCCACCTCAGGCAACGCTGTGTCAGTTTTGTGTTTTTTAATCTAGCAATAACAGTTTCTATTTTTATAAAAACCACAGCCTGACTGCTCTGTGTTAGCTCGGAGTGCCATCACAAACCTCTGATTTGCTAAAAAGAAAAAGTAGAAAGCATTTCTGAGAGAATTTCTTCCTGTGCTATCAAACTAAACAGTCGTTATATTCTTTAAATAATACAAGTTTATGCCACAGTGATAATGAAGTTGAAGACTTTTATGATGATTTTTTATGCCTTTACAAACAGAACAATGGGAGATTTCAATGTGAGAATTGATAAGATCCAAAATAGTGAAAAAAATTGATCAGACCACATTTACCTGGGAAAAGAGACAATAGAGGCAGCCATTTGATCGAATTTGCAGAAGAACAAAATTTGTACATCATAAATTCATTTTACAGAAAAAGCCCCAGAGGAAATGGACATGGAAAAGCCCTAATGGTAATACAAGTGAAACAGATTTCATACTTGCAAATAATAAAATTATATTCACTGACTGATCAGTGTTAAATAATTTTAACATTGAAAATTCACAGAAAGAAAGAGAAAGAAAGAAAGAAAGAAAGAAAATTATCAAGTCAACAAACAAGATTGACATTGGCCAGCTATTGAAAAATCGTAAGAGTTTTGAGTTATCACTGTCTAATCACTTCAGCATGTTACAAGACCTTCCAGACACAGACATTTCAACCCACGATGAAAAAGGTTATTGAGACTATTATAGATACTCTCCATGCCCTTGAATTACTGTGAACCAAGAAAAAACAACGTGAATACCAAAAGAAACAGTTGCAATGATGAAACATGACAAGAAATTAAGAAAAAAGGTAATATTAGAAGGTAGAGTATCTGTAGAAATGTGCAAAATCATAAGGAAGCACATAAAAGAAGAAACACGAAAGTTCATTCTTGAGCTCATCAAAAGGACACTGGAAGAAATTAAAGGTCTAAAGAAAGCAAAATGAAAGATGGCTGCACATAGGAGCCAAATGTTTACATTAAAGTTTGAAGATGGTTTCAGTACAATGGACCATATCCAAATAGTGCAACAAGTTATAAAATGACATAATGAATAGGGATGGGCAAAATTTTTAACCTCAAACTGAAATCGACAAATATTGGCACTTCCCACTTGGTGAATAATTTCCCAAAAAGTGCAGTTTTTCTACTTTTTTCTCCTAGCTCATTCCATTGAAATCAATGGGAACATTGAACTTACACACAACACATAACAAATATTATTATATTTCCCAAATGCATAGTATAAAAGTGGCGTCAGGGTGCTTGTGTTGGTGGGGTTGGAGATATAATCTGTTTAACAGGGAATTTTTTTGGGGGGGATGTTTACTTGGATTGGGGACAGTTAATAAAAAGTAAATCCTAAATTCAATTAAAAAACCCCATAAGACATGGTATAAAAGGGGTCTGAATAGGGTGCCTATGCTGGTGGGTGGAGTCTGGGGAATGAATCAGTTGAACAGGGAATTTGTTTGGGGTTTTTTTTTACTGGCATTGGGGGACAGTTAATAGAAAAATAAGAAATTTGTATGTAAAGTGATAGAAACAGGGACCCCCTGACATAAGCTGCCACTGGGGTGGACTGATATTTGATGATTAGATGATTTGTTAGATTTGTTGTTAGAGGCCCATTGATTTGAACATTGATTTGTAGGACTTAGGCTTATTAAAGACCCAAGCCCTGAGGAAACATTGATTTGTTGGACTTAAGCTTGTTTGGCACAAGCACTAAGGAAACATTGATTTGTAGGACTTAGGCTTGTTAGAAACAAACCCCCAAAAATGTTTTATTTTTTTTGTCGGACTATGTTTTTTTAAATTATTTTTTATTTTATTTTTTTTAGAGCGCAAGCCCTGACAAAAAATGCCCTACTGGCCTAGTGCCAGCAGGTCATGTTGGCCAGTGGCGGCCACTGGCCTTTGTCAAATATCCTCCTGAGTCCTGAGTCCATAATTGCGGGAATTGCAACTGCTGTTCTTGCTGCTGCTGCTGAGTTGTTTAAGCAGCAGGATGATTAGGCAGCTGAAAGGGAATGGGATCAGCAACAGCAGTAACATGGTTGATGGATGATGAAGGTTCCACTTGCCACATCTAGCTCCAGTTATACACCTTGGGGGAGTAGCAGCACAATAAGTATCCCCTAGTATATGTGGTGAAAATAAGAAGTTGGGCAATAATTCTCTCCATCTGCCCCTCCTCCAAAATCATGTGTGTGTTGTTAGTAGAATATATTCTTTTCCCTTGCGAGCAATATGCACAGTGTATGTTTGTGTGTGTGTGTGTGTGTGTGTGTGTGTGTGTGTGTGTGTGTGTGTGTGTTAAATAAAATCTGGGGGCACAACTGTATCCAAACACCATTACACCAGAACCCAAGTACAGTGCTTCTGTCACTATACCCCTTGTCCAGACACTCTATGGAAACATGACAACTTGCTGAAAGTTTAATAGTAATTATTAACCCTCCCTGCCACCATCTTAGAATATTCTGTGGCATGTAATCTCCTCAGATGCCGCTTGATGCCCTGCTTGCGATTCTCCTCCACCACACAGGCATGTGTGGTCAGTGCACCACACAGTGTGCAATGGGTGGATATGAGCTGCCACATCCTAACATCTACAGAGTGGCTATCATTTGGTGAGGGAGGTAAACATGAACGAGGTGGATTGGCAGAATATGTAGATACCCCAGAAGAAGAAGGTGATGGCGAGCTTGTTGTTTCACTCATCATGGAACTTCCAGTCTCTGCCTGGGTTTCTCTATTCTTCCTCCTCTTTGATCTCCACCTCACCTCTTGTTGCCTTTCTGGGGAGTCAGTAGGTACAGCAACAGTGGTGCTTAATTTCTGTGGTGGGTGTTTGGCTTTAACATGTTTCACTTAAATGTCATGGTGTCTGTGTTTCCTGTGTGTTATTAGGTTGTGCCAAGGTGTGTTCACTCCTTTCCCCTTTTCACTGACTTGTCAGAAATTGTGCACAGTGCCATTGGTGATAACTGCACTGTGCCTGCCCCAAGAGAAAAATATTCCCACACCCATGACTTCAGGGGAAAGGGATAGGGAACAGGTGGAGAAGAAAAGCCTCTTTCTTCTTCTCTTCCACATTCCCCGTCACAGTCTGTGGCAGTGGATGATGTTGCTGCTGTTGTAGCTACTGCCTCAGAATCAGCACTGCAACTGGGACCAGGAGTATTGATACTGCTGGCAAGTGGAACCTGTCCTAATCCTGCATCACTTGTTGACCCCATTGCCACTGTGTCCACGGTGGTCTGTGGCACACTAGCTTGCTCCTCAGCATCCTGCTGCCCTTGCAGCTCAGCAGCAGCAGGAAACAGAGCAGTTGCAAATTCCAAAAGCTCACTGCTGGTGGTGGTGATGCCCATCCTCCCATTCTTTATCAGTTTCTGCTAAAAAGGCTATCGATGTTTTTTCCACCTTCTTCTCCAGCATCATCATCACCATTACCACTAGTCCCTACATGCTGCTGCTCAATTACAGACATCTCACTGATGGTTGGAGGAGGTGACAGGCAATGTGACAGGGGGTCCCCTAATGTCACACTTGCCATTCCTTGGTGACGTGAAGAAGGCAGACTGGCAGCAGTAGCAGCAGGCACAGGCAGCTGATCTGTGCTCCTGGTGGTGGTGGTGGTGGTATTATTATTTCTGCGCCTGCTGTCCACCAATAGTTCTGGCCTTTTCAGTATCATGTTGCACTTGGACACTGCCGTAAAGGGAATGGGACTCCCAGGGCCAGACTAATAGTGTGGGCTCCCTTGGCCGCTAGCCTGGATGCTCTCAAATGCTTCCCCTACAACTTCCCTAACTCTAGTCCCACCAGCTGCTTCACCATTACTGCTGCTACTACAAACACCAACCACATCAAGTCCAGCCCCAGAGTCTTCCTCCTCATAGTCACTATTAATATGAGGATATTGATTACTCCCTCCTTCATTCCTAAAACTAAAAAGTTGTTGGACCTTCTTAGTAGTAGTATTAGTAGTAGTAGCACTGGTGGTACTGCTTGGGGATGGCAAGTGTGACTCAGGATCCCCTGCTGTCACACTTGGCATCATCTTCTCCTTCCTCCCCTCCTGAGTATTACAAGACACACTAGCAGCAGTTTCAGCACTGGTGGCAGCAGCTTCAGCACTGGCATCCGGCACATCACTTTTAGCAGCAGATTCAGCACTGGCAGCAGGCACAGCACTGGTGGCAGCAGGGGAAGCACATCTGGCAGCAGGCACGTACTGGTGGCAGCAGGTTCAGCACTAGCAGCAGGCACAGCACTGGTGGCAGCAGGGACAGCACGTCTAACAGCAGGCATAGCACTAGTGGCAGCAGGGGCCACACATTTGACATCAGGCACTGCAATGATAGCAGCAGCAGGGGGAAAAGTTGGTAGACACTTACCTAACATGACTAACAGCTGGAATTGCTGTCAAAGGTACTTCTACCAAGTATTTATGCAGGTGGGTGAATACTTATTCAATGAACAAATAACAGCAGAGTTGCACTTGTGCCATATTCTTTCTATTTCTTAATAATGGATTTAAAGGTGCACTGGGGGGTTCATAGTTTGGAATATTTATTTATAACCCAGCCCTGATTGGAGCTTCTGAGAACTTTATACCAGACTTGTTTTGTTTTGGTCTTCATGATTTTGTTTGTTTATTTATGCTCTCTAACAAATTATGGGGCCTTCCAGAAACAAATGTATTTAACCTGAGATCATGTGACACTTTTGTAGCATACATGCAAATTCCATTCAATTATTTATGTGAATTCTGAAGGCACTTGGTTGCACCAGAGCATATATATATAGTAGTGTTACAGCAAAGGGAGTGAATACTTATACATAGGGTGAAGTGGGGGTAAAATTGTGCGTATTATACTCAAGAGTTTTTTAATTGAAAAAAAATTAAGCTGACTAGAACCCTTCTCTCCCTCCCCTGGTGCTATCCGATTCTAAAATGCCACTTACTTTCTTAAAAAGACAAGTCTCCGCATTTTCAAAATTATCAGGAAACATATAAACGATGTGAATCTTCCCCTGTAGGCGGCATGCTTGCATTCGTCGCCCGATTCCTTCAATTGGCTTTCAGGACCTACCGGCTCCTGCCAATGGTAATGCCCTGTGAGAATCTGAAGGTCCTCACAGGGCAGTACCATAGCCGGAAGGAAGCGGGCGGCGAATGGAAGGCTGTGCAGCGAACCTCTGCACAGCCACAAAATCCTACAAAGAGTAAACAGAACCAAAATAAATAACATGAAAAAGTAAAGTAAAAAAATCAAAGTAAAGAAAGTAATAGAGATGGGCAAAAATTTTCTCCTCAAATTGAAATCAGCGAAAAATGGCACTTTCCGCTTGGATAAAAATTTCCTGCGAAAAGTGCTGTTTTTTTCTGCTTTTTCCTGCTTTTTTCGCCTACCTCATTGCATTGAAATCAATGGGTAGAAAATTTTTTCTACATCTCAGGGAAGTTTTCTACAGCCGTATAAAAGGCTCTCAGGCTGTCACAGCATGACATTCTGTGTTTGTGAGAGGAGAGAGCAGCATGTTTTTGAGCTAGAGAAGATAGGTAAAGGGGAATTGAAGCTTAGTTTTAGGGACTTGTTTGTTCCCTGTAGTAGGGGAGTCTAGGGGGAACAATGGGGATAAGAGGGGAGGAAGGAGGTTGACCCAAAACACCCCATAATTTGGTGTGACTGACTGGCAAGACACAGGCAGCTGGTGTCCAAATTGCTTGCTGATTTACTTTTATTGTCTCTGTGCTGGGGAAGTCTGGGGAAAGAAGTTGTTGATTTTGTTTTTGTTATATATATTTTTTGGGACTAACTGCGATAAGATATGGTGGACAACTTAAAATAAATAAATAAATAAGAAAAAACATAAATAATTAAACAAATACATATATTAGACAGCTGACTGGGAGCTCTGTAACTGAAGCAGACTTGACAAACAGCAGACAACATTGAGAATTTTGTTGAAGGCCAAGGCAAGACATCAAACTCCATCAGTTGTGTACTGTAGAGAGTAAATAACACACAGTAGTTGAGTAATGTCCAGCAAATGCACAAGCGAGTGGGGTAAAGGTGCAGAAAGTGCAGGGGCGTGGGATTAAAGTGTTAGTACAAAAACTGACTGCAGCAATCGTTGCTGCAGCATGTGCAATAAATGATGATGATCCCTGTTCTCCCGGGGTGGATGCAGTTAGTCAAAGTCCCATCAATCACACCACATCAGTCCCCCACCACTACTGCCATACAGATTTGCCATATTGTAGGTTGAACTTTATTTTTTAATCACTTGACAGCATCATGAATACATAATAAACATAGGAAAAAATGTGTTGGAATAGGAGAAAAATGTGTTGTGTTAGAACAGGAAAACAATGTGTTAGAATAGGATAAAAATGTCTTGAATAGGCGAAAAATTTGCTGGAATAGGTAAAAAGAAGGAATATTTTGCATTGGAGAAAAAGAGAAAACGTTCGCAAAAAAAGTAAAAAATCTGCCATTTTTCATGAAAAGTCACGTGGAAAATGTTTATCACTTTTTGCCTACCCCTAGAAAGTGTCACGGTTTACCAATAACATTCAGGAGTCAGTACAGTATAGTTAAATGCAAAATTTATTAATAATAGAAAAGTAGAGCACACTATTTACACACATAGCAAGCAGAGGGTTACAAGCCAGCAAGCACTGCTATCAGGAATAGTAGGCTGCCAAGCTTGACCACTCTGCTGGAGACTAGGCCTCAGTCACTGATAGTCTCTGCAGAAACCAGGAGCAGGAAAAGGAACACTGGATCTTCATCCGACAAAGCGAGAGTACTGACTCACACCTGCAGTCAGTAGGGAGCGATATCTGACTCACGCCTGCAGTCAGTATAAGGAAATGGATACCTGACTCACGCCTGCAGTCAGTATCGGAGCTGGTCTACCAGAGCCCCAGGTCCACACTAGTGGGTGGGTGGGTGTCTGCTAGGTACAAGGAACAAACGTAAGAATAGTCAGACAGAGCCACAAGTAAGCACCAGAGTGGATAGTCAGACAAGCCAGGTCATACACAGTTCAGGTAGTCAGCCAGAGCCAAAGGTCTGCACCAGGTTGGGTGTCCACTATAGGGAAAGACAAACGAATAGTCAGTCAGAGCCACAGGTCAGCACCAGGTTGGATGGAATAGTAACCAGGTCATACACAGAGCCCAAGGTAATAGAACTGCTATGACCAACAACGCAAGGGCAACTGAGCCAGTACTCAGACTGCCCTTTAAACTCCTCCTCAGGAAGTAGGTAGGAGGAGCAACTCAGAGGAAGGAAGTAGGTAGGAGGGGACTACAGGAAGCATGGCACATAAAACAGAGGCCTGCTGCATGCTTGAAGCCTCATGCCTGCAGATGACGCTGAAAACAAAGTAAGCTGTAACAGAACATAAGCAAAACAGAAATCAAGAAAAGTTAAAATATTCCCATTGTAATTTATTGATCCAAGAATTGTAGATATAAATATTACTGCTTCAATTAAATGAAACTCATCAACTACTGATAAACCTGAAGAACCAGCATTGAGCCTCATGGAGATTTTGAGAACATCTGTATCCCGAACATGGGTAATGCCCCCCTCCCAACTGATAGTGCTGCTCTTCGCTATGGACACTAGTGAGTACAACTTACAGCATTTAACAGGGTATCAAATACAAACCAGATGGTGGTTCTCCATAGTGTAACACATAGGAACCATACATAGATCAAATAATAAGAGACTGAAAAGGAGCAGTGTGTGCCCACAATGGATACAAATGCTGCCAGGAAAAGAGCGAGAGGAAAAAGCCCTACAGGAATGTGGATGTGGTGGGGGCTTTTACAGAGAAAAAGCTAGACAACCAAACATCCAGGGGGTTAATAGGCTAATTTTGCAATCATCTTGCACCTATATGGTTAGCCAAATCATTCACAAAATTGCATCAATAGAGGTGCCTACACAAAACACACATAAGTTGGCTCAGTTGGTTAAGGCACCAGCTGTAGAATCTGCTCAGACTGTGAGGTTGCAGGTTCTAGTACCGGCAAGATCAGCTCAGCCTTTCACCCCTCTGAGGTAGATAAAATGAGTCCAGGACATACTTGAAAACGAGAGACAATCTCAATGTATTCTTCCTGGTAAAATACTTTCACAAAAAAAAAAAAAAAAAGAGACTTGTCCATTCAATCCATTAGGTGACAATGTGCCCAAATTGCAGGTAGTACAGTTATGGAACCTTATACAGTCAACTTTTGGGTTTGGGAATCCATTGACTGGGTAATGTTCCCAGTGTAGGCACCTTAGATTTCTCACAGGGTCTGTCTGCTTTAATAGCAATATGTCAAAATCTCTTGTGGTAACTACTGGTGTCAGAAGCCTATATACACTATTATCCCTCATGACTTGGGGATTGATGCAGTTAGGCAGGCATTGACTGAGAATCCGCCAGCATGCTCTGCACCTATTGAGTTCACCTATGATTTATTGCATACTACCCTCACACACCCATTTGATGCATGGTTGTCCAGTTTTTTTGTGACAGTTTCCACCATATCCATTTTGTTTTTTTTCTCTTTCCCTGGCAGAATTTTTGTCCATTGTTCACACACTCTGCCTCTTTTCAGTACCTTATTATTTGGTCTACGTATAATTCATGTTTGCTACATTATGGAGAACCACCACCTGGTATAAATATAAATCTATCTATATATTATATATGTATATATATATATATATATATATATATATATATTTATATATATATATATAGAGAGAGAGAGAGAGAGAGAACAGTCGTACAGTTATGATATCAAATGCAGTCACTCTCAGGACTTCATTAAACGCAACATGAATACATTTTGTTTTAATTTTGCTTTACTTTAAATGAAATCCTGCATTTGATATCATAATTGTACGATAAAACTGTTCTATATGCATCAACAAGAGCACCTAGGCATCTAACGCTAAAGTTGTTCTTTCTCTCGTCAAACGTATACCTGTTTCCTTGGACTTTGATATTTAGCACTTTTTTTTTCGCGGTAGTTAAATAGAAGCAGATAGCGCCTTTTTTGTTAGGATGTTGAAATGTGCTGTCTACACCGGTTTCGTTTTACTGTGGTTCTGCAATAGAATACCGTAAAACACATGTATGCAAAATATACTTTGCTTGTTTTTAATGTAATGCCAGTTTTGGCACGGGTAATAGTATAGAGCCCTAGATGCCTGTAAGCTATTGTGAACAATCGCCCAGTAACCACATATGCAGAAATATATGTGTGAATTGAGCTACAGCATATTATTACTAGATTATATTGTCCTATGAGGTGTCCTTCTTTCTTTACACCGTTATTGGAGATATTCGGATTTAACCCTTGAAATGCCAGAGAGATAAGAAATGAATTGTGGAACAACGCATTTCACACTCTTATAGCACTCAAAGGGTTAAGAGAGCTTGTATACACTGTTGTATGGAATGGAGAGATACATTTTTTATTATCTAGAATAAATAGCCATATATAAAACCACAGGTCATTGCTTGACTTATTATTTGAAACATACCATGTTCTTGTTCAGCTGCAGAATATCTAAATAACATATGGATTGCCTCCAGAACTGTAGATCATTTTGATATTTTCACATTAATATTAATGTTTCTCACTATGTCTACCATTTCATAAGCTAATAATCTTTTTAAGGGAATACACGTTTCAGCATCTTTTCAGATAGAAGTTATTTAATGTATTGAACGCTGTGTTTCACAAGGAGTTAAGCCCTTCTCTGGGGAATATGTTCAGAGCCCTCAAAATGATTGCTCTAGGTTTGTCCCCAAGCAGTCATAAAGATAATTACAAAATAAAGCAATAAATAAATGTAAGAAAGAAAAATCATAGCCTTTGGGGTATCAGTTTTATTTCCCAGGAATGAAATTAAGGGTAAATATAGAAACTGCTTAAACTGAATCAGTGCAGTTAGAGAATTAAAGGAATTGTGTTCAGATGTTTCCAGAGATGAGCCAAGGTTCTGGTTTGCATGGAACTAGGGGTCAAATTTAACCCTGCTTTGCAATACATTCCATACCCCTCTGGCACACAAAGGGTTTTACATTTAAAGGGATAGTAATGTTTCACAACAAAAGCAGCTCTGATTAATCTCCCTCCCCTTTTACTGATGTAACACTGCTCACCTCAGAGCAGCAAGACTGTCCGGATGGATCCCAGTAAGAGACAATCTTTGTCAAGGGGGCCAGGGTTTTCCTTATGCTCATTGTAAGAAGATTGTCCCTTTCTGTGACCTGTCTTGTCAAGAGACCAGATTCCACATCTGAGGGGAGGCGGCTTACACTAGGAAAAAGGGGTGGGAGGGGGATATTTTATCATTCAATTACTTATAAACTACAGCTCTGACAGTATTGAAATAACACTCTCCATAACCCAAATACTATGAAGATTAATCGGAGCTGCTTTTTTTCTGAAACATTATTATCATTTTAATGCATGAACACACAACCGAGGTTCACCAGGGGCCTCTAGAGTACCCCACAGGCCTAATTTTATAGGAAGAAACTGAATTGATCCTGCTTTTGGATGGCCAGAGAAGATATAGGTGGGTGTATAGTGCATAAATGTGGTTGCTTTTCCTGCAAATAGGAAGGGTAGAAAAGCAAGCTTTCAACTAAATTGAAACAGATCCTGAATTTTTACTTATAGTTGGGCCTCTATTCATAATTCTGCTAGGGACCTCAGGAGTTCTTAACCCTTTGAGCACCAGAGGGGTGCACAACACATTATCACTCTGACACTCAAAATTTTAAAACTGAGCTAACAGAAGAAGAATAAAGGAATCAGAAGGCTTTGCTTACCTAAAAGAAACATCCACAGGAATTAATTTAATGGTTACAGCTGCTGTAGGTAAAAATAAATCCTTGGGGAAGCTGATGTATCAAGTAGAACTAACATAATTCTGTGGCAAACTAACTGTACCATAGGGGCAAAAACAAATTTCGATTTATTTAAATGGGGCGTTTAACCCCTTCAGTGCTAGAAAGGTCTTCAAAGGATTGCTTAGCAGTGCCTTGAAGACCTTCCTAGCATTCCAAAAAAAAGTAAATCCCCATTTTACTTAATAATAGTTCTTATTTGGCCATATTTGCATCGGTTCTCCAAAGTACCCCAGACCAATGTCATATTTTAGGCTCAATAAACACAAAGTACTCCAAATTCCTTCATCACAGCAGCTGTATCACTCAGTTCTGTTATTTATCCTTAGAATAAGAGTTTCTCAACCACTGTCCTCAAGTATCCTTAACAAAGCAGGTTTTCCCTGTCTGAGCACAGCCGTGAAATAGCGGCTTGTTCATTCTGATTAGTTCACCTGTGCTCAGGCCGGCAAATCTGGAAAACCTGCTCTGTTGAGGATCATCATTGAGAAACTCTGTCTTGGATGATAGAGATGTCGCCAATGAATTGAGAAGCAGTGCACATTTGAAACATCTTTAGAATCCATGCATTAAAATTAGACTGGCATTTACTAGCAGGAGAACTGCCCTTTTAGTTATATCATTATTTTTGTTTTGAATTTAACCATACTACATTATATTAATGGGTTATCATGCATGGCTCAGGCCAATTTCAAGTTGTTTTTTCACTCATCATGGCCTAAAGCAAATATCATTATTTTCAGCAGAACAGTTGTACTCATGGCAAATGCATGAATGAGTACCCTTACATGCGTAATGTATCCATTCATTTGTGAAAGCCACAAGCTACATTCATATTTCTACATGCTAACATACTCATAACTTTTTCCTACTCACATTTTTATGAATAGTATAGAACCACACATCCACATAGCTGTATAACAAAGAGAAATTAGCCTAATGGCTGGTTTCCTGATACAGTACATCTTCTTCTTTGACAAATTTCAAATTATTAAAAGTCAATTTTAACAAATGTTTCATTTTTTATATCAATTTAAATCTTTCTGAAAGATGTTGTAGACATCACACGTATGCAATAGGCTTAATGAATTAATCTTGCCCTTAGCAAAGCTAGACTACGTAAACAGGCTGACTGGTTATCCTAACTGCACAATGACCCATATACTCACCTCTTGTTAAAGGGATAGTAATGTTTCATAATAAAAGCAGCTCTAATTAATCATCATAGTATTTGGACTTTGGAGAGTTTTATTTCAATTCTGTCAGAGTTGTAGTTGAAGAGTAATTCAATGACAAAGTATCCCCCTACCGCCCCTTTTACTGATGTAACACTGCTCAGCCAGAGCAGAAGGGAGGTGCCCAGGTAGATTGTAGAGAGGGACAATCTTCAATTAAGATAAGGGAAAAACCTGAAAAACTTGTCAAGGGGGGCAGGGCTTCATTGTTCTCATAGGAAGAAAATTGTCCTCTGCTGTTATCTGTCTGGTCTATGGACTGCATTCCACATCTGAGAAGAGATGGCTTATACTAGGTAAAAGGGACAGGAGGGGAAACTTTGCTTGTGAATATCTCTCAAACCATAAAGGTTTGAGAGATAAGACTTATATCGTTCTTCATGTTTTTTTAATGCCTACAAAATAAAATAAAGATAAAACGAAGTATTACTATCCCTTTAAAGGGGAACTGTAACCATAGGGATGAGTGGATCGCAAATGGTTTAACATTTAATAACTTGGGTGGGAATAGACTTTCATAACAACCTTTATCTATCTATCTATCTATCTATCTATCTATCTATCTATCTATCTATCTATCTATCTATCTTTTTTTGCTATCCCTTATAAAGAGCCAAATTCTGGATATAGAATGCAGGGTTCCCCACTATGTGGTCTGCACTGATTGCCTGTTGCTGAATCTTCCTTTGTTGCTAGGAAGAGAGAGCAAAGTTCTTATTTCATGTTTTTAAGTACTGATCACTTTAATGCTTAGGCATAATATTTTAATTAAAATAAAATAGTTAAGTCACTAAGGTATATACAAAAGATTATATATTGGTGCAGCAATATCCAAAACACATTACCCTAAGTGTTAAAAGAGAATATATAAAAAATATATGCACTCCAAATTACACAAGTGAAATTTAAAAAAATATCATAACAATCATTTATTTTACATTTTCTCACTCGAGAACCTAAAAAAAATAAACATATTATGTATATTAAATACATATTTCACTAAATTATTGTTTTGTTTTCTGAGGTCCTCAAGAGGAGAAAATGTAGATAAGTTATTATTATGATTTTTATTAATTTCTATTGGTGCACAAATATATATTGTTTTTTATTTATGTACTGCACAGTTTGACGTTACCAGGTATGATCACATCTACTGAGCTCTTCTATAGATTACATTTAGTAAAACGCGTCATGCAACAAGCTTTGTTGGTCTGAAAGAGATATGACATGTTGTATAATTTCTTTTGAGGGATAAACAAAAATGAGTGAATGTCCACACTAGATAAGCAAGGGTTAATAATTGTAAGAGTTTATTAAGCATTTTCTGTGACGCAGTGATCAGCACACTAGGTCAGATCGCCATTCTGAACTAGGCATGGAACAATATGACTTTTTATATATCACTACCAGAACCAAAATATCATGAGACAAAGGAAGGCACAATATATGGTAACAGTAAAACACATAAACATTAAACAAATTACCTGGGTTATATTTTTTAATATGAAATGAGATGTTACTGTGAAAAATACAGCTCTCCCTTTCTCTAAAGTTTCATGTTTCTACAGAAACTGCCCTAACACCTTCATCCACATGCTACAAAAAAACTGTGCTTATCTCAAAACATTCCCTTGCTTTTCCATAATCATGGTGCTACCTGTAACCAGCAATCTCAGACTCCTTATTTCACAAGGCCCTCGGTGTGCCTAAACCAGTTCCCCATCACATCTCATTAGTCCACTGGGATCCCATTCTTCCATAACCATAAAGATAAGTCCTACCCATGTGCATTTAGAGCCATTAAACATTTTAACTAGCATGGTGCCGCTATACAAACTACAAGAGTTGCAATGCAACCAAAACCAGCTAAATTTACAATGCTAAAAGCAGTATTAAAGGACATTAAATGGGCTGTAATCTTGAAAGATGAAAATGCACAAGAAAGATGGAATTTATTGACAATACTCTTAGATAAATATATGTATTGATATATACCACTGGGGAATAAATATAAAAGGAATTAAGACCAATGTGGCTTAATAAAGGGAAAAGAGAAATAAAACAGGCTTTTAAAAGGAACTTAGTTCAGCAACAGCAAGACCCTTATACTTACTATTTTGTGATTCACTATCATCAGGCATAGTGCCATGTGACCGGAGGAAAGCTCATCTAGTTCCAATATTCAAAAAGGGGGTAAGTTCTAAACCCAGACATTTTAGACCCATGAGCTTGACTTCAGTAGTGGGTAAGATATTCCAAGAGTTACTAAGTGTAATACCAACTGATAGTATTCAGGACTACGTAACAACAATATTAGTAGAAGCCAACATGATTTTATGGAGAGTAGATCATGTCAAACTAATTGACTTGTATTTTATGAAATGGTAAATAGTAATTTAGACAAGGTTATTGCTGTTAGTGTAGCATACTTGGATTTTGCAAGTCATTTATATTGTGCCTCATAACATATTGCTCCATAAATTACAGGGCCTTGGTTTAGGAGGGAACAGCTATGTATGGATAGAGAACTGGTTAAATGATAGATTGCAGAGAGTTGTTGTAAATTAAACCTTTTCAAGTTTGTCTAAAGTTGTACTTGGAGTGCCACAGGGCTCAGTCCTGGGCCAAATGATTTTTAATTTGTTTATAAATGATCTAGAAGTGGGTATTGAAAACAGTGTCTCAGTTTTTGATGATGTCGCTGAGCTTTGTAAGGAATGCGTGCAGGACAGGATGTTTTTTCTCTGCAGAAATATTTGAATAAACTGAGTGAATGGGAAGAAAAGTGGCAGATGTGGTGTAAGGTTATACATTTGGGTTGCATAAACAAACACACTACATCTACACTATATCTACACAAAATGGGAAATCTACTTGGGTAATCCTCACTAGAGAAAGAATTAGGAGTACTAATAGAGAATAGACCTCACAGCACTGTGCAGTATCAGTCAGCAAGAGCCAATAGGGTATTAACCTGTATAAAAATGGGTATAGATGCACAGGATGTGAATATAATTTTACCTCTGTGTAAATTGTTTGTTAAGCCTCATCTGGAATATAGAGCACAGTTTGGGGCACCATTTCTTAAAAGAGACCTAGAAAAAGTGCAGAGATGTGCAACAAAGCTGATAAAGTATTGGAGGATCTGAGCTACAAATTAGAGATTAGCCAAACTGGGTTTATTTACATTAGAGAACAGAAGTATGATTACCATTTAAAATATATTTGAGGTTGATATAAATAACTCTCTAAAGAACTGTTGATTCAGAGAGATGAGCAAAGAACATGAGGTCATTCATTAAGAATAGAGGGAAAGTGCTTTTGATTAAAGAAAAGGCAATTATTTTTTACAGTAGGGGAAGTAAAATTACGGAATTCTTTGTAATGGCATGAGGTGCTTGCAGATATTGCAGTTTCTTTTAAATAAGTAGAAACCTTTCTAGATCAGAACAATACTGAGAATTAAGACAGCTGGATCCAGGAAAATATCTGACTACCATTTGCAGTCAGGAAGGAATTTTTTTTGCCTACTTGGGGCTTAATTGGAAATTACTTTAATTTTTTTTTCTTCCTCTGGATCAGCATGGGTGATATAGCATTGGCTGAACTTGATGGATGCATGACTTTTTCTTCAGCCTCATCAACTATGTTACTGTGTATTTAACACTATATATCCATACCTGGTGCCTTCCTAGGTAATCTCTCTTGTAAACAACTTGAAAGCCTCTTATTCCTAGGCTACAGTAGGTCAGTTATAAACTAAAACATGCATCAACCCAGATCCACAATTATTATTAAATATGTAGATCACCTGGCAAATCAGAATACATGTGGTCTTCAGATACTATAACTAGAATAATATGGTCTTTTAATTCCTTAACCAAAAAGGGTTAAAGCAGGGGTACCTAGATTTTAATGGCCGGATAATTATTTTTTCAGTCATCCTAATGTGATCTACTGTGTTACTAACATGCGTCGACAGTCTCTTGCCATCACATTCAAACATGTTGCACATCTATGTATGCTTACAATGTCTGTCCACACAGAATAAACTTGGATAGAAACAGCATGCACAAAATTATAAAAAAAATTGCTATAAGAATTAATTCTGGCCCACACCAAATGTACCATAGATGACAATTAGAAAATTCCACATTTTTCATTTGATTTACATGTGGTTTTTAACTCCTTCAGTGCTATAGAGGTATCAAATGCATTGAGAAGCAATGCATTGTATACCTCTAGCACTTAAAATGGTTAAGAGACGCAATTAAACCAATTGGAATGTCTAGTTGTCCCCTGCAGCGCAACTTTAAATGACCTTATTAACTCCTTCGGTGTTGGATGGATTTGGAAAATACTGCTTAGTATGAATCGTCTCCCTATACACCAGTAACCACTTAGTGATCTACTGGTAGATTGTGACCTAACTGTTGGGCACCCCCTGTAACACCTACATTTCCTAATATTAAAACCCTACTTACCTTTCTATTGGTAAAAATTACTAATAACCTTTATAAATATTGCCCTTGCTCCTTGATTCAAGACATAACAAGTTAACTCGGTTCAGCCCTGGAGGTAATGTCCTTGGAGATGGACATGACTGTGGTAACCAGTTATCAGAGATCTTGTTATGCTATCACCTGTCTGATTCTCTGGACACACCTACTACTGATTTCCTTGCTGGTCATAACCCTAAGTCCTTTATCTAGCAGCCTCACTAGCTCACTGCATGCATGCATATTGTATATGATGATTAGGATCCTAGAGGTTTGTTTCCATTGATTGTCCTTGGGTTGTTCCTGACATTTTTATTAGCCATCTGCCCTGACCTCTGCTTTGTTCCTGACTGACCAAGATTCTGCATGCTGATTTGAATACTGCAGTCCTGGTTTATTGTTATTTTACCTGGTAGGTTGCTGGTATAGCAGTCACTTTACTTATATTCTACCGCATAATTCCCTGCTTTGTCTCTCTGAGTACCCTCTACCAAACAGCAAGTGTGATCATCCTAGACTGGATCAGGCTCTATTTTGCTATTTGACCTTGAAGTTGACTACTTTACTCACGGCTAGTAGTTGCAGCAAGGTTGTATTTCCAGTTGACACTGCTTCCAATCTATGCACTCCAGCTTTTCATTTCACCAACTGTCCTCAGCAGTTTTGGGTGTTTGCTCTCTCTGCCAGCCTGAGTGTTCAAAGCCGTCCAGAACCAATACTGGCATAGATGTCCTCTTCATCCCTGGAGGTCATCCTCCAGTCAGACAGTGTGACAGACTCTTGCAGGCAGGATTCTTGGACCTCAAATCCACCCA
The DNA here is from genome assembly GCA_037306005.1 of Rhinophrynus dorsalis. Taxonomy (NCBI): domain Eukaryota; kingdom Metazoa; phylum Chordata; class Amphibia; order Anura; family Rhinophrynidae; genus Rhinophrynus; species Rhinophrynus dorsalis. The sequence continues at coordinate 92,822,773 of CM074718.1, read as the reverse complement.
CTGAACACCTCTGCATCCCCCCAAAGAAAAAAAAAATCATGAAGCAAGCAAATGCAAGTGTCCACAGAAGATATCAGTACTGCAGTGGGTGGAGTCTGAGGTCCAGTATCCCTGCCAGCAAGTCTTATCCACCTCTATAAGCATGATATCCAGTACTGACAGAAGATGATTCAAGAACCATGAAGCAATGTCAGACTTATAGGGGCCATTAGGATTTTATGGCCATGGAAAAGTAAGTTCGGAGTTATTATTAGTAGGTATTAGTGTTCTTTAACCCCTTAACGACCCTTGACGGTCATAGTACGTCAAGGGTCGATTTGACTTAATGACCGATGAAGTACTATGACTGTCATTGAATTACGGGCTACCCCCGCGGCTGCACGCCGTTCAGGGGAATCTGGAACTCAATGGAGCAATAAAAAAAAATTGCTCTGTGCTCGTTCAGTCGGGTCGCTGCGCGGATTCTACGGTCCTTAAGGGGTTAAAACATATGCATCATGACGATGCATATACATATACATATGCATATACATCTTGTGAATCCTAACCCCATGAATTGCATATTCTTTATATTAGTGATGATCATACAATAATGATTCTAAGGGCCTTGTGAGGAAAAGAAAATTGTATTAATTCTGGAGCAAACCAACTGCTCCACCAGGGAGTAAAAAAACATTTGCACTGATTTAAATGAAGACTATGTAGCAATGCAGTGAAGTCCCTTGTAACATCCAATTGGGAATTTGGGGGATTTTTACTTCACCACTGTGGTGCAGTTTGGTTTACCCCAGCATTAAACCTTTGAATACCAGAAGGGTACGCAACGCATTGCAAAGCAATGCATTGTGTGCCCGTCTGGCACTCAAAGGGTTAATCCACTCTTCTTTTGATCATAAAGCCCTAAGTATTCAATATGTCGATGTTTAGTGATTTCATTATTACAGTGTGAAAAATGGTACAAATAATTAAATAGAAATACATCAAAACATTAGTGAAGCATCACATTCTTTGGCAGGACAGACACCTGATGTATCCTTTCAATTTTAGCTTAGAAAAAAACACCATGCAGAGCAGAATTCAATCACAAAACGTGATACCCATTCTAACTATAAAACACTTTATTTTATGCAACACAATATGTAGGAAAATATAAAATCTCAACATGACCTTTCCTTATTGCTACAAGGATGTGTTCTTTTTGCACAGTGTTATTTTACTTTATATGTGTGTGACTGGAAACATTAAAAGGACATTACTTACAGAGAACCTCAGTATTGTGCTAACATTTTGCAGTCATTGTGAAACAATAGATCATGAGTGACACCTAGTGGTAAATATTATAATTATCCTAGTTGGATATTTATGGACGTTTTGAAAGGGAATTTATTCAGTGTAAAAGCTTTTTTCATTTTTAAAGGATAATTATATTTAATAAGACTGCTCTCATGGAAGTGCACTGTGCAGGCCCACCACTGCTCCAGTCATCCAATTAAAAGGGTAGCAGAATGATCCCGCAGCTGAAAGATGCATTGTTTTTTTATTTTTCTACCAGATCTGGATATGTATTGTGTTACTGAGTTGTTTCCTGGTACAATGCTGCCATCTGCCTCTTGCAGTTCATTGCCCAAAACTTCTAGTGTTGCTTATTGCTCTGGTTTTGAACTTGCTTTTAGAGTTTTGCAAGTTGTTTTCTCACCTGGTACGCCATCTATTAGATCACCATCCATTGCCTCACTGGCCAAATTTTCTTGTTTTCCTGATGTGTCTATGATTTCGTCAAAGCAATTGCCCTTGTTCTGTTTGTACCAGATATGAGAGTTGTAACAAATTGCTAACAGACGTTTGCTTTTTTCCAGTTTTTATTGCATTTGTCCGCTGGCTGTATCCGCACACATTGAAGGACTAGCAGACCCTTTGCTGAGTAATTGTAGTACAGTTCCTGTCATCTTTGGTTTTCCTGCATTCTAGCCTTGGCCTGATGCATAAGTTTGAGGTTCAGTAGTCCTCTCATTGACAACAAAGTTTTTGTTCACCTGCTCATAAGCCTCTAAGCTGGACTACTGGACAAGTCCTGTATTATGGTGATCCAATCAAGCCAAGTATATGTCTGTGCCTGCTTGTTATGCCTTTCACATTATTCTTTTATTCGTCTGATGCTGAAATTCCCAGTCTTTACTGAAATCTTTAAACTCGTCTGAAGAAAACTGTGCTGCATTGTCAGAGAACACAGTATCTGGAATACCATAAGTTGCAAAGTGGGCTTTCAATTTTTTGATTACTGTTTTGGATCTAGCATTTTTCAAATAGTCCACTGCCCAAAAATTCAAAAATAGTCAACAGTTGTTAAAAACTCTTTGTTTTCCCAAGTGAACAAATATGTGCCAACTGTTTGCCAAGGTCTTTGTAGAATCTCATATGGATGCAGTGTTTCTTTAATTTGCTTGTCATCCCAAAACTGATATATATACTACATTACTCTATAAAGGTTCTTAGCTGTTCACTCATTCCTGGCCAGTACATACATTCTTGTGCTCTTCTTAAGCATCCTTCTGTGCCTATATGGGAAGAATGAAGTATGTGCATTTTGTCCTTTCTTAGAGCTTCAAGTATTACAGCTCTGTCACCCTTAATGATTATTCCATGCTGTATGGATAGCTCATCCCTGATGTGGAAAAAAGGACAAACATCAACTAGAGTATCTTGCTTAGATTTGGACCAACCTTGTAATATAACATCTTTTAGAATTTGCATTGTTCTGTCCTTGTCTGTGCTAGTCTCTATTGACATTAGCTGCTCTTTCGATATGGGTAAATATTCTACCATATTGACCGTCTCTATGTCTTGCTTTAGATCTGCTTCCTTTGTGTTTTGCAGATAAGCCAATCCTCAATAAGTAGGTATTTTTCTGGACAGCAACAAATGTTGAATTCTTCTTTCCAGCTTTTCCATGTTTGGGATAAGTTATAAGCATTTATATGTAGTCTCCGTGGTGGTTTCAGTCCACTTTCTATAATACTAGGCAACAGTAAATAAATGTATTTACTTACAGTAGTCTCTGGTCTCTCTTTCGTATACCAATCTGGAACTCCAGGGAAGGTTGCACAATGCTGTATAGGCCTCAGTATCTTCCTGGGGATTTTGCAGTATGTTATGCAGTTCACACATCCAGTTTAATTAATTTACCACTGCCACCGTGTTTAGATGCTTCATGTGAGAGAGAGAGAAAGAGAGAGAGAGGCAGAGAGAGAAAAAAAGAACATATTTATCACAAAATGATTTTCTCTTATTCCATTGGACATACAGGCACAATGAGATAAAATATCCTCAAAGGGTTATCTATAGAAAAACAGAAACTGAAACATCTCCCTTTTTATCCATTTCCTTACAAAGCAGAAGGCTAAATCATCATTGGAAAAAAATCCAAAAACAGCCAGTGGTGGACACAGGGACCATGGGGACATCTCAAACTGAACTCAAAAGAAGGAGAGAAAACACCCATACTACCACTTACAAACTTTGTGCTTGATTGAAAGGCAGCCAATGCCCCCCCCCCAAAAAAAAAAGAAAAAGTGACAGCATTTGTTCAAGCACGGTAAATAATTTAATGACCAGTGGTATGAAGAAATGACGGCCGCTAAATTTAAATTAGTTTGGGTCAATTGAAAAGAAAAAAAACCCACAAGCTGTCATTTAATAGACTTCATTAGCCCTAAAATCTGGTAAGGGACTGACTTTAGATCATGAAATTTTAGACCCAGTTTTTTTTTTTTTACTAAAGTCCCTTATCGGATCTTTAGTCAGCCGAAGCAGTTATTGAAAGGCAAGTCCCCAGCGGATGCATTGATATGGGGCCCTAAGTCCCATACCAATAAATCCAAAGTACCTAAAAAGTGTTCAAAGTTAGTAGAATTAACCCTATGAGCGCCACTGGGGTAAAATTACCCCGCCAGCACCCATAGGGTTAACCAGAGTAAGTAACAAACCTACATCACATAAAAAGTCACACTTTTTATGTGATACTGATGCCCAGCGAAGTCCTCAGCATCCTGGTTATCTACTATCCGTCTTCTTTCTTCTCTTCTGCCTTCTGTCTTCTCTTCTGTCTTGTATGTTCTTCTTACAATATTTCATCAAATAACCCGCACACTTATACATAGTTTAACTCCTTGTGTGCCAGAGGGATACTCATTGTGCACCTCTCTGGGGCTCAAAGGGTTAAACATGTATTAGTGTGTGGGTGAATAAGAACATGCCTCCAGTTATTAAAATGTTTCCAAATGTATAAAAAATAAGTATTCGGGAATTTGTTAAAAAATATACTTAGCTTTTGGTTTCTCTCCACTGCTGTGTGCGGCCGCAAAGGTGGTGGTGGAGGAGACAGTGGTGTTTGGCACAGGACCCCACCCCCCATGTCTTTCCCTCACAGGCTGATGCCTGTTCCACACTGAGGGAATTTCAACAGAGACTGCCTTTATAGGGCCTTTCAGTACCGACTTAGACATTTTATTATGTCATCTATTGGCTGGGAAGTGCTTATGCACCTCCCAGCCAATAAGCTTCTAGCTGGGGGGATGATGAACCATGCTAGAAGCTTAATGGCTGGGAGGTGCGTAAGCAATACCAGCCACATGGAGACTGCCTATTTATTTTGAACTGAGACTGGCATGTAAAAGCCAGGCTCAGTTCAGAATTCCAGCAGTCTGACTCAGACAAAGGCCAGAGAGATGGCATGGGGGGACGCGGGTACTGGTCTATCACTGGCTGCTTGCTTCTTCCCATATAGCACCAGTAGTGTCAATGTGTACTCCAGTACGCGGGTACTGGTTCGCTCCATATATCACCGGTTGCTTGCTGCGTCCCATACAGCACCGGTAGCGTATATTTGTACTCCAGTACGCAGGTACTGGTTCGCTCCATATATCACCAGTCGCTTGCTGCTTCTCATACAGCACCGGTAGGGTCTATGTGTACTCCAGTACGTGGGTACTGGTTCGCTCCATATATCACCGGTTGCTTATCGCTTCCCATACAGCACCAGTAGTGTCATTGTGTACTCCAGTACACGGGTACTGGTTCGGTCCATATATCACCGGTTGCTTGCTGCTTTTAATACAGCACTGGTAGTCTCATTGTCGTCCAGTACGCGGGTACTGGTTTGCTCCTAATTCACCGGCTGCTCGCTGACACCTATATAGCACCAGTAGGCCTCTGTGCAGTCCAATATGTGCGACTGGTTTGCTCCACCACTTCTCAGTCGCTGAGGCCACTTACGCTCTTGTACCAGTACTTGTCGCCTCTGGGCCCAAGGCTGCCTTGCCCGTTATATTGGCAGGGCCGGTAGAGCCTTCCCTCTCGTTGTACCAGCCTCCTGGCTGCCTTGCCCGGTATATTGGCAGGGCCGGTAGAGCCCACACTTGCCATTTCTTGATGACCTGAATAAGGCAGACTGGAAGCACTAGCAGCAGACATAGTCATCTGATCTGTGCTCCTGGTGGTAGTGGTGGTATTATTGCTGCAGGATCATGTTCCACCTGGACACTGCCAAGAGGGGAAAGGGACTCCTAGGGTCAGGAAAATAGTGTGGGCTCTCTTGACCACTAGTCTGGACACTCAGCATTGCTTCTCCTACTACTCCCCTAAAGCTAGCCCCACCATCTGCTTCACATCACTGTTATTATCACTAACACCAACCACATCAGTTTCAGCCTCTGAATCTTCTTCCTCACAGTCACTAGTAATATGATTATTACCCCCTCCTTCACTCTTAACTCTAAAAAGCTGCCAGACCTTCTTAGTACTAGTACTAGTTGTGGAACTGCTTGGGCATGGCAAGTGTGACTTAGAGTCCTCTGATGACGCCAAGTGTGATAGCAGGTTCAGCATTGGCAACAGGTTCAGCACTGGTGGCAGTAGGCACAGCACTGGTGGCAGCAGGGGCAGTGCTGGCAGCAGGCACAGCACTGGGGTCAGCAGGTGCAGCACGTCTGACAGCAAGCACAGGTAGCTGACCTGTCCTGTTCTTACTACTACCCTTTTCTTCCCCCCTTGAGATTCATTTTCCCAAGAGAACTAGGGATCATTTAGGGGGAATTGCCAACATTGGGTCTGTAGTGATCACTTCCTCCTCCACCACAGACTCACTGGACAGCGAAAAGGGGAAAAATATGTTAATCAAGGGGTGAAAACTTTTAATGACGAAGATTTTCCCGTGAAAAAGCGGACAACGTGGTTTTTGCAGATTTTTTCACGGGAACATGATCAGACCTTTCACCCACCCGTACTAGTGAGTCCATGTTATAGCCTTTCATCTCATCATCCTCTCTGAGGTGCTACTACAGAGGCCTTCTACTCTACAGCACTGTGCCAGTTCTCCAGTGCGACTAATATTTTGTCTTATTGGAGTCAGGGTTTTTCTAATACTTTCAGGAGTTTCTATTTTTGGTACACTGGTTCTCTCCTCTGTCCCTTTAGTACCCATCTCCCCTTGGTGGGCCTTGGGAGAATAGCATTTGGTGTGATTGGACTGATGTACCTACAGCATCTCTTCAGATTACCTACAGCATCTCTTCAAACTACTCTCTCCCACCATTTGCTCTCTCCTGTTATATTGGGGATTACCGCATATTGTGGTCTTTCCACTCCTAGTACCTACCTCCTGGTTTCCAAACCTGAGGAGTGTCCATCTTGGTCCCAGTCCTGGCTCAACTGGGGTCAGACATCAAGCTTCGTGGCTAGCACCTTTACCACAGCTGAGGCTTCAGCAATAACATTCCAACAGGGTTCCCCCGATCCCAAGCACCAAACTCAATTCTAGGTTCTCCAGTAGTGATGATCGAGCACCCCAATGCTCGGGTGTTCGGGTGCTCTGACCGAGCGCCCCCGGAGGCTCGAGTGCTCGGCCGAGCACCCGAGCCCCATTGAAGTCAATGGGAGGACTCGAGCATTACACCAGGCACCCCCTGCTCTGATGAGGGGAGGGTGCCTGGTTCATAGGAAAAGGTCAGAAAATGATGGAAACACCACAGAAATGGTTCAGGGACAGCATAGGGAGGATGTCTGGATGCATCTTGGACTCCAACGTCGCTGCTGGGAACGATCTTTCGCCCGGAGTACGCCATTTTTACAGACTGACCGTAAAACACACAAAAAGGAAGATAAAAACGACTTTAGGCGAAAAATTGTTACCAAACAGTATTTGCTGTATATTTACTTGTATATCATCTGCAAATTCTGCAAAAAATTTCATCGATTTTTCGGAACTGGGGCCATGATTAAGAGGGAAACGTGCGCAGAGGCAAATTCTGCAAAAAATTTCATCGATTTTTCAGAACTGGGGATATGATTAAGAGGGAAACGTGCGCAGAGGCAAATTCTGCAAAACATTTCATCGATTTTTCTGAACTGGGGCCATGATTAAGAGGGAAACGTGCGCAGAGTAAAGCAGGTGTTCAACGTGGTTATGGCCCGGGTAAGGTACAGCATTCAGGAACGGAGGCCGCAGCTACCACAGGTTTTACAACATGTCCGTTTGCCCTTGTTAAGTCCAAAATTTATAGTCGTAACAGTGGGGTCTGATCCATTCAGTAAAAGTGACGAAGTGACTTAGTGGATGAAGCCAAGAACTACCTTCTGCTCTGTCGAACACCCCAGCCCTATTTAATTCAATGGGAGGACCTGAGGCACTCCGATACAACCTGTATATCACAAAATGGAGGGCCTCATTCACATTGTGTTACAATAGTTCAGGTAGTGGTCCAACACTCATAAAGCCGATGCACTAAGTGAAAGGGCTGCCAAAAATTAGACTGAAATGTCACTCCAATACACCCTTTATTACACATAAAGGAGGGCATCATACACACCCTTGAAAAATTAGGATTAATAGCCTGCTGGTGACCCTCTAAAACATTAGGGGCGAGGGCATGCCGCTAAGCTGACCATCTAAGACATTAGGAATGAGGGTCTGCAGCTGAGCCGACCATCTAAAACATTATGGGTGAGGGTCTGCTGCGGAGCTGACCATCCTAAACATTATATGCGAAGGCCCGCTAGTGAGCTGACGCTATAAAACATTATATGAGAGGGCCCGCTAGAGAGCTGACCCAATAAAACATTATATAAGAAGGCCCGCTGGTGAGCTGACCTATACAAAAAGTTGTCAAACAGGGCCCGCTGGTGAGCTGGCCCTATATAAAAATTATATCACAGGGCCCGCTGGTGAGCTGGCCCTATATAAAAATTATATCACAGGGTATATGGAAGAGAGTCAACCATATACCCGTTTTTTGGGTGGAAGGGGTGAATGGGAATACAGAGTATTCCCATCATTGTAAATAACATATCTAAAGTGACTTTATGTTCACCCGGGGCTTTCCTCCAATGGAGTGGAGAAGTCAGGGGAAATCCAGGCCTTGTTCATTTTTATAAGTGTCAACCTATCAGCATTTTCGGTGGAAAGGCGGATACGCTTATCTGTTATGATGCCACCAGCAGCACTAAATACCCGCTCAGACAAAACGCTGGCGGCAGGGCAGGCCAGCACCTCCAAGGCGTAGAGTGCCAGTTCATACCACGTGTCCAGCTTGGACACCCAGTAGTTGTAAGGCACAGAGGGATCAGTGAGGACGCTGACACGGTCTGCTACGTACTCCTTCACCATCTTCCAAAACTTTTCCCTCCTTGTGACACTAGGCTGCGCATCAGGGTGAGGGTGCTGGCGGGGTGTCATGAAGGTGTCCCACGCCTTGGAGAGTGTTGCCCTGCCTTTGTCGGAACTGCTGTGTGCTCCCCTTTTCTCCCCTTCTCGGTTGGCCAAGGTAGCACGTACTCTGCCGCCAGCGTTGTCAGATGGAAAATTTTGGAGCAATTTTTCAACAAGAACCTTCTGGTATTGCACCATTTTGCTTGTCCTCTCCACCGGAGGAATGAGAGATGAGAAATTCTCTTTGTAGCGGGGGTCCAGAAGGGTGAACACCCAGTAATCCGTGTTGTTTAAAATGCGTATAACGCGTGGGTCACGGGAAAGGCAGCCTAACATAAAGTCAGCCATGTGTGCCAGAGTACCAACAGGCAAGATTTCGCTGTCCTCACCAGGAGGATGACTCTCAATCTCCTCATCCTCTTCCTCCTCTTCTGCCCACCCACGCTGAAGAGATGGAACTAAAGTTCCATGGCTACCCTCTGTAGCGGAGGCAACCGTGTCTTCCTCCTCCTCCTCCTCCGCCTCCTCCAATTGTCGCTGAGAAGACGAAGTGAGGGTGCTCTGGCTATCACCTTGTGTAAGCTCTTCCTCCCCCATTTCCACCTCTTCCACATGCAAAGCGTCGGTTTTAATTGTGAGCAGCGAGCGTTTCAGTAGACACAGAAGTGGGATGGTTACACTGATAATAGCGTTTTCGCCGCTCACCATCTGTGTCGATTCCTCAAAATTGCGTAAAACCTCACAGAGGTCTGACATCCATTCCCACTCCTCACTTCTGATTAGAGGAAGTTGAACGGAGAGGTGACGACCGTGTAACAGCTGGTACTCCACTACTGCCCTCTGCTGCTCACAAAGCCGGGCCAACATGTGGAAGGTGAAGTTCCAGCGCGTGCTCACGTCACACAGCAGCCGGTGAGCTGGCAATTGTAAGCGCTGCTGCAGCTTCAACAGGCCGGCTGAAGCTGTTGATGACTTACGGAAATGTGCACACACGCGGCGCACCTTGGTCAAGAGATCATGCAAATTGGGGTAGGTTTTTAGAAATCGCTGAACCACTAAATTAAATACATGCGCTAGGCATGGTACGTGTGTGAGCTTGCCGAGCGCCAAAGCCGCCACCAAGTTACGCCCATTATCACACACAACCATGCCTGGTTGCAGGTTGAGTGGCGAGAGCCACTGCTCGGTCTGGTGACTAATCCCCTGCAACAGCTCTGAGGCCGTGTGCTGTTTGTCCCCAAGGCAGATCAGCTTCAGCACGGCCTGTTGAAACTTCCCCACTGCAGTGCTAAACTGCTTCCAGCTACCGGCTGATGGGTGAGTGGCGCTGCGCGCAGAGAATTCGGAGGTGGAAACGGAGGAGGAGGAGGAGGAGCCAATAACGTAGGTGCTGGCGGAAACCCTGATGGAGGTAGGGCCCGCAATCCTCGGCGTGGGTAGCACCTGTGCCATCCCAGGGTCCGAGTCGCTCCCAGCCTCCACGACATTCACCCAGTGTGCCGTCAGGGAAATGTAGCGTCCCTGGCCACAAGCACTTGTCCATGTGTCAGTCGTTAAGTGGACCTTCCCAGTAACTGCGTTGGTCAGGGCACGGGTGATGTTACGGGACACATGGTGGTGTAATGCGGGGACGGCACACCGGGAAAAGTAGTGGCGGCTGGGGACTGCGTACCGAGGGACAGCTGCTGCCATCAGGCTGTGGAAGGACTCAGTCTCCACAAGCCTAAATGGCAACATTTCGATGGCCAGTAATTTGGAAAGGTGTGAGGTTAGTGCTATGGCCTGTGGGTGGGTGGATGGGTATTTTCGCTTGCGCTCAAATGCCTGGGGTAACGACATTTGGACGCTGCGCTGGGACAGGGAAGTGGATGTGGTCGCTGATGGTGCTTCAGATGGTACAGGTGCAGGGCGGGAGGTATGCGGGCCTGCGCCTTCGACAGGCGATTGGCCGGCACCGAAAACAGGGGAAGAGGAGGCAGTGGTGTGGCCTGCAGACACAGATTGGCGATCCGGGCGTTCCTCCCACTTATTACGGTGCTTGGATGCCATGTGTCGGATCATGCTGGTGGTGGTGAGGTTTCTAGTGTTCATGCCTCGGCTCATTCTGGTGTGGCACAGGTTGCAAACTACAATTTTTTTGTCGTCCGCACTTTCCTTAAAAAAACGCCATACCGCGGAACACCTAGCCCTTGGCAAGGGAGATTTACGCAAGGGGGTGCTCCGTGGAACATTTGCGGGCCGGTTTGGTGCGGTCCGCCTTCTTTCTTTAGCCACACCACTGCCTCTTCCAGCCTGTTGCGGTGCTGCAGATGGCTCACCCTCAGGACTGCTGTCATCGCTCGGCTCTCCACCTTCCCAGGTGGGGTCAGTGACCTCATCGTCCACCAAGTCCTCCTCCACTTCCTCACTCTGATCATCCTCCTCATTTCTTGATCCCACCACATACTCAGTCATTGACAACTGTGTATTATCCTCCTCATCAAGGTCTTGAGACAGTAATAGTGGTTGATTTGATGGCAACTGTGTCTCATCATCATCATCATCCACTTCCTTTGACCTTAAATGCCGTTCCCCTCTGTCATCTTCTTGTGATTGGGTACCCTCTAGAGGTTGTGAATCAGGGCACAAGATCTCATGTTCCTCTGCAAGCGTGCTTGGAGAGAGGTTCAAATGAAGGATTGGTGATGAGACGAGCTCCTCACTATATCCCAGTGTGGGATCACTTCTTTGGCCAGACCCTCTATGGTGGGAGGAAGGATGATCAGGGTGAGGATTATGTTGACCAGACTCTTGGCTACTGAGAGTGGACTTGGTGGAAGACAGGGTGGTGCTTAACCGACTGGAAGCAGTATCACCTGAAATCCAACCGACCACCTGTTCGCAGTGGTCTGACCTCGAGAGTGATGTCCTGCGACGCCCTGTAAACTGAGACATGAAGCTAGGTATGGTGGATGTCTTTCTTTCTTGTGCTCTGGCACCAGGCACAGTTTCTACGCTTCCTGACCCGCGCCCTGAACTATCAGGATCACGTCCACTTCCCCGTCCCTTTTTACCCGCCTTCTTCATATTACACGGAATATGTGCTGCTAATCTGCAACTTTGCACACTAAACAGAATGTGCTGCTAATCTGCAACTTAGCACAATAAACAGAATGTGCTGCTAATCTGCGGCTAGGCACAGTGAAAGGAATATGTGATGTTTATTTTTTACACTTTCCACACTAAACAGAATGTGCTGCTAATCTGCAACTTTGCACACTAAACAGAATGTGCTGCTAATCTGCGGCTAGGCACAGTGAACGGAATATGTGACGTTTATTTTTTACACTTTGCACACTAAACAGAATGTGCTGCTAATCTGCGGCTAGGCACAGTGAACGGAATATGTGACGTTTATTTTTTACACTTTGCACACTAAACAGAATGTGCTGCTAATCTGCAACTTTGCACACTAAACAGAATGTGCTGCTAATCTGCGGCTAGGCACAGTGAACGGAATATGTGACGTTTATTTTTTACACTTTCCACACTAAACAGAATGTGCTGCTAATCTGCAACTTTGCACACTAAACAGAATGTGCTGCTAATCTGCGGCTAGGCACAGTGAACGGAATATGTGACGTTTATTTTTTACACTTTGCACACTAAACAGAATGTGCTGCTAATCTGCGGCTAGGCACAGTGAACGGAATATGTGACGTTTATTTTTTACACTTTGCACACTAAACAGAATGTGCTGCTAATCTGCAACTTTGCACACTAAACAGAATGTGCTGCTAATCTGCGGCTAGGCACAGTGAACGGAATATGTGACGTTTATTTTTTACACTTTCCACACTAAACAGAATGTGCTGCTAATCTGCAACTTTGCACACTAAACAGAATGTGCTGCTAATCTGCAACTTTGCACACTAAACAGAATGTGCTGCTAATCTGCAACTTTGCACACTAAACAGAATGTGCTGCTAATCTGCAACTTTGCACACTAAACAGAATGTGCTGCTAATCTGCGGCTAGGCACAGTGAAAGGAATATGTGACGTTTATTTTTTACACTTTCCACACTAAACAGAATGTGCTGCTAATCTGCAACTTTGCACACTAAACAGAATGTGCTGCTAATCTGCGGCTAGGCACAGTGAACGGAATATGTGATGTTTATTTTTTACACTTTGCACACTAAACAGAATGTGCTGCTAATCTGCGGCTAGGCACAGTGAACGGAATATGTGACGTTTATTTTTTACACTTTGCACACTAAACAGAATGTGCTGCTAATCTGCAACTTTGCACACTAAACAGAATGTGCTGCTAATCTGCAACTTTGCACACTAAACAGAATGTGCTGCTAATCTGCGGCTAGGCACAGTGAAAGGAATATGGGACGTTTATTTTTTACACTTTCCACACTAAACAGAATGTGCTGCTAATCTGCAACTTTGCACACTAAACAGAATGTGCTGCTAATCTGCGGCTAGGCACAGTGAAAGGAATATGTGACGTTTATTTTTTACACTTTGCACACTAAACAGAATGTGCTGCTAATCTGCGGCTAGGCACAGTGAACGGAATATGTGACGTTTATTTTTTACACTTTGCACACTAAACAGAATGTGCTGCTAATCTGCAACTTTGCACACTAAACAGAATGTGCTGCTAATCTGCGGCTAGGCACAGTGAACGGAATATGTGACGTTTATTTTTTACACTTTCCACACTAAACAGAATGTACTGCTAATCTGCAACTTTGCACACTAAACAGAATGTGCTGCTAATCTGCAACTTTGCACACTAAACAGAATGTGCTGCTAATCTGCAACTTTGCACACTAAACAGAATGTGCTGCTAATCTGCGGCTAGGCACAGTGAAAGGAATATGTGACGTTTATTTTTTACACTTTCCACACTAAACAGAATGTGCTGCTAATCTGCAACTTTGCACACTAAACAGACTGTGCTGCTAATCTGCAACTTTGCACACTAAACAGAATGTGCTGCTAATCTGCAACTTTGCACACTAAACAGAATGTGCTGCTAATCTGCAACTTTGCACACTAAACAGAATGTGCTGCTAATCTGCAACTTTGCACACTAAACAGAATGTGCTGCTAATCTGCGGCTAGGCACAGTGAACGGAATATGTGACGTTTTTTTTTTTAATTTTTGCCCCCCCAAACAAAATATAACTGTTGCCCCCACACACAACAGTCCTAAAAAGGACTTTTGGGTCTTTATATGTTGTTCCAACACTTTTCTTCTCCCTACACTGACTTTCCCTTCCTATCCTCATCTCTCCCTGGCTAAGACTGAGCCGAACTCGCTGGTCAGGTGCTATACAGCACCCGATCACGGGTTCTGGTCAGCCAATCAGTGTAATGCCAGCAGCCAACATGGCTGCTGGCATTACACTGATGTCAGAGCCTCCCCGCACGTTTATTGGCTGCGCAGCAGCCGCGAAACGTGCGGGGAGGAAACCCGAACATGGCGGGCGAGCACATGCGGTACTCGTACGAGTACCGCCATGTGCCGAGCAGAGCGATGCTCGAGCCGAACCGAGCTTCGGCCGAGCATGCTCGCTCATCACTATTCTCCAGGGTGCTCTCCGACTCGTTCATAGTGCTAACAGTCTGTAATGTGTGTACATTATACTTTTGAAGTACTCTTGGTTATCAATGTCATGACCAATAAGTTGGCATAAACTCATCTTACCAGAACACAAGTAAAGAATAATGGCATACAAAAATGAAAAACATACAGCATGGCAATCACCATATTACTGTTTTTAGAGATAAAAATGATGTACATTGGGCCAACTTACCAATTCTCCTATACCAAAATAATTTACTCTACCTGGTTCTGGGGATCCTTCTTTTTACAAGTATGGATATTAGTTACCCAATCCACAGGTAGAACCTGTTTGTCAGAAATACCTGTAGTGATTGTAAGGATCCATTCCACATTGGATGGATCCCAGGGGTAAAAACAAGCTGCCTATTTGCAAAATAAATTAAATTAAAAGGAAACAAGTAGGACTGAAATTCCCCTATTTGTCCTACATGGTTTTATTGCATTAAGTTGAATCTGTCTTTTAGATAAGCCTTATATAGAATATATCCTAGAGGCCAAGAAATAATCTTTTGGTTGGGGGAGGTAACCAAACAACTCCTCTACTGACCCATTATCTAATAACATAGAGCTATTGTTATGGACACAGGTATGTTGCTTCAGAATTTGCGACAAAAACTGCGTCCATTACATGGATATGCTCCCCTGTCCTAAAATCACATTTAGTGTTTTAGACACCATTTTCCTTTGTTGTCTCCCTGGTCTGTTTGGGCGGGAAAATGACAAAGAAGGACAACCTGCTCTTTTGTTTCCTTTGTTCTAGGAGAGGGGAGGAGGGGTGTGTCAATCAGGTAAAGTGGGCTGGTGATGGGCGGGGCTTGCCAACAATAAGAGAGGTGTGCAGAGAGTCAAAGGGGGCAGTCTGGAAGGAGTCTTGTGAAAAGAAGGGTCTTGGAGCAGGAGAGCTATGGAAAGGGAGATGTGACCAGCAGCAAGGGGGCCATGCCTTGCCTAGGCCCCAAGAACTGTTCCAGGATCCTGGCCTGTTTTTTCCCCTGCAGCACCATCCTCATTGTTCCAGATAGATGAGTATAGAAACTAAGTATCTCTCTATTATTTTCATACTATCTATAATATTTCTAGGAAAAATACCTTAGTAACCAACGTATAGTGTTTTCTACTATAATTGTTGTATCATGTGTTTTATTTGCACTGCAGTAAGTAATTGTCTAGTTAATATTATTAGATGTTTTAGCTAGAATATATTTGATAATATACAGTGTATTGTTAATATTATTGTTTGTTATTAAATATTATTGCTTACTGCTAGTACTGGGGTGTTATTGTGTTAATTGTGGTATTGGTCATTAGGACAAATTTCTCTGGATATATCCTTTAATTAAAGGGTTGGCTTTTTGGGTGTGGGCAAATTCATATTGCTTCTAATAGCTGTGTTGGGGTTTGTGTGGTGTGAGCAAGTTGTAGGCCTTGCCTTTGTTCATAGATTTTATCTCAGAGCAAACACATGGTCTGACTCCATCTTGCTAGGCCCCAGCCTGTCTCCACATGGCTGAGGACGCCATTTTGTAAAAAGCACATGGTGTGAGTTTGCAGTTTCTTCACAACTACATTGATTTTAACACAGCTGCTATTGTGCAACCTTTTGCGCCAAATTAATTCACCCAAAGCCACGAACATAAAACAAATGGCGTAGTCGGCAGGATATTCGCAGAAATTATTAATATTAATGATTAATAACCATTATTGACATATTTCCTAGAAATTAATATTTTGTTAAAAAATACATTTTTTAATAATTTTTTAATTAATATTTTTTCCTGGGCAATTTAGTCAGTAAGTGTCCCAAGTTATTTTTGTGTGCCAGTACCACACTGCGACAAGAGTGGTGGGTTTTAGTATTGTCACATTGCAAGGGGCTTATTCACTAAAAGAGGATTTGTGTGCTGGAATACTCTTGAATTGTAATAAGTGTACTTTTCATGCTTTGATTATAGACTTGTGGGGCCCTCATAGAGGAGTTTCAAACTTCGAAGTGTATAGATAAGTGCTCATATTACAGTTACCTGTATTGTCTGTATTACATATATGCATACGTGTGTGTATACATGCCTGGGTATGGGTATAGATATATACAGAGGCAAGAGGGAACGTTTACAGTTACACTGCTTCAATTAACCCTTGTGTGCTCTCATTAGAGGAGTGCTAACTTTGAGGCATTTTAATTGTAACCGTTCAGGTCAAGGTTCTGCAATTGCCGGACGTGATATTTCTAGTGTGGCTAGATTTATTACGCATATGCATATCTCTGTACTGTCAAGATTTCCTATTAAAGGGACTTTAATTAACTCTTGTGCGCTCTCTGTAGAGTGTAACTAACTCTGAAGTCCTACTTCAGTTAAATCCTTGTGTGCCTCTGCAGAGAAGTGGCTAACTTTAAAGTCACGCTTCAATTATAGACTTGTGTGCTTTCCATAGAGGGTAACTACATTGGACAATTGACTAGTCACTAGCACTTGTACCTAGACAGGTGACTTGAGCGCCTGAGGCAGGTGACTAACTAGCATTTGTACCATTTGCCTTTGTGGAGATGTCACTAACTTTGAAGTAGTGCTTCAATTATAAAACTTGTGTGTCCTTTCATTGGGAGAACTAACTTTGAAGCCTAATAGGAAGTCACCTGACGTGCAGGTGTGTGTATATGAGTTTGTTTGTTTTCTTCAAAGGCATAAAAACATTCAACAGTTTGTGTGTTCTGTAACTTTCATAGTGGTTTGCGTGTTTTCTCCCTGTGTGAAAGTAAAAACATACGTGTGCCTGCTAACCTGTGTTCAGGTACTTGGTTAAACACGCATATCTGCTCTGCTGTTAAATTGCTTTAATTAGAAACACTTGTGTATTGTTTACAATACTAACTTTAAAGTATATTTAACGGAGAGCATGAATTTCCTGAGAGCATGAATTACTGAGTGCTCTGATGGGGGATTAATTCTACACTGCCCAAAGTAATATGTCTGGATAAACTGGATTATTACCTACATAACATCGTACTGTATCAGGTGACTTTGAGCACCTGTTCCCTAGGCAGGTGACTAACTAGCATTGTACCATTGCAGTGGACAATTGACTAGTCATTAGCACTTGTACCTAGACAGGTGACTTCAAATACTTGTACTAAAATTCCCAAGACTGATGTATGTGTTATGTATGAGTTTGTTTGTTTTCTAGAAGGGCAGGAAAAAAAAAAAAAACATTCAACAGTTTGTGTGTTCTGTGACTTTCACTGTTAGTTTGAGTGTTTTCCCAAGAGTGAAAATAAAAACACATAAGTGCGGCCTGTGTGTGTGTGTGTTAGTGGTATACACATACTAGTAAGGCTCACTACAAACACGTGATTGTCCTACCGTCTGATTGCGCTTGAGATTCTGACTGAGAGAATGGGATTCTTTAAGAAGAAGTTGAGTGCATTGATTGGGGGCAAAAGACCCAAATTTGGGGCTGTACCACATTGGGCTACTGCTATGGGTCGATGGAATGCCATAGCAGATGAGCTAGTACGTCACAGTGCTCCAGTGTACCCAGAGGTTGGGGAAGAGATAGGAGGTATGGCACTTAAGCTTGATTTAGGGGTCTATTCTAAACATGAGAGCAGAGCTGCGGCAGAAGTGGGGTGGATTATTTTACATGCCTTAAAAAATGAGGTAGTAAAGAGACAAGCCCTAGAAAGAGATTTAGCTGATGTAAAACAAAAATTGTTAATATCAAATGAATGTTTGGAAAATAACAATGCCCGTAAGACTGAATTACAGGAGACTAATACTCGGCTAATCAATAAACTTGACCGTAGTCGCTCTCACAGGGGTAAAGTGCCATACACCACCAGAAAGGTGAGAACACTGACTACAGGGCCCTGCAGGGACCCAGAGTCACTCTTCTCATCCTCCTCTGAAGAAAAGGAGTACTCAAAATACTCATATGTTTCCTCCTCTGATGATGACGAAAAGGTGGACAGCTTCAAAGCTCGCCCACTCATCACCCAGCAGAGAAAACGAAGGGTACACAGGGACTGTGATAGACATGAGTCTGTAAATGCTAAAAGAGGGTCCCCTTTGTCAATGATAAATGGTACAGCAGAAAATTGTCAGATTTTTGTGAGTACAAAAAGGTTAGCAGAATTGGGGAAATACAAAACAGAGGAAAAGGTTAATCAGAAAAGGGGTGTCTCCATGGCTAGCAAGCCAGAAAGGAAGGATGAAGGGATACCACCTATTGATAAACCTAAGAGGAATAATGAACAGGATGCTTCCACACACACAAAGGTGTCAAGGAAAGAAATGATGGTAGATCTTGTTAAAGCTGGTGTCAATGTAGATGAGCTAAAAAAAAGGTCAAATCATGTCTTGTTCAAAAGGTGGAAAGCTTTTAAGAGAAAGGTACATATTAATGTACCTATTTCTAAAACTCTCACTAATGAAGCAAATCTGATATACACACCATCTGAATTTAATATTCCTGTTGCTAATTCCTGTCCTCCTGTTCCCCATCCTAGGAAAACAAAATCCCTGTACCCATTATGTGCCATAGCGGACAATGACGGAATGGACCCATGGGACGGCCAATCCCCAGCACAATTTTACCCATCAAGGCTGGTGATCGACAGCCCCATGTTCCTTTGACTGTAGGGTGGGGAAAGGAAACCAACCACACCTAGGTTTTAGCCTTAGTATACACTGGGGCCGAGGTAACAGTGTTACAGGTAACCCTTCCAAACTTGTAGGCCCCATCATTTCACAGAGAGGGTCTAGGGGAAAGAGTAACTAAGGCTATACAAACCACAGTCACATATTCCATAAACAAATGGCCCCTGGGTTTATGGATAATATTTTGAGTTTCCAATTTCCTGACAATATCTTGGGGGTAGATATATTGTTAGGACACATAATAGAGATGCAGTTGAGAGGTGTTCAGATTTTGGCTTTCCTCACAAACCCTCTTATGTTCATGCGGCATGGGAGGTGGTGAGAGGAAATACAAACAGGACACCTGTTGTCATTCTCTCTCCCTGTAGTCCAACAAGGGCTACCAGGAGGGTTGAAAGAAATCAGATTAGTCAGTTTTAGTTCATCCTGCAACTTTGCTCTTTAAACGCTCCTGTGATTCCTGTTAAGAAGTCAGACGGTTTCTTGATGTGGAACGATAGATTATTGGGGACTCAATAGAGTGGCACCGCCATTGAGCGCTGCAGTCCCCAGTATCGTCCCTGTCATTTATGACAGCCAAACAGACACAGGGGTGGCATGCAGCGATTGAAATAGTGGATACTTTCTTTTCCAATTCTCATTGCACCTGAGTCACAAAATTCCATTTGCATTCACTTGGGAAGGAAGCTAAAATACATTTGATGCCCCAACACTATCTACACTCCCCCGCCACATGCCATGATCCGGTTGCCAGAGAATCAAGCCAACTTCCAATACCTTTTAGAGACTGTGACATTAAAGGCCCCAACCACTTGGGGTGAAGAGGCTTACCTATCAGTGCAGAGGTGGGCCAGGAGTCCAACTCTCATGAAGTGGAAAATGGTACGCACAAGAGCAAGGTGAATAAACAAAGCTTCAATTGTCTCGCGACATATGAATTCTTGCCACATCCAAACACTTGGAAGATACCTGCGTTACAGCTTTCTCCAATCAAGTCAACTTTGCCATATGAGGAATTATACCCTGCAAAGAACAAAAGACGCTGGACTGTTCTTACATGCAATCTGTATGGAGAGGTGGTGATACAAGAGCAAGATACAGGTGATTCAAATTACCAGAAGTATGCCGATATAAAGAGACTACCTTTGGCTTATTACATGGAACATTAGTGTGGGGAGGTACAGAACTTTGGGAGAAGATTTGGGCAGCCGCCTGAACAAGAATAATTCCAAGAGTTGTGGGGGAAATGAACCTCAATAAAACTACGGAAGAACTGACTCAAATAAGGAACCTGAAGACCAAAATGAAGACTTCCCGTAGATATAGTTTTCAAAACTGACACCGGTACTCACTTTGCTGGTCAGTCCAACAATGGGCGCAGGCTATCCCATATCACCCCAAGCCTCGGGGTTGATTAAAAGGTGCAATGGGCTTTTGAAAGGACAGATTCATACACTATCCCCAAGTATGTCATAGAAGGGGTGGGATAGAACTTTTACACAGGCTCTTAGGATTTTACATGACTGACCAACAGAACTTATCTCTATATGCCTGGCTTACATGTAATGACAATCCATTTGTTAGTTTGCGGGTTGACATGTACTGGTAGCCACCCCATATTTCAATTTAAACTAACATTTTATTTAATTTTTTCCCTTGGTAGTGGGAGAGGTTAACAGAAGTTAGTCTTTCCCATAGGAGGCAATATGCCTCCAGGAACAAGAGGTAACCTTAGTGCTCACTAAAAAACTGACCAAAGAGGGTTGGAGCACAACAGGGAGTGTGAGTGTGGATGGATGAATGCATCTCTGTCTAGGAATGACCCAAGTAGGTTAATTGCTGGTACAATCCTAGGAGAGGTGGCAGCCTGGGTACCCCATAAAATCTTGTTATCCTAGGGTGAGGATAAACAAGTGCTCATGGGGTCCAAAGTGTGGGTGTTACCGCGATCCACTGATCAGCACAGGCAGAAAGGAGAGGTTATTTCAGATGGTCCTGGTAATACTAAAGTTGTATTATGAAATGGTGATTCTGTACCTGTCTTCTTTCCCTCAAATAGATTGGTGGCCGGCTAGCTCCTCTGAACCCTTGATCGTCCAACACATTCATGAACCCCTTGGCCAGCTATGCAAGAGTGGACAACTCCTCTGACTGTTGCGGCACCATCCCCGTCAGTGAGGAAGGAGGGTACCCGTTCCTTGGAGTCCCGTGGGCACAGCGAGAAATGAGACAACTCTCTGGACACAACACTGGACTCTACTACCAAACTGTCTTATGAGCAGCTACAAATCAGGGCGGTAGCTCTCCAAAATCGCCTAGCCCTGGACTGTTCTTACTGCCAAAGTAGGAGTTTGCTGGCTGGTAGGAAAATATTGCTGCAGTTATATTGTGAACTATGAAGGCGAATTTAATTATGATCCATCGAAACTGACAGCTATAACAGACAAACTCCAGGAAACATCAGACGTTGGACTATTTGGGTGATTTGGGAAGTCAGTGACCTACCTATCCAGTGAGCGACTTTAGTGTGGTTTATGACATGGGACCAAGAGGTGGAATGTTATGGACACAGGTATGTTGCTTCAGAATTTGCGACAAAAACTGCGTCCATTACATGGATATGCTCCCCTGTCCTAAAATCACATTTAGTGTTTTAGACACCATTTTCCTTTGTTGTCTCCCTGGTCTGTTTGGGCGGGAAAATGACAAAGAAGGACAACCTGCTCTTTTGTTTCCTTTGTTCTAGGAGAGGGGAGGAGGGGTGTGTCAATCAGGTAAAGTGGGCTGGTGATGGGCGGGGCTTGCCAACAATAAGAGAGGTGTGCAGAGAGTCAAAGGGGGCAGTCTGGAAGGAGTCTTGTGAAAAGAAGGGTCTTGGAGCAGGAGAGCTATGGAAAGGGAGATGTGACCAGCAGCAAGGGGGCCATGCCTTGCCTAGGCCCCAAGAACTGTTCCAGGATCCTGGCCTGTTTTTTCCCCTGCAGCACCATCCTCATTGTTCCAGATAGATGAGTATAGAAACTAAGTATCTCTCTATTATTTTCATACTATCTATAATATTTCTAGGAAAAATACCTTAGTAACCAACGTATAGTGTTTTCTACTATAATTGTTGTATCATGTGTTTTATTTGCACTGCAGTAAGTAATTGTCTAGTTAATATTATTAGATGTTTTAGCTAGAATATATTTGATAATATACAGTGTATTGTTAATATTATTGTTTGTTATTAAATATTATTGCTTACTGCTAGTACTGGGGTGTTATTGTGTTAATTGTGGTATTGGTCATTAGGACAAATTTCTCTGGATATATCCTTTAATTAAAGGGTTGGCTTTTTGGGTGTGGGCAAATTCATATTGCTTCTAATAGCTGTGTTGGGGTTTGTGTGGTGTGAGCAAGTTGTAGGCCTTGCCTTTGTTCATAGATTTTATCTCAGAGCAAACACATGGTCTGACTCCATCTTGCTAGGCCCCAGCCTGTCTCCACATGGCTGAGGACGCCATTTTGTAAAAAGCACATGGTGTGAGTTTGCAGTTTCTTCACAACTACATTGATTTTAACACAGCTGCTATTGTGCAACCTTTTGCGCCAAATTAATTCACCCAAAGCCACGAACATAAAACAGCTATGGATTGCTAACCTGCAGCACTCCAACTGTCATTGGTCTACAACTCTCATCACCCTCAGCCGACCATTGGTTGGCTGAGGATGATAGAAAATGTAGTCCAATAACAGCAGGGCATGGGAGTGCATATCTCTGGATTACAGGGAACAGGGCAGTATGCACCAATATGATTACCTGTAGTAGTAGTAGTAGTAGTAGTATTCATTAGTGCTGCTTCTGTCTAATGCCAATGTTTTAAGCTTCTTACAATGAAAATTGTTCTCTCTCTCTGCCATCTGCATGAAGGAGAAGGTAGTAGGTAAGTGCATGTTCATTCCTTTTTCTCTGTGCTTTTTTTCACACCATTTACTAACAAGTTGAAAAATAAACTAGCAGAACTTTACTCCATTTTTCTGTGCATGGTAAAAGGGAGGCTTCTATGGCCTACTCACATCAAGGTCTTAAAGATGTCAGAGCTGGTTAGCACTTAACGATCATACACTCTAGAACCCTGGTTTCTAAACCAGTCCTCAAACACTCTCAGCAGTGCAGGTTTTGTGGATATCCTCTCATATCACAGGTAGGTCAGTCCTTGGCTCAGTCATCCTGACAGATCATCTTGTGATAATTGAATGAATATGCTTATTTATATAATTCCACAAGTGTACAGAGCGTTTACAATTTAAGGGTCTGGTCAATACAAGGTGACAAGTGCTTAGCAAAATGAAACACTGGAAGTAAAGTTCCTGCATGAAAGCATAAAATTATAGAACCACATGTGCTAAATTGAGGATATGCAGATGATGGTTTGGGTTGCTTGAGGATAGGTTTGGGAAACACTGCTCTAGAACATACCTCAAAGTTTAGGTGCATTGTTAGTAAGCTAATGTAAGCCAATGTAAGCTGCACTGGTAGGTTTGTACATATGCCCCCCCCACTGGCTCTGTGTGGGTCATAACTTTTGTAGGGCCATGGCAGTACACCCCTTTCCACTGCCTATAATATAGCCCATAATTCAAAATAAAATAACAATATATAATCAAACTATCCATCATTTTATGTTCATTTCCAAATATTTTGTCACTTTACCATAAAACATATTAAGGAATTCAATCTGCATCATTGATTTTAGGAAACTTATGTTGAGCAATCAAATAAGAGGGTGTAGTAATACAATTCTGCATCAGACCCAGAACTGATTTACGAATTCTGTACCTGTCTCCTTCAGGGCATTCCTTTCCTCTGCAATATTTTTCTCTCTGCCTTATATAGGGGAAGCTCTTGGAGCTTGCTCACATTAAACTATTAACCACATGAAGTGCGTGCATGGGTATGCACTGAAGCATTCATACAATCTAGTACATGGCTTGAAGTGCAAATGCACTGAGAAGATCCACTAAGGTAAAGAGGTGATAAAGGGAAATAACCTCTCCAGTGTGATACACTCTACAATTCCTGTATTTTCCTATGGAGACAATGCACTTATCTCTTGAACTTAATAGACCTTGGGTACATAGACTCCCTAGAACAGCATTGGAATCACCTCTTTATCATGGCTTAGTGCATCTTCCCCCAAAATTACCAGAAAATGACCTCCCATATGCTTTCTCATTTTGGCAGGTGGGAAAGAAAATCAACCACAATAAATATATACATTGTTATGAACATTTATGATAGTTACACATTGCTTTATAGGGATAGTAATACATCGATATAATTACATTTAATAATGTACCTAGTAAAAAACAATAAATTAATTGCACTGTGTACTATCTCTCAAACCTTTATGGTTTGAGAGATATCAGTTTACAAAGTTCCCCCTTCCCTCCCTTTGCACTGTAGTCAGCTTTCTATCTTACAGACGGAGACCCTGGTCCGCAGACCTGTCCTGAGGCTCTTCAGCAGAGCCGAAATCATGCTAGTTAGAACGGTCTGCAACGTGTGCCTGGAGTATTTCTTTCTAACTATCACGGCTCTGCTGAAAAGTCGCAGGACGGTCTGCGGACTGGGATCTCCGTCTGTAAGATAGAAAGCTGATGTCAGTGCAAGGGGAGGGAACTTTGTAAACTGATATCTCTCAAACCATAAAGGTTTGAGAGATCGGACATGGCGCAATTAATTTATTTTTTTAATAGGTACATTATTAAAAGTAATTATATCGATGCATTACTATCCCTTTATAAGCTGTCACTACATAACCAAAGGTCAATAACAAAAGTAATAAGAAGAATAGTTACTTTTGTAATACAAGAATTAATCAGTACATTCTGGGCTATTTTGCTGTTTAAGTGACTTTAACCTGTATGAGGAGGAAAATAGATTGGCCACTGGCTAGTTAATTTTGTTAACTAGCTTCTGTGTCTGAGCGCTTAATTTTCTGTAAGAAATGCATTTTTTAAAAGCAATGCAATTTTTAGTTTTTGTCATTATTAATTATATGACAAATGTTATCTTAATGGCTACTTGTTTTCATTTTTTTCATTTTGTTTTCTTCAATTGAGCTTTTAAAGCACAGTTTTACTAAATTTGCCCCAGAGGCTCATGAGTACAAAATAAACTTTAGCAATTCTGAAGTAAACTAATTACTCTAGAGTTGAGAAAATATTCCCCAAATTTCAATTGATTTAATTAGGACTTTTAAACCTTGTATGCTTAGCAGTTAGAAGCCCTATTTAAGTTGTTGAAAATGTTTATTTGTTCCCATTGAGGCCATTGGTTCCTGCAAAATAAGGGTTTCAATTAATGGGGCCCTTACATTGGAGCTAGTGATAGATTAATGCAGTGACAGGGAATTGCTGCTCCACCAGCTGTAGTTAGTACAAATTATATAATTCCCAACCAGCTTTTGGCTCATTTTGGGGATGCTGGGGATTGTATTCCCCAACAGTTGGAGGTTGAAAAATTGACTACTTCTGGATTAATGTATGAATAGGATGGAGGCGAAAGCCTCATTTGCTTTTTGCCATTCAGAGGAACTGCAGAGATGAGAATAGCAAAGTACTTCTCAGTTGCAGTGTGGCTGTGAGTGGAGGGCTATGGCATAACATTACCCAGCACTGATGCCGGAGAACATTAGTGCACAATCTAGAGCACAGAGTGCAACAACTGAAAAAATGGGAAAAACAAAGATGTGTAGTATTTAATATATATGAAACAATTAAAATTGCATAAAAAAACTCCCCTTCTCCCATTGCACTCACATAATGTCCATCTTGGGCTGTGTCTCAGGGGTCTCTTCCCCTATATTACCACAATACTGTGCCTTCTCAATCAGCTTCAAGCGATGAGTCAGGTGAGTCAATATGGGGTCTGAGAGTGAAACCTTTTTCAATCGTTTCACTTTCAAACTGTTGCCCGCTTTTGGGCAACCAACCATATGCTGCATTAAAGAAATCGCTGGCATGAAAAGAACGACATAAGAATCTTGTCCTCAAAGGAGTGATCCCAGACATAAGAAGTAATGGGGATTTACAGAACAGAAACATATCATGTCACTTAAAGAAATTCTTATTATTATGTCTATGACCCCTTCTGTGCCCACCACTGCTGTTTTTGACATTTTAGGTTTCATTACACACCAGTATAAATAAGTGATTCTCAAAGTTAGTCTCTGAAGCATACCACATTCTTGCCAGGGAACTTTCAAAACTATCTAACATTGAGATCTTCTAAATTGTAACCCTTAAAGTTACTCAGATTGTAATCTTTATGTGATATGTCTTTGCTTACCCTAACCCAAAAGCGCTCGAGTTAGTCCACATAGAACCATTAACATGCTGCTTAGAGATTTCACTATTTGAAGATATACGGTTCCAATCATTTATAAATATCAATTGATTCTCCCACCCTGAGAAGCTGAACCCTCTCAAGTCTCAAGGTCAAATCATAATTCTCAGGTATGAGTACATCCATGCTTGTTCATAGATGGGTAGTCAGTGGTTTGGCTTTTAAATTGACCTACATGTGCATAATTAGGAATATTATTAAAACCTTACCTGTTGGTGTGTCCTGAGAACTGGAGCAGAGATTCATTGGTATACACCTATCACTCAGTCTGAAATTTTCTGTGCATCCCTAACACCTTATAGATTAATTATCAAGAAGTATTATATACTTCTCAACATTTCTAATGGCCAAAGGGTGACACTTTTGGTTTATGTGGTGTTGCTAGGGGCATGGATGCTGGGAGAGGAATTACTAATAATTTTTACATTATTTCATAACCTATTGATGCCTCTTTGTGTGTAAAGACCAAAGTATTTTATTTACACAGACTGATTTATAAACATATATACTGAAGTTTAAACAACATTTGTACAAGTTTGAATTGTATTGCTGTGGAGCAATGTGATGCAGTTTTATACACACAAAGTCTGATCTTCTAAAAAGAGTAACACCAGGGTGTGAAAGAGGGATAGAGGGATTTGTCTCAAAGAGGGACACGTGGGAGCTATGGTGTAATGAAGAGTACAAATAACTAAATATATAGCTATTTTAGGTCTCTCAATCATAATCACAAAAAAATATATATTGTGCATAACAGGTTCCATAAAAATACAATTAAAATGCAGTCTTCACATTTTGTCAGTAGAAAGCAAGGGGCAACCTAACTGGATATCAGTGACACTCCAAAGTGCCACAGACAGCACCCAGGTTGAGAAACTTTTTACAGGTGCGGTGTCTGGGAGTGTACCTTTTCTAAATTGTTAAAATTTGGAGAGATGATAGTTTGTGTAAAAGGACTATGGTGCAACAACGATTTGTTATATTATTGTTACTAATGTACAAACTTTCAATCTGTAAACAGAGAACAGCCAAGTGGCCATATATGGGTCACTTGTACTAAGAGCAGGACAGGGAGGACTTAAAAACACAAAAAAAGTAAATGACACATTGACCCCTCTTTGTGAAACAGAATAACTGATTTAGAGCAAGACCAAAGTATTTTATTTACAAAGATTGTTTGGTGAACACTTATACTAAAGTTTAACCCCTTAATGACCGGTGGCGTGGCACGTTGTGGTCACTTAAGGACCACGGAACATTTTTTTTTTTTTTTTTTTGTAGTTTCCAGGTTCCAGACTCCCTGAATGGCGTGCAGCTGCAGGGGGAGCCTGGAATTCCATGATGGTCATAGTACATCATGGGTCGTTAACTCAGATCTACCAATGACGTACTATGACCATCAAGGGCCCTTAAGGGGTTAAAGAAACATTTGTGTGAGCTTTATTACTACGGAGCAATTTGATATAAATATACACACAACACAAAGTCTGATCTCCTAAAAAAGGACACCAGGGTAGGAAAGAGCGGCATAGGCATCTTTTGTCTTAGGGGAACAGTACCCCAAAAAGGAACACTTGGGAGATATGAATGAACATTCATACCTTTTATCCAGTCCCTGTTAAAAGATGCACTGAGCACACATTTTTACAAAACCTTTACAAAGGTTGGTTTGTTTTTTTTCTTTTTCTCTGAATTGTTTACATTATTATCAAATTATATGATGGGTTATACATATATGGTATCAAAAGAAAGCCCTACTTATGCTTAAAAATGGTATACAATTTGTGTAGGTGTGATAGACGAAAAAATACAGTTGAAGTAAAGCAAACTAAAAAAGGTGAAAATTGCTCTCGGCCTCTAATGTAAAAATGCCCTTGCTGCCAAGGGGTTAATAAGCATAACTAGAAACTTTCAAATGAGCTGACTCTGGGATCTTTGAAATATTAACCTGCAAAGTTTCCAGAATGTAGATTTCAGGTGACACATCCCTACATGCTCTCTCCGGATGTGCTCTTATCGGTCTTCATGGAATCCTTAACATGCTGTAACTTTCACTGTGTTAACATACAGAAGAGAAGCAAGCTGCATCCATCTGTCTTTCTGATAGAACTGGCAGCTATATAGAGGCTAAATAAGCATTTATTTGGTGCACAAGTGATAGTAGTTAAAGGGGAACTACCACCCCGCAATAAGTTTACATGAATGCACGTCGAAACGGCAAAATCTTTGGAACCAGGTAATATTTCTGGCGACTAGCGCTACTAAGCAGCTAGTCACCAGATGAAGACTGCATTCATGTAAACTTATTGCGGGGTGGTAGTTCCCCTTTAACAGGGCTTAAAAGTTGAAGTCCTTTGCTACTAGCCAGACCTGAAAAGTTACTTGCCCTTGCAAGTCATAACATACCAACCAGGGCTGAATTTCTTCTCGCTAGGGCTAAATTTTCACTCACCATTGGCTAGTGGAAATTTTGAGCCCTGGTAGTTAACACTGGGACCTCTCACACTGAGAATTTTGCCCTTTAACATGAAATTTATGTCAAAATCCTGATTCTCCGAGGGCATACCTCCCAACATTTCAAATGGCAAGAGAGGGACACTTCTGTTTTAGGTGGCGTTTCTGGGGGCGTGGCTGGTAGGCGGGCATTTCCAAGACTTTTTAGGTTATTTCTTGACCCATCTGCACCTTTTTGTGTAGCTGACAAATGATTTAGAGCAAGACCAAAATATTTTAATTACCCATATTAAGGTATAAAGACATATACTGACAATTAACAACACATTTATGTACGTTTTATTGCTGTGAAGCAATGTAATACACACCACTCATTTTGATGTCCTAAAAAGAGGGACAAAAGGGTAGAAAAGAGGGACAGAGGGATTTGGATCTCAAAGAGGGACTGTCCCTCCTAAAGAGGGACACTTGGGAGGTATGCGAGGGTCAAACTTTGATAGCTTCCAGGTATGATGAGTGTTTATCTATTGGACTTTCAAATGGTGATAAAGGTGCAACTGTATTATATATCTTTCTTAACTACTTTACTGTTACTATAGCTTGTTTTCCAAGTGCAT
Organism: Rhinophrynus dorsalis; assembly: GCA_037306005.1. Classification (NCBI taxonomy): domain Eukaryota; kingdom Metazoa; phylum Chordata; class Amphibia; order Anura; family Rhinophrynidae; genus Rhinophrynus; species Rhinophrynus dorsalis. The sequence continues at coordinate 92,793,326 of CM074718.1, read as the reverse complement.
ATAAAAACTAGGTAACTGCATATCCCTTTAATTCAGGGACACACAAAAAACATATACTGCTGGGTTTCACTGATTCCTGTGCAGTGCCACAGAATAACGTTTTCATAAGCATCCCAGATTTAAAGGGCTATGTGTTCACCATAATAAAAACCTGCCATATTCCTTTTAAATTGTTTATGGCATTGCCACTTTAAGAGAAGGAAGCAATGCATGCTGGGAGGAAGGTCACTTTCACATGATGGCCATAGTTTTTAAAGTGTGGGGCATCCTTTCAGCATACATCCCACCCCCAAGCTGTCTAGCTGGCTGTGCTCTGCCTTCTAGGTGTGTCCTGCTGAAGTGCAAGATCAGGCAGAACTTCTGGGTCCTAAATAACCAACAGTTTAAACATGCCTTAACTTTATTGTATTGTAACCTACACACGTATAAGCACTGATTAATACACTGTATGATTGCCAGAGACACAATTCAACATTTATTGACCCCTTAATCCACTGTATGCTATAGAGAGGCATACATTATCACTTATTAACCCCTTGTACAAACCTCCCAAGATTTCAATTGGCCAAAATGGGGCACTTTTGTTTTAGGTGGTGATTCTGGGGGTGGGACACATTAACATACCTCCCAACATTTCATATGGCCAAAGAGGGACACTTGTGTTTTAGAGGTGTGGCTGGGGTGTTGGTGGTGGGCGGGGCACTACCTAGAATTTATAACAAGACCAACATATTTTATTTACAAAGACTATTTAAAAAAAACATAACCTGAAGTTTAAACAAACATTAATGTGAGTTTTATTTCTGTAGGGCAACATTATACACTTAATATACACCCCACAAAGTCTGAGGTCCCAAAAAAGAGGGACATCAGGGTGGGAAAGAGGGACAGAGGGATTTGGGTCTAAAAGAGGGACACTTGGGAGGTATGCATTAATAAAGTTTAAATAAACATTAAAGGAGCAGTAAACTTTTTTAGGAAAACATGTTATTTTCCTGCAGAATAAAACAAGGGCATTTGCACTGCTGCCAGTTGTTTTATTCAAAAGTTATAAAAGTTCAAATAATCAGGAAGCAAATTTACTGTGCACTTACTTCCTGATAGATCTAACTGACAAGAAGTGACTCTGCAGTTTCTATCACATTCTATGGAGAACTTTATGTCATTGACATTCCTCTCCATTAGAATGTAACAGAATAACTAATTGGAATTTGACCACTCGAGGGCACTGCTAATGTAAAACAAAATCCCATGGGTTTAAACTGTAATAAATTTGGAAATATGCAACTCTCAGCAGTGGGATTACACTTCATTCACTCATCAAAAAATGCCTTAAAATACATATTTTTTCATAAAAAAGTTTACTGCTCCTTTAATGTGGGTTTTATTGTGGTGGAGCAGTGTGATACACATATATACACATTACACCGTTTGATCTTCTAAAAAGAGGGGGAAAAGGGTGGGAAAGAGGGACAGAGGGATTTGTGCCAAAGACGGACTGTCCCTTCTCAACCCCTTAAGGACTACATGACGTACTATGACCGCCATGTTCCTTACTGAAGGACCGATGACGGTCATAGTACGTCACGTACTTTTTACTTACAGTGCTCCACCGGGAGAGCTGTAAGAAAAATAGGGCCTAAAATTGACTGCTCCAAGACTGGAGCGATCTCTTTCAGACCACAAAGCGCCGCCCCAACACATGCAAAAGGTCACGTGTACCGGCACATTGGCAAGGATCAAAGCGGTCCTTATGGGACGGAAACGTCCCAGGACCGCTGGTGCTTAAGGGGTTAAGCGGGACACTTGGGAGCTATGCATTGTATGCTAAAGAGCTGTAAAACAATGTATTATTCTATGATTAACCCCTTGAATTCCTCATATGTGTACCTCACCAATTAACCATTGTATGCTAGAGAGACATAGTTCATAAGTGATTAACCCCTTGTCTGCCAGAAAGGTGCACAGCAATGTGAACCTCTACAGCATACAAAGAATTAACCACTTAGGAAATGTCACTCTAGCATACAAGGGGTTATTCCTTGAGTTACACTTGGTTGTGAAATGTTTTATTCTTAATCATAAATTAACAGATTGCTGTGCACATCTGACATTCAAGGGATTAATCAATGAGTGACACATTGTTATGTATTGTTGGACAATGAGGCATTTAAAGGGATAGTAATACTTCGTTTAACTTTATTTTATTTTGTAGGCATTAAAAAAACAAGAAGAATGATATGTCTTATCTCTCAAACCTTTATGGTTTATGAGATATTCACAAGCAAAGTTCCCCCTCCCACCCCTTTTACCTACTGTAAACAATCTCTTCTCAGATGTGGAATGCAGTCCATAGACTGGACAGATAACAGAAGGGGACACTCTTATTCCTATGAAAACAATGAAATCCCTGCCCCCCTTGACAAGCTTTTCAGGTTTTTCCCTTATCTTAATTGAAGATTGTCCATCTCTGCAGTCTACCTGGGCACCTCCCTTCTGCTCTGGCTGAACAGTGTTACATCAGTAAAATGGGAGGGAGGGGGACACTTTGTCATTGAATTACTCTGGAACTATAACTCTGACAGAATTGAAATAACACTCTCCAAAGTCCAAATACTATGATGATTAATTAGAGCTGCTTTTATTATGAAACATTACTATCCCTTTAAGTGGGGAGATTCACTAACGGTGATATAGAGGTGATAGAGTGGTGATGACTTCTACAGTTTATCACTTCTCCAATGGAGCCTATGCACAAAGTTTCTTCAATTTTAGGGCATAGGCTCTATAGAATAACAGAAACTAGAGAAGTGATAAACTGGAGAAGTCATTTCCACTGTATCACCTCTTTCTAGCACCGCTGAAGAATTCCAAGAGTGAATCACAGACTAACACATTTCTTTACAGCTCTCTGGCATACGCATGCCAGAATAGCATACAGATTTTTAAGATGTTATTTTTAATTATGAATTATGTTTCACTAGAAATGCATGCAGTGGGTTCGTCGGAGTTTAAAGACTGTCATGCTGAGAAGTTAATGAACGTTTAAACCATTGGGTATCTAGGACCCAGAAGCTCTGTAGCTCCTACGCTGCAGCAGGACACACCTACCAGGCTGAGCAAACCGGGCTAGACAGCCTTTGGGGGCGGGATGGATACCAACTTCAACAGGATGCCATCTTCCACATGACACATGAAGGTGAGCTGCAATCTAGCTTTACATTGTGTTAGAGATGGGCAACTTGTAACTCTCTGTATCGCATCTTGGACTACAAGTACTGTCATCCTCACCTGGCATGGGCAAGCTGAGGATGGTGGGAGTTATAATCCAGCATGTGCCCGGAGAGTTTGATTAGGCGATTGCATCTGCAGACTTCTATCTCTGTTTCACTCAGTACGAGAAACACCTCTCCCTTGACTTTGTAGGCAAATACTTGGTAAAACGAAAGTAAACCACGTTCTCTTTCATTCATCTTTGCTATAAATACCCTAATCCTTCGATGGTACACATGAAGCGTTTAACTATCGCTGCCAAATCCGTATAGGTTCAAGTGGTGGTATGTATCAGATAATCAGCAGTTGTCAGATTGTAAATTGAAGTACAAATGAAAAAGCAACATATATTGACCCTTATTTATAAAAAGAAAGTAAAGGAACTCTGGAGCAAACCCACTGCCCAATAAGGGGGCAATACGAATTCTCATTGACTTAACTGGCACGTTCAACCCCTTGAATGCCAGAGTTTTCCAGCTTGCTGCATTCAAGGAATTATAAAGCCAATGTAAATCAACAGGATTCTGGGAAATATTTGTCTCTTATGGTGCAGTTTCTTTGCCCCAAAGTTGCTCATTGCTTTTCTGTATAAATGTCATTGAAAGAAAATGAAAGCACACACGAACTGCTGCATGGTAGTGAGAAAATGAAAAAAATGTCAAAAATGTCTTTTGCGTTAAAACAGACCTTTCAACGTATATAATTTTTTTTTGTTTTTACTGCAATTCATTTTCTATTTCATGAGTACTTCTTATTTGCTTTGTCTTCCCATGTTTACATTTACTTATACTTTCACCCACTGCCTAATCAATGTAACATTTCTCTAAAGTGCATCCGTTTACATATATTATAGGCATAATTTTGGGTTCGAATACCTTATTTTACTTCCACTTCTTCAGTCTGTCACTTGAAGGAACAGTTTCACCTAAAATGAGTATGATTCATGCCATTTTATGTGTCCCATATTTCTAGACTGCATTTGTGTTGGGACATTACCTCTAAAAATATGGGGTAACACACTCTTTCTTTGCACACTCAGACTATTAAACTCTGTGAGTCTCCTTTTTGGCCCTCAGAATTACTTATGATCATTGGATCATGGACTAAATATGAGGTGCTGGAAACGTTCCATACAGATTTGTTGGATAGTTATTTGTATTGGCCTTGAATATATTTGTAAATGGTAATCATATCTTCCCTTACACATCTCTTCTCTTATGTAAACAAACACAGTTTGGCCAGTCGCTTTTTATAACTGAGATCCTCCATTTCCTCTATAAGTTTTGTTGCACATCTCTGCACTTTTTTCCAGTTCAATAATTTTTTTAACCCCTTAATGACTGGGTCACATGTGCACGGCCAGCACTTAAGGACCACAGAGCTTTTTTTTTTTTTTTTTTTTTTTTTTGCGCGAACCTCCCTGAACGGTGTGCAGCTGCACGGGGAGCCCTAAAATCCATGATGTGCCAGGACCGTCATGGGTCCTTATGGCAAGTTCATACATGATGGTCCTGGGACGTCATGAGCCCTTAAGGGGTTAAGAACTGGTGCCCAAAACTGTACTCAAACAAATCAACGTATCAATCAATAGAAAGCCAAAGTATAGAACACTCACCGCCTTAAGGTCCATCCACGGTGCTGGTCGAAGAGATTCCAACCTCTGTAAGCAAAACAAAAAAGTAGACCACACATAACATGGAGTTTCCAAAAGTAAAAACAGCCTTTATTCACATGAAGTTACTTGGACGCCACAGTCACTAAACAGTCTCACTCATTTCACACAGACACTGCTCAGGGACTTCTGTAGAAATTTTTCCGGGGGGAGCCCTAATATGACCCCCAGTCCAGCCCCTTTGTTTATATGGGGGGTAATTGCAGGAGGGGGCAAGTGCTCCCCTTTGGGCCCCATCCGGATGCCCATGACTGGGCTTAATCATAGACATCCTTTTAAAGGCTGTATTACCGCAACCTTTAATTGATCTACCAATCAAAGGATATCAGAATTCAAACCTCTGGGATGATAGAGATTGCCTGTTAACTCCCGAAAGTATTGGCTTAATAATAACACAACACAACATCAAATCCACAACTATTAAAGGATTTACTCCTGCAAGGGTGTGGATATATAAAAAACATTAATGTAAAAAGCAAGGAAAAGAGATTACATGAACTTATTTTTGACTATGAGATTGTTCCAGTATTACTAGATTGTTTACTTCTTAACAGCAAAATATTATTTTTATATAATATTAAGAAGTAAACAAGCTAGTCTGTGTGAAATGCGTGAGACCGTTTAGTGCGTGTGGCAGCCAAGTACCTTCATGAGAATAAAGGCTGTTTTTACTTTTGGAAACTCCATGCTATGTGTGGTCTATTTCTTTTTTTTCTGTCTTGCTTACAGAGGTTGGAATCTTTGACTGGCACCGTGGACGGACCTTAAGGTAGTAAGTGGTCTATATTTTGACTTGCTATTGATTGATATGATATTGACACTCCAATACAGCAGTGCCCTTGATTTGTTTGAGTACAGTTTTGGGCACCAGTTCTTAACCCCTTAAGAGCTCGTGATGTGCCAGGACCATCATGGATGAAATTGCCATAAGGACCCATGAAGGTCCTTGAACATCATGGATTGTAGTGCTCACCGTGTTGTGTCGTGTTATTGTTAATGGGCAATCTCTATCATCCCTTTAAAGTATATCTTTTTAGGGTTAACATTTTTGAGACTTACGCCTTATCCCTTTAAATATATTTACCTTGGTTCCCTGAGGTTTGAATTTTGATATCATTTGATTGGTAGATCAATTAAAGGCTACATTAATACATCCTTTAATAGTTTTGGCTGGTATCACACAAACTATGTCTATGAATAAGCACCGTCTGTGCGAAATGCGTGAGACAGTTTAGTCAGTGTGGTGTCCAAGTAACTTAATGAGAATAAAGGCTGTGTTTACTTTTGGAAACTCTGTTATGTGCGGTCAATTTCTTTTCTTTTTTTTTGCTTAAAACTGTACTCCATATTCTAGATGAGGCCTTTCCAAAGATTTATATAGAGGCAGAATTACATTAACATCCCATGCATCTATGACTCTTTTTATATGGGATAGTACCATTAACCTTAAATTATAGATGTGCTTGGATACTTTTTGTATGACTGAAGAAGGACTGAAACCATGCTTCTCATAGAGCATATACATCTTACTGATCACATGGCACTGGAAGAGAGGGTTAGCAGTCTTAGGCTTGTCTGGGAGGCAGATATGTTCTTGTCTGATGAGTGGATTCAACCCACTGAGGGGCAGATTGGTGTGAAAAACATGGCTAAACAATGATGTGTGCATACTTCTAGTCATAAAGGGGTAGGTTTTGTGTGGAACATATCATTTCCAGATAATAGTTTTTAGTGTTTGCGCTCAGTCTCAACTGGAGCTAGGAGAAGATCTGTTGAGGACCTTGAAGTGGACAGCTGATTTTTGGGAGGTTCAGTTAGTGGGGAAATAGAGGGCCCACCATGCCAATTTTGATTGACAATTCTGGTGAATTTTACAGGTTCCTTAGCGATGGAGTACTGCTTTACACAAGACAATCATAAAATCTGTGCAGCTCTTTGGTGCTGGAGTCTGGTAGGACCAAAACATTTTACATTGTGCTCTATGCAATCATTTTCTGATAAGCACAGACACTTTGAACTTGGTCTGAAGGTAATGCTTGAATTACACTTGCCTGCTTCTATGGCTGTGTATGGTAGTAGCGACTGGCATGGTGGGCACTAAGTGTGTTAGTGTGTTGGCCAGAAATAGCCATGATTAGCAAGCATGTTTGCTGCGTTATTGTTTATAATAAATTGGCAGTGGCGTTTTTTAAATCCTTTGCAGCACTTGTGGTGTGGCGGTCTTTGGTATGGAACAGAATGGATCATTCCTAAGTCAAGATTCCTCTTTGATTTTCTTTTGCAGGATTTGGCTATGTTTCCACTGATTACTTGAACAGGCTATTGAACAGAGGTGCAGCCAGCCATGTACTGAAATCCTATTGCTAGAAGTCTGACTGAGGCTGTCCCACATCTGTCAACCGTATATGATTAGTTAAAACCTATGTGGATCTGCTAGTTAATTGAGATTGTGAATCTCTTCATAACTTCTAATATAATTTGTGTTAATGCTCTGCTGTAACATAGCTGCGTTGTGAGATGAATGCAGTGACGTTACACTATGCTGCTTTTATGTGAACCACTGTTGGACTGTGAGAACAGCCCAAACAGCTTCTAATATTGTCTTCTTTACTGGGAATATCAACACTTTGCTGATGTTGCCTGTGCTAACTAGCCCTAGATGGACAATTCTGGGACTGAGTTAGTCAAGAAACACTAAACTAAGGGTCTTGCATAGAAAGCAAAATATGAGCTATTTGTGAGCATACCAAAGGCACCAGAAGGAGCAAATAAACATTCCCATTTATTTAAATGGGTTTTCAACCTCTTCTGTACGGGAGATACATCTAGCATTCAGAATGATTTATAACCCAGTTTGAACTGATTGGAATTTGAATTGTTACTCCTCCCAGCCGTGGTATAGCTGGTACATTCCTAAGCTGCTCATCCTTTGTTTTCTGCAGTGAATTCTATATGAGGCTTGGATGCAATTGCTGTTAACATTATCAAGGGTTTTATCTATGTATTTCACTGGAAATCTTTTGGATAAAACTACCTGATAACATTGATCAACTGCAGTGTAATCAGGGCGTAAGTGAGAAATACGTTTAACCCTTTGAGTGCCAGAGAGGTAGTCAATGCACTGTGTGAACAGACTCAAAGAGAAACAATCTACATGTATTTATATTCTTTTTATTTCAGGTGAAAACAAACCTCTTAGTTTGCACTGCATCTCAGGGGCCAACACAGGAGCTTGGTTTGAAATGAAAATACATTGATAATCTGTGTACTGAAGATATGTTTGCTGTGGTTCTGAATCCTACTACAAAATGTGTGCACGTGTGGAGACGCAAGGCCTTTGTGCACCTCCGACATCTAGCAACACAGAAATGCCTTGGCCCATCTCTTTATGTACGCTGCCGATTATTGAAAGTGGGTGATTCTCTGAACATCTGTCACAAAAAACACTTTAGTTCTCAAAAGGTAATGGTGATGAATTTCCTTCTCTCCTTAATATCAATTCCAGATATGGCTGTTATTACTTTTTATGTTGAAGGAAACTATACTCTATGAGTAAGTGGCTCTTATTGTTACAACACTGAAGCTGATGTGCAAAGAGTTACTGGAGCAATTCTGGAGTAAACCAAGTACATTATAGGGAACAAATACAAATTCCCAAAATACTAATTAATTTAAATGGGGCTTTTAACCCACTGAATGATAGCATTCTATAGTTAAATGCCTTGTTCGTATCAAAAGGGATTTGTATTTGTTCCATATTCTCCAACTGATTTTCTACAAAGTTGTTCCATTTTTAATTAGTACGACAGTCTCACTGGCTTACCTTAGGTAGATGTCCTTCCTACAACTTATTTATTTTGCAGTCTGCATAACTGTGATCTTGAAGTCTGCCTCTTGGTCACATCTCCTCACAGCAAACAATGGGCTTCAGTAGTAAAGGTTAGGTTTTAGATATCAGTCCATGTCAAATGAGGTGCCGTTAAGCAGGTTTCTTTTCTTTTTTTGTGATACATTTTGAAGAGCGTTCATTTAGCAGAGTAAGTAGTGCATGGTACATACCTGCTGACTAAGTTTATCTCTCCTATATCATCTCCTATTTATTACACCTTTGCATACTCCCCCTGGAGTTTTTCCACATCTGGGAGGAAAATGTCTATGGTATAAAGATTGTAAATATCTGTTGTAGTGCATCACTGTGGCAACTTTGCAGCTCTGCTTCCTGAAACAGTTTGGGTAAACTAAATTTGCAATGATGTGAACAAGACATTTGGATATGTGTATCGACATGTAGGGAAAAAAAAGGAATGGGAGCTATGGTATGAATGACAAGAATATGTAAAAGGCTACTTATTCATGCAGCATCACTTATACAAGTCTCATTTTCACTTCAATGTGATCACACCTGACAAAAAACAAAAACAGGCATAACTGTCTTTAATGAGGTGTAATCCCACTGGTAATTACAAGAACAGTGAGAAATTTAAAGGGAGGGTAGGATTTAAAGGCTGGTTACAGTATAAAGGGACAATTCAATCCTTATTAAATTCCCTCCTCACATTTTCTTAAAGGGATAGTAATACTTAAAATGTAAAAAAAAAATATGTTGTAGGGTTTATCCCCCTGAGTAAAACAAGGGTATTCCCACTGCTGAAAGGTGTTTCATTCAAAAGTTATTAATTTTCAAAGTTGAATTTTTTTTAGGTGCAATATCACAGTGGCCTGAAATTGTACAGTGGCACTGTTGCTACACCATCCTATGGAGATTTATGGTCCTGGGACCAGAGCTGTCCATAGGATCGTGTAGCAACAGCACCACTGTACAATTTCAGGCCACTGTGATATTGCACCTAAAAAATTCAACTTTGAAAATTAATAACTTTTGAATGAAACACCTTTCAGCAGTGGGAATACCCTTGTTTTACTCAGGGGGATAAACCCTACAACATATTTTTTTTTACATTTTAAGTATTACTATCCCTTTAAATGAAAGAGGCTTGCTTCCATTTCTCTTGGGCAAATCATTTACAGAGTAGCAACTGTCAGTGCAAATTGCACATTACTTCAATTGTAGTTGCATAAAAGCAGAAACAGAAAATGTATGAAAGATACGTTAGCAAATATATTCTTCTCTTGTAACTTAATTTTTCTTTCTCTCTTTTTTTTTTTTTAATTCCCCAGGAAAAACTTGATGTGTCTGAATACGATGTAGAAAAGATTAGGAATTTTAGTATAATAGCTCATGTGGACCATGGTAAAAGTACACTTGCTGACCGACTACTTGAAATTACAGGTAAGACACATCTGTGTATTGTATGTCAAAAAAAAAAATCTATCCATGTGCAACATAGTTATGGGTCTTAATTCAAGAAGCTAATGTGGCTAAATTCTGGAGCTAAACAACTGTATAACGTTGCTTTTAACCCTTTAAATGCAAACAAGGTCTCCAACACATTGTAATGTGTTGAAGACCTCTCTAGCCTTCAAGGGGTTAATGGCCCCATTTAAATCAATGAGGACTTTCATCACACCCATATTGCGGGCAGTGTGATTCATATTTGCAACACTTTTTCTTGCTGAATTAGGCCTTTGTATCACAATTTTTTTCTGTGGTGGAACCTTTTACTTTCAATGAAATGTGTCAAATATGTATCCACTTAAATGCTAGAAAGGTCTACAGTACATTTCAAACAGTTCCTTGTGACTATCTTGGTAATGCTTTGATCAGTAAATTTGTCGTTAGTGATGCCTTTTTTTTAATTGGAGGAACTGTTTGTATTAAAGCGGGCGTACCACCCCTTAGCACCATGGGACAAAATAACTCCCCGTCTGGTGACTAGCTGCTCAGTAGCGCTAGTCGCCAGAATTTTTACCGTGTTCAAGAGATTTGTAGACTTCTCCGGGACTGACAGGCAGGACGGAGAGCAGACATCTTTCCATAGTGACGTCTGCACGCCTGCGCTGTCAGTCCCTTCTGGAGCCGAACGGCTCCTAGCAACGCCTCCTAGAGCCAGCTGGGACTGACAGCGCAGGCGTGCAGGCGTCACTATGGAAAGATGTCTGCACTCCGTCCTCTTTAATATGTAGCCCCCTCTTTTTCGAGGGACCAAAAGTAATTGAGCAGTTTAATCAAAAGCTGTTTCATGGACAGGTGTGGGCTATTCCTTAATTATTTCTTCGTCAATTAAGTGGGTCAAATGTCTGGAGTTGATTTCAGGTGTGGCATTCGCATTTGGAAGCTGTTGGTGTGAACCCACAACATGCGGTCAAAGGAGCTCTCAATGCAAGTGAAACAGGCCATCCTTAGGCTTAAAAAAAAAATCCATTAGTGAGATAGCAGGAACATTGGGAGTGGCCAAATCAACAGTTTGGTACACGCTGAGAAACAAAGAATGCACTGGGGAGCTATACAACACAAAAACACCTGGAAGTCCACAGAAGACAACAGTGGTAGATGATCGTAAGATCCTTTCCATGGTAAAGAAAAGCCCCTTCACAACATCCAGCCAAGTGAAGAACACTGTCCAGGAAGTAGGCTTATCATTACCCAAGTCTACCATAAAGAGAAGACTTCATCAGGGAAAATACAGAGGGTTCACCACAAGGTAAAGACCATTCATAAGCCTCAAGAATAGAAAGACCAGATTAGACTTTGCCAAAAAACATCTAAAAAAGCCAGCCCAGTTCTGCAACAGCATTCTTTGGACAGATGAAACTAAAATCAACCTGTACCAGAATGATGGGAAGAAAAAAAGTATGGAGAAGGCTTGGAACGGCTCATGATCCAAAGCATACCACATCATCTGTAAAACATGGTGGAGGCAGTGTGATGGCATGGGCATGCATGGCTTCCAATGGCACTGGGTCACTAGTGTTTATTGATGATGTGACAGACAGAAGCAGCCAGATGAATTCTGAAGTGTATAGGGATATATTATCTGCTCAGATTCAGCCAAATTCAGTGTTGATTGGATGGCGCTTCACTTTACAGATGGACAATGACCCAAAACATACTGCAAAAGCACCTCAGGAGTTTTTTAAGGCAAAGAAGTAGAATATTCTGCAAGGGCCAAGTCAATCACCTGATCTCAACCCGATCAAGTATGCATTTCACTTGTTGAGAACAAAACTTAAGGCAGAAAGACCCATGAACAAACAACAACTGAATACAGCTGCAGTAAAGGCCTGACAAAGCATCACAAAGGAGGAAACCCAGCGTTTGATGATGTCCATGCATTCAAGACTTCAAACAGTCATTTCCTGTAAAGGGTTCTCGACAAATTATTAAAAATGAACATTTTATTTATGATTGTGTTATTTTGTCCAATTACATTTGAGCCCTTGAAATAAGGGGGCTGTGTATGAAAATGGTTGCAGTTTCCTAAACTTTTCATACAATATTTTTTGTCAACCCCTTGAATTAAAACTGAAAGTCGGCATTTCAATTGCATCTCAGTTGTTTCATTTCATATCCTTTGTGGTCGTGTACAGAGCCAAAATTTATGAAAATTTGTGTTAGTGTCAAAATATTTCCGGAACTAAATGTAAATTAAGTAATTTGTCCTGATTTTTAATGAGGACTATAATCCATATTTCATATGTCTTTCTCTTACATCCTTTATGGAACACAAGAACCAGCCTTCTCTCTTCCAGAGGGCAGGGTACTTAAAAAAAGAAAGGATCTTTGAGGTGGAAACCCACTCCTCTTCCTCCAGCTTAACCCCCTGCCTTTCCATATTCAAGTAGGCTCTCAAGCAAGAGAAGAAAGCCAGCACTGCTCAGAATTCAGGTCTACCTTTTATTTTTCACCTTAGATATGGGGCTGTTTAATCCCCCATTAGACTTGTTCCCATTAACTGGCTTTCCTGGAGAAAGATTTCTCAGTTCACATTAGTATTTCTGGACAATTCCCCTGTGGAGGTTGACTTTATGACAATTCTGTTTATCATTGTTTAACTGGAATTCTTGCCTAAATTGCAGTCAATCCTTTGTCATGATGTTCTCCCATTTTATCCTATGTCTGAATGGTGGCTGCTTCTGTTTCTTAAAAGACCTAACCCTTTTTAGGGTTTGTTTTCCCATTTGAAAGCTAATTTGTGACTTAACCTTTCTTCTGCTAATTATTTTTATTGCAACTACATATCTATGCTTTGACTATATGTTTCTACTGGTTTTTGGTAACTTTAGTTAATTTTCATTTGACCTTTTGGGTGCCAGAGAGGTATGCAACGCATTGCTATGCTTTGCGTACCCCTCTGGCACTCAAGGTGTTACATTTTAGGTACGCGACCCCTTTATGAACTGGAGCCCACGTGGTGGCCATCTTTGTTTCATAGGGATGCATGGGATCACATGCACCCGCTTTTGGCACAAGGGTTACCATGGGCTCAGTCTCCCATCACTGACCATGCTCTATCACATGGTCAGCATGGATTAAGTTCATATAGATTGATTCTGCTGCGTTTTGTGACTGGGGAGCCACCATTTGTTTAGTATTGACAATGCATAGGGAAACTACATTTGCCAGGCTTTTTTTCTGATTGGATAGGGAAACTACATTTCCCAGGCTTTTTTTCTGATTGGATAGGTTACTATCTTACGCTTCTTTTGTCTATAATACACAGAGGCTGATTCTCCTTCTCTCTCTTACGCAGTTCAGCCTCTTCAGTTAGATGGGGGTCTTTTCTAGGGTTTTATTTTTTATTTACACTTTGGAATACTTTGTCCTAGTGTTAAGGTTGTTTTCTCTTGGCATGACTGATCTCGAGGGAAACATGGTGGAAACCTTAAGTTTCAGGGGCCACCTTAACTCCTTTAGCTCATTATTCCTCATGTTCCACTGGGCTTCCAAGGGAATATTCTGGATACCTATGTCTTGCCTGTATAATGTTGCCCCTACTACCCCTCCGAGGCCCTCCAGCACTGAATAATTGCCAGCTTTGGTTAAAACCCTGATGCCCTCTGTTGCATCCATTTCTTCATCCATCCAAAGGATTCTCCAATCATGGCTACCCATGCCCTCCATCAGACACATTGATCCCATCTTCAGGTGGCACTTTCATCTAGTTAGGGACTCCTCTGATAATGTAGATACATAGGAAGAAGATATGGATCCTCAAAGGATAAGGAAGAATCCTTATGCGGCTCACCCTTACACCTCAGCAGAGGGACTCATCCGAGCGGTGTCGAAGACCCTTTAGGTCCCTGAGGCCTCTTATCTGGAGTTTCCCTCACTGAACATCTTCCAGAGTTGCAAAAGAGACTTCCAAATCTTTCTTCCCAACTGTACCTTAAATGGGGTTTTTCTGGTTTGATGGAAGACACAGAAAAGAGACTTTTCCTTAATAAGCATATTTCCAAATTAAACCTATTTTCTGCTGAGGCTCTAACCCAGTAGGCTTCTGCACCTGTGACTGATCTTCCTATTTTGTGTATAACCAAAAATATAGCTCTTCTATTGACTGATGCTGCAGTCCTTAAGGGCTTCCAAATGCCTTGATTCTTCATTACAGGGTAACATTGTTGCCATTGTGGCAGCTTTGCTACCCATCTTTGTTTCAGCTTGTATCAATAGAGGGATAGCCAACTCTCAGATGCCACCCATCTTGATGCTCCTAAGGAGGAACTCCTGGTTATTCTTGGCAACATATACCTCTCTGAAGTGACCTTTGATACCACCAGATCCTCAGGTAAGTCCTCAGCATTATCTGTTTGTTGTTCATCATACTTTGAGTAACAATTTTTTCCAAAAGATCCTTAGTTGCTCTTGCTTTTGTAGGCAAGCATCTTTTAGGCTTGACTTGGGTAAGGTCAAGTGATGCCACTGGAGACAAGAGAAAAGGTTTCAACTCTCACAGACCTCCCAGGCCCAACCTGCCCCAAGGTCCAAGCATGCTTTGCAGAACAAGAAATCTGCTTAGAAGCCTAAGGCTGGCAGGCCCACTTCCACATGACTCGTGGCAGCATGGTCCATCCCTCCCTGTAGGAGGTTCTCTTAGTCTCTTACAATAAAACTGGGCATCTTTTCTGATGGACTAGTGTGTTTTGCAAGTCATTTCGGAAAGGTACTGCATACACTCATGGACCCTTCCACCTCACCATTTCTTTTTCTCCAGAGTTCCTCGGCATCAAGATTGAGCTTGTCTGTTCATAGATGTCGTTTTATCTCTGTTCGGCAAACAGGTTCTAGTTCCTGTCCATGCCCAAGAACGCTTCTCAGGCTTTTACTCCAAATTTTTTTTGTCCCCAAAAGGGATGGCAGCTGCTGTCCTATTCTGGATTTCAGCCATTACTTGGAAGCCACTAGAGTGAAGGTGGAATCCCTGAGATCTATTATGCAGTGTACCCAGGAGAGTACCTAGCACCTCTAGATCTTTAGGACGCTTACCTTCACATTCCAATTCATCCAGACCACCAGCATTTCCTTTACTTCCCCTCTGAGTGCAGTCAATATCAATTCCCTTTTTGGCCTAGTGTCACGAAGATCATGGGAGCTCTGCCTGCCTATGTCCCCACCCAAGGGATTTCCTTAACACCTTACTTGAACATCTTGTTGATAAACCCTCCCCTCTGAGGCCATTCTGTTCTCATACATTAGAGAATGTGTTCTTGGAGCACCATGGTTGGGCACTCAGTCTCAAGAAGTCCTCTCTGGTGGCTTCTCAGATATTTCTTGGACATGAGATTCAATACCCTTCAAAGTAGAGTGTTTCTGCAAGACGAGAAGATCCAGATTCTGTCCTGTGATGTGTCCCAAGCTCTGTCCTGGCTTTTTGTGATAAGGAACTATATTAAAATACTGGGATGTCTAGTTCACACCCTGGAAGCAGTCCCTTATGCTTAATTCCAAACAAGGGTGTTTCAGGTAGTAGAGACCACATTCCCACCTGACATATCCAATATATCTGTCCCCATGGATGAGGCAAGACCTGCACGCCTTTGTAACACTAGATTGGACCTTGGAGAGGCTAGGGAACAACCCTGGGTCCCCTAGCAGTTTGCTTGACCAGTGAGGAGAGTCTCCTTTTGATCAACATACTGGAAATCCAAGTCCTTTGCCTGGCACATCTTCACTGTTCCCTGATACTGTTGGGAACTCCAGTGAGGATCCAGTCAGACCAGGAAGAATACATTGAGATTGTCTCTCATTTTCAAGTATGTCCTGGACTCATTTTTATGTACCCTCAGAAGGGTGAAAGGCTGAGCAGAGCTTCTGCCAGATAGGAACAGGATCTTCACGTGATGGATGTGGTTTGGTGCTTTCAGTGTTATGTGCCTCACACACACAGCCTTTTAGAAAGGGAGATTCCATCTTTGCCATTCCTGAAGGCCCTAGAATGGGTCAGGCTTCACCTAAGACCCTATATCTTCTTGGATCAAGGCTACCATACAGCTAGCTTATGTGTTGTAAAGCGCTGCGTACACTTATGGCGCTATATAAATAAATTTATTCATTAATTCATGTGGTCAGAAAGAAACCTGTTTCTTTCAGAGTTGCGGAGCACTGTACCAGATCTGTGAGCACCCTCTGGGCCTCCTGTACAGAACAGCTGTGTGTGGCATCATGGTCATCCATGCACACATTAACTAAATGCAACTGTGTCAATGTCCTGGCTTCATATGAGGTCCTTTTTGCCTATTTAAAGGGATAGTAATGTTTCACAAAAACAGCAGCTACAATTAATCTTCATAGTATTTAGGCCATGGAGAGTGTTATTTCAATACTGTCAGAGTTGTAGTTCAAGAGTAATTGAATGATAAAGTATCCCCCTCCCGCCCCTTATACTGATGTAACACTGCTCACTTCAAAGCAGCAAGACTGTCCAGATAGATCTCAGAAAGGGACAATCTTCAATTAGCATAAGGGAAAAAAAACTGTCAAGGGGAGCAGGGTTTTCCTTATGTTCACAGTAAGAAGATTGTCCCATGATGTGAGCTGTCTGGTCTCAAGACCAGACTCCACATCTGATGGGAGGTGGCTTACACTAGGTAAAAGGGGCTGGAGGGGGATAATTTATCATTCAGTTACTCTTGAACTACAACACTGACAGTATTGAAATAACACTCTCTATGGTTCAAATACAATGAAGATTAACTGGAGCTGCTGTTTTTGTGAAACATTACTATCACTTTAAGGAGTCTCTTCCTTTTTTCCAACCTATTCAGTAGTTTTTGAGCCTTATTGGATATTGTTTGGTTGGTTGTTCTGCTAGTTTGGTGTCTTGTACCACCAGCTTTTTATATAATGCCAGTTTAGTTCCATAGAATGCTGATCTTCTGTGGGGAGGAGGGTCCCTTCCACCATGCTTTTTCTTTCCCAGGGATCTTAGTGGTTGCATTGGTATATCCCCATGGTTCCTGTTCTCTCATATAGGAAATGAGCTCACTAAATCCTATTTTCTTTTACCTTTAAATCCTTTACTCTTAGTCCATATGGAACACAGGACTCCTGCCCAGGTAAGGAAACACAAGTTGGAAAAGTCCTCTTTGGGTCTTTGTTCAGGGTCCTTTCTTCTGTGTTGTGTGTTTTTCTGGTGCCACTTTCCTATATGTAAATCAGGAGGCAGTGGGTAAAGCAGGTATAAGAGCGTCTTCGCCTCAAAGGCCCTGCCCTGCTGTGTGGAGGAGGGGAGCCTTACCCCATGATCCCTGTGTTTAGTATGAACTAAGAGAAAGGGTTTTAACAATAAATGATGACCTTTCTGAAATTGCATTTAATAATCTCTTCTTTTTTTTTTTTTTAAATAACATTTTTCCATTTCATTCTTCGTAGGATTTAAAGTCCCTGCTTATATAAATAGTATGTTGCATACCCCTCTGATCCTTAAAGGGGATCTCTCACATAGATATAAGTAATACTCATTAGTTAGAACATTTAGTGAAAACACTTAAAACGTTGTTCATTTAAAAAAAAAAAAAAAAAAAAAAGTTATCCTCGCAAAACTTAATGTTTAAAAAGTGCCCGGCAGCCTACTTCCATCTTGCAGTACTGCCTCTGCTCCCGTCCCACTACCCAGCATCATCCGATAAGGGATGCTTTCTTTCTCTAAGCTGGAGCGATCTCACTGGTAGAGATCGATATCTAGCCAATGAGATCGCTCCAGCTTAGAGACAGACAGCCTCCGTCATCAGAGGAGGGAGGGGAACAGAGGCAGTTCGGCAAGCAGATAGAGGGTTTTTTTTTTTTTTGTTTTTTTTTAAATGAACAACGTTTTAAATGTTTTCCCTAAATGCTCTAACTAATGAGCATTACTTATATCTATGTGAGAGATCCACTTTAAAGGGGTAAGAACTGGGTAATAGCCACCTGTATCTTAATCTTTGTTACTGTTGCCTTTTCATCAGGGGTTATTCCAAAAGCGGATTCCAATAAACAAGTTTTGGATAAACTACAAGTGGAGCGCGAGAGGGGAATCACAGTGAAAGCCCAGACTGCATCCCTTTTTTACACTTTTGAAGGAAAAAAATATCTTCTAAACCTGATAGACACACCAGTAAGTTCACTGCTAAAGAGAATAAAATCTAATTCTTTCTTTTTTCCTCTTTCTTTTGCTCACTGCAATGTTGTTGCATTTTTGTAAGAGATTCAATTCTGGACCAAACCAACTGCACCAGAGTGGACAAATAGATATTCCTAAAACGCTTATTAAAGTAAATTGTATAGCAATGCATTTGGGATCTACCTAGCATTCAAGGGGTACAAAACAACAAAATCAGTGGTAATTTTTGTCCCCCTATGGTGCAGTTGGTTTGCTCCAGAATTTCACCTTCTGTTTCCTAAATAAATACTTTATGATCCAGATATATCTCTATAGGGTAAAAAAACCCCGCACATTTCTTATATATATATATATTTTATGGTACCAATGTTATTTCCTGTGAACTTTCCTTGCAAGTAGTATAAATGACAGATTTATCTGTCTCTTTCAATCCATTTCCATGTCTGGGGAATTTAGAGTTTTTTTTTATTTTACTATTATAACTGTTTCCATTCTACACATATCCAATTGATTTCAGTGGTAGAGTTGTGCTATAGAACTAACATGCCACTGTAAGAGAAAGTATTGTATCCTTTCTTGCTTTGCCTTCGATTGATAATACACTGATATGCGCAATTTAATGATTGTTTCTTACTGTGCTGTATGCCTGTTTTATATGTATTTTCCAGGGCCACGTAGATTTTAGCTATGAAGTATCTAGATCCCTATCCGCTTGTCAAGGTGTGCTGCTTGTCGTTGATGCGAATGAGGTAATTAAAGCGTTACTTTAAGTTACAAGTACACTATAGAAAATACATATTTCTCTGCCATCCAGTACAGGTTCCTGGTAACTTTGGGGTAGGCGATCAGCCCCTTTAAGTAGGTAGGAACAAGTCTGAGAAGTGACTGCTGGGTGGTGCCTACCTCCTCTCCTTAGCTTTCAGCTAGCCAATCCCCTTCTAGTAAGATTTGTTCCTTGGTCAATACACAAAGCAAGAGAACAGTTCTGCTATAGTTTTAGTTTTTTATTATTTTATGTTAGATATGGGATACCACTATTAGGTGGATTACCATCACAGGTGCTTTTGTGGAGCTAAGCCCTGGGGGGAAAGTCTTGGCTGCAAGTTCTTTCCCCAGGAGTTGCCCACTGAGGCTTTTTCTTGATATATGGTAATCTGAGGACAGAAGATCTGCTGAAAAATGTGAGCACCCTTTGAGTGCTGAGGTCCACATGTCACATGCTTCCCCTCCGCACAGGGGTCTCATTTGGAGTTCCGATTACATACGCATGCACTCATTGGGTTTATCTGTATGTCTGTGGGGTGTTTGGAGCAAGTTTCTCTGGTAACTTAACCCTTTTGCTGCTGATTAGCATCTTTTAGGTGCATTGTGGACACTTTCCCTACTAGGACCAGTAATTATTGGGTCTGCTGACTTGTTTTGAGTGGTTTTACATTTTGGTATTCATCTTGTTAATTTGAGTTCCGCGTCTTTAAGGTGCATGTTTACCGCATAGACGCCGTTGCTCCATTCACTTCTATGGGACTTTACAGTTTGGGACATACTCCACGTAGCGAGGTCAGAGATGTCTCATTTGGTTGGTCTGCCCTTGCTCTGTTCGATCAACGTTCTGGGCATGTTGGGGGCTCTGGGGGCTTCGGGCACTGTTGGGGTACTTTTTTCAGTGAAACTACAGTTCCCATGAGAGCTTGCTTTGTGAGCTCATTTCTGATTAGCTCCCGCAGTGGCATTTTGTTCATTCGCTGATTGAGTATCCTACGCAGGACTTAGACTCCTTCTCTCCTCAACAGTTTAACCCTTCACCTACCAGATAAGTCTAATTTAGCGCTTCTGGGGTTATTTTATTCATCATACACACTATTTTGTGGGTGTTTCTGATACTTTGATCGTTTGACTGTAGTTCTGGGGGTTCTTCCAACTTAATAATTTAAAGACTTTTCCTTGTGGTGTTCATCCTTATGCTTACCTTGAAAACAGTTTTCCTGATGACTAGAGAAAAGAATGTCATGCTTTTCTCTATGCCTATGTGGTTCTTTGAATTAGCCTAGTATTTCCTGCAGTAGGTTATACGGTATCTGTCTGAACAGAGCATTGCTACTCTTTTTTACTTTGCCTTTAACCTGCATCTTTGGAGGAAAATGAGCTACTCATATTGAACTTTGTTCAGTGTGTCGGGCACTGCGTGCAACAGACTGTTCTTCCGTGCCCCAGATGCCCTTTTGGTATTAAAGGGGGGGTCTGGAAAGTGGTTATAAAGCATCCGACAGCCTTGTCGTCTTGGTGTTCAAACTATGTTTACTGTGAGGAGTTGATTCTCTTTCGGATCATCGCTTGCTCTTAGTTCATGGGTTATGCAGTGCATCCCTCCCATAGAAAACTAACCTTGATCTAGAAGGGGTGTCCTGCAAATCCTTGGCTTCTCAGGAATGATGGCTCCATTCTTGGTTCTACTTTTTGAGGCTGACCTGGGCCTCATTTTTCTATATGTAAACTGAAGGTAGGTGGATCTGATAGGGAGTCTATCTCTTTTTTTTTTTTTTTTTTTTTTTTTTTTGTTTCTGAAAGTGACCTTCCTGGAAGGACAAAAGGCAGTCCAGTTTGAACAAGAAGATATGTATCTTGTGTGATAATCTGATATGAAAAAGATTGTAGCATCACATTTATTAATAAACACAAAAGAGAGAAGCGCACACGATCTGAGTGTAGACTGTAATGTCAATATATGGAATCCTCCACCAGATAATCACCTGTGAGCTCACAAGATGTCTACTCACGTTTCCATGAGGCTATACCGGCCTCTCAGTGAATAAGCCTCCACTGGATCACCCCCAGTGCGGGTATCTGTATCACTCCTGTTCCAGATCTTTCCACCGGTCTTCCCAATATCTCCCAATATTCCTCCTCACCCAGAGTAGATGGAGATGGTATAATACTCCTCAGGATTCAAAGACTCCAACTAATACTCTATATCTAATGAGGACTAATGTTTGTACAAAAAGGAAGGGGAAGACTATATGGAGTGATACAGTCCCAAAAACACAATAACTGTGGGCCACTCACCCTACGCGTTGCGTGATATATTATAGACCCCTGAGGAAGTGATAATATATCACGCAACGCGTAGGGTGAGAGTATTGTTTTATCTCTTTTGGAGATTATTTTATACTGATTATATTCTTTTTATAGTATTCAGTATATGTACATGCACATATATGTGTGTTTTATGTGATTTATTTTTTATAATAAATGTATATTTTTATGGAGAACCATTTGATCTAGTGTGTGGTTCCTATTTCATTAGTGGCCCACAGTTATTGTGTTTTTGGGACTGTATCACTCCATATAGTCTTCCCCTTCCTTTTTGTACAAACGTTAGTCCTCATTAGATATAGAGTATTAGTTGGAGTCTTTGAATCCTGAGGAGTATTATACCATCTCCATCTACTCTGGGTGAGGAGGAATATTGGGAGATATTGGGAAGACCGGTGGAAAGATCTGGAACAGGAGTGATACAGATACCCGCACTGGGGGTGATCCAGTGGAGGCTTATTCACTGAGAGGCCGGTATAGCCTCATGGAAACGTGAGTAGACATCTTGTGAGCTCACAGGTGATTATCTGGTGGAGGATTCCATATATTGACATTACAGTCTACACTCAGATCGTGTGCGCTTCTCTCTTTTGTGTTTTTTGTCTACATGTATTGAAAGTCGAATACCAGCGACTGATGTTGGGAGGCGGCACCGTGAAAGTAGAAGTGAAAAGAGATTTTTGAAGAAGGCTGGACTAGAGACTTTGGGTTTATTTTGTTTTATTTCATTTATTTTATTTATATTCATTTTTATTTTTTCCCTTTTTAAGGGTTTTTTATATATATTTTAAATATTATATATTGTTTATTTTCACTACAATATTGTGGTTGTATATTCAAAGTAGAGACCTCTCAATAGTGAGCGCTGATATATTTAGAATTGTTTTTCACATTTATTAATACAGTAACATATCTGATTGAAAGTGAAATTGATTAATAAAGAAGTGGTCAATGCTTAAAGTAAGAAGATATAATTGGGATATACAAATATTGTTTTTGAGTTTTGATGTTTTTATTTTTGATTTTTTTATGATCGTTCATTATGTATTTTTTTCTTATTTTTGCATATAAAGGCAATGTTATATTAGGGGATAAATCGTTGGTATTTTGTGTGTTGTGCATCTTCTGATTAATGATGCTCAGGAATGGTGACTATTAGGCATTCAAAATTCTGGGGTAGAAGGGTTTAATTTGCCTATATCCATCCAGAGACAGGGGTTGGTTTTCCATACCATAGTGGTGGCCCTTTTTATGGTCCATGCTCTGTGGAGAGGAAACTATTTGCCATTGAGTAGGAGGAAGGTGGACAGCTTGGCTACTTTAACCCGGAACAGAAAGCCATAGCCACGAAGGGTGTGCACCAGTAGAAGGCTAGGGGTACGTTTTAGATCTATAATATTGGTTTCCGCAGCATACTAACATTGCTTATAGTTCTGTTTGTTTTTAAGAGTATATACTGGAATTACGACATCACTGACACCTAATGGTGTGTGTTGATGTCACTATTATTTCCAACATTTATAGGAACTGTTTAATTGTTTAATTAGAGATTATTTATATTGAAAGGTGTCTGACTTTAGTTTCATATTTCTACAGTAAAGGCGGATGTTCATTTAAATTTATTTCTATTGGTTGTTCATTTTTTTAGCGATCTCAAGTAATAAATCTTTGTACGAAGTAAAGAGATTCTTGGTGTTGTCATTTATAATCACTGGTGGAAGCACCGAAATATAATTTTATCATTTTTTTGTATTCTCAAGATCCAGGAGTAGGGAACTTTTTTCTGGCTGCAGTCACAGAGTGATATAACTCTTCTTACATATATCGGCGCCCTTTATACGTTTCCTTCATTTATTTTATTGAATTGCACTGCTGGTATGTTATCTCGTATAAGGATAAATTGTGTTTTAAAGATGTTCTTTATGCTGCAAAACACACACATTCAATCTCTTAATTGAAAATTCTGCTGAATTCACAACAAAAAGTAAAACTTTATCATTTTTTAAACTACCGCCATTTGGTTATAATTTAAAATAACACTTTATGGGAAGTTATTTGCCAGTTCACCAAGTTTGATAAAGCAATGCATTTAGATGTTTCAATATGAATGTGTTTTTTTTTTTAGGGTATTCAAGCGCAGACAGTGGCAAACTTTTTTCTAGCCTTTGAAGCACAGCTTTCAATTATTCCTGTTATAAACAAGGTAAATGGCATAGACAACAATGTCCATGATCAAACAAAGGCTCTTTTGAACAAGACAAAAGAGGAGAAATGCTGGAGCTCACCAACTGCCTATCAGGGGAAAAATACAAAACTCTCAGTGATTTTTAAAGTATTATTTTAACCCCTTTACTTCTAGTGAGCTCTCAGTACATTGTTTTGCAAATACATTAGAAACATTCAAGAGATTAAAAGCACCATTTAAAGTGGAACCATCACCTAAAACCAAAGTTTTACCATGCGTTTTAATGTTTAACCCGACATTAGTGCTGTGTGTTGTGTTCTTCAAGTCGCCTGGTAGTGGAAATATTTGCCCTGCAAAATCGGGCGCTTCCGTGTTCTGAGGGACTCCATGACGTCTCAGGACTTCCCAGCTGCCCCCGGGAGCACATTAACGCTCTTCTTCAAAGCTGGATTTTTGTGATGTAGCGTTACAGCAAACTCCGTTTACAATGCTACTGAGGCAGCCTCAGAAGTGGAAGTGCACGATTTTGCAGGGCAAATATCTCCACTACCAGGCGACTTGAAGAACACACACACACACACACACACACACACACACACACACACACACACACACACATAGCACTAATGTCAGGTTAAACATGAAAACGCATGGTAAAACTTTGGTTTTAGGTGATAGTTCCGCTTTAAATCAATGTGGAGTTATATTTGTTCCCAATGTGCAGGTGGCTTTCTCCAGAATTAATTTTTTTTTTCTTTCTTGCAAAATGCCCTATTTGAGCAATTCCTGAAATGGAGGCCATGCCCCCCCCCCCCCCCCCTGCAGGATGTGGTCTAGTTGCAGTGCAACATGATGGTATCCATTTTATTAAAAATAATTGGAAATTTGGGAAAAGCTGGTTCAGGTTGTATGTTTCATATAATGTTTGTTTTTTTTAAATAAATGTCTGCACCACAGAAAACTTATAATAAGTTGGTTTTTTCAAAATATCCTATATAATAATTCGCTAGGTTGTTTGTCACGATGCAGTCATGCACAGTAGAGATTACCTGTGTTCGGGCAGTCTCTACTGTGCACAACTGCATCGCGTGAGTTAGGTAACGCAAGACTGCATTGTGTGTAGCAGTGAGGTAGCAGTCTCTTAACCCTTTGAGTGCCAGAGGGGTACACAACGCATTTCAAAGCAATGCGATGCATATCGTTCTGGCACTCAAAGGGTTAACATTACCCGGACATTGGCCTGGCTTTTACACTAGTAACAAAATAAAATGCAAAGGGTTACATTGATTAAAAGATAAAACCGATAAGGGGGAGTCACGCAAATACTTATGGGAACCACTTTTCCACGTCTTCAGTCCAGCCTTAGAAAAGATGTGACATAATGCCTGAATTCTCATGATAAATGTGTAAAACTAAAACAACAATGCAGTACTAGATTAATAAGTCATCAAAATAGATTTTAAGGGCAAGGGAACTGATATTAACCTATATACACAAGGAAAAAGGAGCAATTGTGAAGAGGACCTAATTCAATAATAGGGAGAAATCAAATTTCCCATTGAACTCTTAACCAATTGAATCCTGGAGAGGG
Source organism: Rhinophrynus dorsalis (assembly GCA_037306005.1). Taxonomy (NCBI): domain Eukaryota; kingdom Metazoa; phylum Chordata; class Amphibia; order Anura; family Rhinophrynidae; genus Rhinophrynus; species Rhinophrynus dorsalis. The sequence goes on along the minus strand of CM074718.1, from coordinate 92,768,019 downwards.
TTTCTACACAGTTTAATCATTGGAAAGTTTAATTTGTCCTTTGGCTTGCCCCAGAATTGCCCACATCGCTGGTGCATATGGCCCTTGGTGCATTCATTAAGGCAATGTGTTGGATGAAAGTTATGTGGCATTTATGAGTCTTTTAGAGGCAAAGGGCCTTATTCATCTAGCTAATGAAGGGCAATTCTGGACCAGCTGCATCATATGGGACAAATGAAATTGCCCATTGATTTAAATGGTGCATTTAACCTTTTGAATACTAGAGAAATCCCCAACACATTGCTTCACAATGATGTATCTAGCATTCAAGGGGTTGAAAGTCCCATTGAAATCAATGTGAATTTGGATAATTTTTCTTTCCTCCTGTGGTGAAGTTGGCTTGCTCCTCATTAGTTTAGCCTTGGGCACAAAAGAAATGAAGATCAATTCTGGCCGGCTAAAGTTCCCCCCCCTCCCGGGCCAGTTCCCAGAAGTCAGCACTCTAGCTGACAACAGGAGATTCTGGTCTACAAATTGTGCTTGCAAACCAGGCATTCTTTGTAGACCGTTCAAATTAAGTATTCTTTTCTAGATAGCGTTATTTCGGCTCTGCTGAAGAGCCGCTGGCTGGACAAATGACCAGAATCTCCTGGACAGGACATGTACAACATACTGTTAATATTTCAGACAGATATAAGCCCCAAAAAGAGAGGACGTGCCCTGTAAAATCAGAACATACGTAAACCTAATGGTTCTGTTCTTTGTGCTTATATGCTAGTGGTTTCTTTATCAGACTATAGCTTTGTCAGAAAATATTTCTGTAAATGTGTGAGCCCACAAGCTATAGCCATGACAGAAAATATTAATATAAATGTGTGCCCCATAATGGAAACTTCCTAGTAATAACTCTCATGCCCACTTATCTTAATCCTGATGGAAAATCCTGATGGCCGCTATGAATCAATTTTGTGTTGATTAATTTCCCCAAAATTAATCTTTAATTAGTATTGGATATCGTGTACATGAAGTGAGACATGACTGGGGTTAGACACGATTCTTTATTGCAGGACTCAATGACCTCAAGCCCCTTCCACCTAAGTGTTCTATGTATACTTCAATGAGAGGCGTTTGTGGTTCTTGAGTCCTTCAAAAAGAATCACGTCTGCTTCCATAAAAATGTTATCCAGTGCTTCTTAGAGATGATTTTTTTGGGGATCAATCCACACAGAATTGATTGATAGGGATCATTAGGAAGGCATTTGTGTTTTAATATAAGAGCAATTCCTCTTTTTCTAGAAGAACACATTTTTAAAAAGGGGGAAAAAGATTGTGATTAGTAATTATTTCTATTTTACAGATTGATTTGAAGAATGCTGACCCAGAAAGAGTGGAGAAACAAATTGAAAAAATGTTTGACATTTCCAGAAGTGACTGCATCCGGGTATATCTATGTTTTTTTTTGTTTTGTTTTTATTTTAAACCTTTTGTTACAGGGCTTTTCCTGTCTAGTAAAATAAAAGGTACTCCATAGTGGCAGTTGTTTTTATTCAAAAGTTAAAAGAATTCAAAATTATTATGTTCTTTGTAAAAAGAGATCCAGGGAGCTTCCTTCCTTAAAGTTCAATTTGACGGAAAGTAACTCCGCAGTTATTATAACCTTCTGTGGAGAACTGTTGTCAGTGATTTACCTGTTCCACATGACAAAATTTCTGTAGCATAAAAGTATCATTTTTTTCCATTGGCAGGAAAAGCCCTACTGTAAAGTTTTTGTTTGTTTTCGGGAAGTTGGTTTACTCCAGAATTACTCTACTTCTATGTTGTACATCATCCTCTCTGTTTTCTACATATGTGTTAGAATAGCAAGATTGGGATTACATTTTAGGAATCTAGAATTAAATATTTTTTATTTATTTTCTCTTTTCAATCATTGTGGAATACCAGTACCATGGGGTAAAGTATCTTCTTGTAGAAGGCAGGGCACTTGCATACATAGTTCTCTGGAGGAGAAGACTCCCTCACACTCCACTTTACCTCCACTTAGTAAACTCTGTTTCAAAGTGTCCTGGTAGACAGCAGGGTGAAAATTTTCTCGTATTTTTGTAACTTACATGGGTCTGTTCAATGTCCCACTAGGAGGTCTAGTATTCTCTGTTCCTCCTGTAAATGGAACAGGAACAGGATTCATACTTTTCCAGACCTGGGGTCTGCTTGGGGAAGACTTTCAGAACTTTATTAGCCACTCTCCTTTCTTTTTTTCTCTTTGTACCATAGGCGCCTGAAGACTGAAGAGGACTTTATTTCAGAGTACACAGATCTAGTTAGTATGTCCTGTATATTTGTCTGTCTGGCAGCCACAATCTAGCCCCTTTATGCTACTTAATTAATATATTTCTACTATTATCCCTGGCTACTCTGATGACCCTGAGGTGGATTTCGCATCATTTATTTATTTCTCTTATCTTGGCCATGGAAGTTTTAAGAATAACCCCCGCGGTAGCTGTCTTGGTTGTGGAACTGGACGTTTCCTATGCGCCACACGTGGCACCTCCTGGCACTTTATCTTTCCCTCAAAACAGACACAAGTGTTTTTTATTCTTATTAATCTGCTTTCTTTGGGGGGGGGGGTGCTCTTTGCTATGTCTAAGCGCAGGGAGAAATGGTGACTTAGGTGACCAAGGCTTCAGGGGTTTCTACTGTAACCCTTTGTTCCTCCTGTCAGGCTAGTCTCCCCAGGAATCATACTAGTACATTGTCATTCTTCTTCTGTGGCCCCTGTGCAACAAATTCCAGACCCCTTTTCCTATGAATAGGATCCTGCATGGGTTAAAACCCTTATTTCCCAATGGTTACTATTCCAACATCTATTAATGAACCTGAAGCTTCTCATACGCCTCACGTCAAGATGGAGTTTTTACACTGTCATCATTTGCCCAAGGTTTTGGCTTCTCTGGATATAAAAGATGCCTATCTGCATATTCCTGTTCAAGCAGATCAGTATTTCCTTCTTTTGTTTTACAAGATCCTCATTTTCAGTTTGTCACCTTCCCTTTTGGGCTGGCATCTGCTCTGTACGTTTTCACAAAGGTTATGGCAACATTATCTGCCTATATTCGTTCAATTGGCACCTCACTCCCTGTCTGGAAGAACTTTTGCTAAAGGCTTCTTAAACGGAAGCCTTATGTCTTCATCTTGAAATGAGCATGTCCATACTGGAGAAGTACAGCTGGGTGATCAGTTTGAAGAAATCCTCTCCAGTTCAGTCCCAGGTCCTAGACTTTCTTTGCATGAGAATCAACATTCTTCAGGGATGGATCTTTCTGTCAGGAGACAGGGTACAGGTGTTGCAAGAGCAGGAATATCAGGCCTTAGTTATTCCATTGGAAAAATGTGGGAATACATCATCTTCCAGCTATCATGGCTATTCACGAGTACAGGCTTCAGGAAGAATTTAGTCTTAGCACTATCAGCTTCTAGTTTTCTACTGAATCTACTCTTTTTGAATAGACTCCTCCATGAGACTTAAAGCTGGTCCTGGGAGTTCTTCTGAAGGGTAATTTTGAGCCTTTGGCTTCTCTATCTCTTTATTATGTTACACTCAACATGGCTTTGATGCTTTGGATTTTGTCTTCTGGCGCAAGGTCAAACTTCAGGCTTTGTCTTGTAGGCCCTCCTTTCTATGTTTTTTTTCTGCAGATAGAGTGTTTCTGTGGACTCATTTTTGGGCTCTTCCTATAGTAGTTTCTGACCTCATATTGATTAGGAAATTGTTCTTCCTTCTCTTTGCCCATCTTGTCTTACAGACTGAAGCAGGAGTTTCACTGCTTGGATATAAGAAATATTATGTTTGCATGGAACCTTTCTGTAAATCAGATTCACTTTTAGTTATCCCAGAGGGCTCACACGTGGGCTAAGAGGCATCTAAGATGACTGTGCTTCTTGGATCAAGGCAACCATTTGCCAAGCCTAAATCCTTAGGAAAAATCATATGCCCTTTAGGGTCACCACATGCCATGGTGCATATGTAAAAGCCTTTTGTCATTCCTTCTAGCAACTTTATTTGCTGTTTCTTGGTTGGGTGTGTTGGTGTCCATTGACCCCTGAGGTTTGTATGTCATCTGGATCTCTGAGGCTGTTTTCCATTTTGAACATTTTTATCTATCTTCCTGGAGACCTGGTGGGATATTTCTGGTATCTCTCCTCATAGTTCCTGTGTTCCACAATGGACAATAGGAAATGGAATTTTCATGTAATTTCTAAAATTATTTTCTTAGTCCTTATGGAACACAGGACATCCTTCCCAGAGGAGAAAGAGGTTGTCCTACGTTTTCTTCTGTCTTGGCTAAACTTTGAAACTGAGCTCACTAGGTGAAGGTAAAGTGGAGCTGGAATAAAATCTCCACCTCCAGGGAACACTTCATGCAAGTACATACCTTCTAGAGGAAGCTACTTTACCCCATGATTCCTGTATTCGACAAGGACTAAGAGAAAAGGATTTATCTGCAAGTACACAAAGATCCCCTTACAGATACTAGTTTTGATAAAATGTACCTTATGACATTTCAAATGTTGGTTTTCACTTAAGGTCGGTCTGCTAATGTATGTGTATATAATATAAAATTATGTCTGTCTATGTCCAGAAAAAGGCACTCTGGAATTGAGATCAGTACAAAAAAATTTACATTTATTGTGAGGTCAGTGTTCACTGGCACCTTTATTGTATTATATATACTAGCAGTTGTTGCTCGGCTTCCCCCATTTGGTGAACCCTTGTCATTTTGTTAATCTTTGAGTGCCAGAGAGGTAGCCAATGCATTGCTTTACAATGCATTTGATAACTCTTTGCCACTCAAAGGCAGACCTCATGGTGGGGCATCAGGACTATCCTGATGCACCTTCAGCTATTGATCTCCCAGCAGATTCGGCTGGGAGATCAATGGAGGTGAGGCATGGTAGCGAGGGCTCCCCTGCTTCCATCCTACCCATACTATCAGGTAGAAGTGTGTGTGGGCGGGGTATCGGGGAATGCTTTCAAGTCAATGAGGGAAAGCTACCTGGTAGTATGGGTAGGATGGAAGCAGGGGAGCTCTCTTGCTTCCCTGAGTCTCTTCTATTGGTCTTCCTGCTGAATCGCTGGGAGATCAGCTGGAGGGGCATCAGGAGGGGTCCTGATACCCCACCATGAGATCTTACCTTTTTTTTTTTTTTAATATATACTTTTTTTTCAGCTACTTTTTTTTATGCAGTGTTTGGTTGAGGAGTCAGGGGGCTTCACTGGGTAAGCAGTGGTTGGTTGAGGAGGCAGGGAACGAGGCTAAGCTACAGAGGTTGGTTAAGGAGACATGGGGCTCCTCCTGACAGTGATCCAGAATCCCTTACATAGAATTATATATAATACTAGTAAAAAATCCTGTGTACATGGGGCACAGTGCCGGCCGGTCGTGGTGCAGTCATGCCCAGTAGAGACCAGAGGTCTGACTTCGAAGCTCCCAGCTCTGTATCAGCCTTGTCACAGGCAGTCTCTCCTGCGCATGACTGCATCACACGCAGCAGTCTCTACTGCGTATGACTGCATTGTTACAAACTTTTTAGCAAATTATTATATAGGATATATGTGTATGTATGTAATATAATGTGTGTATTGTATATACCCTCCAGTCCATAAGTATTTGTACAGTGACATGTCTTAACTAAACTTTGAAACTGAGCTCACTAGGTGAGAGTAAAGTGGAGCTGGAATGAAATCGCCACCTCCAGGGATCTCTGCATGCAAGTACATACCTTCTAGAGGAGATCCATAAGTATTTGTACAGTGACACACTTTTTTTTTATTATATACTCTAGCACATTTGATTTGAAATGAAACGGTGGCCAAGATGATTGGGTGCAGACAATCAGCTTTAATAGAGAGAATTTACATCTATAGACCGTTAACCTGTAGGAACTGCAGCCTCTAATTTAGGAGACCAAAAGTAATTGGACAAATTACAATATTAAACAAAGCTGTCATATTTAATATATTGTGTGTCCTTTGCATTTGATGACTGCCTGTAGTCTGTGACCCACAGGCCTCACCAGATACTTGGTATCTTCCCTGTCGATGCAGTACAGGCCAGGCAAAGAGACTGTCTTCAGTTCCTGATTTTTTGGGGGCATTTTCTCCTTCTCTTTGTTTGCTTTAGTAATATGTTTGAGGTCATTATCCTGCTGCCAGGTGGTGCCTTCCAATTAGTTTTGAAGCATTTGGTTTGATCTGAGCAGATAAAATATTTCTGTACACTTTAGAATTTATCCTGCTGCTGCCATTAGCAGTCTGTCAGAGTCAAAAGGAGGTTAGTACAGTACCCTCCGGAAGTCGCTAGTGTGCACAGAGTTGGGTGCATTGCTAGAGAGAGAGTAGTAACCATGGGAAGGTTTGTCCTGCTGGCTGCGAGACCCCAGAATGTTTGGTTCCTGTTGAGCCATGATCCAAACAGGATAAACTTTCCTTCAGACCAGGGATTCAGGGGGGTACTGAAGAGAGATCCTAATAAGCAGAAGGAACATCCAGTCAAGAGGAGTGGAAGAGATGAAGAAAATACCTAGGTAGATGCTGGAATCAGCAGGCTGATGAGCTGAAGTGCTTAGTGCTGGACAGATGAACAAAATGCTGTACAGACGCTGGACTCAACTGACAGAATAACTCAATAGTAAGGCAGTCAAAAATAGCAGGGGGTCACACCAGTAAATTGTACAGAAAACCAGTGAGGTGCCAAAGGATCTAGCTGAAAGGGTGCCTGCAATTGAAGTCAAAGACCAGCGAAGAACCAGGAAAATTACCGACGGAGACCAGAAGCAAAGTAACACCTGTGCATTGTTGATTTTGGCACATCTAATGTTTTGGCTATGTCACCGATCGATGTGTTCAGATTTTTCATCCTCATCATGGCCTGCTTTGCTGGCATTTGATATTTCTTTGTTCCAGCAAATGACTCCAAAAGCAAGTGCCACGCCTAGAATGACATCTAAACTTTTTGTTAGCTCTCTTGTGCATGAACTAATGAGGCAACAGCACAACTGGCCAAGACACAGCTGCTCAGCCAATTGTCCAGTACTACTGTTCTCATAAAATGGAGGGACTATGTATAAAAATGGTGGTCATTTTTACAGGGTTCAGTGTTTATTAATTTAAATGCCCTCACAGTCATTGTTTCATTTCAAATCCAGTGTTCTGTAGTATGGCGCCAAAACAACAAAACGTGTGTCACTTTCCAGATTCTTACGGACTGCACTATATAAACACACATTTTTATATATATATATATATATATATATATATATATATATATATATATATATAATATATATTGTGTGTATGTGTGTACGTATATCTCTTGTGTACGTATATCTCTCTCTATATATGTGTGTGTGTGTGTGTGTGTGTGTGTGTGTGTGTGTGTGTATCATATCCCCTTTTGAGTGTGTTACTATTCCTTTAAGTTTTTTAATTTTGAAATCTAACATTCCTGAGAAGCTATATGCATAGAGTTAGGATTACTTTTCAAAACTACATATATTATCAGACATTGTATAGCTACTTCATTTTCTATTCCCTGACATGTAGCAACCCCAATTTTGTGTCTGTGCCAATCTGCCTTCCGAAGGGCATCTGCTATTTCTTAGGGCTAGGTGAGTTTTTTCAAAATCCTATCTTTATAATAATCTTTCAAACTTTCCCAGTGAGTTAAGGAGATTAACACCTCTGTTCCAGGTGAGAGAGAATCTGTTAAATACAAGATAGTTTTTGCCAAAGTGGTTAGATATATACCCACTGTCCTAGCTAAAAGGTGAGGAGCCCTCTATCAGATGAGCGGTATTTATTTAGGCATTGCTAAAATATACATTGCACTAAAAGGGGGCACAGGAAACAGAAGCTTACCTGGCATCTACAGAAAGTTTGCATGACGGCTGTTTCACATGTGCTGTATAATTAAATTGACCTTGTATATTCATAAATATGACTTTCAATTTTCCATTAGATATCTGCTAAATTTGGAACAAATGTGGAACGAGTTCTTCAAGAAGTTATTAAAAAAATTCCACCGTGAGTACAGTATGTATGATTTTATGTACTTCTGCTTTTCATCTTGTTTTTTTATATATCTATATATATATATATATAATAGATAGATATAGATATAATTTTAAAGGGGAGCTATCCCGTTCAGACACGTTGCATATTGAATGTACAGTACACATGGATGCGCTTTGTACAAATATATGAATGCCTTTAGGCATTATCTCTATCATCCATCGGGGAACAGAGACCATGAGGATAAGTAGTTACCACAAGGAGACAGAGCACTTGCAGACAAAAGCTATATGGAGGTTGGTACTCTCTCGAAGCTCTACTTAACTCCCACCCAGAAGTAGCATCAGTTTTTGTGCAAGGCACTTCTGTTTCTTTCTTTTTTTTTTTGTTCGTTTTTTTGCTTATACTTTGATCTTTTTTTTTATGGCAGAAGTAATTAACCCATAACATAATAGATGGCTCATATTGTGTCCTTTCCTTATGCATGCATAGCTGAAGAGGATACAGAAGGCATATTCTCTGCTGGTGTGAGGGCCTGGCCTACAGGAAGCTGCCACTCTCCAGTACCATCACAGCAGGGCCATGGGTCCAGGGGTTGTGAGTATCACTCACTGTCCCTGTGTCTGCCTGTCTTTTTGGCTACAATTTGAAGTCTGTCTTGTGGGAAGCTACCTAAGCGGCTGTGGGTGGAACTTGGTTCATCCATGGTGTCTCTCTCTTCTTCCAGACCTCCTCTCTCAGGGTCCACTTTGTCATCCAAATATAGTGAAATTAGCCTTGATGGTGTGGCTCTTGAAGCAGATATCCTTAGAAAGAAAGAGCAAGTCACTGTGACTATGCTTAAAGCCCATAAGTCCACTATATTGTAGCGCAGGGCTTAAAATGTGAAGTCCTTTGCTACTAGCCAGACCTGAAAAGTTACTCTCCACTGCAAGCCATAGCATATACCCACCAGGGCTGAATTTATACTCGGCAGGGCTGAATTTTCTCTCAACATTGGCTAGTGGCGAGTGGAAATTTTGAGCCCTGTCCGTATGATCTTTGTTCTTAATGTGGTGTGATGAACATGGTTTGCATTTACATCCTTTTTTCACCTTCCATTATTTTTGGCCTTTTTCCAGAAGGGCATCCACAAAAGTCTTCTACAATGTTCACACGCCAGTTTTGGCAGGGTTTTTTTCAGAAGTGTCTACATCTGTTACCAGACCTTTTTTCAGGAGGTGGTGCATGCCTACCCCATCCTTAGGGATTCTGTGCCACTGTGGAGTCTGAATCTGGTCATCTGAGTGCTTCAAAAGAATCCTTTTGAGCTACTGGCTTCTTTGTCTCTTCTGTAGACCATGTTGCATCTGTTTCTGTTTTCCATATATTATCAAGAGATTGTGCTATTTTTTTTCTTTTCCTGAACCATCTCATAGGCAAGAATAGGAACTGCACTATTTGGACGTAGTTAGGTGTCTTAAATACTAAGTTCATTGCACCGAGTAATTTCATAAATAGAATATGCTGTTCATTATTCCTGATGCCCTGCCTGCATATCAGGATGCTTCTAAGGTTACAGCCTCCTGCATCAGTGTCATTGCCTATGCCATTAGAGTCCAGTACCCTTTTGTGTACCAGTGCATTCCACTAGAGTGGTCAGTGCCTCATGTGCCTACAAGATTCACGCATCTGCAGAGCAGTTGTGAAATTTGGTGGCATGGTTGTCACTTCACACATTCTTGAAACATTGAGTCTATGTGCTGGCCTAGGCTGAGCCAATGTTGGGGGTTAAGGTCTTGTAGATGGTTATGCCTGTGCGGCTGCTTCTTTTCCTTTCCAGTAACCTTTCTTCTGTTATGTTTTTGTGTGCCAGTGCCACCTGGGGATTATAGTTTTCTTTGGCTTTGACTCTGCTAAGATTTGATTTGTTGTTGGGAGCATATAATGCTTTGAAATAGAAGATTAATTAACCGGAGATGGAACCAGGGTGCACAGCCAGTCCTGTATGCAGACTCTTCAAAGATGTGTGGCAGCACTACAAAATGCAACTGAAGCAAACTTTTTAAAAGCAAAGAAACTTCCAGTCTATGAGTAAGCCCTAGAGACCGCATGAAATGAGTTAGACTGGTTTTTAGGTTTTGTCATATGTGTTTTTGGTACACCTTGCAGTTATGTAATTGTGATTTTTAATAGCTTTGGAATAAAAGTTTTTTGCCTTTTAACAAGTTTGCCTCGGTTGCATTTTGGAGTGCCTCCACAAATGTTTGAAGAGTGTCATCCTCCAGAGGGTTTTGTTTGCAAGTGCCCGAACTCTAATTGGTAAATACTTAACCTCATGCTTCCTGTGTTCCACAAGGACTAAGAGAAATTATTTATCATTAAGTACACAAATATCCCCTTTTTATGTGCACAAAAAAAATAGAGTTAGAGTGTTATATGTTGCACTACAACAAAATATATATATTGTTCACAATCAGTCTGAGTGCACTTTGACATTTGTTAGTAAGGGTTTAACCCCCTTTTGCACTTTTCCGTTGTATGACTGAATAGAATGTGTGAAAATTCTGTTTAAGAGCTGTTAAATGTATGAAGGTATTGAGAAATCAATGTTTCTGCTCAGCGTGCATCACTGATGCAGTGCAAGGGAGCAAAAAGCATGCTCTTGTATTTAATCTCTCACTTTCTCTTCCATTTTTTTGTTAGTTATAACAGGCAGAGATTTTCTGGGAGATGGAGGCCTGCACCAAAAGAGGCAAATACAAATTACCATTAATTTGAAATGGTACTTATAAACCATGTGTCATAATGCACTCTATACTTTTCTAATACTGAAGGGCTTCAAACCTAATTTCAGTCAATAGGTATTTTGGGAATGTAGAATTGTCTCCTAGAATATGGTTGGTTTGTCCCAGAATTGCTTGACTCTTCTTTGGGAATATGGCCCAAGGGCCCTTCCTCCAACATCTCTGCCCTCAATGTCTGGAAAGGAACTAGACATGGCAAACAACACAGTTTTTTCAGAAGACCGTGCTACATAATGAACTTTTTAAAAAACATTTGCTCCAAGGAGATTAACCCCAGGTGACTGAACTATGCTGCTTGTGTCACATTTCTTTAGAATCTTGACATTGAGGCTGATGTACTAAGAACTGGAGCAAGCCATTGTGGGGCAAATAAAAAATGTAAATTGATTTAAATGAGACTTCTTTTAACCCCTTGAATGCTAAAATGCAAGGGGTTAAACCCCCCTTAAAATCAATGTTCGTGTTTTTAATCCCCTATGGTGCTTTTCGTTTGCACCACATTTGCTTCAGTTTATCTTGATATGTCAGACTATTTGTTCCTCCTTAGTATGCTTCAGAAAATGTCTGCCATGGGGAGAAAATAATGTGTAGATTTACAATTTTAATGCTGTTTTTCCACATATAAACTCTTATCAACATATTTCTATGTTTCAGACCCAACGTTGATAGAAACCGCTCCCTAAAAGCACTACTGTTTGATTCAACCTTTGACCATTACAGAGGAGTTGTAGCTAATATTGCACTATTTGGTGGTGAGGTTTCCAGAGGTCACAAGATTGTGTCTGCTCACACAGGCAAGAGCTATGATGTCAATGAAGTTGGCATATTGACACCTGAAGAAGTGCCTGCAGATAAGCTGTAAGTAGTAAGACCAATATTTTAATGGACTCCTTATAAAACGAAATGCATTCAGTTTGGTCATGTCCATGCAAATTGCTTGTGCAATTTTTTTCCTCAGTTGCATGATTAAGACATCCCTTATGGAAAGTCCTACTCGTTCTTCTTTTTTCCATTGTTTTCTGGAGGAGACTATTATATCCTACATCAGAAAAGACTATCAGACACTGATAAATACCCCTAAGAGATTTTATAAATGACTAAGCAGAACAGGAATGGAATACAGTGTGCATCTAATAAATCCCTTTCTACGCTGTTTACCAAATTGACTCCACTTATTTTTTTATTACATAACTAATGGAAGAGCCCGTTACACGGGCCACAGTGTGCCACTGCTAGCCGGTCGTGGGGCAGTCATGCGCAGACTGCCCACGCCGCGGTTGATACAGTGCCAACCGGTCTTGGTGCAGTCATTCTCAGTAGAGACTGCCCGTGCCGCGGCGTGGGCAGTATCTACTGCGCATGACTGCAGCACACGCAGCAGTCTCTACTGCACACGACTGCGTCGTTACACACGTTTTAACGAATTATTATATAGGATTGGCTTCCTCAGTGTATTACAATTGTGATTAAAACTGTTTCTAAAGACAAACTAATTTAACAAAAAGCATTGACCGAGGTAGGAGTTGTTCATATAGCAGTCTAATATATCTTTATCCTTCTGGCATAGGAATTCTGTAACGGGAGAGATTTCCTCAGTGTGAGCCTCATGTTTAGTGGTTCAAGTGTGAGGTAGATGAGGCTGAAGAATGTATTTTGTGATAGATTATTAATTTTAGAGACTGAATAGACATGAAATATAAAATGGCCATGTTTTTTAGTGATGGTAATGGCACACTATAAATGAATCTCCAATTATTCTTTATACTTTTTAATAATGCTCTTGTACCTTCCGCACTGTCCATATCTGTGTAGCTTTATTGTAATTATATTTTAAAGTTTCCCCCTCCCGCCCCTTTTCCCGACATCACTCTTATTCCTTCAGATATTAAAGCCGGTGTGGACGGATTGCAATGAGGGACATTATTGTGTCAGTTTAAGGAAAACCATGCTCCCCTTCGTCAAGAGGGGCGGGGTTTTCCTTATAAAGACACAGACAGTATTGTCCCTCATTGTCATTGTGATTGGTCTATGTGAGGGGAGAAGAGTGACGTTGGGAAAAGAGGCATGAAAGTAAAGTTTTAAAATATATTTACAACAAAACTACATGGATATGGACAAGACATCAGCAGATATCTAATGGACAAAAATATGTAGTTATGCTAAACTTCTGTATGAAGGGCTGTTGCCAAGGTGAGTCCTGCTGTTTAATTATCTGGTCCTCTAGATGGTAAAGAAAGTGTTATGAAATGCAGAAGTGTTTTTAGTTTCTCTTTCAAGCCCTGGATACTAAATACTTCTCCAGGACATTGTGAAGCAGTCTTTGTTTTGCCGGGTTGAATATTTTATCTATTTTTTTTTGTTTGTTTGTTTATTTTTACTCAGAAGAATAAGTGAACAAGACAGTAAAAGCACTCAAAGCAGATAAATAATAAAAATAAGTCATACCAACATTTCTGAATACATCTCTGGAATAGGAAAGGATCTTTAATTGACCCTACATAGAAGCAGTAGGGCAGAATAATGTGCTGAGCTTTACTGTGGATTTATTGTCCTGATTCAGTTGCCATCCTTGTATTTCTGTGCAAACTTATTTAAATGGACAGTGCCTCTTAGAGAAAAATACTTTTCTTAATAAATACAGCATTGAAGACCTTATTCCTAACATTCCCAGGTGGACCAATAAACCTTAAAAATGTACAGCTTTTAATATTTCATCCTACCTTGAATCAGGATCCATGACTTCCCTTGCTGTCTCTTCCATCCTCTAAATATCCCATTAACGATGTACCCACTGAAGGGATATTGGAAGGGCACAATGAGGTGGAGGCTGGGTGAGATTTCAGCAGCTGACCACCAGAATAAGAGCAATACAGAGCAAGTCATGTTGTAAAAGAGTGAGGGGCCTATTCATTAAAGTTGCATTTGTTAATTTTTATGAAAACGTGATTTTCCATGGAATTCCTGAAGCCCATGTAGGAGGCAGAGTTTACAGCTGATGCTGGTTTTTACTCTCTCATTAACAAAATCCTTTGGGTATTTTTCAGTGAGTAAGTTCCTTTCTATTAGTTTTGTACATCTGCAAATGTTCCATGAGGAAATACAGAAGGAAATCTGATTCAGTGTGACTTTGGCCTAAACTATGGCATTAAAACATGGGGGGTGTTTGAACCATATGCTTACACGAGTAACCCCAGTCAGGACCTGGCTTAGTGGATTTGGCATAAATGAGTGATGTAGCCTTGTAATCTGTTATTTGTGAATGTTCAAGTTCACCAAAATACATGAATAAATCATCAAATATTAAATTAACCAGAATTTGCATATTTCCTATTAACCCTTACCCCTTTGGCACTCAAATAGTTAACTCTTTATTAACACCATTATCACCACCTTTTGAAGAAAAAAATGGAAAATTGTTTCATACTTACCATTATTTTCCTTTCCTGGTCATTTCCATGACAGCACTCACCAAAGGGTTAAATCATCTCAGCCAGTACAGACAGAAAACAAAAACCTCCCAAAAAACTATAAATCCCTCCCACCTAGAATCCCAAAGTGTCTAAGTCACCAAGCCACAAGAGGGCGGGACTCTGGTGAATGCTGGCATGGAAATGAACAGGAAAGGAAAATAACGGTATGCATGAAACAATTTTTCATTTTCCTGGCCATCCATGGCAGCCTATTCACCAAAGGGTAGTACCCAAACAAGAAGGAAATAATGGGAGGGACACAATAATGCTAGCAAAATATAAAAAATATATTAAGAGACCCAAGAGTTTAAAACTCCATGACCAAAAGCAGAAGTCTTTCTGGCATGAACGTCCAATCTGTAGTGCTTCATAAAGGTAGCAATAGAAGAACAGGATGCTGCCTTACAGATGTCATCAATCGGAATCTCTGCCTCTGCCGCCCAAGATGTGGAGACAGCCCGTGCTGAATGCGCCTTAATCTCCTGGGGGTAACTGACCTCCTAGTAATCTGATGCCGAGATCAAACAGAACGTCGCCAGATGTGATGCAAATTGCTGATGTTAGGAAGAATGCACCCGGCAAACTCAAAGGCGCATCCGCCTAAAGATACTGGCCTCAGACGCCATTCCCACTTGTAAAGATCCAAGAAGGATGCACAACACCCAGCCCCGTCCGCTAAGAGGCCTCCTCAACCGCAAGCCCACAGTGGGTACTGGACAAGAGGAGCTCCGGCACCAGGGAGTGAGAGACATGATGCCGGCAAGGAAACAGAAGACTCCGGGGTAAGTCAAAAGAAAAAAATAAACTCTAAAAGAGAAGTTCCCAATTCACTGGCGAGGAAACCAGAAAAAGACAATTTGGGATTCTAGGTGGGTGGGATTTATAGTTTTTTGGGAGGTTGTTGTTTCCTGTCTGTATTGGCTGAGAGGATTTAACCCTTTGGTGAATAGGCTGCCATGGATGGCCAGGAAACATTGTTTTTATTTGGATAAGTAATAAAAATAGTGCAGTTTGTTTATAAGTTCTATGATTTTAGGCCACTAGGTGGTGTCCTGTGACTAAGTATATTCTGAACTGCATACTGTTATGCAGTCTATACAATTAAGACCTTTCTAGAATCTGAAGGTTTAATCTACTGAAAAAAATGTAATTTGAAGACATCCATTGAGTTGACCAACCACTCTGGAAATCAGAAGTTTAACTCTAAATTACAATGTTTTTGTACAATAAAAGGAACTATGTTTTCTTTAGATATGCTGGACAGGTGGGCTACCTGATTGCAGGAATGAAAGATGTACAAGAAGCACAGATAGGTGACACACTGTACCTACATAAACACCCAGTGGAGCCCCTACCAGGGTTCAAAGTGGCAAAGCCCATGGTATTTGCAGGTAATGAGAATAAACAGAGAAGTATTCTAACATTTCAAAGTTCTCAGATATTTATGTTTTTAAAAATATTTGCTACTCCTTCCATTCAGTGTTAACCCTTGCAAAGCAATGTGTTGCTCATCCCTCTGGCATTGAAGGGATAAAAAAACCCTCTACTACAAATAATAAACTTGCATGGTACTGTAACTGTTGTTACATCCTACTATATAATAATTCGCTAGGATGTTTGTCAGAAGCTGTCATGCACATTAGAGACTGCCTGAACGCACGGAATGCTGGGAGTTCTGTGCTGGGAGCATTCTGTGCTTTCGGCCAGTTTCTTCAGTGCATGACTGCATCGGCCGCAGGATGCAGAGAAGGACTGGCCTCTTAACCATTTGAGGTCCAGAGGGGTACACAAAGCAAAGGGTTAACATCACCTGGACCTTGTCCCGTGTACACGGGCTTTTACACTAGTCTAAACATGAATAAGGGTTTTGTAACTTTCACAGGTATCTTTGTAAAAGTTTATGTATGTTGATAGAATGTAAGAAGTATGACATTGCGTATAATATTATTATATCTATATATATTTTTTTAACCGCTTGAATGATAGCTCTCTAATGCATGGACAAGCAAAGTATTGGAGACCTCTCTACAATTTGAGGAGTTAAAAGCCACAATTAAATCAATGGGAATTTGTTGTCCCCTATGGTGCAGTTGCTCTCCTTCTGAATTGTTCCTCTTTATTCAATTGAAGACCGCCCATAACCCTTTGCAGGATATACAACACATTGTAAAGCAATGCTTTGTGTAACTCTCTCGCACTCAAAGGATTAATGTGTATGTCATGCAGTTTAACCCCTCAAGGTTCCATACAGTTGCCTAGCAGAATTTCTCTTGCAGATAATTTTCTTTTGTAGGAGCAGTCAAAAAATGGAAAATATGCACTAAATTGTATACAGATAAAAGTAGACTTCACTTAACATATACATCTTTCCGCCACATTGTCAGAAAATGGCAGGGATTGCTGTACTAGGGCATCAATAATTCTTTGTAACGAACATAAATAACTCACTTGATGTCTTCTTTAATCTTGTCTGATGTCTGTTCTTCATTTGAATCTTGATGCTCAGCAATGCATCTGAAAATGTCACATACTTAGCTATGCTACACTAACACCTATTTCTTCCTACAAGGCATGTATCCTGTTGACCAGTCAGAGTACAACAACTTAAAAAGTGCTTTAGAGAAACTGACATTAAATGACTCTAGTGTAACTGTTCATCGGGACAGCAGCCCTGCCCTAGGAGCTGGGTGGAGGTAAGTTGCCTTGACTTGTCACTTTAGTAATGTCCAAAAAAATCACACTCTTAACACAAAGATTGCCAACCTACTTCTATTCTACTATTGAACTGTAGCTCCCATCATCCTCTTCCTAGGATGGTGGAAGTTTTTGTTCAACAGCTGGAGTGCTGTATATTAAATCAGACCTGTCACTCTAAGACATAATTAGTTTGTTTTATAGAGAATTAAAATCTGGATCTATTTTGCAGTAGCTGTATTTCTGTAAAATACATTTTTTTTGAGAAATTAACCTTTGTGCTGGTGGCACTTTATGCTAATTCTTTATGGATTACCTTTTTTGTGTTGGTGGCACTTTAATTCCTTGCTCAGTATCCTAATTGGTTCTGTTCCAGACCAAACATTTCTCTCACTATGTTATGTGAAATGCCCTTTTTGTGTGTGTGTGTGTGTGTGTGTGTGTGTGTGTGCGCGCGCGCGCGCACTGTTCACTCTTCGCATAGTGCAGGGTAATATGTGCCTTGTACAGAAATTAACATTAAGTGTCATCAACAATAATGCTTAATTTCTTTTAAATTGTGTATAGTACAAACAAACGTCTAGTACAAACTATCTAGGCAGTTTTTAATCCTCTTAAAAATTAACGTGTTATCTTAATTAGATAGTAATATCATACTATAAACATACATGGGATTGTTCAATTTAATTTTATATAATGCAGCATTCTCGTACTGCCCGTACATTTGACTGTACAGATCGCAGCGAGGGACAATATTGTGTGTGTGTGTGTGTCATTATAAAGAAAACCCTGCTCCCACTGACACAATATTGTCCCTTATTATATATAAAAGTAAACTGAACAATCCCACGTATGTTTATAGTATGACATTACTATCTCTTTAAGGAACAGTAGGGGAGATTTATAAAAACCGTTCTTAGTACTTTTTTATAGACTTGTCCTTAAAACATGGCAACTGGCCATTAGGCCTGATTTATAAATTGGTAAGGGCATTTATATAAACATGGCATAATTATTCTGATGTTATCGCCTCAAATGCTTAAGAACAGGTTATACCTGGTGTTAAGATTCTGGTGAAAATTCTGTTGCTAAATTGTAGCAGTTAACAACTTTTTTTTTATATATATAAATTAGCAGTTCCAGAATTTTTGCCAGCTGTACCGTCACTTTCACGAAAATACAACTACGTGTCGTTAACTGTAATTAATCTGGAGTAAACCAACTGCACCATAGGGGACAAATTCCTAAATGCCCTTGCTCTTGAATAGACTTTTTTTTTATAGCTTCACAATGCAGTGGAAATGTCTCTAGCACTCAGTATGATAAAAGTCCAATTTAGTTTAACAGGATTTTTTTTGTGGACCCATTTTGCAGTTGGTTTACTTCAGAACAACTACAGTTTGCTTTTATACATATGGTCTAGTTACCCTTTATTCAGCCCTGCTCTAATAGGAAGTTTCCTCTTCTGTATTTGTGTTGGTGTATGTATGTATGTATGTGTGCTCTCTCTTTCTCTCTCTCTCTCTCTCTCTCTCTCATGATTTGCCATATAAGTGAATTGTTTGAATCAAGTTTCATACATTGATTAGGTTGGGTTTCCTTGGTCTATTACACCTGGAGGTGTTTAACCAGCGCCTGGAGCAGGAATACAATGCATCAGTAATTATGACAGCACCTACTGTTCCATACAAGGCTGTTCTCTCATCTCAAAAACTGATAAAGGTACATTTTTATTGAAACAATTTTGATATAACTTAAACACTTTTAATTTTAAATGTTTTTTTAGGTAGAGTGGATTACAAAAGAGAAAATAGGATGTAATCAGGCACTACAATGTTTAGATAGAATTTCAATACTTTTTTCCATCAGTTGTGGCAGAGGTAAGGAAAGAAAGGAAAAAAGAGAGGGGTTGGCCATTTGTGTACTAATTTGTCAATGTTCACACTTAACTTGGCTACTGGATTTGTCTGTTCACATTGGTGACTGTTGTGAAGTATTTTGTAGCCCAGTGCAACATCCTGCACTTCCCTGTGATCAATGCTTATCTTAGGGAAATTGCAGCAGTGATGAATGGCATGGAGTCTTATTATCAGACAGGCTAGAGAGGTAAGTGCCACTACTTACTAGCCAGTAACAGTGACTGGAGATGAGGCAGGTGCAGGCAGAACGTGAAAATGATGCTGGATTGGAATCAGATGAAAGATAACTGCTTGAATGTAGCTTTAGAGAGTAGCTGAGTGTATACTTTCAAATACAGCAGTTGGAGAAGAACAGTCAAGGGGTTCAGATGACCAATTAGGCTTTAAAGATATTGGGCAGCTGATGCTTGGGAGTGGAGACTGAGACTTGGTCGTATGATGCTAGGAATCAGGGTGATCACAAGTGAAAGAGGCGAGAACTGAGTAGCAGAGGTCATACATGCTGTGGTTAAGTGCTGGAGGAATACATCAACTGTGGCTGATTAACAGCCTGAGTTTGTGGGCTGGTGGAAAAAAGACTAAGACCAGTTACTGGAGACAGCAAGACTGTACGTACTCTGAAACTGTGTTCAGTAAAAGCAAGGATCAAACACAGGAATCAAAGATTGGAATTGTAGTAGGTAATATATTTGCACATGCTCTGACTACATCTGCAGCAAGTTCAAATAGGCAGGAGGCCTGCCCAAGTGAGCAACTGCAGGTAATTATAGAACAGTACTTTTGGGTGTGGGTTCTCACAACTATGGACCTGCCATGCAGACCATTCACATCGACAGATATCTTGCAATTTTTCTTGTAACATCCAACGTGTCATGTTCTACCCCTTTTTTCCTGCTTTTTCTTGTGATTCCTTGTTTGGTTTTTCATTTGGTTTTCCTTGTTTGCCCAATCCTGGTTTCCTGCCTTATTTTGTGTTCTCTCTGAGCCTTTATCAAGCTCCAGTACCTCAGTGGTGCTGTGCAATAAAAGCATTCCAGTTTTTGACCTGTAGTTCCTGTCTAGTTCCAGATTGTTTACCTTGTGTTGTGACCTGGCTTTCCTTTAGACTTCTCTCCTGCTTCACAATTTTGTACGGTGCTTGTCTGATATGCTGTTACAGACCTTAGCTCCGATTGTTCGACTGCTCTTCTTTTTACCACCTTGTAATGCTTTGCCCATCTGATACCAATCTGGTTTGTCAGACTCCACTACTTCTTTGGCTCTTGTGGTCTCTGACCACCAGTCGGACTTCGACCACCAGTTATATCCTGAATTGGGGGTTGAGCTTTCTGTCTCTCTTTGAATATCCAGTTTGCCTCCCTGTTCTCCTTGGTCGAACCTCGTCTGATCCTGCCTGTTCCCTGTTCAGTCCTTCCAGTCAAACTCCAAGACTCTGTGTCCCTGTTCAGCAACTGTCAATGGGAACTGAAAGTGGTCTGTATGTTCTGTTATCTCCTTCGACCACAGTGGGAAGCATCTGCTCTCTAGACTGCCATCCAGGGTGCACTCCAGCTTCTCTGGTCAGCACTAATCTGATCTTACTGCCAGCAATTTTATCCTGGCTCAGGCCACAGCAAAGCAGCCTAGGGAGCAGCCATCTCCAGCCAACCTCAAACCCCACTCATCACCCTCAAGCATCTGGCCCACTGAGGACTTCCTTGCATTTTTTTGTTGCTGTGTTTCTTATTTTATAAATCAGTTTAGCAGTTTGTCACCTCTTTGTGAGAGCTCTCCTTCAAAGAGTTTAACAAGGCAGCTTACACTGGGCGCAAAAAAATCACTTTCACAAAGTTACTGCAACTTTATAAAAACATTGTAACTTTATTCTCAAAACATGTTAAAAGATGAATACCTTCACAACATCCTGAATTTCAAGACCATGGAGGAGAGACTTGTGAGAAGTGTAACTCGGACCAGCAGGTGTATAATCTCGGTCCCTTACAGATCAATGCGTTTCGCGCTTAACGCGCTTATTCATGACCCAAGTCTCTCCTCCATAGTCTTGAAATTCAGGATGTTGTGAAGGTATTCATCTTTTAACATGTTTTGAGAATAAAGTTACAATGTTTTTATAAAGTTGCAGTAACTTTGTGAAAGCGATTTTTTTGTGTACATTGTGAATCTTAATGGGGGTTCATTGGAGAGTACCCTCACCGCTTAGTTCTGCATCAAATAATTTACCGATTCAGATATATGAGATTACATTCTGATTTATCAGCACCCTAAGGGTAAAATGTACCGTTTTATAAGTTAGGTCTTAAAGCAATAGAAGTTTAGAGCCACCAATCTTATTATAGTTTCACAGCTTACACTGGGTGCTCAAGCTTGTCATAACATTACAAAATGGAGGCAAATGTGGACATCAGCCAGTCATATATGTCTTGTGTTGTGTAGGATGCTTCAAGAATGCCAGCTCTGATAAGTGACACTGGAGATTTAAACATATCAGTATTACATCTTCATTCAGATCTGCAATGTGAATATTCTCTATATTGAATCAATTACACACACTCTGCATTCAGCTTGATCAGATTGATTTTATATTCCTGTATGTTCAGTTTTCTAGCTGTTTAATCAGTAGAAGGTGGCATGGCTCTTTGGGGAACTTAAAGTCTAAGCAGTGGATCATAACTACAGAGTAACTACTTTGTACCAAAAAGCTCATTTTAGAAAACAGGTCTTTCAACATTAATTGATATTTTTTCTGAACCCTGCATAAATATGGGAATGGTTTCACTACCGTAACAGATGTGGTTTCATATTATGTATTACACATTTAGATAGTTGATTCTGTGACTCTACAAATATATTCCCTCTCAATGGAGAGTTCACCATTATGCTTTGTTTTCCCATTCTATTATACTTAGTTCACTATTGTTAGATGCCAGGTTTATGTATTTGCTTGAGAATAGTGAATTTAATATATTTAACATTTTAGGATGAATTAAACGGTGTATTTGTGAGAGGAAAAAATGTTGAAGGATGAAATCTGATCTCCAAATTTTAGTAATGTTAATACTATTTTTCTCTACTCCTAAGGGAAAGTATTGCACGGAAGCATGTATTTTTTGTTTGTGGGTTTTTATCCCTTGTTTTACTTATCCCTGAAACATAAATGTTGCACATTTACCAGTGACTGTAAACAATAACTTAAAATCAGTTGTTTAAACTAATTTATACATGGAATAACTAGGATAAACTAGCAGAAAAAAAATATTTTTAAAGATAGAACCGTAAAATTGCTTTTAAAGTTTGCAATAGAATACGTAAAAATATGCTTTATATGAAATCTTGAACAGAATGTATTAAGTAATTAGCCTTGACACTGCAATTATACTTTTGAAAAAATCTATTGAATACTGTCCTGTATAATACTGGCAAACATGCATAATATCTCAGCAGGTTTTCATAATTCACTGAAAGATTTACTAGTACCTCTTCTGTAAGAAACAAGAAAACACAATAGAATAGCAAAGATCTAATTTGCAAAAAAAGTAGAAAAGTCTTATTTTCTTGAATGAGTGTTGAGGATTTCATGAAAGGAGCAGACAAAACACTGAAAAAAATATTTCAGCTACTAGTAGAAGTAGATAGATGCTGCAGATAAATTATAATTAACAGGATATTATACAACTCCACTTTAATGATTTCTTCTTATTTTTATAATTTACATTTTTTTGGTAAATAAGAGGTGTGTTTGTATTTTTTGTTTGTTTATTTCCCCCTCCAAATCAATTTTTAATGACTGTCTTCGTTATGGTTTTTCTTTTAAAGTTTAGGTGCAAAAGCAAGATAATTTTAGATATTTGACTGTGATTGATCTGACATTGCTCCAAGCATGTTATATCAGCTGATGTTTTATTAGTAAAAATATGTATGTATCTATATTTATATAGCACAGTATATGTACGCAGAGCTGTACAGAAACAGCAATAGTACAATAATTAAAAAAGACAGGTCAGGGGTAAGAGCATCAGGCTAAAGTTTTATTATTGAATTATTAATAGGAGATAAGTTCAACCAAGTGAGCCATACATTGAAAAAGACTTAAAGAAGAAGATAAGGATTTTCTATGAAATATTAGACCTTATGGGTTGCCAAAAAGGGATTTCAGAAGGAGAGGAGAGTGAAGGTATCTGAGAGCAATGATAGTTGTGACAGCAGCTGCTGAAGAATAGACTAAACTGGAGAAAAATGAGGTGGGAAGACCAGAGAGTAGAATGTGGCATAATCTAGCCTAGAGGGAATGAGGGCCTGAGTTAGAGTTTTGGCAGTTCACATACAAAGAAAGGGCTATATTTTGGCAATATTTTTAAGGAAGCGGCAGGTTTTGGTGAATGTAGAATATAAGGGTGCAACCCATTACATCAAAGACAGTGAAGCATCTTAAACACAGGCCATGTAGAATTTATCTATTGAAAGAATGTTCACACCTCAAGATGGATAATTTTTCACACTTCTAGAAATGTAGCAATGTATTGAATCAGCAGTGAGAGAGTTAAAGATCTAGAAGTCTGGATGTGGAGTATGGATGATTGGATTTTTAGGACTGATCTCTTGTATCCTGTATACACAATCATCCATACCCCACATCCTAATTTCTACAGCTTTAATGCTCTCACTTCTGGTTCAGTGCATCTCTACACTTCAGAGTACCTGTGCTCACTTTACCCTTTTCATGCTGCAGTTCTTATGAAGCAATCACTGGCTGGAATCTAACAATCGCTTGGAATTCTTCATAAAACTCACAGGGTATGCCATTTGTGGAAAGCTTGAAGAAGCCACATCATATCTCAGAAATAGACACAAATCTATCTTCTTCCACTGTAAGCACAGTTTGTACAATCCACCAATGGATATGCAACAAGAAACAAAGTACAACGATCATCACAGGTCACCCTTTCAACATCAGTCCTCAGAGAGTCCACACTAAATACCCAGTGCATTACATCAGGCCACTCACACATGTGACATCTATTATGCAATGACAAGTCCATAATAAACAAGACCACAAATTTATCTGATCACACAAATATCAGATCTAGCCTATATCACAGAGACATGACTAGGTAAAAATCTAGAACCTATTGTAGAAGCTACTGTACCACCAAACGCCTCAATTCTTCACTGTTCATGTCAGAATTGAAGGGAGCAGAGTATGGCAATCTGCGGTGAGAAATCTGTGAATCTGAGATCTGTGCATGGGTTAGTCCCAGACATTTAGTGTATTACTGCCAGGAGTTCTATAGGTCTTCGTCTCAGAATCCTTGTAATCTATTTGCCCCCATGGAGATGAAAAGCAGTTTTTGCAAGAAATTGAAGACCTTGTAAGCTTAATCCTTGAACACCCCATGTGGATTATTCTGGGGGACATCAGTGCCCGCACTGATGATGATTTCTCAGTTTGTTCAAGATCTTCCGAGCATAATAGATGACATAGGCCTAATCAGATCATTCACTCTACTGTCCTTAAAAGTGACCTTACTTGACCTTGTTTTCCATATTGGTCTGTAAATCTGTGACTAATAATTTACCATGTCATGTGGTCAAATAATCACTAAGTTGGGTTCTTAGTAGCAGCACATTCCAACAACTCAGCACCTGTAAAGATGACCACATATCCTCCACTTAGTTGTATCTTGCCAGGCCCAGACAGGGAAACTTGACCTTTCTTAAGTATTGAGTAGCTGTCAGGATTCCTTTGATTTTGTCCACTAGTATTACAAAGGACAGACTATTGCAATGGGTGGTAATGCCTCTGTTCACTGGTTACCCGTAACCTCACTCAACTACTCTTCCCTGGTTTGAAAGTACTGTAAGTCAATTAAAAAATGGAAGCAGTATTGAACAACATTGAAGAAATAATCCATCATGGCTGAGTCCAAAGCCATGAAGACCTGTGTCACAAGTCTATATTCTCACAGCCATGTCCTTCATGATCTACACTGGCTCCATGTGAAACAATACATGCACTTCAAGCTTAGCTTGCTGGTATGCAGATCTCTACACAGGACCCTGAATTTAACTATCAATGCTGTAATTTCTTTGAGTCCCATTTTGCAGGTAATTTGTTTGCAAAAGCATACTTTGTAGGTGAATGGCATTAACATTTGTGGCACAATATGTTTTCTTATCAGGGGGCTTAGACAGGAATTGTTTCTAAGTAGAGTGCATGCTTTGTGATAAAGTTAGATTTCTTAATTCATCAGTTATGAAGACCTAACATAATGTTGTGTTCTATGCACGTATGGCGACAACAAGACTTTGTTACAATGACTAGTTGGGTATTGTGGAGTCTGAGTAATTTGTACTTTGTGATTATTTTGTCAGTATCTAAGAATAGTTCATTTTTAGTTCTCCATCTTTCAATCTCAGAGAAATACATCCTTAGTTGTGATACAATTTGAATTATTGTGTTAAATGGTGAAAATAGAAGGAGCCTGAGAATGGAACATTGAGAATCTTCATGCCTGAGTTTTTGAGCTTATATATCAGAATAGTATATATTGCTGCAGGCATCTCAAACATGCAGCCCTCACACTAATGTACAGCAGCCTCCAACAACATATGTTGTATTAATAATATTGCCCATTTTAACCCTTTGTGTTCCAGAGGGTGCATTGCTTTTGTAATGCACTGGACAGCTGGCAGCAAGTGTTTATCCCATTACCCATACAAAGGACCACCTTCAAGAGGGAAAGGCACTGTTGTCCTGGGCGGAGTTCAGAAGGGGATCCAGTGCATGGAGGGGAGGCAGAACATCTATGCTGTATATGTTGGTGCTTTAAACTGAACATGCTGTCAAAATAAGATTCTAATTAGTGGAACATGGCTGGGGTGTCAGACAGTGCATATGTGGTTCTCAGGCTACCAATGTACAGTGGAATAAGGCTGGGGTGTGAGGCCATGTATATGTATGTTTTGTAATTACAAGTGGATAAGGGAACCATCTCTAGTCTACTGTAACAATGACTGCAAAATCTAGGAAAATGGATACAGTAAGCTCACCATCCATATAATGCTACAAAGTAATGTGATGTTCTAATGTTTTGCAGGAGTATGGAGCAGAGGAGATAACTATAGTAAATCCTGCTGAATTTCCAGAGAAGTCTCAGGTATCAGAATATCTTGAACCTATGGTGTTGGGTACCATTATTTCACCTGATGATTATTTGAGCAAAATAATGGCTTTATGCCAGGTAAGTAATACTGTATTTTCTATTTAAAAATGCAAGCTAAACAGTAGAACTGTATCTTTTTCACAGATTAATACAATTTTAAATTTACAGTTTAAAGAATAAAAAAAAATAATTTTGATATACAGTAACATATGCAACTACTTGTATACGCACAAAACACTTCCATTTTTTTCTACAACCAAATAATAAAATTGATTAGTGTTTATAATATTTTTAAAAAATTGCCATTTTAAACCCTGTAATCAGATTGATATTTAGTTACTTTATACAAAACCATCAGAATTGAAAATGTTCTAAAATTAATATTTAATCAATAAGAAGCAAATTTCTAATTATTTCCCTTATTATCAGGAAAACCTTTATTTAAATCATTTTTAACTGTTAAAAATTCTTTACAAATTGTTCTACAGATTTGTACTTCATATGCTGCTATTTCTTAAATGTTTTCTGTATGTAGTTTTTATGTGGTCACACATTTTTTCTCTTATGGAACCATGAGGGTAAGCTCTGTTCTCAAGAGGGTAGGGTACTTTTAAAAAAGAGTTGTCTAAGGTGCCGTCTTACACCACTTCACTCTACCCAGACAAGGCCAGTTTGGAAAATGTCCTTTCTAGGGGCAGCAGCAAGGGCAACGCTTTCTTTGATAGACTTCCTATTTTATTTTTTATGCTTTAGGATATGGGGTTGTATAATCCACTAAGAGGACTCCTATTACTGGCTTCCTTTTTAAGGATTAACCAATGAACAGACGTTTCAGGATGGATTCTGTGGAGGATGACTTATGTTCATAGCCAAATTTCATCTTAGCTTCTGCGAAGCTTCTTTATTTATAACGGAAGACTGATGAGAGGATTCTTCTGAGTGCAAAGGTCCTGTGAGTAGTCCCTGTTTATTTTTTATCTGGCAGCCACATTTTGCTATACTTCGTTAGCCTACAGTACACTCCATTGCGGACTTGTTTAGAATATCTTGGGTAGTATGGTCCTATTCTAGCACTAGAGAGTTTTTAACCTCTGCAGTGCCTGTCTTGAATTCTCACCTCTTTTGGGGTACAGTCACTTGTTGGCAGTAGTACCTTTATACTTATGCCATGCTTTCCAGCAGTTATTTGAAACTTTTATTATTTTTAATTAACTTTAATATTGGGTTACAGTGCTTTTAAGAATGGGCTCTTGCAGTGGCCATATTGCCAGGAACATAGAACTTTATCTGGGACTTCTCTTGCCTCTGCACTGTTTCGAGGCGTTAGGGGATAAAAGGAGTTGGTAATCCTGATTTCTCACTACTGGAGCCCTGTGAGACCCCCTTGGTACAGGCAAGGAAGACTTACCCTCTTCCTGTATGAATTCTGTTGACTTCGATGAGGATGGTTTCTCCCTCCTGCTTGCCACAAAAACACCTTGCAGTCAGATGAGTATGTTTGACGCTACTTGAGTAATTTTATTCTGCTTTCACCTTATACTTCATGGGTCTTCTGATTGTCAGATCTCATAGGAGACATAGGCAAATTCAGGGCCACTGAGGATTCAGAGGTCCCTCTAATTCTTTTAACATAATGCTCCTCATGGCAGATTGGTCTTTCTTGAGACTTTCCTGGCACTCAGCACCCCTTTTTCTCTGTGTTCCCTGGTCAGTCATCTGGGCCCTCACCTGTTGAACAAGAGCCTGCATGGGTGAGTGCCCTGACTTCCTCAGTAAGTTCTATCCTCTCCTCTATCAAGAGAGTCTTAGACTCTTGGTCAAAGAGACATCCTGTGCCCCACAAAAGACGCTTTAGTGATGTGGAGAGGGATACCCGGTATTATTGGTGATTTCTCTGCTGAGGAAAGGGAAACTGACATTGATGACTTAGGAGTTCTCAACAGAGAAGGATGAGTCTATGAGGGGAATCCCTGCTCCTCCACTGAGTGTCTTATTCAGGCAGTCCTAAAGACCCTTAAGGTTTCAGAGACTTCCAATTCCAGTTGTGCAGTTGATCCCCTAATTTCTTGCCTTGCCTAGAATACTGCTTTGCCTCTGGTGGGTGCACAAGCCTGCAATAATCAGGAGGACAAGCACCTGGATTCCTTTTTGGAAGATTAACTTTGTAGCCTCTGGTGCTGCTTTACTCCTTTCTTTTGACATTGCATTGGTCACTAGGGCTCTGGATGTCTGCATACAAGAAAGACCTAGTGGTCCTTATTTCTAAGATCTTTGAAGCTCATGCATTCTTTATTGAAGCCCCTTTTGATGTCGCTAAGCCTCTTTGGACGTGTGTTGCACTTTGTGGATTACGATTTGGACAAGGCATTGGACAAGGTTGTCAGTCATGGCACTGGAGGAAGGTTACTTTTTTCACCAAAGATGCATGGTTTTTGTTACCCCTGCCTTATGGATATCCCAGGGTACAGCTATCCTCGGCAACCAAGTTGTATCCCACTCCAAAACCCAAGAGGGATTGGGCAGGCAAAAAGAAGCCTGTGTAGAAGCCCAAAACTGACAATTCTCAACGGGGGCCTGGTCCGTCACAGGCAACAGGAGGTTGTCACTTCCCCTCCCTCACACTGCGCATGGGCCGTTTACGTGGCAGACAGGTAGGTTTTATGGATTATTTCGGAAGGGTACTACATAGATTTCAAGTCCCTTCAACCACAGTCCCTTCACAGTGTCTTGCTTTCCTGAATGAAGCTGCCCAATTTTGGACATGGTGATACCAGTTCCTTCTCAAGAAAGATTCATGAGGTTGTACTCCATTGTTTTCATATTCCCCAAAAAGGACAGTGGATGTCATCCTATTCTGGACTCTGCAAGAGTCCTTGCATTCTATCACTGCTATCATGTGTCCAGGGGAGTTTACAGCTTCCCTAGACCTAAAAAATGCCCATATGCACATTTTTTTATCCATGTGGGTAATTTGCCTTCCAGGATCATCATTTTCACTTCACTGCTTTTCCATTTGGGATGGTGTCTGCTCCTCAGGTATTATGTCAGCCATAGTGGCTCACATCCTCTCCCAAGGGATGTATTTGTCTCCCTATCTGGACAGCCTTTAATGAATGGCTCATTCCGAGGAGCTTTTGCGCACTCATTCAGTTTTGCTTTTCCATTCTGGAGCAACACAGATGGGTTCTTAATCTCAAGAAAACTTCTCTGGTTTGGTCTCAGAGCCTTCATTTTCTGGGTATGAGACTCAACACTCTTCAGAGGAAGTTCTGTGTACCAGATGACAATATTTGGTTGTTATTCCTGTGGTTGTCTCTGGTGGTATTCAGCCCGTCTGTGATGGTGCAGGAGCACATGAAAGTACTAAGCTACCTAGTCTCTGCCCTGGAAATACTCAAAAGTGCCACCTTTCCTATGTCATGTCTCTGTCCGACATGATAAAGGAAGACCTTCGCTGGTGGCTTCAGAGGCTTCATCTAACCTTGGAATGATCCCTGATTATCCCATATCTGGTCATAATCATAAGTGACACTAGCCTGACAGGTTGAGGTGCCACTCTGGATCATCAGATGGTGCAGGTTCTTTGGACCGGGGTGGAGACTGCTGTGTCCATAAATGTTTTGGAGCTTCAGGTGATTCGCCTTGCTCTGAGTCATTGGCCTTAGTCCTTTCAGGAGACACTGGTGTGGACAGCTCAACAGCAGTCGCTTATATCATCCGTCAGGGAGGAACCAGGAGTGTGGGCCAATGTTTGATTGATTTTTTCATGGTGGTTTTCTCCACCCATTGACATTTCAGGGGTAGTGTATGGTTGGCGCAGACTTTCACAGGCGCCGGCATCTGGATCCTGGCAGTTGGGAGCTCAGAGCACCTCTCTACGGTGGACCTAATGGCCTCTTGGCTGAGTAGAAAGGTTCCGCAGTTCTGTTCCAGGTCTCGGCATCCTCTTGTTCTCACCATAGACTCTATGGTTATTCTATGGCACTTTCCACTGGTTCCCCTGATTGCCTGATTGATGAGGGAAAATCAGAATTCAGTGTGCTTATGTCATTCTGCTCGCTCCATTCTGGCCCTGCCAGGCCTGGTTTTTGGATCATCTCAGTAGATCTGTGGTGGAGCCCTTTTGTTTCCCTCCATGGCCGAGCCTGTTGACTCAGGGTTCGCAATGTGGAGAAGCTGGCTTTGACAGCTTGGCTCTTGAAGCCAGCATCTTGGGGGGAAAATGTTTTTTCTGTTATTGTTACCATTCTCCAGCCTCAAAATCCTGTTTTTCCCAAGGCTTATCGTTGGGCATGGTCACTGTTCAATAAATGGTGTGCTGATCAAGTTTGTAGACGAAACCTATTCAACTTCCGGTCATCTTTGCTTTATTTGAGGTTGGTCATCATTAAGGGCTTGGTCTTGGTTCTATTTAAGTTCAGATTTTGCCTCTTTCTGTCTTTTTCCAGGGGTGGCTCATGCCTACCCTGTTTTTCAGGATCCCACTCCTCCATAGTATTTGAACGTGGTTCTGGGAGTGTCACAGTGTTTTTGATTTCTCAGCATTTCTGTTTTGATGCTTAAGACTGCCTTTCTATTTGCTGTTGTCTGGATTCAGTGGGATCCCGAACTTCAAGCTTTATCTTGTAAACTTCTCTTAGTCTTCCATCCTGACAGCATAGTCCAAAGGACTCCTATAGGGTTTCACCGTGTCAGGCTTCAGATCATGTATTTTTTCTTTTTTGCTATTTGAGTCTGTTTTCTTTCCCTCCTTGCCTGCTACAAGGAGCTGTTACCTTTTTAACAGCATGCTCCTGGTATTCAGCACCCAATTATCGAGCTTGCTGTTGCTTCCTGGTACTTGATTTGCATTTTGGCTCATTTCCTGATTGACCTCTGGCTCTGTATCCTGGCTTGTTCCTGACTTTGATTACATTGTACTCCTTTTGCTGTTCTGGCATTTGGACCCCTTCTATGTTTGGACATTTTCTTTTTTCTTTTCTTGCTGCTGTCTGTGCTCCCAGTGACCACGGCCTGTATAACCTGTTGTTTGGATCTACCCTTCTCTTTCACCCGCAGTGTGTATTCTTTTGCAGTCGTAGCCTGAATTGTTTACAGGGTAATTGCTCCAAT
The DNA here is from genome assembly GCA_037306005.1 of Rhinophrynus dorsalis. Classification (NCBI taxonomy): domain Eukaryota; kingdom Metazoa; phylum Chordata; class Amphibia; order Anura; family Rhinophrynidae; genus Rhinophrynus; species Rhinophrynus dorsalis. Next base: position 92,736,831 of record CM074718.1, on the reverse strand, counting down.
TCTCCTATTTACCCTCTCTCCTCGGGAGCCTATTCTGTTTACCCGCTCTCCATCTCTGTGGTACTGTTGTTGCTCTCTCAGCTCACCTTGCTCCTAGACCTGTAGTACCTAGTGTTGGACCGATGCCTAGTGCCTTTCCATTCAGAGAGGTCTGGGGGGCTGATAACCGTGGTCTCACTCCTCAGTTCTCTTTGGGCATTTCTTCTTGCCTTAGGCTGGAGCATCTTGCCTCATGCCTACTGTGCAGGTTTCAGAGTGATTTGCGAATATTTGTTCTGGGCCTACTATCACAGTGCCCGTGTTATTGCTGGCGACATTATGACTGTGCTTCTTCTTGATTCATTCTTATTGGCTAACGTGGGGTTGCTCCACCCAGTGATAACCCTTAAATACTGAGCCCTATCACTTTAGCAGTGCCCTTTCGTGGTGTTTCAGTTACTAAGCAATTGCTCCAGAATTCGTGTGTTTCCTGTGTATGACCCGGACTGCCTGACTACTCTGCCTGTATTGTTCCTGCTCTGTGTACCGACCCGGCCTGGCTGACGTTCCTGCTCTGTGTACCGACCCGGCCTGGCTGACGTTCCTGCTCTGTGTACCGACCCGGTCCTGCTTACTACCCCATCCAGTATCCGGCTGAGGACCATACTCCAGATCCTCTGTTGCCTCCGCTGCTGCTCCGGCAGCCAGTTACTGTGACCCGATCAGTATTGTGCCTTGTGATACGATACCCGGTGTTGTAGCGTCCTTCGCTAGCACCACGGTACTCTTGACCTATACTGCTCTAGCTGAGGTTGGTCTTTCCTGGGCGCCTCAAGCTTTCCCCATACTGGTAGTCGATTCTAGGTCTGAGCGTTCGTTAACCTCTTGTGGGTTCAGTCTTTGCAGTCTCTGATTGGCGTTACTCCATGCCTCTATGGCAGTCCTCCTTTGGCAGCTCCGGTAGTCTACCTTTTGTCCAGGGCCTTTGATGCTGTCGCGACCTTAGTCGCCATTGTGTCACTCTCTGCGTAGAGAGTGTGCTAAGGGCCATTGTACTATTAGGGTCTGCCTGTTCATTCCGGCCTAATAGTAATCACACTATCCGCACTCCGTTTGGATTCACACAAATTTTACCTGACCTGCGTCAGTATAGTATTGTATATATTATATACTGAACTTGTGTGGGTACTAATAACTGTAACGTGACCTGTGTCAGTATTGTATTGTATTGTATTGTATATATATACTGGACCTGTGTGGGTATTTTGTACTGCTACCTGTCCTGTGTCAATAGTAAACTGTTGCATATGTACTGGACCCGCAAGGGTTATTCTATTACTGTGGTTCTTCAATAAAATTGCATTTTACCTAAACCTTCCGTGTCTGAGTGTCCATAAAACCGTTACACCTACCCAGCACCTCCGCTGTTGGTTGCAGGTTCGGGCTGAGTCTCCCAATTCCACACTCTACTTCCTCCCCCATTTCCACTCTCTCTATTGTTGTGGTCCTAGCCTGCATCATTGGTGGGACCTTGGTGTCTCAAGTGCTTCCTATACTTCTCTGAAATACTCACCTCCTTTCAGATTGTCTTTGGGTTGCTATCATCTCTGCCCATTGCCTGGGAGGCCCTCTGTGGGGTCTGCTGGAGTAAATGTTTGGCAGTCTCAACCCGCTATATCTTGTTCCCGATCCTTTCTTGGCATCTGCCTCTAGGTCCTTCCCTATTCCATTGGCAGACCTTGGTAGTACGGGTGTTAGCCCACTTTTAAGGTACCAGGCAAGGGTCTGTGTGCCAGCGGGTACCTCCGATAGAGGTTTTGGGAGAGTGTTTTTGTTTTTTTTTTCATCTGGGCACCACCTCCTCTGGGCTCCTCAACTGTTGCGGCCAGCATTCCTGGCCTCCTCTGTCTGCGGTCTCAGGCCGCAGTACCTGTTGCCCAGTAGGTTGTTCTCTTGCATCTCTGTATTAGGGGTCCTATTTTTTCTTGGCCTGGTTCATATCTACAGTAACACTCTAATCCAATACTGGTCAGGGCCCGGGTCAGCTGGGGACAGACATCTGGCTTTGCAGCCAGCACCTCTAATCTGAGCCACTGAGCCAGACTGTATCTGTGACACTCCCTAAGGTGATTTCTACTTTTCAAATTAATCAGGAAATTGTTCTTCTTTCTTTCTGTCCAGCTCCATCTAATAGACAGGAGCAAGAGCTTCATGTCTTGGATGTGGTTAGGAGCTTGAAGTATTATGTTCATTGTATGCAGCTTTTTTTTTTTTTTAAATCTGATTCACTGTTAATCATCCCTGAGGGCTCTTGTGCGGGCCTGGCTGCTTCTAATGTAACAGCGGATTCCTGAGGTAAACATTCTTCAGGCATATGTACTGTGGAAGAGGGCAGTACCCCTTTGGGTTACGGCACATTCCACTAGGTCAGTGGGTGCATCCGCAGCCTATAAGAATTTGGCCTCTCAGCTGTGCAAGACTGAGACGTGGTCTTCCCTTCACACTTTTATCAAACACAACAGTGTTATTATGTTTTGGCTTCAGCTGATACCAACTTTGGACAGAAGGTCCTTGAGGGTATGGTACCGGTGTAGGTGTTCTTCCTGATTCCTTTTTTTACCAGTACTAGGTTGCTTCCTGTTCTTTGGTAGTGTTGGTGTCCATTAGACTTCGACTGTGTTTTGAGGTGGCTTTTCGCTTTCCGTTCATGGAATATTGGTGTATGCATAGGTACGTTTACATTGTTCCTGTGTTCCACAAAGCACATAAGAGAAAAGGGGATTTTTACATACTTACCTATTTAAATCATTGTGGAACACAGGAATTCCCTCCCAGAGAAAAAACACTGGTTTGAGTCCTGGGAAGGTGGGGTTTCTGTTCAGGGCATCCCCTGTCTTGTTCCATTTTTGTCTCTTCTGTCTTTCTTTCTATTTTCTGTATGTCAGACTGGCTTTGTCTGGGCAGGTCAAAGTGATGTAGGATGGGAGTTTCTGCTTTGCTGAACTTAATTAAGTATCTGCTGAATTTAAATATAGTATCTTCTGTTTTTGAGAATGGTTATGTTGCACAGCTTTCCTCTCTGGTTTTTATATAATTTACACTATTCCGAATAGACAGATATTATGAAAGTAATTTCAGCTTGGCATTCATACCGTCATGTCTTCAGTCAAACCTAATTCTGTGCAATAAACTCACAACTCAGCTGCTTATTTTGTGACAAATCCAAAATCTACTTGGGAAGCCGACAGTCTTCATAATGCACAGCTGTTCTGTTTACAAAAAATGTGGGACTGGCATTTCTGATCAGCCAGTATATGAGAAACTGCAAATTATATTAGAATAAATAAATATATTTCACAATTATTTTATATAAAAAAGTTAAGCTTCTTTTCCCTATCACCTGAGGCTATGCAGCATTACATTAATTGCTGAACAAGACTTTTAAAATAAATCACACGTTCAAATGTCTTTTGTTCCCGTAGTCCCGACGAGCAGTTCAGCAGAGCTTGTTGTACATTGATGATCACAGAATTATGATGAAATATCTTTTTCCATTAAATGAAATTGTGGTGGATTTTTATGATGGTCTGAAATCCCTTTCATCTGGATATGCAAGGTAAGTTAGATTGCCACTTAACAACTAGTGTGTGTATATATGTATATGGGTATATATATATATATATATATATATATATATATTAATGTACAATGTCATAGTATGGAAATCATCCAGTAACTGCCTTGTTGGTAGTTACCATAAAACTTAAGACCATTGTTTTACATCTATTTAACATCTATTGTACTTTTAGATCTTCCTCCCTGCCTCCTCCGCTTTCCCCTGTTCCTTCCCCAGTACTGTTCCCTTCCCCTTTCTCCTCCCCCACAAGCACTGTCTGGGCTTGGTGGAGGAACTCGCGTGAGAGGCCAAAATTGGACGTTTGTGGGCATTTGAAGCAACAAGGTGCATTTGCCCCAGTAACATCACTAATGATCTGTTTTAGTTCAGGTCCAGACTTGCCCTGAAAAAGCAAGGAAACCAATGACTTCTTGAAAGATTGGTCATTAGGCTAAATCTCAAGCTGCAAAGTGCTTCGCAAAGCAACTGAAAAAGCTGAGGCTTTAGCAGACAACCTGATCACCTCAAAAAGAGCCGCAGACACATAATTGTTAGCCTCCTTAATGTTGGCTAAAAGGACCAACAAATCCACCTTGGAAACCTCAGCACGGACAGCCTCCATCAGCTGTTCGCTCCACATGGCAACAGCCCTGTTAACCCAGGCAGAGGCAAAAATAGTAGCAGCAAAATTGGCCCTGAGGATAGAGTCCAGCTTCTTGCCAGCTAGATCCTTAAGTCCTCCTGTATCTGCCAAAGGCAGCTCAGCAGTCTTAGCCAATCGGTAAACAGGAGGGTCCACGAATGGAGGAGAGGCCATTGCGTCCGAAAAGGGGTGATTGACAGCCGTTTGTCTGGGGTCTTCCAGCCTTCCAAAAGGATCTGGTCAAGAGTGGCATAAGGGGGAAAGTAGGGAGAAGACTTCTTATACCTGCAGTCTGCAGAGTCTGAGTTGCAGGCTTTGTCTTGCAAACCACCTTTCTTGGTCTTTCACAAGAACGAGGCAGTGCTTGGAACCTCTCAGGAGTTTCTTCCTAAGGTGGTTTCTGAGTTCTACACCAATCACGAGATTGTTGTGCCTTCTTTTTTGTCCTGACCCTAAGTCTGACAAGGAGAAGGATCTCCATTTGTTCGACATTATTTCATGTGCATCGTACTGAGCCTTTCACAAGATTGGCTCTTTTGTTTGTTATCCCTGAGTGTCCTAGGGTGGGTCAAGCTGCTTCCAGTGTCACTGTTGCCTCTTGGATCAAGGCCACTGTACACCTGGTGTATGAACTCAGGAAGAAACCTATTGCCTTCAAGGTCACAGCACATTCCACTGGGTCTTTTGGGGCCTTTTGGGCTTACAAGAATCAGGCCTTAGCTGAGCAGTTGTGTAAGGTATTGACTTCATCACACCTTTACTAAGCACTGCCATGTCGATGTTCTGGCTTCAACTGAAAACTGCTTTGGCCGGAAGGTCCTGCAGGCAGCTCTGCCAGTATAAAGGGATAGTAATGTCCTAGATTGCTAAAAGTAATATTGCTGATAAAGAAATCTATTGGTGCAAGCCCTGTCTCTCAAACCTTTATGGTTTGAGAGATAGAACGTTTTAAAGTTCTCCTCTCCCTCCCATTTCCCTGATGTCAACTGTAAGTTGATAATATATAGATGCAGGCCAGCACTAGATAACTAACCAAACTGGGTTATAAACACTCAATAGTCTGGTGCTCTCTAGGGTATAAAGCAAACTGAAACAAATAAATTCAGAGGAAAAGAGAAGAAAACTCCTCTGAATGTTATAAAGAAGCCCTTTAATAGAGACACACAACCCAGTAATAATACACATATAATATTTATCAAATCAAAAATATATTAAGTACACAAGGACTCATAAAAACAATTGATAGAGGGACCTATCTTAATGACAATCTGGATGAACAATAATATGACGAGTAATAATAACAAAAAGTAATCGGTATAATATTAATCCAGTAGTCACAAATATAACCCAAAGCCTCCCACTGGATCCACATACCCTGTGAGGCTATGTATCAAAAACATGCATATAAAGTGCCAGTAGTGCAAATAAATAAATGGATGGTATAACTATAAAAAAGTGCTTATCCAACAAATGTGTAAGAACAGAGTCACGGTGGGAGGACAAGAAATCAGCCAGGTCACCCCTAACAAGCACCACACAAGCCCAATGCATATCGCCAAACTGCTTCGTCAGCTGACATCAGGAGGTCCGGGGACAGGCAGGCGGTTCTTCAGCAGAGCTGAGATAATGAAATCTGAAAAGAAATACTTCATTAGAACAGTCTACAAAGTGTGATTGCAAACCAGGCACACTTTGCAGACTGTTCCAATGAAGCATTTCTTTTTCGATGTCCGCATTACGGCTCTGCTGAAGAGCCGCCTCGAGTTGGCCAAATCGAATCTCCTGCTGTTATCTTTACAGCTGACATCTGGGAGAGGGGAACTTTAAAATGTTCTATCTCTCAAACCATAAAGGTTTGAGAGATAGAACTAGCACCAATCAATTTCTTTTAATTTATCTACAAAATTACTTTTTAGCAATCTAGGACATTAATAACCATTTAAGAACCTGCACACTTATTTGTCATACTGTTGTTTGAGCCCGGTTAGCTCCTGTTCTTCCAATACTTGATAGTCTTAGGGAACTCCGGTACCATGGGGATGGGCTTTCTCCTTCCCCCTCCACCCCTGGTAGTTTACTGTTGATATCCTTCTGGTACCTGTGTTCCATATAGGATGTAAGAGAAAATAGGATTTTAGTGTACTTGCCTGTTAAATCCTTTTCTCTTTAGTCCATATGGAACACAGGTCTTCCACCCAGAGTAACGGACCTTTTGCTGTGGTCTTGCCTGCCTGGGCTGTGGAGTCCTTTTTAGAGTCTTTTCCTAGGGGATTTTTTTTTATTTTCCTGCTTGCCTTGTTTGTGTGGCTTCGGTCACATTCATTCTGGGGCACTTACATAGTGGGTGGAGGGCTGAACTGGAGGAGTAGGATAGAGTCCACCCACAAGACTCTGTGTTTGAGATGTGTCTTGTCCTCCAAAAGGAGGGACTCACCCATGGTACCTGTGTTCTATATGGACTAAAAAGAAAAGGATTAAAGAACACTAAAATCCTTCTTTATTTTTAAGCTTTAGCTCATAAAAGATACTGACAGTGTCGCTGTAGCACCATCTTGACATGTTCCTGGTGTAGTTCCAAAGAGGAGGAAAAGATTAGAAGATTGTTTATATATACAACCACGAAGTTCATCTGTAGATCTTGTAAGATCTCATTCATTGAAGACTGCAGGGACATTGCACAACCTAAACAGCATTACAAGGTATTCATAGTGTCCAAACCTTGTGTTAAAAGCAGTTCTCCTTTCGTGGCTCTGTCGGATACACACGAAGTTGTAGGCCTCTCATAAATCTTGGGTGGTTTTACCTCCTGGCTCCCATGAGGAACCACCGGAACTGGAGTGACTGCTTGAGCTGAAGAGCTAGCACCTCCTGAGGTCAAAGTGGACATCCAGCTTACTGCCTAGGTACTGCAAATGTGTGGCGGGGTAACCATGACTTGCACCTGCTGCTATTGGTGACTGAACTGTCTGGAGAGCTGGATCCATATGGCTCTAACTGTCAGGACTGGTAAGACTAAATACAGAACCTCCTAGGGTGTAGTTAGAGAGCGATGAATAGTGAGAGCAGCTGTTGGAAATGTCTGAAGAATCAGCTGTGGTTACAGGTGCTGGCCGCAAAGCCAGATGACAGGATAGAAAGCCGGGGTTCCCTGGAAGGTTCTTTGGGTCGAATCCTATGCTGAACAAGGATGGTTGGACTCAAAAGACCAAGAGTCTATTGTGACCTTCTAGTAGAGGAAGTACTGGTAGCAGTGTTTCCGTAGAGCCACTAGTGCTAGAGAGGATGTTAGATACTTTAGCAGTCGAGCGTAGCAGGGTCATACCAAGAGCAGTGTAGTTTGATGTAGCAGGGTAGTGTGACGTAGCCAGCTCATAACAGGAGATCCACAGAGCAAGGTACCAAGTCAAAAGGCAAACAGGAAGGTCAAAGGAGAAGCCGGATCAGAAACCAGAGAAAGCAATCAATCACAGAAAGCCCGAACTACTGACTGGAGGTTTCATACAGTGAGCGCTGACTGAAAGATGGAGCAAACAATTTAAACTCTCAGTAACCTATGAAATCGGGATCAGAAAAGTGAGGGAACCGGGAGCGCATGACAAGAATATTTCACAATACAAGTAACATCTATATATTATATTGTACCACACTTTGGAGAAAATGTATTATTTGCACAATAATCATGCATGTCTGTGACCAGGGTTGTGTGCATTGGCAGGCTGTAATATGAATTACAAGACTGCGTTGCAAAGCTAAGTGACGACGGCGATGGTAAGTTAAGACTGTGTGCAAGATCAAACAATCTCAAATTCTGGTATATTACTAGTTTTCATCTTTCTTTGACTTTGTCTGCCTTTGACGTCTAAATATGGACTTCAATTTACAGCCACGCTTGCCTACCCGTATCAGTAAATTTCACCTTAAAATGTATTCAACATATTTGTATTTTTTTTCTGATGAAATGTGACTGGACTTTGTTTTATAAATTAATCACACCCTGTTCATCTGCATAACATATGATTGGTTGGAAATCCTGTATAAGCAATAATTCACTATTGGATTCATTTATTTAGATTTGTTGGACTTTGCCAATTACTTCCTCTGTACTTTATCTACATTTAAGGTGTCAAAATATAAACAGTCTCTGGTTATAATTAAATATATATTTTATATATGGCTATCCCTTGGGCATCGGACTTTACAGTCATTGTAAACGCCACTATGGGTGGTTCGTTGCATTTCTGTGTGGGTGATTTTATTTATTTATTTTTCACACAGGTTATCAGTTTTTTGATCCTCGGTTCAGTGACTGTGCAGTTAATGTAAACAGTACTGCTGGTGGTCAGTTTCCTTTCTGTACAATCAATGCGTAAAGGATATCAGTTTTCTATTTCTATTTATACCATTGTCTCTCATATGTCTAAAACAATATTTTAGTATTTTTTATTAAATCTTGGATCAGTATTTTTATGTATAAGCTGTAACCTTTTGCATCTGACTTAAAGGTACTAAGGTATTTATTTATGGTTATTTGTTTCTTTACTTGAACATAAGTGGTGATGTTTCTTTGCCTTTTGGAATCCATTGTTTATATTGTAACATTGCAAGTGACCTGTAGCAATTACAATATTGTGTTGTTATTGTTTATTTTTATACTTAGCTTTGATTATGAAGAGGCAGGATACCAGCCTGCCGATCTCGTGAAACTGGATATTTTGCTAAATGGGCGTCCTGTGGAAGAGTTGGTAACGATTGCACATAGGTGAGTCTAAGTACATTCTCTTGAGTTTAATAGGCAATGCACTGGCCTTGGGGTAAGAGTTCCTTTACTAGGAGGAAGGGCACTTAAACAGTCAAAGAGTTAGTAATTCCCGTATTTAAGTTTATTCGATATTGTACATGTTAAAAAAAAATAAAATATATGGAGAAAGTCCCATCTCTCAAACCTTTACGGTTTGAGAGATATTCGCCTCTAAAGATCCCCCCTCCCTCATGTCAGCTGAAAAGCTGACATGATTTGAGTCATGCAACTCGAGGCGGCTCTTCAACAGAGCCAAAATAGCGATATTTAAAAAGAACTACTTAATTGGAACGGTCTACAAAGTGTGCTTGCAAACCAGGCACACTCTGTAAACCTTTCCAGTGAAGTAATTCTTTTTAAATTTTGCTATTTCAGCTCTGCTGAAGAGCCACCAGCTGGTTCCACGACCGGGATCTCCTGTTGTCAGTAGAGTGCTGACGTCAGGAGAAAGGGAGAGAGAGGGGAACTTTAGAGGCGAATACCTCTCAAACCGTAAAGGTTTGAGAGATGGAACTTTCTCCATATACTTTATTTTTTGTAACATCTGCAATATTGAATCAACATAAATACGGGCATTACTAACCCTTTAATGTATAAAAAAATAGAAGAATAACTCTTCCCGCTTCTCTACCCTAATTTTCTCTTCTAGCACAAATGCTGCTTTTCAGGCAGATATTTGAGTGTCCACAGAGGAGGTAAAGGGCTTTCTGCCTTTATTTTGTCTTTAAATGGATAGTAATGTCTTACAAAAAAGCAGCTGCAATTAATCTTCATAGCATTTGGGCCATAGAGAGTGTTATTTCAATACTGTCAGACATGTAGTTCAAGAGTAATTGAGTGATAAATTATCCACCTCCCGCCCCTTTTACCTAGTGTAAGCCGCCTCCCCTTAGATGTGGAATCTGGACTCTTGACTGGACAGGTCGCGGCAAGGGAGAATCTTCTTCCTGTGAGCATAAGGAAAACCCTGCCCCCCCTTGACAAAAGAGGGCAGGTTTTTCCTATTGCTCACTGAAGATTGTCCCTCTCTGCAATCCATCTGGACAGTCTTGGTGCTCTGAGGTGAGCAGTGTTAAATCAGTAAAAGGGGTGGGGGGGGATACTTTATCATTCAATTACTCTTGAACTGTTTTTTTTGTGGAACATTACTATCCCTTTAATTTTACCTTATACTGTTATACTGCTGTGGGAAGAGACTAGAGAGAACTGTTTGAAGAATGCTTTTCTGGTTACCTACCTTTCAGTAGTATGGCTTCATGTTAATGCCTGTATATATCCAAATCTATAAAAATGTGGAGACTGGGGGATTGGAATAGCCCACTACTGGCCAGGAGCTGCACAGTATAGCCTCTGATAAATTACAAATGTGCTCCCAAAGTAAAATTTGATAGATAGTTCCCTGTTTAAGATTTAGTGCTGCAGTATTGAAGTAGATGACACTTTTACAGATTACAGAACTGAAAAATAATATATATAGTTTTTTGTTTGTATTGTTTTAGAGAAAAAGCTTACCCAGTTGGAAAGGCAATGTGCGAAAGGCTACAAGAAGCCATACCCAGACAATTATTTGAAATAGCCATTCAAGCTGCTATTGGTAGTAAAGTTATTGCAAGAGAAACGTAAGTATCAAGGGGAAATGAGGAAAATATTTTCTATAACATCACACCTGTTTTTAATTGAATGACTTGTCCTAGTTTAACCATTCACTGTGGGAAAATGATAAAACAATGAAAAAACAGAATAGCATAAAAAATGCTTCATAGGATTAGTGGTCTTGTATGAAAAAACATCAGAGCTCTTGTTTTTCTTTATGAACACCTTGCCTGTGTTGCCTTTAATATTAAAGAGAATAGTAACAAGGTGCTTACAGGATTATAATCAGAGAGAACAAAAAGGCTGATACCTCTGATGAACTAGCACTTTATATTTGGCTCCTATTAATAAGGTATTACCATAAATCTTAATTTTTATTGTAAACATTATTAAAAGGACTAAAAGTATTAAAAGAAGATAGGAAATGTGCTATCACATTTGTTCCCTAATTTAAAATATATAATGTTGCGGGGGCATAATCTAGCTTGCCACTCAATCTCGATTACTTGAGTTATTTATATATTAAATATATCACCTCAATAGATTCTATAAATTGTAGTCCAATCACTGATATTGATTAACTATTAAATGTGTCATTTGTATAAACAATAGAAGTCTATCTATTTTTCATATTGGCTTTATTTCTAATATATTTAATTGACATTAAGCTATACAGCTTGCTTCAGCAGATAACAAAACACTGGAAAACAACAGACTTAAAGCTTGACATATATAATTCAAAATAAAACAAAAATTACATTTAAAAATTAAATCACTGGTTATTAATCTAGCATCTCCGATGCAGTTTTCACCCTTAAGGTATGTTCACGAATGAACAGCACGTAACAAAAAAGCACTTCTTTAAAGGTTAAATTCCTCCCATTAGGGAGGTGTCATCAATTCAAACTGAAGAATTAAAGTTCAAGAGTCAGATAGACAAATGTGTTTAATGTCCTCGCAGTATCCCTTCGTGTCATGACTATGACCAATCAATTCTCTCCTCTCAGGAGGTATGTTTATTTACAGTTTTTGTGATATGCATGATACTGTTGCGATCAGATGTCACAAACGCTTTGCAATACGTTGTGTACCCCTCTGGCACTCAAAGGGTTAAGTTGAGGTAACATAGCAATATAACACACGGTGGCTCTTCAGTTGAGGCAGCGTAGCAATATGCTGAGGGAACAAATAGAAAGTGGTGATTGAGGCTTGCCCTCTGTAACATACAGCAAAGCATCTCTCTCCCTTTTAAGGAGAAAGGGAGGGAAGCAGGAAGTGGACGAGTGACAGTTGAAAACAGACAGTTAGTGAGGTGACTGAAGAGATGAAAAGACTTAAATAAAACAGTTGCTATTAAGTTTATCCCTGAGTTTGTATTTTATGAAAACATTACACCCTCGTACTGAAATAGAGTGTATGGAGGGTTACAGTTATCTGTGGGAGGTGAAACAGTTTGTTTGTGGGGTCATGATCCTGAGTGAGAGTGTGTGTGGACCAGGAGAAGTTATTGATATCCCCTACTTCAGGAGCGAGTGGCAGCTATATTTTTATTTGTCAGTTGGATAGTGGTGGGTGGGCTGGAGGGGGAGGGCCAACTCCCTGTATGATAAACATGCCCCCACTGAATCACCCAATGGGAGCAGTAAAGTCCCCACTGAATCACCCAATATAAGTTGTGTCTCCTAATGAGACATAAATTATGTAATGAGGCATTCTGTTCAATGTGTGTTTGTTTTCTGAGGAGACAAATTATGTTCTGTGTGTGAGGTACCATAAATTATGCAATGAGGCTTATTCTTTTATATATATAGATTAATTTCTGTGATTTTTAGATGATTGGAGATGTGAGTATAAGCGCAGGTTGTTAGGTTTGTGTATATTGTGAGTAGTTTTTCTGAAAATATTTTACCTGCTGCTATTTTCATATCTCCTTACAGCCATAAAAACATTTTTATGCATTAATATAATTTATTCTATGTCATTTCTTTGATTATATTTATGTGCTATTGTTGATTTTTGTTTTTTAGTATATTGTTTTTGGGGATAACAGTTGGATTGCACTACTGTATGTATCTTTTTATCAAGACTCTGATATCCTCTGAGGCATCCATTCCCTCGTCTATTCAAGGGGTCCTCCATTCTTGGGGACCCATGTCCACCATCAGGCAGGTTGACCCTTTTTTTTAGGGGACATACCTAGGTAACTGGGGTATTATCTGATGAGGAACTGGATTCAGAGGAAGAAGATATGGACTCTTTCTTGTCCTTTGGAGATTCCTATGAGGCTGGTCTTGTCCCACTCATCGGAGCAGTGTTGGAGACCCTTTTGGTCTCTGAGGCTTCTGATGGGGGGGGTCTTCTTCTCTGTATATTTTCCAGATATGCAAGAAAGACTCTTTAGTCCTCTCTCCTAACAACACCCTTGATCCGATTCTAATAGAAGAGTGGAAAACACCAGATAAAAGGCTTTTCCTTAACAAGCATATCTCTACGTGTAACTCTATCCTTTTTACAAATGAGGCATTAGCTCAGTGGGCTTCTTCCCCAGCAGTTGGCGCCCTCCCCCCATATAGTGCTTATCCAAAAACACAGCTCTTTCATTGGCAGATGCTGCTGGCCTTAAGGATGAGGCTGAAAAATACATTGATTCCCTTTTAAAGGCTACTTTTTTGGCCAGAGGGGCAGTTATGTAGCTCATCTTTTTTTCAGCATGGATTAATAGTTATAGCTGTATGGGTGAACAGCTTTCTGATGTGCTGCTCTGAGACTTCTAGGGAAGGTCTTTTAATTATGTATGCTAATATTTTGGAACCCAGTGTGTATATTACTGAAGCCCTTTTTTGATGTGTCAAGGTTTTCTCTCAAGGCCTCGGCCTTTTCTGTCGCACCTTGTTAAAGGGATAGTAATACCTGAAAATAAGTTTATTTTATATCGTAGCCCTTAAAAAACCATGAAAGATGATGTAAGTATTATGGTTTGGGAGATATTCATATGTAAAATATAGTATAGTTCACTTTTCCTTGCTGTTTCAGCCAAGTCTGCCATCTAATGGACAGATTTGGAATTCGGTCCACATAGCAACCGGCAGCTCTTTAGCAGTGCCGAGATCACAATCTTTGAAAAGAACTACTTCTTTGGAACTGTGTACAAAGTGTGCCTGGCTTGAAAGCACACTTTGTAGACCGTTCCAATTAAGAAATTCTTTTTAAAGATCATGATCTCAGCACTTCTGGAGAGGCACTGCTGGTCGGGCGACCGGATTCCAAATCTGAAGGGTGGAGCAATGACATAACTCCAGGGGAAAACCATAAAGGTTTGGGAGATAAGACTTATATCATTTTTCATGTTTTTTTAAGGGCTACAATATAAAATAAACTTATTTTCAGGTATTACTATCCCTTTAATGATTTGGTCTTGCCATTTGAGGGCAACACCTTGTTTGGGCCAGACCTAAAATAGATCATTAGAGACGCCACTGGCACTCTTGCCACAGATTTCTTCACAACGTTACTTTCTGGTGAGGAAGGCTCATGGATTGCCACACACACACACACACACACACACACACACACACACACACACACACACACACACACACACACACACACACACACACACACACACACACACAACTTGCCCCACCACAAAGGCCTGACAGATTTGGCAGAACAAGAAATCTACTTTGTCTGACAAGCCAACCTGTACATGATTTGCGGAGTCCTTGTCCATCATTTCCTGTAGAGGATTGTCTCTTCCTTTATCTAGATGCCTGGGCATCTTCCATGATGGACCAATGGGTTTTTTAGGTGATTTCAGAAGGGTACTATATAAACTTCAAGTGGCTTCTTCTTTGTCTCTTCTCTTTGTCAAAGGTCCCTTGAGACAGAGTGAGCTTCTCGCTTTATAGATGCTGTCTCCTCTTGGCTGGAAAAGCAGGTTCTAGTATTGGTCCCATGCCAACAGCGCTTTTTATTCTAACCTTTTTGTAGTTCCCAAGAAGGACTCCATATTTGGATCAGGACTACTCAGAAGACATCTTGGCACTTCATATCAAAAGAGTGTGTTCACATTCTGGTACACCACGGCTGGATTCTCAGACTAAAGAAACCTTCTCCTATCCTGTCCCATGTCTATAGCTTTCTTGGAATGAAGTTCGACACCCTTCAGAGGCAAGTATTCCTAACGGAGGACAAGCTACAGATTCTGTCCCAGGACATTTTGTGGGCACTGGCATGGCCTGCGATGATAAAGGATTACATGAGAATTTTGGGACACTTGGTGTCTGCCCTGGAAAAAGGCTATTACGTTCAGTTCCACATGAGGGAGATACAACTGGTTCTGACAGAGTTCCTATCTGTTTCACTCAACGACCCTCCCTGGATCTACGTTGGTGGCTTCATTGACCTCATCTAACTCTTGAATTGCCCCTTCGTGATTCCGTAGTGGAACCTGGTCATGACGGATGCTGGCCTGTGGGTCTGGGGTGCTACCCTAGGTCACCTGGCAGCCCAGGGATGTTGGACAGTGGATAAGAACCTCATGTTATGTAACATCCAGGATATCTGTGCGAATCTGTACAGTTGGACAACGTTATGGCAGTGGATTACATCAAGCACCAGGGAGGAACTCCAAGCTAGTTGGCATGGAAGGAAGTGCGGCCATTGGTCATTGCAGTACGCATACCAGAAGCAGAAAACGTGGTTGTAGTCTTTTTCAGCCATTGAGTCAAGGATCTAGTCAAATGGTAGCTGAACCAGGAGGTATTTGGCCTGACTGTTCTGCCTTGGGGCCTCCCAGAAGTAGATCTGATGGCCACTTGTGAGAAAAGGAAGGGGCTCCAGTCAAAGAATCCCTTGACATTTGAGAGGGAAGCAATGTCCATTCCATGGAACGTTCTCTGCCCTATGTGTTTGCTACAATTCCTCTACTTCGCAGGGTTCTACTGAAGATCAAGATGGAACAGGCTCTGGTCATCTTGATCGCTAGATTCTGGCCCCATTGGGCCTGGTTTGCAGACCTTCTCAATCTGTCCATCCAGGAACAGTTCCATCTTCCTCTGAGACTGGATCACCGGATCCAGGGCCCCATCTGGTACCAGGATGTAGAAAGGTTCATTTTGATGGTATGGCTCTTGAAGCTAACATTCTGAGGAGGAAAGGTGTAATTTCAACCATGGTCGAGGCTAGAAAGCCTAAGATGTGTCTGATCAAAACTTTGATGTTCCTACGGTCTTAGCTTTTTTGCAAGATGGTGTGAACAATGCTGTGTCTGAGCTCTATTATGGTATAAATTACCACTCTTTCTATCCCCTTTCAGAACCACATTGCTATTCTGACAGATGTTATGAAATTTGTTCAACAGGTGACTCATGCTGTCCCTTACGTCAGGGATTCATGCCTCCATTTGACTGATTATCCATTACTGACACTAGCTCTCTTTCTTGGCTACTCTCCTCCTTGCTGTTTATGTGCTTTTTGTGCGCCTGTTACCAACCCTGAAAGTACAAAAACCAGGCAAAACAGCTGATCCAGCTGTCTATTCGACATGTTCGATTCATCTGCGTCTTTCATCTGCTCCACATTTTATATGGTGGCACACTAATATTTAGGCAATCCAGCACATCCCATGATGTATAAACAAGGTGTATGTAGTGTAAGCATTAAATACAACACTTCTTTGAACATTCCTGAGTGCTGTCCTTCATTTCAAGCCCAGGTTGAGTACATACATAAATATATATATGGAGATAGATATGTAATATTCAACATTCTTTCTGTGGAGTTGCTTACATTGGTCGATCCAGTTGACAGGAAGGAGGAAATATTAATGGAAAAAGAGATTGTGGAGGAAAATTGGAGGGAGGGCAGCTGAAAATGGCAACATCGGTCAGAGGATGGTGTGAAAAGTGATGTATGTAACGGGAGAAAAGAGCAGGAAGAGTTAGGAGGAAGAAAGATTGGAATAAATAGGATGGAACGGTAGAGGTGGCAGGATGATATATGATATGATTATACAATTGATTGACCTTTTGAGTGACAGGTATCCAACACCTTGCAATGAAATGCAAGGTGTTGGATACCTCTCTGGCACTCAAAGAGGTAACAATTGAGACATGGATGTTCAAAAGAGAAGATTTATTCTGTAATGAGCATTCCCACCTTGGCAGGTGCTACAGGTGGCTACATGACAAGGAAGAAAATTAATAAGATGATTAATAGTATCATGCACCATTGACTTGGGCAGTCGCTTTCTACAGTGTAGAGTTCTAGTGGGGTTGATAATCCATAAATTCCTGGTGTTGCAGTTTGTGTTCAACAGTGTATGATGATCTTAGAAGTGGTGTTTAAATGGGTGGTCAAGAGTTCATGGCATACAACAGGATAGATAAAAGACTACCCCATATATATATATCTATATATATATGTGTGTGTGTGTGTGTGTATTGCATCTCATGCGTGCTACTTGGCCAATGACATTGTAATAGTGTTTAGAATTATTGTTACAGCATAGGATTAGTATATGAGGTTAGGCTTTAGTGATGAGGATTATGAATTTAGGATAGGCTTATTCCTTAGATTTGATAATAAGATTAGAGTTTAGGTGTATGGATAGCATAAGATGTTAGGGATGGTATATGAATTTAAATTAGTGGTTATGGATTAGAAGTTTGTTTATAGCTAGTATATGAGGTCAGTGTTAAGAGTTCATGTTGGCAATATGATTTGTATGTAGTAAATTGAAGAACATGTACTGATTTTATCCAACCTTATGTGGCTGTTGCCCATATTAATGCCAGTAATTCTATTATACAACTACATTATCTGTTTTCTGAGATTTGCATGTCTGATTAGGGAAAAACTTTCATTGAACTGTATGTGAACAGAATCTGGAAAATCTGTTTAAGCCTGCTTGGATTGTGTACAATATTTTGAATCGGGAGGAAGTTTGCCCCATCTCTGACCCTGACCCTGACCTATAGAAATGGATAAATTGAATAGACTAAAAATGAGAACAATTGCAGCTGAGCTCACACAACTCCTCTAAACATTTTATATTACACATCATTTGTAGTTTTCTGTAGTTTATCTGTCCCTTTAGTAGGATAATATAATATTTTTATTTAATTTTTTTCTTTTCAGAGTGAAAGCCTACAGAAAAAATGTATTGGCAAAATGTGTAAGTACAAGAATTTGTTTGTATTACATTGTGTTGCAGCTGTTTAAACATCTTGTACATAGAAATGTAGACATGAGATTGTGGGGGCAAATCAAGGTGATCATAGAGTGAGTGGGAAATGTAGTAACTATGAATACATATATGGAGAACAGGGATAGTGTGGGTGTTGAACCTTCTGAGTTCTAGAGGGGTGTAGGGGAAAATGAGGTAAAGTAGCCCACTGGTCACTTCTGTCAAAATCACAGCCCACTGGCAATTCATTGCATTGTGCGCTATATTCTCCCTCCTGCTGCCCTGGGGTGTGGCCACTAGTAAATCAGAAACACTTAGATTTTTATATTTCTAGATAATATATTGTTATAGTCTGAAGTAATACATGAGCATGTCGCAAAAAGGGGATTTTTGGACTTACTGATAAAGCTTTTTCTCTTAGTCTATGCGGAACACAGGAACCATGGGGTAAACTCCTCTCCTCCAGGAGGATCAGGGGTTTTTTGCACTTAAGGACCGGAGCAATTATGACCTTTTTGAGTATGTCTTTGTTCAACCATATTTCTGCTCTAATTCCTTTAGTACACCCACACAAATGATGTACCGTTTTTAAGCATAAGTAGAGCTTTCTTTTGATCCATTTATATGGATACCCCATCTTTTAGTTTGATTAAAATTATAAAAAATGTTTTCCTGTAATGATTTGTACACTATTTGTCCATTTGAAAAAAAAAAAAATACCCCCAAATATATTAATTTGCTTCTCCTGAATATGGGAGTACCCCATATGCCTAGTATTCCAATCACTATTTTTATATATTTATAGGGTAAATATTACAAGATGAACACAATTATTTACAAGCTGTGATTTTTCAAAATTTGGCATGTGAGGATTATAGCTTAGTTGACTGTGTCAGAACCCAAAAATGCCCCACAAAGGTATATGTTTCTGAAAAGCAGACATCATACGGCAATTCATCAGTAAAATTTGTAATTTTTTAATGCAGCTATTTTCCAGAAATCTAAACCAAAATTGAGGTAAAATATGTGGTGGTGTTTTTTTTTTCCTGTTTTGAATCTTACATTACAATATTGCTATAGAATTCAAGCACAAGATGGTTGCAGATTTGATTAGTGTTCAGCTACTTCTGAGTACAGCAATACCCCATATGCATAGGTCTGTTAGGGTTTGAGAGAGCTATGGGCGCAAACTGGAACATGCGTGTTTTCATTTTCACACATGGAAATTTCACAGCTTGCTTAACTGGTGCCTTGTCTCATTTGGGGCTGTGTACCAGTGCTCCACTTAAAAAGATTCCTCCCCCCCCAAAAAAAAAAAAAAAAAAAAAAAAAAAAGTGTATATTTTTGAAAAGTAGATAACCCAGGTTTAGGTGCATTTTGATATTTTTCATGCAGTCATTTTACCACTAATCCCTCTTACAATCTGTGGTAAGAAAAAAAAAACTGTTTTTATTTAACACTTATATTTCAGTGTTGTTGTGTATTTCAAGCACAGGATAGTTACACATGTAAAAAAATCCTTTGCTTAGTGTAGAGTATGGCAATGCCCCATATGGATAGATTGGTCAGGGTTTGGGGGAGATACTGGGCCCAGATGGGAACATGTGCCTTCCATTTTCAGACATGGAATTTTTACAGCTTGCTGTAGCACACACTGCATCATTTCTGTGGGTTTGGTTTTTGGGTATTTTTTTTTTTAAAGGATAATGTCCTTACACCAGGTCTCTGGTATAACTTCGGGTGCCCCTTCGAACAAAAAACCTGAAATCAAATGAAGCCTGCAAATGTGTGCATTTTGGATTGTTTATATATGGTGATGGTAATTGTGATGAAGTAGCTGGTAGTGAGACTAGCATGAGTGTTGATCCTCCTAATGCAGAGGTGGAAGGGGAAGTGATGACGAGCAGCTGGACTAGTGGTCAAGGGAGCACATAACACCACCCTGACCTTGTGATTCCCCTACCCCTGGTATTGTGCCTCTGATGCTGAAGAAGGCAGAACTGGCTAGCAGTACTGGCATCCATACAGATCGGCTGTCTGTGCCTGATGCTAGTGCTGCCAGTCTGCCTTCTTCACCTCAAGAAGAAATGGCAAGTGTGACAGTAGGGGACCTTCTGTCAAACTTGTTATAATCGTCAACCAGTCCAACTCTAGAGCAGCAGCAAAGGACAGGTGATGACTCTGAGGGTGATAGTGGAGCAGCTGTGGTGGAGGAGAGAATGAGGGCCTCTTAAGCTGAAAGCCAAATGGAATAGGAGACAGATATGTAAATAGGGATGGGCATCTCCACCACTACCAGCAATGACATTGCGGAGTTTGCTGCTGCTGTAATTCCTGCTGCTGCTGAGTTGCAAGAGCAGCTCATTGATGATGAGCAGCCTAGTGTGCCACAGACCACCATAGCCACAGTGGGAATAGGGTCCAGCAGTAGTGATGCAGGACTAGGACAGGTTCCACTTGACAGCAATAATCCTGGTCTTACTTCTAGTGCTGATTCTGAGGTAGCAGCATAATAATCCTCTGCTCCAGCCAATGAAGGGAAAGAAGAGAGAGGCCATTCTTCTCCACCTTTCCCCCCTCCCCTGAAGTCATGAGTGTGGGATTGTTTTTCTCTTTGGGCAGGCACAGTGCACTCATCTGTGACAGCACTGTGCACTATATGTGACAAGTGAGTGAAAAGGTTCACTTTTAAAACGTTGCATTTAAAACCTTGTGCGGCTATACGCCACATTAAGCATGTTGCTGTGATGAAAAGGGCGACATGAGAATCTCGACCTGCATAAAAGCGCAAGATTCTCATGTTGTGTCCTTAAACGGTGCAGCATTGCCCGCATACTAGTTCTAAAAGAGCCTGGCTGGTAAAACCGCTCCGATATTGGAGATTGTACTGAATTACAAAGAAACATTTAACCATTGTCCTTTCATATTAGCCATGATATTGCCGCTGCCTGTAGGAGGGATTAAAATGATCTGTACTGGACTATGAAATTCACTGACACAAACATACCAACAGCTTCCTCATGTAAAACAATTTCCACTGCTCTCCCGGTGAGTGCTATCTCTCAGAATTTAGCATGATTAACTCTTTCAGTGCCAGAGAGGTCCCCAATCATTGGGAACCTCTTTGCTACTCAAAAGGTTAAGCTACATATCGAACAAAGGACTAAATATCCAAGATATGTTTGTTTAATATGTAGCTTAACCCTTTAAATGCAAGTTTTAAAGGACACCCAGAGAAAAAGGGAAAGGAGGGAACACAGCTTGGCACAGCCGCCCTCATAACACATATGAAGTAAAGACACCATGACATTTATATGAAGCAAGTTATTATTATTATTATTATTATTCTTTATTTATATAGCGCCAACTAATTCCGCTGCGTTGTACAATTGGGAATAGACATACAGAGGTATTAAATAGTACAATCAGATGTGGAGAACAGAAGAATCAGAGGGCCCTGCTTGTGAGAGCTTCCAGTCTAGTGGAAGGTAAGTATGACACAGAGGGAAGTTAAAGCCAAACCCTCATAAAAGAAATCAGAAGCCGCTGTTGCTGTACCTCCTGTGTCTCCCCAAGGGTACCAAGAATAAAGGCGGAAATATAGGAGGAGGAAGAAAAGAGAAACTCAGCCTGAGCCTGAAAGTTCTATGGCGAACAAAACACCTACCACATCATCGGCTTCTTGCTCTTGGGTCTGGAAGTGTCAAGAAGAAGCATGCCTTCCGGTGAACCACCTCTGTCATCTTTACCTCCCTCGCCAGCTGATAGTGATTCTGTAGATGTGAGGATGTGGCAGTTCATGTGTACCCATTGTACATTGTATGGTGTGCTTGACCACACATTGTAATGTGGTGGAGTATAACCGCAAGCATGGAATCAAGCGGCACCTGAGGAGATTCCATCCCACAGAGTATGCTAAGCTGGTAGCAGGTTGTATTCATAATTATTATTAGGTCTGCTAGTTATCATGTGTCCATAGCAAAGCAGACAAGGGGCATAGTGACAGCATCAGTACTTAGCTTCTGGGGAATGATTAGCATTGTGGTGTTAAGCATCAAGGTGCTTCCAGTTATGCCAGTTGTTTGATGTTGTTTGATGAGTGCAGATGTGTACATTAATCCCAGTTTTTCCCTTATTTCCCACACACACTGTGCACATTGCAGTTGCTGGTGAATCGCACAGTTCCTTCCTGCTCTTAAGGGAAAAAGTAGTATTCTAACACCAATGATTTTGAAGGAGAAGAATTTTATATCAAACTTCTTTTCTCTAGATATACCTGAAGTGATGGGGACTAGTCATAGTGCTGCTACTACCTCAGCCACATCGCTGGAGCTAGGGGCAAGTGGAACCATGATCATCATCATCACCCATATCACTGCTGTTGTTGATCCCATTCCCTTGGAGCTGCCTATTCGTTTTGCTTCTTAAACAACAGCAATGTCACTACGGCATTTGCCAATGGCTATTGGCCAGTAGTCAACATAAAATGACATGCTGTCACTAGACCAGCAGGAAATGTATTTTTTTAAATGTGTTTATTTTTTGTCTCTAGACTTGGTCTTTCACACAAGAAGCTTACACAAAACCAATTTTGGGGGGCTTGTTTCTAACAAACCTAAGTTCTACAAATCAGTTGATTCCTCAGGGTTTCTGCCGCTAACTAGCCATATTCCTACAATTCGCTGATGCCTCTGGGCTTGTGCCTAAGTCCTACAAATCAATTTCTTTTTAGGGCTTGCGTTTGGTTAACCTGAGTCCTGCACAGTGCACAACACAAACAAATATATATTTCAGCTTTTTTTAAGCCTGCTGCAATGCTGCCTACTAACCATTGTCTTTATAAAGAGAAATAAAGAAATAATTTATTGCACAAGCTGCAGCAACCATGGCTCAATAATCAACTATTGTGTGTATTTTTACTGTTAACTACACCATAGAACTGATTGTGTGTGAGATCTTTCTTTGATCATCTACAAAATACTCTATCCCGTCAAGTATCAGTTTGCCCCAGTCACAGCTTATGTCAGGGGGTGTAACGGTTTACCTTGATAGGAGTCCGTAGTGCAGAGATGTTGCTCGCCCTTGAAGATAAACACAATCCAGGGTGACCAGGGAAAAAGCCACCTGGGCTGTAAATCTGTGCATGGGGGCTAGCAGGAACAATAACCAGGTACATAGAATCAGACAAGGGCAAATCCAGAGGAGAAGTCAGGCACGATACCATAGGTCAGGACAGGCATCAAACAAGAGTCAGTCTGGGAATTGCACAACAGGCACAATGAACTGACCCAGCCTTCAGGGAGAAGCAGTGTTTTATACCCAGGTAATGAGCAGCTAATTGACAAGCTGCCTCAGGTGGACCTTGAATGACAGGAGTAGCTACAGATGAAATCTGATAGCATCAGTCCAGCCCCCTAGTGCTGCAGGCAAGGCAAAGTATACAGGGCTAGAACCACACTGACAGAACAGGTTCAGCAGTGGCTCAAAGACAAGAAGCAGGACCAGAGAATATGAGAACTCTGGTTCAAGTCCACCGTGACCCGCCAGAGGGATGACCACGCCTGTCAGTCTGCCCAGTCCGTGGCAGACCGTGACAGGGGGTCCCCTGTATCTGTCACGTTACTTATCTTTTTTTATTTGATTTTTTTTTTTATTTTATTTATTTTTATTAACTCCCTCCATGTCACAGTCAACAAAATAATAAAAATAAAATTTCCCTGTTCAACTAATTCTTTCCCCACACTCCACCAACACAGGGACCCCCAGACCCCTTTTATACTATGGCTCTGGTAAATAAACTAAGATTTGCTATATGTTAGATGTAAATTCAGTCTTCCCATTGATTTCAATGCAATGAATTAGGTGAAAAAAAAGTGGAAAAATTGCACTTTTCGCATGAAATTTCCCACTAGGCGGGAAGTGCTATTTCTTTGTTGAGGGAAAATTTTCATCCATCCCTATTCAAGAGCCAAGCTGTCAAAGCTATCTGCTTCACCTAAGAAAGACACAGTGGACCCTGATTCAAGAGGTTCAGATGCAGAGGGAGCCAAAATGGCACCGCCAGTACTGATATATTGAGAAAAACTAAATGCCATGACTAAGGGGGTCAAAGCAGAGCATTCAGAATGAAATGAGCCCACTCCATCCTGATTTTCCTCAACACCATGGGGATCAGAGGAACCGGTGGAAACACATACGCCAGTGAAATTGCCATGGAATGACCACCATGTTTGACACGAGAGCTAGAGCATTCTGGGATCTGGCACACTACTGAGGAACCATGCGGTCCAGTCAAGAGAGCATCAGGTCCACCGACTGAAGACCCCAAAGACTATTAAGTCAGATACTCTGAGATCCAGGAGCTGGTAACCTGAGAAAGTTGCCAAAATATTGTCTACTCTTGGGATGCGAACTATAAAGAGAGCCGGCACGAGCCACCGCACACACAAGAATCAGCCAGACTTCTGGTCCTGCATTGTCAGGCTTCATCTGCACCAGGGACCCCTTAAGGGACTGAGAACAATACTGCAGGCCTAGATGAATTGCCTGAAGCTCCAGAACATTATTGGGCGGAATGCTTTCTGCTCTGGTCCAAAAATCCTGGCAGTCTTGAGGGCTCAGGACAGGGCCCCAGACTTTCAGGCTGGCAGTGGTGACTGACCCAGCTGTTGATAGCAAGAGGCCATCACAGGGACAAATACCTCTGAAGCCACCTTCCTGTCAGAAGAGACATGACACAGGGGAGGTAACAATGTTGTCTGGACCAGTCCCTGGGAATATCCACCTGCAGTCCTGCATATGGAATTGAGCAAGAAGACAAAGATATCACCTGAGATACCTGAAGAGATATCTACAGAATATTATAGCTAATACCAAGAAAGTAGATGATCTGAGAAGGAACCACAAAATATTTCTTGAAACTGACATCTCAACCATATTGATCCAGGACTGACATGCAAGTCAGAATCTGAATTCTTAAGGTCTTCTCTGAAGGAACCTTGTGTAAGAGGTCGTCCAAGTAGGGAGTCATGGAAATCCCTTGTAAGCAGTTGTAAGCCACCAAGACGGACATGACCTTTGTGAAGATCCGAATAGTGGATGCCAGCCCAAAAGTAGGGGCAGTAATTAAAAGTGACTGTCCTGGAAAGCAAACCACAGGAAATGCTGATGATCTGCATATATATAGGTTTGTGCAGATAAGCGTCTTTTATGTCTAGCAAAGCCAGGAACTACCATGGACACATAGCGATTACGACTTGCAAGGAGTCCATCTTGAACCATGGAGCGAACACAAAACTGTTGAGTCTTTTAGGTCCATAATAGAACAGCATCTGCCATCTTTTTTTTGGGAACTATGAAAAGAATGCCCCCCCCCCAAGAAGGAACTAGTATCATCACCTGCAAATCTAGCAATGAGGCATCTGCATCTAAATCTACAACTTCACTCACAATTGCAGTGAACTCTGGACATGAACTGCATGAAGGAAGGGGCTTGAAATCTATGCAATAGCCCTTTAAGACTCCCTGCAAAACCCACAGGTCCACCACAGAAACAGCCCCATGTGCCGCGAAAAAAACTGAGATGACCTTATATAGCCAGTGGTGAACCAGACACCTGTGAGCCCTATATAGAGGTGGGCTTGCAAGCATTCGGCTTCTGAACAGGATTTTTGCCTGACCAGCCTTTCTTGTGTTTTAGGGTGGGAAGCAGCTGGATAGCTGAGGGAACAGTGCCCTGAGAGCGCACCCATACTGGCTGGGGTAAAATGAATGCTTGGGAGTAACTGAGACAACAAAGTACTTTTGACACCAATGGCATGACTGATATAATCTTCAATTCTGGTCCAAACAGCTGTTTGCCCACAAAAGGAAGATAATCCATAAACTTATTAGTAGACTGGTCAGCCGAAACACAGCCACAGAGAGAGCGAAGGCCTTACTAGTAAACCTAGTGACATCAAAATCTACTGTAAAATATGCATTATTTTCAAGAATCTTGGGTATCGGAGCCACCAGATACTCATTGGCAGTGTCTACTTGGACAGCATCCTAAGGTGGATCCCCCCCAACACCCAAAGCTGTAGTATGCCACACACAAACAAAAGAGCATCACCAGATCCCATGAAGTTCACGTACAAGAAGGAATCCAGGCACTTATCAGCCTGATCTTTAAAACAAACTGTCATGCCATTAATATTGAGCTCCAAAATATAAGTACAATAGAGATATGTATAGACTTACTTTTAGATTCAAGTATAATTTCGGCATTAGTGAGAAATTGACATTTCTAGGCAGACAGGCAGCGGGGAACAGTGCAGCTATCTTGCAGAGCTGGCATCTCTGAGTCTGCGCTGTCCGTCCCCTTCAACTCCATGATTGGTGAGTTGAATGGCATTGTGCCTTAAAGCACTGGAAGGGACTGACAGCTCAGGTGCATAGAGCACCTACTGCACGATTCCTGCCGGTGCCTGTCTGCCTAGAAAGGTCTATTTCTCGTTAATGGCGCAATTATACTTGAAATTACAAGTAAGTCTATACATATCGCTATTGTACTTCCGTTTTGGAGCTCAATGGGTTAATATTAATGGCATGGAAGTTCCACTTTAAGAGTCACAGCATCTGCCAGTGGTAAAGCTGTATTCTTGGCAAGGCTAGAGATAGGGTACTGTGTGGTGGTGGTGGTGTTGGGGGGGTCGACCATCACGTTAAGCCTGAGATATAATGGGATGCAGAAGAGAGAGATGCTTATTAAGGAATAACTGGCTGTCAGCTGTCTTCCATTCCTCTAAGGGCACATGTTCCAAGGGATGGTGGGGAGGTAAAATGGCAACCTCCTTCTTACGTCTCTTAAAAATATCAAGGGAGGAGCAACTAGAATTAGAGGCCTCTGAGACTTTAAGCATCTCTAGGACATCCTGAATAAGATTCTCAGTGGAAGGACCTGAATATTCCTTATAAGGTTCCAACAGAGAGAGCCCCGGAAGAACAGGCTGCTGGGAACCATGGCTCTTCAGCCCTCCATAAACTGCATCCACCCAATACCCTTGGAGGTGGGGTCCCATGAGGGTCTTGTAACCAGTGAAAGAAAGAAATACCACCAACCCACTTATAGCCTCCAGAAACACACATGGAGGCAAGAGATGTCCCAGAGAGACATTGGTTGTGCTATCCAATATGGCCATCGCGTGTTCTAGTTCTGAAAGGCATCACAAATAAAAGTAGTGTAGAAAAACTAACAACAGTTAGCAAACATTGCTACAAATAAAGAAATAAGTGTGAAAACACCACTGCCATGAAAGGACAGATCCCAAATGAGCAGAGAAGTCCTATTCAATAAGTAAAAGGAAAAAGAAACCCACAGACTGGCAATGCAGGGGTTAAACCCCCCCTCCACTGCAGCCAAGTATAGTTTATGCGTATAAGTTCTAACATGGATGTGCTTATCCAAGTCTATCTACAACAGTGCAAGTCAGGCACCTAAACCACAAAGCAAGCAGCTGCCAGACAGAAAGACAGGGACATACTTGCAGGACCTGGAGAGGGTTAATCCAGACTGCTTAATTTTTTATGCTCCGATATAAGTGACTAAGCTTCAGAGAAAGCTATGAGGCAAGGATGATAAAGCAAGCCATCCTCCACAGGCTCGGGTCCTAAAAAACTGTGCACTGGTCAGTCCTTCCAACGGAGGACAGAAATAGGAGCCTGCCTAATGGGGGATTAAACAGCCACATAACAGCAAAAAATAACAAAGGAAGCTAACTAAAAGAGCGCTGTCCTTGCCGATCCTTCTGTCTGTAGGGGTAAGATGTATAGATAAGGGAGTCCTTTTTTGTTTAAAGGGGGGAACTCTGAACCATGGTTCCTGTGTTCCATGTAGTATGTAAGAGAAACCATTTTATTTATTGATTTATTTATGTTGTGCTAAATTCCCTTTAATGTCCTTAGTCGGTAAATTTCAATTTCTCTTAAATTAAAATTCAATGTTTACTTCTATTTTCTACTGTGGGAACTCTGATTTATTACTTGCAAGTTCTTTGGACTTGGTTATACAGGTCAAGTGTAGGATCACAAGATACTTTGTAAACATTTCTGAGCTAATGAAATACTAACACAGTAAGTAGCTTTGTTAAATACATTTCAGTGAATAACCTTTTGTCTTTTTGGATATGTCCTTTAATAATCACATTTATCTTCTTTTGGCAGTATGGAGGTGATATAACAAGAAAAATGAAGCTCCTGAAGAGGCAAGCCGAGGGAAAGAAAAAAATGAGAAAAATTGGAAATATTGAAGTGCCAAAAGATGCATTTATTAGTGTATTAAAAAGACAGCCAGACAAGTGATATGGAATTAAGTAACCAGGAAGAACTGCAGAACTACTATGACCTCTCATTGACCTCAATTTTGTCTCCAGTCCCCCTACTTTTATGGATGCTTACTGTGGAAACCTATTACAAGGTTTATAGAAAACATGAAAAACTGAGTGGTGTTCATTTCAACCCTATGATACAGATGTTTCCCCCCCAGAACTTGAGCTTGATGAATGATGTGTTTGTGTGCTGTACCCTACATTTTGTGTCACAGTGGGACATATTTATCAAGGAAAAGTTTCAGTAAATCAGGAGCAAAAGAAATTGAACCATATCTATTAAAATGAGCCAAACTAAGATAAATTAACTTTTTTTTCTCTGATAACCTCATATATTACTTAACATATGAAGTATGGTATATTTGTTTTTCTATAATGTATATACATCTTATTTTTATACAGGTAGCTGAATATATTTTATATATGTTGATCATTTATGTACATGAGTTGCTCAGATCATTGTGTTTGATACTCAACAAAAAAAAGGCCAACATTTTGCTTTATGCAAATGGCTCACTGTTTCTTACATATGAAGATTAAACCCTTTATCTCTCTCTGCGTGCCAGAGATGTGCCCACTACAATGCTTCGGGCACTCGTATTTCATTCAGCATCATAAATATCATAATGATCATTTTAAACTTTTTTTGTTTGATAAATTTATTTCTGCCCTTCAAATGGATGGGAGCAGAGATAGCACAGTGTGATCAAGGGACTCAATCTGCCTATCTGATCAAACTGGAGTTTACTGGAAGTAAAGGGAGTTGATTTATCAGCTCTTTTCATTTAGCATATAACTCATTGCCATCCTGCATGCCAGCTTCTGCATGGCACTAAAATAGGATGCTTCTGGAAGGTAAGGTGTGGAAACACCATTTAAGTGAGTTTAAAATAAATGTATTAAAAATGTTTAACCCTTTGCATGTCAGAGGGTTACGGAATGCATGTCTTGGGGATAGACACCTACTGATAAGATCAATATTATTTACTTAACCCAAGTTTGGCAGTTTGTCCCTCCACAATCTGATCATGTTTGTCATAAATGTGGTCCACATTGGTTTACTTTTAAATGGTTGCACTCAAAAGACCGTGCGACCTTATGAAACAGTTACCATGTCGCCATACTAAAAATGTGGACATGAGAATCTCGCACTGCATGACAGAGTGAGATTCTCATGTCGAATAGTAAAAGCTGCCCCAGCTGTATCACATCAAGCTGCACCGGAGCTGTAATAATGTCACATCATGCTCTCTGCTGCCCAGGAGCAGTAATAATTTTACAATGACAATGTATTAATATGGTTCAATAACAGCTCCGAGGCAGCACGGAGAACAAGCAAATTACATTGTAACATTATTACAGCTCCGGGGCAGCATGGAGCGCAAGCAAATTACTTTGTAACATTACTACAGCTCTGGAGCATGAAGTAACATTATTACAGCTCCAGTGCAGCTTGATGTGATACAGCATGCAACCTTTTACTATTTGACATGAGAATCTTGCTCTGTCATGCAGTGCGAGATTCTCATGTCGACATTTTTAGTATGGTGACATGGTAACTGTTTCATATGGTCGCACGGTCTTTTGCGTGCAACCTTTTAAAAGGACACTGTCCACATCTATGGCAATTTACAGGCTCAGTAAAACCTTAATAGGAAAAAAACATTTATTTATTTTCCATTGTGGACACGGGCCATGGGGTAAAGGATACTCCACTAGGGGGTAAGCATTCAAATAGTTAAATTGAAAACCACAAACACCTCCTTTCCTTTGTCCTACTTTACCCTCAACAATCTAAGTGTCCCTAGAGGTTATAGGGCTGATTTCCTGCTGGTAATTCTTTATTTTCTGTTTTCATTTTTACTGTTCTTGATATAAATTTCTCAGAGGCAGCTGCATGAAGATTGCACTCTTTGGAGACTCTTCCACCATGGCATGACTCCACCAGGTTCCAAGAGGTCTCCTCAATATGAAATGGGGGGTTGGCTGGCAGCTGCTACCCTTGCTTATTTTTGGGGGCTAGTAATGGTCTTTGGGGTTAATCCTTAGCTAACCCTGTGTGGTATATAGCTGTGAACTGTGCTTAGCAAGGGTTTGAGCATACAAGTAGTTTCACATCACAGTGAGTACCAGCTCCCAAAGGGTTAATTCTGTACACAAATTGACTGCTTTTATTCATACATTCTCTAAATGTTAAGTACTGAGGGGACATATGACACTGTGCTATTTATTGAGCTGTCTACGCTCTCCTTTCCCCTAAGGCATCGGAAGAGAGCAGAGCACAGCTATAGTCATCTTGGTTATGATGCTCGTAGAGAGGTCTGTTTGTACAGCTTTCACACTGAGAACTTCAGTTTGTGACCTGATCAGTGAGAGTGCAAAAATAGGGCAGCTCTCCCCTCCCTGGTCAGGCTCTCTTATGTTTGGGGCTAGTGGGGAACATTGTCTGTCTGCATGGTGGATCCATTCAAGCTTCTGAAGATCATTTTTCTAGAGCAGTCACTGGTTCATATATTCATCAAGTTAATGCCTTTTCGGATGCCAGTTTTGGACAGAAGGTCTTGCAGATGACAGTTTTACTACATGACAGGAGGCTTTATATTTTGCTTTACTGAATCTCCAATAGCAGCACAGTAACATCACACAGTAACATCCAATCAGAGCTAAGAAAAGAGGTAATATAAGGCATTGCATAATTAAACCACTCCTCTTTCTTTTCTGCTCCAACAAGCTGCACGAGGTCAGAGTATCTCTTCTATTTGATATATTATAGACTGTCATTTTAATGTACTTCAGTGGGTGTATTACTGAACACTGTATATTGCCTTAATTTGGGTATTACTATTGCTTATTTTATTTGCAAAGTCAGCTTTTTTGTTCTGTGAGTGTTTTTGGGGAATCTGATCACCTTTATCTCCTGACCCGTCCTGGTGTCCAGTGTTTTGGGCGCTGGGGCTTGATTTTCTTGTTTGTTATGCTTTCCCTGTCGTGCTCCGCATTCCTGTTGCAGTCGCGACGTGTGATCTTGGGGCCTTGTTCTAGTTTGGGGCAGGGGGT
The DNA here is from genome assembly GCA_037306005.1 of Rhinophrynus dorsalis. NCBI lineage: Eukaryota > Metazoa > Chordata > Amphibia > Anura > Rhinophrynidae > Rhinophrynus > Rhinophrynus dorsalis. The sequence goes on along the minus strand of CM074718.1, from coordinate 92,705,588 downwards.
TGCTGTGCCTGGATTCCTCTGATTCCCTCTCCGTTATTGGTACCTTGCGGACCGCTTGTGCAAACGGCGGCCATCTTAGATCTCGTGAGAGTGAGATTCACAGCTGCCATCTTGGTTTCTCCTGTAGATGGTATCGGCCCACTCCAGACCTTGTTTAACGGCTGTAGGTATCCGGAGCGGATGCCAGCATTAGTTTATTTCTTTACCCCTTCTCTGATTCTAACTTCATTAAAGATTTGGGCACTTTTATTTTTTTTTTTGTGACTGAAGGCGAGTTTGGGTGCTATACTTTCTGCACCCCAGCCTTTTTTTCTTATGTACCTGCATTAAATTTTTTCAGGGGTGAGCCCCCTATTCTGCTAGGGGTGAGCCCCCATGTTTGCTCTTCATTCATTTTAGTTTACATTTTACTAAGTGATCTACTGTACCTAATAAATCTACTGTTTATTGTTCTCATTGTTATTAACATTGGGTGATCTCATGCTGTGCATCTGGGGTCAGCCCCCTTATAGTCCTACCTGTCTTAGATCTAGCTTTTATTTCCATGCCCTGCATGGTTTTTCAGGGGTATTTCCCCGCAATTCTGTTTCCTGGGGTGAGCCCCCGTAATTCTGCATGGTTTTTCAGGGGTATTTCCCCATGATTCTGCTGCCTGGGGTGAGCTCCTGTAATTCTACTGCCTGGGGTGAGCCCCCATTTTCTGTCTACTGGCAGTTAATTTATTTGTACAAGGTTACGTCCCTGTTTTCTCTGTCGTCCAATACAGGTTACTGGTAACTTTGGGTAGGCAATCCGCCCCTTTAAGTAGGCAGGAACAATTCTAAAATTGATCGCAGGGGGTGGAGCCTACCTTCCCTACTTGGCTGCAGCTAGCCAACCTGCTCCAGAAAGATTTGTTCCTTGGTGAAGACACAGGCAAGAGAACAGTTCTGCTATCATTGTAGAATTTTTTTTATTTTTCTGTTAGAAATGGAATACCACCATTAGGCGGATTACCATAACTGACAATGCACTTAGATGTGGCTAGCTCAGTATCCAGGTGCTTTTTGTGGACCTTAAGCCCTGGGGGGAAAATCTTGGGTACAAGTTCTTTCCTCAGGAGTTGCCCACAGAGGCTTCTTCTTGATGCATGGTAATCTGAAGACAGAAGATCTGCAGGAAAGGTGAGCAACCCTTTCAGTGCTGCAGGTCCACATGTCCCACAGTGCCCCTCCGCACAGGGTTTTTTTCCTTGAGAGTTCTTATTGCACACTCCTGTACTCATTGAGTCTATCTGTATGTCTTTTGGGTATTTTGGAGCAGGTTTATGTGGTAACTTAACTTTTTAGCTGCTGGTTTGCATCTTTTGGGGGGGGGGTTATTGTCACTATCCCTACTGGGTTCAGTGTTTTTTGGGTCTTCTAACTTGTTCTAGTGATGTCTCATGTAATTTTATTTCACAGTTTTAACTTTGACAAAATTAGAGTTCTGCTCCTTTAAGGCGAGCTTTATAGCATAGACGCCATTGCTCTATTCACTCCTATGGGACTGTACAGTTTGGGACATATCTCGACAACAGCTCAACGGAGCGACTTCAGGGAGGGCTCATTTTACTTGTCTGACCTTGCTCTATAATCCGGTTGCCATTGCAAGTGTGTTGGGGGGCTCAGGGGGCTTCGGGCACTGTTGGGGTACTTATTCTGGGAAAACTACATTTCCCATGAGCGCTTGCTTCACGTACTCGTTTCTGACTGGCTCACGCCGCAGCAGCCATTTTGTGCCTTTTCTAGAACGAATATCCTACGCAGGGCTTGGACTCACTATCACGGTCCCTGTGATTGCTGTCTTTTCCTGTCAGTTACCTGAAGGGGCTCTCCATTGGCTGCCTGTCTTCAGCCCGCTCTGTATTGCCTATTGAGACTGAGCTTGGGTACCCTTTGGTTGCCCTTTCATGTTGTCTCTATGTTGCCTGCACCTGCATTGTGTTCCTGAGCTTCATGGGCTGTTACACTATCCTTGCTCTTCTTTGATCGCCTGAGTTCCTGTTTGACAGCTTCCTCAGTTCCAGCATCCGTTCCTGATCCGGTTGGGGTTGCTGTTCCTGCTGCTGTTTCCTGCTGCCATTCCTGCACCGGTTGACTGCCTTTGAGGATCTGTTTCCTGTCGTTACCGGCTGTGTTCCTGCTCCTGGATCGCCTGCAGTGTGTCTCTCTTCCCCAGTCGCCTTGGCGTCATTTTCATTCGCTCGAGTTTGGGTACTCCAGTATGTGGGTACTGGTTCGCTCCATGCACAACGGCTGCTTGTTGCACCGGTAGAGGTTATGTCACTCCAGTACGCGGGTACTGGTTCGCTCCATGTATAACCGGCTGCTCATTGTGATTCAGACCACACCGGTAGAGATTGTGTACTCCAGTACGCGGGTACTGGTTCGCTCCATGCACAACCGGCTGCTTGTTGCACCGGTAGTGGTTATGTCACTCCAGGAAGCGGGTACTGGTTCGCTCCATGTATAACCGGCTGCTCATTGTGATTCACACCACACCGGTAGAGACTGTGTACTCCAGTACGCGGGTACTGGTTCGCTCCATGCACAACCGGCTGCTCGCTGCAATGGTAGAAGTTCTGTCACTCCAGTGCGCAGGTACTGGTTTGCTCCACGCATTGCCGGTTGTTGTTCAGTCCTAGACAGCACTGGCAGAGATTGGGTAACTCCAGTACGCGGGTACTGGTTCGCTCCATGTACTACCGGCTGCCTGCTGCACCGGTAGAGATTGTGTTACTCCAGTACGTGGGTACTGGTTCGCTCCACGTATAATCAGCTGCTCGCTGCATTTCTTTCAGCACCGGTAGAGATTGTTTACTCCAGTGCGCGGGTACTGGTTTGCTCCATTATTCATTGGGTGCCTACGTTATCCTGTCTACCCAGAGGGCCTCAGTCGGTCCATCTTAAGCGACTGATCTATTACACCTTACACCTGCCACTGAGGCCACCCTTGCCGTGATCCAGTACTTGCATAGGCTGCCTTGCCCGGTATATTGGTAAGGCCGGTAGAACCTATCCCATCTCGTGCCAACCTAGGTTGCCTTACCCGTTATTGGCAAGGCCAGTAGAGCCTCAGTACTCGTACCAGTCTTAAGGCTGCCTTGCCCGGTATATTGGCAGGGCCGGTAGAGCCTCACTACTCGTTGTACCAGTCTCTAGGCTTCCTTGCCCGGTATATTGGCAAGGCCGGTAGAGCCTCTTTCTCCTAAGTTGCTAGTCTCCAGGGCTGCCTTGCCCGGTATATTGGTAAGGCCTGTAGAACCTTTTCTATCTTGTGCCAACCTAAGATTGCCTTACCCGGTATTGGCAAGGCCGGTAGAGCCTGTCTTACATTTCCGCTTACTACTACTCACTATACTATGTATTGTCGTTATATGTTCTAAGTGTATGCTACCCGCAAGGGTTTCCTTTAAACTTTTCAATAAAGTTGTGTTTTTATCTTAACTCTGTGTCTGAGAGTCATAACAAACCGTGACACACTCCTTCTCTCCTCTGCAGATTAACCCTTCACCTGCCAGATAATTGTATTTTAGCGATTTCGGGGAAGAAATTTTAATCTTTCACACCGTAATTGGTGGGTTCAGATGTTGAGGAATGTTCTGCTGTGGGTTCCTCTCAGTTTTTTGGGGACCCCTTTGCGGCTGATCCTGATCCCTCGGCTGAGGGCCTCATCAGGGCTGTCTTGACTACCCTAAACATTCCCTTAGTTCAGGAGGTTTCTTCAGATCCTTCTGATATGTTTCAGGAACCTAAAAAGCCCCTTACATGTTTTCCAATTAACACCACTCTTGACCGCCATGTGTCTGAGTGGTAATCTCCGGAAAGGAAACCTTCTGTTTCCAAGAAATTTGCCAAACTTTACCCATTCTCTGAGGTGGCGCTTGCTCAGTGGATTCACCCCCCAAAGTGGATGCTCCTATCTCCAGGCTATCTAAGTCTACTGCCTTGCCAGTTTCTGATGTGTCCGCTCTAAAAGACTGGACTGACAAGAAACTAGGTTTCCCTCAAGTCCATTTTTGCCACTGCTGGGACTGTCATGCGTTTGCTGCAGCATGGGTTAACCGGGCCATTGCGATCTGGACTGAACAGCTCACCCTGGCTGTCCATCAGGGTGCTCCTACCTTGGATATGTTGCGCCTTCTTGCCAACATTTCTGAGGCCCAGCACTATATTTCTGCTGCCTTTTTTGATGCCATCTTTTTGGTGGCTAGGGTTTCCACCATTTCTGTGGTTGCCAGACGGGCTCTTTGGCTCAAGATCTGGTCTGCTGACTGCTTCCAAGAAGGCTTTGCTCTCCTTGCCTTTTCAAGGCACATCATTGTTTGGGCCAGATATTAAGGATCTGATTAGTGAGGCCACGGGGGGTAAAAGTACCCTTCTGCCTTTGGTCTCCAGGAAGAAAACCCCCTCTCAAGCGTAATAGTTTTTTTTTGTTCCTTCCAGACAGACACGTCCCGTGAACCAGGCGGTTCCCTGAGCTCCGCGTGCCTCCTCCAAGCCCAAACAGCAATGGAAGCCCAAAGTCTCCTCCAAGCCCAAGGCTTCTAAGCCTTCTTTGGCATGACTCACCGAACTCAGGGCCCCACTCTGCTGTGGGTGGCCGTTTGCATCACTACCACAGCGTCTGGGAGGATTCAGTGGTGTTTTCAAGATGGTGCTGGAAGGGTACAGGATCCCTTTCGTCTGTATTCCTCCCTTTCGTTTTTTCCCTTCTCATACGCCTCAGGGCACAGAGAAATGCTGTCTGTTCAACTGCGCTATTCAAGCACTTCTGGTCAAGGATGTTATAGAGCTGGTTCCAGTTCAGGACAGAGGTATGGGTTTTTATTCAAACCTTTTTGTGGTCTCCAATAAGGACGGCGGTTGTCGTCCCATTTTGGATTTGAAAGATTTCAATTCCTTTGTGATCTTGACTCATTATCACCAGGAGTCCCTAAGGACAGTGATTGCTGCTATGTCCCCCGGGGAATTACTTGCTTCTCTGGATCTTCAGGATGCATATCTACACATCGCCATTCATCCAGACAGCCAGCAGTATCTCAGATTTGCCTGCGACCAAGGGCACTTTCAGTTTTCAGCTCTTCCCTTTGGTTTGACTACAGCTCCTCAAGTCTTCAGCCGTGTCCTGGAAGCTTTAGTATCAGTCCTTCACCGGGACGGCATCAGAGTTACTCCATACGTGGACAACCTGCTTCTGAAAGCCCCCTCTGCGGAACCTCATCAGTAGGTTCAAGACTACATTCATGCTCTCGCCCATCACGGGTGGATCATCAGCATGGACAAGTCGGATCTTGTCCCATCCCAGCATCTGGTCTTCCTGGGCCTTCTCTTTGACACTCAGCAGAGTATGGTGTTTCTCATGGAGGAAGTGGCTTACCTGCTGTTCTGGCTCTCGATCCAGTTCCATCCAAGAAGCTGTCCTCTCTAGAGAGGAAATTCATCTCCACCATAGAAGCGGTCCCATTTGCCATGGCTCACACCAGGGACCTCCAGAGGTTCGTGATCCAGGTGTGCAAGGTCAGCCGGACCTTCTGAAGACGTCGGTGTCACTTCCTCTTCATGTGGAACTGAGTTTGTCCTGGTGGCTCGAACTCTCCAATCTGCTGAAGGGCAAGTCCTTCCTAGTATCCTTCTGGACCATGGTGACAACAGATGCCAGCCTCTCCGGATGGGGAGCAGTCCTGGGTCGCCTCAGTGCACAAGGTCGGTGGTGTCCGGTCTCCTTCCCATCAACGTGTTGTAGCTTTGGGCGATATTCCATGCCCTTCGTCATTGGACTCCCCAGCTGAATGAATGCCCAGTCCGGGTTCAGTCCAACAAGCCCCCGGCCGTGGCCTACATCAACAAGCAGGGCGGAACAAGAAGTCTAGCCACTTGGTTGGAGGTCAAGGCTATTTTGTCCTGGGCAGAAGAACACTTTCCTGCCATATCCGCAGTACATATTCCTGGCATAGACAACATCATGGCAGATTTCCTCAGTCGACACAGGGTGGACAGCGGAGAGTGGGAACTGCACCCAGAGGTGTTCCCCCTCTTTGTTCAGAAGTGGTGTCTTCCTTGCATCGACCTGATGGCGACAAGACACAACCGGAAGGTCCCGAGGTTCTGTTCTCGCTGGAGGAATCCTCTAGCTCTAGCGGTGGATGCCTTGTCCATTCCTTGGTTATTTCCTCTGGCTTACATCTTTCCTGCCCTTCCCATGTTGCACAGGGTGTTACGGAAATTGAGACTGGAGTGCTGTCCAGTCATTCTGATTGCTCAGTGCTGACCTTGGCAGGCTTGGTTTCCGGAGCTTCTGGATATGTCAGTGGCGGAGCCATTCTGGCTTCCTTGCCGTCCGTATCTTCTTCTACAGGGTTACTTATGGAAGGAGGATGTTCATCTGGCTTTGACGGCTTGAAAATTGAATCCTCAATACTGAAGAAGAAAGATTTTTCTTCTAGTGTGGTGACTACTATGCTTAGTGCCTGCAAACCGGTTTCTTCTAAGGCCTACCATTGTGTTTGGTCGACCTTCTTATCTTGGTGTGATGATAGGGACCTCTCTCAGGATTTTGATCTGCCTATGGTCCTGGCCTTGTTGCAGGACGGTGTGGATAAGTGCTTTAGCTTGAGTTCCGTTAAGGTTCAGACTTCTGCTCTCTTTGTTTTCTTTCAGAGGCGCATTGCTATTCTTCCTGATGTCAAGGTTTCCTTCCAGGCATTGCTCAAACTCGTCCTGTCGTTAAGTCTCCCGCTCCTCAACGGGACCTTAATTTGGTCTTGGGCATCCTTCAGCGCCCTTCCTTTGAGTCTTTGGCTACTATTCCTCTACACCTGCTGATGTGGAAAATGGCCTTTCTCCTGGCGATCATGTCTGTTCGCCGTGTCGTGGAGTTACATGCTCTGTTTTGGAAACCATCTTTTTTGGTGTTTCACAAGGACAAGGTGGTGCTTCGCATTTCTCAGGAGTTTCTCCAGAAGGTGGTCTCTGAGTTCCACATTAGTCAGGAGATTGTGGTGCCTTTTTTCTGCCCTGACCCTACCTCTGACAAGGAGAGGGATCTCCACTTGTTAGATGCGGTGCGTTGTCTTAAGTTTTATGTACATTGCACCGAGTCCATTAGACAATCTGACATGCTGTTTGTCATTCCTGAGGGCCCCAGGGCAGGAAGACCTGCATCCAAAGTGACTATTGCATCTTGGATCAAGTCCGCTATTCGTAAGGCTTAGGAGCTGACGAAGAAACTCGTTCCCTTTTGAGTTATGGCTCATCTACCAGATCTACTGGGGCTTCTTGGGCTTACAAGAATCAGGCCTCCCCGATCAGTTGTGCAAGGCTGCCACTTGATTGTCTATGCACACCTTTTCGAAGCACTACTGTGTTGATGTGCTGACGCCAGCTTTGGGAGGAAGATCCTGGAGGCAGTCTTCGGTTCTTGATGCTTCCTTCACTTTTGAGACCTATTGGTTCTAGTTCGGTGTGCTTTTTAACAGTTCTTGGGGTGTTGTTACCACTGTTCAGTGTCCGTTGACACTTCATTTGTTTTGTTAGGCTATCTCTGATCTGATGGTTCATATCTGCTCTGGTGACTTTGGGGGCCTTGCGCCTGGTCCTTGCCTTCCTGCCTCTGAGAAACTCAATAGTTGGCCATCCCAAAGTTACCAGTAACCTGTATTGGACGACAGAGAAAAGAGGATTTTAATTTTACCTGTTAAATCCTTTTCTCTTAGTCCATGCAGGTTACTAGTCTTCCACCCTGTCATGGGACCATGCTTGGCTCTCCTGTGGCAGATTGTGGGGGTCCTTCGGGGTCATGCTCACAGAAGTCTTCTTTCCCTTCTGCTATCTAGTCAATAGTTAGTGTCTCAAATCTTTCTGGAGCTGGTTGGCTAGCTGCAGCCAAGGAGGGAAGGTAGGCTCCACCCCCTGCGATCAATTCTAGAATTGTTCCTCCCCCTTAAAGGGGTGGATAGCCTACCCAAAGTTACCAGTAACCTGTATGGACTAAGAGAAAAGGATTTAACAGGTAAGACTAAAATCCTCTTTTCTACCACATTGCTATTGGTTTTGTCCTATTCAGCTCCCAAGGGAGTGGGTCATTTCACCTTTCTCCTTGCTCTGAGTGAGCCCCAGTTGTACCTGGCAGGGGTGTATCCCTTTCTATATTGTAGGCTTTCTGGGTACCCTGCCTATTCGTCCGTATCCAGGTTTTGAATCATCTGACAGTATGAGCGATTCCCCTACTCATCCTCAGGATTTTCACACCATTACTGATGCAGTGGTGACTGCTTCGGTTGAGAAGGCTCTGGCCAGGGTCCTTTCACAATTTCTTCTGAGTCATCTTCAGGACACCATGCCTCCGGTTCTCTTTGACAAGACGGGACCCGTTTCTTAGGAACCTACTGGTGCAGGGCTGACGATGACCAAACGCCATTGGAAAGGTCCTTCTACTGGTCTTCAGGGGACGGTTAAACGCCACTGAAGAGGGCTAGACACAGTGGCATGATGGTTTCCCTTCCTCCTCCGCTACCTTCATCGGATGACGAGGTTTTCTCTCCTCAGCCACCTTTGGCAGTTGTGGATGAGTGGCGTGCAGAAGATTCAGCCTCAGATGATGAGTCGCACTGGGATGACCCTAGAGGCTCTACGTCTCAGTATGTTAAGGAGATCCTGAGTTGTGTGTGACTGGTCAGGAGTCGACTATACAGGAGGATGCCAGCTTCTATGATTCCTAGGATAACCCGCTGTTTGACCCCATTTCCTAAGTCATTCACGGTCCTCAGAATGAAGCCTCCTGGAACACCTTGCCAGTTTTGTCCATTTCTGGATCAGGAAATCACTGGACTATGAGGTGCGGAGCCACCTCAGAGCGAAATGTCCGAGGCCTTTAATCTACAATAAGGTTGCGCTGACCCCGGAATTTGATCCGACGGTACTTACTTTTTAGATCTGGTCAGGATCCTAGGAAAGGTATCGAGAAAGAGCTTAAGATGGCACAGGGCAAGCTCCTAGATGTATTGGGTCCCATGCCAAAGAGTTTGTATTTTTCGGACCAGGCGGTTTCATGTGGAGAAACTTTGGATGCGGGTGATGTTCGAGAATGGGCTCAACGATCCATCTGCCTCCTGTGGAATTCCAAAGCCGCTCTGTCAGCCGAAAGGCAGAAATCGGCTTTGTTGCGGATTGATGCCAAGCTATTGGATGTGGGGGCGAAAGAGCTGGGCCCATCGGCCAACGGTCTTCTCTTCGGCGAGCCTTTCATTGTGGAGCTGAAACGTCATGTAAATCTGTTTACTACCCTGAACAAGGCTCAATCATCCTTGAAACAGGTCTTCCATTCACCTTCCTCTAGAGGTGTTTTTGGGAGAGCTGGTCGGCAGAGGGGCCGTGCCACCAGCAGATTCTCGTCATCAGGCCTCAGAGCCAATCCTCCCTCAGCAACTTTCTTCCCGGCTAACTCCTACTGGAATACCTTCTTTGCCAGGGGCGCTGACAGAGACAGAAATAATCGGGATTGAGGCCGGTCCAGATTCCCTCCAGGTAAGAACTCACCTGTCAAATGTTCCTCAAACTATTTTTATAGCTGGCAGAATTTCTCTTCATTTGCAGAATTGGGAGGCAGTCTCCTAAGATGCAGGGGTGCTCCAGACGGTGAGAGGATATGTCATAGTTTCACTCTCTTCCAGAGCAACTCTCACCTCCTCCTCCGGTGGTGGTGGTGTCCGAAGAAGACCAACACTTGATAGATACCGAGATACGATCTCTGTTTTTGAAAGGCGCAGTTCAGTTTGTACAAGACGAGGAAGGTTTTTTCAGCAACATCTTCCTTGTCAAGAAGACAGGAGATTTTCGACCAGTCATCAATCTGCAGAACCTAAATGCTTTTGTGATTTACCGCCACTTCAAGATGGAGGGTACCCATCTCTTAAGATTGGTTTACTCGCCTCGATCTCAAGGACGCTTATTTATCTGTCCCGGTGGAGTCGGACTGTCGTTGTTTCCTTCGCTTTAGATGGCGTGTCGTCTGGGCCAGTTTACGTGCCTGCCTTTCGGCCTCAGTTCATCTCCATGGTGCTTCACGAAGCTTCTGAAGCAGGTGGTGGCGCATTTGAGGTCCCTGGGCATTCAATGATTTATCTGGATGACTTGTTGCTATTCTGCAATGATGCCTCCAGGATTCGATCTCTGGCTTCGTTGTGCGTTTGCTCGAATCTTTGGATTTCGTTGTCAACAAATAGAAGTCGGCTCTTGTTCCTTCGCAGGTGGTTCAATTCCTGGGTTTTGAGATCGACTCGATTCATTGTCTACTGCGTTTTCCTCCAGCCAAGATTGCGATTATCCGGAAGGTGATTCATCGAGTTCTCCCTCTCTATCGCATTCCCTTATGGCTTCTGGCTCGCATAGTGGGGCTTCATTCATCTTCTATTCAGGTGATTTTTCCGGGCCCTCTGCAATACCGTGTGATGCAGTGCCCGAAGGCTCAACATCTTTGGCCAAGCCAGTCGTACGGCCATTTGGTAGACCTGTCCATGGAAGTTTGTTCAGAGCTCCGCTGTTGGCTTCTTCATATGCAGGCTTGGAATGGCAGAGCTGTTTTCAGCCCTTCTCCAGACTTTGTGGCGGAGTCGGACACCAGCCTTTGGTTTTGGGGTGCTCATTAAGCAGACTCTTCCACAGGAGGCCCTTGGTCAGAAGAGGAGGTCGGTCTCCACATCAATTGTCTGGAGTTGCTTGCGGGTTCTTTCGCTGTTCGCAGTTTTGCCAAGAAACGGTCCGACTGCTGCATTTTGTTGCTGATGGACAATGTCTCTGCGGTCCGGGATATAAACAAGTTGGGAGGTGCCAGATGTCGAAGGTATCCAAGAAAGTGTTAAAAAACATTGTTGCCTATAGGGGGTCGTTGCTGCCTTTCTCAAGATGCCTGGGCATCCTCCTTAATGGACCAGTGGGTTTTGTGAGTAGTATCGGAATTTATAGATTTCAAGTCACTTCCTCCTAGTTCAGGTACCAGTCCCATCTCAGGAGCGGTTTGAGGTTTGTATTCCAACCTTGCCAAAAAGGATGGTGCTGTCTCCCTATTCTGAACCTGAAATGTCTCAACCAATACATGGTTGCTACGAGATTCAAGATGGAATCTTTGCGCTCTGTCATTGCAGAGATGTACCCAGAGGTCTCCCTGGATCTTCACGATGCATATCTGCATGTCCCATTCACCCAGATCACCAAAGCTTCCTGCTTTTTGCTTTCGCATGTGGTCACTACCAATTCACTGCACTGTCATGTGGCCTAGCTTTGGCTCCCAGAATCTTTGCAAAAGATCATAGCAGCCCTGGCTGCATACATCCATTCTCAAAGCATTTCTCAGAGACACATGGCTGAGTGACAGGAGATAGAGGGTTGTAGGTAATGGAGAATATTCAGATGAAGGTCCTGTTACTAGTGGGGTACCTCAGCGATCTGTACTGTGGCCCATTTTTTTTTTATTTTTATTTTATATAGTTAATAGTGATATTGACAAAGGTCTTCAAGGTAATGTATGCCCTTTTTGCATATGATACAAAGATCTGCAACATGATAGACACTCCTGGGGTAATAAGCCAAATGACAAATGATTTAGGTAACTTAGAATGGGCAAGTATGGCAGCTGCAGTTTAATGCTGAAAAATGTAAAGCAACGCACAGTAATAATCCAAAGGCAGAATATAGCATTACAGCAATACAGTACTATGCTGTCAGAGACAACAGAGCAAAGGGATTTGGGAGTAATTATTTCTGACGACATTAGTAGCAGAAAAAGGGAAATGGTAATGCCATTGTACAGATCTCTGGTTAGACCTCATCTAGAGTATTGTGTACAGTAATGGAGACCCCATCTGCAAAGGCAGGGTTACGGTGGCCCCTTACAGTGCAAAACTCACCTTGAGAATCCAGGATTTTAGCTGTCTAGGCTTTGAAGGCAGCTGTGTCTGCAACTGGTAATGCTGTGTACTTAGGTGAGAAATAGAAGGGGCAACTGACTGGGTAGCCCACTGTGGCAGAGCAGCAGAAGTGAAGGGGTTGTAAAAAAGAAAAACATTTGGGGGACAAATAGTTTTTGTATCAGGCAACTTCCACTCTTCAGGAACCATTTGTTTAAGGGAAAGATAAGGAAGGAAAAGTATAACTTCCCTTTTACAATTCGTATTGATGGCCAGGGATGAGGAACTCAAATCGGAGGCATCAGAAACCTCCAGGAGAAGGAGGAAGTAATATCTTCCTCTCCAGTTTCCTGCTCTCTATAGAAGAATTACCTTCTACAGGGAGCAAAACCCTTCCCTCCACAGGGTTAAACTGTCTGTTTTGTGTGTGTGTTTGGGGGTGTTCTTGGTTCCTGGACCCCTTAATAAATGTAGGAATAGAATCCATAGTGCAAATAAGGGTTTGAAACTATGCAGGCCCCTGTTCAGATGAAAAGGGGATTGGAGTTGGCTGCTTAGGGACTACAGAACAAAAGGGTTATAATGCACCAGTAAATCCTTGGGGAGATTAGCCAGACAGAAGGAACAAAGGGTTACTGAAGAAACCCCTGAAACATTGTTGGTCTTCGTTTTCCCCATATCTCCTTTGTGTTTAGACAATGCAAGGAGACCCCCCCCCCCCAAGATAAAAAGAGAGAACAGAAAATAAGAATAAAACACTTATCTGCCTGTGGTAGGATAACCATAAGGTGCCAGGAAAGAGATTCAGCTACCCTGAGAGATCTCTATATCAGGTACCTCATGGGTCACTTAAAAGTTGAAAAAAAGAAGTAGCTCCTCTTCTTCCTTCCCTGGGGCCCAGGAAAAAAAATAGGCTCATGTGAATAAAAAAAAAATCAAGTCTCCAAAAATGTATAATGCAGTGGTGGCTCTCCAGTCACTTGAACCTACACACCATCATCAAGACAAAGGCGCCCCTCCAGGGGGTCTCCCATTTCATGTGTTCCTAACATGCCCCATGAACCCATTCCCACCCAGTTCCATAGGACGTAGGTGAGAAGCCAGAGGAAAAATGATGAAAGTGGACACTCATTTCTTAAAGACATCATAACCCAATAATGTGTAAATAAAAAAAAGTATCAAGTGAAAAAAAATGTCCATATCCCCTAGGATATCTGTAGTGGCTATGCGGTGATGTAGAAATTAGTTTAATGGGCCAGAGTAGCAAATATACCAAGAAGCCATCAACCTCAGGTTGTGGCTTTCAAATCTACAAAATAATAGGACATAATTAAAGCAGAACTACCACCCAAAAATATATTGGTCCACATAATTGCACATCTGGTGACTAGCAGGATGGAGCACAGGCATCTTGTCATAGTGATGTCCGCACGCCTGCTCTGTCAGTCCTAGCCGGGTCTGGGAGGCGTTGCTACGAGCCGATTGGCTCTAAAAGGGACTGACAACGCAGGCGTTCGGACGTCACTGTGGCGAGATGTACCGTGCTCAGTCCTGCTGTCAGTCCATGAAGAATAGCGATTTCTCTTTAATCTGGCGACTAGCGCTACTGAGCAGCTAGTTGCCAGATGTGCAATTATGTGGGCCAATATACTTTTTGAGTGGTATTTCCGCTTTAATCTTTAGTCCTCTTCAGACTCCTATGAACTACAGAAAAAAGTTGAGTTTGGCTAAATAAAGCTCTGAAAGCCATCCCCATGAAACCCCCAGGTTGTGTAAAAACCTGTCCCACATTACATATCCATTCAGGAGGAACAGAGAATAGAAGCCTGCCTAATGGGGAACTGAACAACCACATGTAAGTTATAAAAATAGAAAAGCAAGCTAATAGTCTTCACCCTGGCTATCTCCTACTAGAATATGTTTTAAACAGAGCATGATGGGTGGAGGTAAAGTGGAGCAGAGAAATTTTTTTATGCAAGTGCCCTGCCTCCGGGAAGAGCATGGTTCCTGTGTTCCAAAAGAGAAATGTGCTTACCCGTTTCTAAAGAAATACTAGTGTTTTTATGCATCTTACTTAGCAGAGGCCTGCAAGTAACTCTATGGTCCTAGGCCAGGGCTCTTAAATTTCTGAGGACTCTATGGGGAGGCATAGGCATTTCATGGAACAGCCACTTGAGAACAGACATCTATATCTCTCAGCTTGCTAGATGGTGTCAACAGTAGTAATCCACCCCGCTAAGCATAGCCCCTCAAAAATGAGAGACTTTCCAATCTACTGCCTCCAGTGAGTGATGTCATGGCCACTGCGCAGGATCTAGATGTCCCAGCATGCATTGCAAGATTTGCCAACAGGCAGATCCAGATTTTTAGGGACACTTGACAGTGGTCTGTCACACCCACTGGCCTGCCCATAAAACTTGCTGCAAGGTTGCGTTACAAGATCAGAACCCCCCGTAATGTGCTCATTAAAATGATCCACCTTGGCCCTCACACTACACCAGTCTTTCCCAAATCCACCTGGCTTCTGAACTTCCAGATGTGATGTCAGCAGGAAGTGCACTAAACAGAGTGAAGTGAAGAGCCATTATCTGTAGTGAGGCCGCCAGCTCCACTCTACAAGGTAGGGGCAGAAGTGATCTAATCATGTTGTCCAGCTTGTGACTGACATCAAAACAGGAAATAAAGTGCTAAGATTTGAGAAGTTGTTTAGTTTATGCCTACCAAAACAGTATCCAGCCATAAACCTGTTCAGTGCTGTATCACTGTTCCCAAAGGGTTAAAACTCAAATGTTATTAGTTAATTTAACCTTTATTTGTTCTGGTTTGTGGTATTAAAGGATAATTTTATTAAAAATGCTGCAACTGCAAGCCCACTGCTGTTATTGCATTTAAAACTCATTAGTAGTAAAGTGTTCTGATACCACCAAAAAGCTCATTGTGTATGATTTTCCAAAGTTCTTGTTATAATGAGACAAAGCCTTGAATAGGTAATTAAGTGTATTAGAGACCCAGACAGGGTATTTTTTTGTATGTATGATATATTTATATTATAGACACACATATACAGTATTGTGCAAAAGTCTTAGGCAGGTGTGAAAAAAAATGCTGTAAAGTAAGAATGCTTTCAAAAATAGACGTTAATAGTTTATTTTTATCAATTAACAAAATGCAAAGTGAGCAAACAGAATTTAAATCATATCAATATTAGGTGTGACCACCCTTTGCCTTCAAGGCAGCATAAATTCGTCTAGGTACACTTGCACAAAGTCAGGGATTTGCTAGGCATATAGTCAGCACTGTATAATAGTGGAAGTAAAGTATGTTATTAAATCAATGCATGAGCACCATCCTTAGCTCCATGCAGGAATTAACGACCAGGATATCCAAGTACAAGCTAGGTTGGGGTAACCAACTCATTGAGACAATTAGAATTTAAATAAATATTTGGTTCCCTTGTTTTGAGAAAAAAAAAGTGCAGATAGTGAGAAAAGAATAGTAGTGTAGTAGTAGTAGTGTAGTACCAAAGTAACCGCTAAATTGCCTTACTATAAATCTAAAAAGGGGTTTGATCACAAAAGAGGGTGCAAGGGCTAAGGGTGCCAGAGGTTGCTGTGCTTAGGGGCTCTTGAGTTGTAAAACCTGACCTGCTTGCACATCCTCATAAGGCCCCTGTTATATTTGCAAGTTTCCCTTGGGAAGCCTACACAGCCCACATACAACAGAAAGCCCCGGATGCCTCCCATTACTCCATGAGTCTAATGATACGGACGTAATCCTGGGCATCAAAGGGGAAGGGGTGGAGAGAAAAAGTGACTGCAGAGCATGTCACCTGGCCTGTCCCAACCTAGGAACAGCAGATGAAATAAAAAACTTAGCCTACAATCTCTCCTACCTGGCCCTTTTATTAGGTGATTTCTGTCTGTGCTTTGTTCTTGCTGTTGGAGTAGTGGTCTCTCATAGTGTGCTGAGTGGGATAGCTAGGAAAAGTGATGCCGTTTTGGGACAAACAAACTGCTCCAAAGGGATCAAATACAAATTCCTATTGATTTAAGCGAGACATTTAGACCCTTGAATGCTAGAGAGGTCTCCAGTGCACTACGAAGCAATGCACTGGAGACCTTTCTACCATTCGTGGGGTTCAAAGCCAACACCAATAGAATCTATAGGAAATTTTATTTGCCCCCTATGGTGCAGTTGGTTTGCCTTATAATTGCTCTAATTCTTCTTAATACATCAGTCTTTCTGGCTCTGAAAAGTAGCTCTGTGCTCATTGATGAATCATGAATATATTGAAATGGCCATTTGAGAATATAATTTTTACAAGCTTATGTTAAAATAAGAAATGGGGATATTCGGGATGTGTAACTTATATGACTAGGAGCCCATTTTCTTTCAGATCCTGTACAAAAATTTTTATATAGAGAACGTGTCACATTAATTAATACATATTTGAAAAAAAATGTACCTCACATAAGATTCTGATGCATCAGCTGCCCTGCTTTATGTCATGCCTGAAATATTGTATTTCTAAGAAAGCAATAATACATTGCCAACAATACTTAAAAATGTTTGTAAGGATTTGAGTATATGCACATACCAAAAGTGAAGCAATTCTGGGAAGAACCATCTGTACCTTGGGGGTGGGGTGTCACACTACCTGGAGAAGACAATAACTGACCCAGAATGAAGAAAACCATTTTATCACCAGTCCACTAGCTAGATAGATGCTGGAGTGTGTAGCTAGGGTGCATGGCTTGAAAAGAGGATTTTACTCTTACCTGTTAAATCCTTTTCTCTTAGTCCATACAGGTTACTGGTAATTTTGGGTAGGCGATCTGCCCCTTTAATTAGGCAGGAACAATTCTAGAATTGTATGCAGGGGGAAACCTACTTTCCCTCTTTGGCTGCAGCTAGCCAATCAGCTCCAGTAAGATTTGAGACACTAACTATTGACTAGACAGTAGAAGGGAAAGAAGACTCCTGTGAGCATGACCCTGAAGAACCCCCACAGTCTGCCACAGGAGAGCCAAGAATGGTCCCTTGAGAGGGTGGGAGACCAGTAACCTGTATGGCTAAGAGAAAAGGATTTAACAGGTAAGACTAAAATCCTCTTTTCTCTGTCGTCCAATACAGGTTACTGGAAACTTTAGGATGTCCAACCATTGAGTTTCCCAGAGGCGGGAAGTAAGACAAAGACCAGACGCAAGGCCCCCAAAGTCACCAGAGCAGATATGAACCATCAGATTAGAGATAGCCTAACATAACAAACAAAGTGTTAATGGACACTGAACAGGGGTAACACCACCCCAAGAACTGTTACACAGTACACTGAACTAGAGCCAACAGGGCTCAAAAGTGAAGGAAGCCAGGCAAGACTGCCTCCAGGATCTTCTTCCCAAAGCTGGAGTGAGCCGATGCCAGCACATCAACATGGTAGTGCTTCGAAAAGGTGTGCACAGACGACCAAGTGGCAGCCTTGCACAATTGATCAGCGAAGGCCTGATTCTTGTAAGCCCCAATAGATCTAGTAGAATGAGCCATGACCCGAAAGGGAACAGGCTTCCTCCTGAGCTCGTAAGACTTACGAATAGTGGACTTGATCCAGGACGCAATAGTCACTTTGGATGGAGGTCTTCCTGCCCTGGGGCCCTCAGGAATGACGAACAGCACGTCAGATTACCGGATAGACTCAACTTGAGACAACGCACCACATCTAACAAGTGGAGATCTCTCTCCTTGTCAGAGGTAGGGTCAGGGCAGAAAGAAGGCACTACAATCTCCTGATTGATGTGGAACTCCAAAACCACCTTCAGAAGAAACTCCTGAGAAATGCAAAGCACCGCCTTGTCCTTGTGAAACACCAAAAAAGGTGGTTAACAGGATAGAGCATGTAACTCTGCGACACGGCGAACGGACACGATCGCCAGGAGAAAGGCCGTTTTCCATGTCAACAGGCCTAGAGGAATAGTAGCCAAGGACTCAAAAGGAGGGTGCTGAAGAACGCCCAAAACCAAGTTAAGATCCTGTGAAGGAGCGGGATTCTTAAAGACAGGACGAGTGTGAGCAACGCCCTGAAAGAAAACCTTGACATCAGGAAGAATGGCAATGTGCCTCTGAAAGAAAACAGAGAGAGCAGAAGTCTGAACCTTAAGGGAACTCGAACTGAGACCCTTGTCCACACTGTCCTGCAAAACTGCCAAATTCCTGAGACAGGTCCCTGTCAGCACACCAAGATAGAAAGGTCAACCAGACACGATGGTAGATCTTGGAAGAAACAGGTTTGCGAGCACTGAGCATAGTAGCCACCACACCAGAAGAGAACACTTTCTTCTTCTTCAATAGTAAGGACTCAATTTCCAAGCTGTCAAAGCTAGCGATGAACATCCTCCTTCCACAGGTAACCCTGTAGAAGATCCGGGCGGCAACTGAGCCGGAATGGCTCCGCCACTGACATATCCAGAAGCTCCGGAAACCAAGTCTGCCGAGGCCAGTACGGAGCAATCAGAATGACCGGACATCTCCAATCTCAATTTCCGTAACACCCTGTGCAATATGGGAAGGGGAGGAAAGATGTAAGCCAGAGGAAATAACCAAGGAATGGACATGGCATCAACTGTTAGAGCTAGAGGATCCCCCCAGTGAGCAGACCCTTGGGACCTTCCGGTTGTGTCTTGTCGCCATCAGGTCAATGCAAGGATGACCCCACTTCAGAACAATGATGGTGAACACCTCTGGGTACAGTTCCCACTCTCCGCTGTCCACTGTGTGTCGACTGAGGAAGTCTTGAAAACTATAGATATAAAGCGCAATCACAACACTCTACTTATACTCTAGATAGTATATGGATATATTTGTTTTCAATAAACTTTAAATTATAAAAAGTATGCTTTGTTAAATAAAGTAATGTAGTTCCCAAAGTAAAACCACACATAGATCAAACAATATGTAGACCACAGTAGGAACAATAGAATGATTTATAAGTGGTAATATGATCCCTTGTATTAAAAAGGGTCAAAAACCACTTAACAGCTAAAAAAATGTATAAAGCAAATATTTATTATAAGAAATATATTGAAAAATAAAATAAAAAAGCAAAGAAAACCCAATCCCCTAGTACAAGATAGGCATGAAAGATATCTGACTCTCCTTTGTATTCAATAAACCATAGATACAAAAGAGAAAAAAACAAATAACAAATGAAGATAGTTTATAAAGTGCATATAATATAATACACATTCCTGTATAATAGTGGAGAGTTGTCAAATGTGATGCCACAGGCTTTGTCTAACGCTCGAGGATGGAGACGGCACCCAGGATGCAGATGGATTCTATTTGAGAGTCTATCTGCAGCAATGGGATTTTCTCGTAAGCCTCTCGAGCGTGGCCATAATCATGTGACTCACACGTCCGATAACGCATGGCGGAAGTTTGCGTTCCAGAGGTGGAGCGCGGAAGCAATGTATGCGATTCGGACAATTTGGTCTCTCTCTCAAACAGGATGTTGCTTTTTTCCTCTTTTTGGCGCCAGGAGAACATATAAATACTGGACATCGTAGACTAAACTTTGTGTTATTGCTCCTGAGGAAGTGGCATCGATATAAACGCCACGAAACGCGTTGAGCAAAGGATTTCCCCATTGAGGGTAATTTTGAATATTTTATGCACTTTATAAACTATCTTCATTTGTTATTTGTTTTTTTCTCTTTTGTATCTATGGTTTATTGAATACAAAGGAGAGTCAGATATCTTTCATGCCTATCTTGTACTAGGGGATTGGGTTTTCTTTGCTTTTTTATTTTATTTTTCAATATATTTCTTATAATAAATATTTGCTTTATACATTTTTTTAGCTGTTAAGTGGTTTTTGACCCTTTTTAATACAAGGGATCATATTACCACTTATAAGTCATTCTATTGTTCCTACTGTGGTCTACATATTGTTTGATCTATGTGTGGTTTTACTTTGGGAACTACATTACTTTATTTAACAAAGCATACTTTTTATAATTTAAAGTTTATTGAAAACAAATATATCCATATACTATCTAGAGTATAAGTAGAGTGTTGTGATTGCGCTTTATATCTATAGTTTTCAAGATACATTTATTGTGATGGGGATTGCGTTTTTGTGAAATCCTATATAGAAAGCAGCACACAACATTGCTCAAATACAGCTTATCACCTGTACAGTGAATAAGCTAGTATATCACAAAGAGTCCCAAGATTTTCTAAGCGCAAACATTTTTCTTTGTTCTACTGATTACAAGAGAACATCTTTGTTTATTTTTGACTGAGGAAGTCTGCCATGACGTTGTCTACGCCAGGAATGTGTACTGCGGATATGGCAGGAATGTGTTCTTCTGCCCAGGACAAAATAGCCTTGACCTCTAACCAAGCGGTGGACGCATGGCAGAACCAGCAGTGGCAAAAATGGACTTCAGGGAAACCTCAAGTTTTTTGTCAGTTCAGTCTTTCAGAGCTGATGCATCAGAAACTGGGAAGGCAGTAGACTTAGATAGCCTGGAGACAGGAGCATCCACTTAGGGGGGATGAACCCACTGAGTAAGCGCCACCTCAGAGAAGGGGTAAAGCTTGGCAAATTTCTTGGAAACAGAAGGTTTCCTGTCCAGGGATTTCCACTCATCAGACATAAGGCGGTCAAGAGTGGTGTTAGGTGGAAAACAAGTAAGCGGCTTTTTAGGCTCCTGAAATGCATCAGAGAGATCTGAAGAAACCTTCTGAACTAAGGGAATGTTTAGGGTAGTCAAGACAGCCCTGATCAGGCCCTCAGCCAAGTGCTCAGGATCAGCCTCAAAGGGGTCCCCAAAAAACTGAGAGGAGCCCACAGCAGAACATTCCTCAACATCTGAATCCATGAACAGTTCCTCCTCAGAGGAATCTGATATGTCACGTACTCTCTGCAGTTTTGGCAGGGAAGATTTGACTGAAGAAGGGGTCTGCCATTAATGGAAGACCCCTTGCAACTGGGATGGAAAGAGTTGCAATGTAGACCTAAGGTCCCTAGTAGCAGCCTTGAACTCTTGCACCCAAACTGGTTCTAATGCATGGCTGGAGATCCCTGGGAGAGACTCAGAGATACCAGAACATGCTGGGCATAAATGACCTGAGAATTCTCTAGGAAACCCTGAATGACATGAGGAGCAATGCGCAATAGGTGACACAGAGACCCCAGCGTCCTTAGTCTTAGGCCTGGCCCCAAGCTCCAACGGATTAGACATTCTCACAGTGTCAAAAGCGTTTAGAGTATAAGGAATCACCCAAATACAGTGTGTTAGATTAAAAATTCACCCCAGAAATCACTAAAATACACTTATCTGGCAGGTGAAGGGTTAATCTGCAGAGGAGAGAAGGAGAGTCCAAGCCCTCCGTAGGATACTCATTCTGGAAAAGACACAAAATGGCTGCCGTGGGGGGCGCCAATCCGAAACGAGCGTGTGAAGCAAGCGCTCATGGGAAATGTAGTTTTCCCAGACAAAGTACCCTAAAAGTGCCCTAAGCCTCCTGAGCCCCCCAACACACTCAAAATGTTAACCATCTGATAGAGCAAGAACAAACAATTTAAATGAGCCATCTCTGAAGTCGCTACATTGAGCAGTTGCAGAGATACGTCCCAAACTGTACAGTCCCATAGAAGTGAATGGAGCAATGGCGTCTATGCAGTAAAGCGCGCCTCTAAAATAAAAGTACATGAATCACTAGAACATGTTAGAAGACCCAAAAAAACACTGAACCCAGTAGGGAAAGTGCCAAAAAAAAAACCCAAAGATGCAAAACCAGCAGCTAAAGGGTTACGTTGCCACATAAACCTGCTCCAAAACACCCAACAGACATACAGATAAACTCAATGAGTGCAGTAGTGTGCAATAGGAACTTCTAAAGGAAAATCCCTGTGCAGATGGGCACTGTGGGACATGTGGACCTGCAGCACTCAAAGGGTTGGTCACCTTTCCTGCAGTTCTTCTGTCTTCAGACTACCATGTATTAAGAAGAATCCTTGGTGGGCAACTCCTGAGGAAAGAACTTGTACCCAAGATTTTCCCCCCAGGGCTTAAGGTCCAAAAAAAGCACCTGGTTACTGAGCTATCCACATCTAAGGGCATTGTCAATTATGCTAATCCGCCTAATGGTGGTATTCCATTTCTAACAGAAAAATAAAAAAAATGTCTAAAACTATAGCAGAACTGTTCTCTTGCCTGTGTCTTCATCAAGGAACAAATCTTACTGGAGCTGGTTGTCTAGCTGCAGCCAAGGAGGGAAGGTAGGCTCCACCCCTTGCATACAGTTCTAGAATTGTTCCTGCCCAACTAAAGGGGCGGATCGCCTACCCAAAGTTACCAGTAACCTGTACTAGACGACAGAGAAAACAGCATCCACAGCCTCCATAACTGTCCCTCCTCCTTGCAGGTGCAAGTGATGTGGTGCAAGAACAGTCAGTTCATTTAATCCTTGATGTGCCAGGAACACTGTGTCCTTAAAGGACGGATTTCAGTGACAGTCCTCGCACATCACTCGTTTTCAGAGGGTTAAAACAGAGATAAAATGCAATAAAAACATTAAATAGAAATAATAGCCTGCCTTTGGATGCGCATCAACTTAGGTAAATACATAAATGAAGAGCCTCTTATTATTAGGATATAGTTCCCCTTCAACCCTATGAATGCCAGAGAGGTAACCAACCTCTCTGGGGCTGAAAGGGTTAAAGACCGGAGAGGTGAGCAAAGGTATCGAAAAGCAATGTTTTGCATACCTTCCTGGTCCTATAAAAGAGGTAAAGAAAGTAAGATGCATGAGACTAGCTAAGGGTACATTTTTAATGTTTGTGGGGGCACTTGAGAGTGTAAGGGGCACACTCCATGTGGGAGGTACTGCTCCTCTTACTTTAAAGAGGAACTTTCAGCTATTACTAAGTTGCCATGCACTCATTAAGCGCATGGTGACTAGCGTGAAAATCCATGTCTTACCTTAAAAAAAAAAAATTGCAGATTCTAAAGAAATTTTTGTCATTTGGAGACTGATGGGCAGGTTAGTGCGGTCTGCGCCATCAGTCCCTTCCGGTTACCTTGCAGCACACTACAGTGCTTCTCAATGGAGACCAGGACTGACAGCGCAGGCGTGCAGACAAGATGTCTGCGCTGTATCCTGGGTTCCAGTCTCCAGACGGCAAGGATTTCTTTATAATCTGCTATTTTTTAAAGGTAAGACATGGATTTCTAACCTAGTTGCCATGCGCTTAATGAATGCATGGCAACTTAGTAATAGCTGAAAGTTTCACTTTAATTCAGACTATTTTTAGTGAATATGTCCATTTTAATCTGTTGGATGCCAAAAGACAACTATAGCATTGAAGGGGTTAATGATTTATTTGTCTTGGGTGAGATTCACTAAGCGGTGATAAAGTACAGATGACTTCTCCAGTTCTTATGATTCTATAGAGACTATGCACCAAGATCTCCATAAGTGGAGAAATCTAGTTATCTCCACTTGTCACCACTTAGTAAATCTCCCCCAATGTAAAGTACCACAAAGCGACACCAGTAGAATTATAGAGAAATAACTGAAGACTTTTTTTTTCCTCTCTTCTATTTTTACACTAAAAGTGATAAAAGTATTGCAAAAAACGTAAGCACATGTTTTAATCTAGCAAGTTTATTGTTAAGCATTACATTCTTAATTAAGGTGTATTAGAAAACTGCCATTTGCAAATACAGACATAAATAAAAGTAACATGTTAAGTCACAATGAAGGGTATAGAAGATAGTACATTAAAAAGAAGTTAAGCAATTAAGGAATTAACTAATGACTTGTAATTTCCATGTTTTTAGAAGTCTGTGCAGTCTGATGTACTAAGGAGAGGTGCAATTCTGGGGAACAGAACTGCACCAGATGAGACAACTAAAACGTCTACTGGTTTGAAGAGGGTTATTTATTTTTGATAATATCTTTTTATTGAATTTTCTAAGCTGAAAATACAATGTCATATGATCACAACACAATCTGATAATCTGTGTAACAGACAAATGCAGCAAAGTCCAAATTAACTCAAAGCTAAATAGTTAATTCAAGAGGGGTTTTAACCTCTTGAATTCTGGAGAAGCAATACACTGCAGACCACTCTAGCATTCAAAAAGTTAAATAGTCCATTGAAGTCTTTGAGTACCAGAGAGCTATCAGACGCATTGCAAAGCAATGCGTCTGATAGCTTTCTAGCACTCAAATGGTTAAACCAATAGGGATTTTTGTTTTTCATGATAGTTGCTCCACTTTCTTAGTACATCAGCCTCAGTGTAGGATTCACAGAGGCCCTTGGAGTAGCAGGACGCCTGATCAAGAACTGCTTGTTTGTAACAATACATCTGTTAGTTTAGGTACATTCAATAATAGTCCCAGAGCTCTGGAAAGAGATATCTTCCAAGAATGAATTTTTGAACATTTATATTTATACTAGTTGAAGAGCCCGTCACATGGGCCACAGTGCCACTGCCAGCCGGTCGCGGGGCAGTCATGCGCAGTGGAGACTGCCTGCGCCGCAGCGGATCCAGAGCTGGACGCTCCGAAGAAGCGTCCAGCTCAGTATCAGCCGCGGCGCGGACAGTCTCTACTGCGCATGACTGCAGCACGCGCAGCAGTGTCTACTGCGCATGACACGGTGTTACACACGTTTTAGCGAATTATTACATAGGATAAGCCTAAGCAAAAGCACTGCTCAAGTATTTAGCTTTAGTTATCAATGTGAATACAGGTCAATCTTAATATCCTATATAATAATTCGCTAAATCGTGTGTAACGGCGCGACATGCGCAGTAGACTCTGCTGCGCGTGCTGTAGTCATGCGCAGTAGAGACTGCCCGCGCTGCGGCTGATACAGAGCTGGGCGCTCCGAAGGAGTGTCCAGCTCTGTATCAGGCGAGGCGCGGGCAGTCTGTACTACGCGTGACTGCCCCGCGACCGGGTGGCAGTGGCATTGTGGCCCGTGTAACGGGCTGTTCAACTAGTATTTAATAATATACAACTGATAACACCCACCCACCACTGCAGTCAAAAGCTTTAATGAAAGCTAAACCCCAAAAACTAATGTAATCCCAGGTATCCTATGTAGAAGTTGTTTTTCCGAGGCAGAAGTCAACCTGATGTTTTGACAACCATGATTCTAAGGGAAATTGCAACAGGCTTATTTTATTAACTCAAGCATCTGATGAGTCAAAATGTAAATGTATTCAGAGGTGCCCAGAAAGACTAGTTCTTTAATCATTAAGGTCTTCTGGCAATTATTGCAAAGCTACATAAACAAATAGTGCCCTTGCTACTCTGAAATGGCTGCCCTAGTGTGTGTGTGTGGGGGGGTGTTACACTACTAGTGAAAGTGCTTCCCAATGGGCTAAGGGAACTGCACATGGGAGTCTATTTTCTGACCCCTATCAACTTTCTCTCTGATTTGCCCAGATGCACAATTCATCCTTGGCTTGCTCAGCAGTTCTGTCCCAGAGGATCAGGCCTGCAGGGAGGGATCTATCTAAATTATAGTTTTCCTTTAAAGGGCAACTATCATCTGATAGTGCCCCAATCCAGTGGAAGCAGACCTGCTGATGATGAAGCCACCATACACTCTCTGTATTGAGTTTAAATACCTGACAAAAGTTTGTATCTGAGAGCTACATCATTCCAGGATAACCTGGCGCCCTGAGTGGTTGATAGGAGCCATTTTGGAGCTGCAGATAGCTTTTTACTGTCTTCTGCCATATGAGCAGACTTAGTAAAATGTGATAATTGGCTTTTAAATGTAAATAACCCAAGCTTATATTTAGATCTTGAACTAGTAAGCTAAACTTACATAACATAAGTATTTGACATGTTAGTTTTTTTAGAGGTTGCAGTTAATAATAAAATGGATCTAATAAAAAGACTAAATTTTGGTGGAATGTTCAACTGATCAGTGCAGAAATTGGACGTTAATAGTACAGTACTTTAATAAGTTTGCAGTAACATTGCATAGCTGTTAAATTTACTGTCTGATGTTTTGCAAATCGCTCTACCATCGACTCCACTTCAGTTTTTTTTCATGCTGTGCAGTGGATCCACAAGTTTGTTATGAACATGCATTAAACCTTAGGAAAGAACAGAAACAGCAGGTCTAGTTTTACTTCTGTGCAGTTACACTCAGTTTTTTTGCATAGAAGAACATGGCTTAACACTTCTTCATGAAATAGGTAATGATTACAATTAGCCCATGATTAAAATAAGCGAAAGAACATAAGAAAGGCAAATTATTATTCAAATGGTATAGGCCAGGAGTATGCAACCTTTGGGTTTTCATTGTTGCAGTATAAAACTCCCATCAGCCTGAACCAGTAATTGTCTGGAGAGCCAAAGGTTGCCTAATCCCCTAGTATACGTTGTGACTAGTGAATCAAACATAGCCTCTGGTATGCATGTAACACCTCCAAACCATTGTGAATCAATGCACCAGAGATATCTCTAATATTCATGGAGATAAAGATTGCTAAGCAAATGTGATGTTGTCTCTCACAGACCTTATAACAAAACTGGCAAATGTGCAAACTATTGTCCAAATAAGTGTCCAAATGTATTTTACTTTAAAGGCAATTAACATGAGAAGTCCCCATCATAACCACCACTTAGACTTCTCCTCCTCTGGGCTGGTGCTCTGAGCTCTAGAGAAGCAGGTGAGGATTCCTATTGTATGCTGCAATTTCACACCAACCTGCACAGCCAACAATTAGGAGGCTGCCTTTAGCAGCTTCTGCTCCTGTAAGAGGTAGGACAAGACGTTTGGGGTTCACCTGTATATGACGGAATGGTTGTCACCCTGGAATGAACCCTGTCTGTTTTCAGTGACCTCCATTGTCTTCACCATGTGTTTCCATTCTTGAAAACAATGTGCCCTGTGTGTGTGCATGTATTAGAGAGTCTTGGCAATTTACCAGCATTGAATGGGTTAGTTAGTATGTATGTTTGAAGAGGGATGGAGCCATGCAGTCTAGCTAACCAAAGAGATTGTGTTATCAGATAGCCCTCTGTGGATTAGATGGGGGGGTAGAGCAAATCTGTGAGTGGAATGTGTGTCCCATCCCCCATATCAGGCTAAGCAAAATATATATTGTAATAGGTAGCTGTGACATCAGATCGGGGGGGGGGGGGTAGAAGGAAGTCCAAGAGAGAAACTTGGGGAGAAGAGAGAGATGGGAATGTAGGAGCAGGGAAGAAGGATCCCTAGAATGGAGGGAGGTCTAGAGTTTGACTGACCCATGTGCTTGCTGAAGGAGTACTTGAGAAGCTGGGACTGGGGTGTGCCCCAGTGGGCACTGAAGTGTCCAGGTACTCTTCCAGTTGTGTACTGTAAACCAAGCTGCAGCCACAAAAAGTGCCCTGATGTTCTGATAACAAGGTTCGTGGCCTTAAAGCTAAATTATGACCCACGAATAAGAAAAGTGACTGTGGGTTATCTCTTGGGACACCTCATCCAACCCCTCTGCCAGGACTACAAGGTTAAAGAAATACTATGCAAGCCATCACCTGACGAATGTGCAGGGGACTGTGTGCCCCACTCCTGCCTTTATTGGGACTGTGTGTAAGCTCCATAATAAATCTTTAAATGGACTGAGTATTAAGTGGAACACCCTGCCAAGAGTAGAACAGCAGAAGTTTTTATACTTTACCCTTGTTTGTTTGCCTGTATTTGTTGTCCTGTGTTTGTGTGCTGTGACCTCTCTAATAAATGCAATTTATTATCTTTCTGTCTGGCTGGATAAATCGCATAACCCTCGGTTTACCAAGCAGTAACCCCTGTACCCGTCACACTGTCCAATAAGGACACAGCGTTTATAATGCTGTTACTCCCAGAGGTGGGAATAGCAGCAATTCATTCATAAAAGACTGAGATAATATTTTCATGCTAGGTGCTCTCTGAGTAGCAGAATTAAATGTCAATATGACACAAGCAGTCAACATACCTGTTAAAAATAAGTTATGTTCCTATATTTCAATAGCAGCATTACAGATAATAATTTACACTTAAGTTTCTCTTATGTGTTTATATTAATTGAAAGCTATAACTTATAGATACTACTAAAACTTTTGAAAACATGATTAAGATGTAAGGCCACCAAATGAAGAAATGAACATAATTGAGGATCTCCAGCTTACCTTTAAAATATTTAACAGTTTTAACTCTTAGTTCTAATGTAGCATCTTCATCACAGACGAAAATAGTATGAGGATGCTGCTGGAAAGCAGAGACAGTCCACATGTGGTTTACACCTTCTTCTATAGCTTTGTACAAGGCAAAAGCTTTATGAGCACCAGTTATAAGGATCATCACCTATCATGAAAGTAGAAAACCAATTGTAATAGTTTTTAAAGAACAAACTATATATTCAACTTGTATACATGTAGCTTTATGTATATAGCACCATCCATGGAAATGGGTGAAAAGTCACATTTTCCTTTTGCTGCAATTTTCATTGGGAAAATTTTTTATTTTTATGGGAACTTCCACAGCTAGAAAACCCAATAATGTTCCACCTTTTGCTAACGTCACTAAAATTCCAACAAAAACGTGGCAATTACTGCCTATGCGTTCTGTGAGAATTCCCTCTACAATGCTATAAAAACCCAAAATTTTGTGCAGTGCTTGCAAGATTTAAGTTGTTTGTCAGTGAAAGTGGTTGTGGAAAGCAAAATGAGAGCCAGAAAATAGTTTGGAGGAGGAGTAGAAGTTACATCTTGCACTCCAGTTAAAGTGAGTAAGAGGAGCTGGATACATGCACAGCTGAAAGTAATGGCTCAAGCAGCATTAGCAGTAGTGCCGGTGGTGGAGAAGATAGTACTTCTGCCACCACATCTTCGTGGACTTGGGGTATATTTATAAAAAGAGGAACTGTTGATTTTCCTGATATAGCTGTGTGCAGTGGAACCACAGAAGTTTAGCCACCTGAGCCTTTTGTGTCTGAGTGGGAAACCAGATGCAATACCTATATCCCCACCAAGAGAAAGGACAAACAGTATGGTGGTGACACTGATGATGACTGAAATGAGAACTTTCTTAGCTCAAAGAAGCAAATGGCACAGAAGATCTTCAGATTGCAATGGGTATCACCTCCAGTCACAGTATGGCTTTTGCTTAATTAGTTCTTGCCGAGTCATATGAGCATCAAATATCACAGGATCGGGCTGGGGTGTCCACCATGCCCAGTGTGACAGTGGGACTGGGACCATCATCACCACAAACTGTGGTGGGGGAGCCAGCACCAGTGGTGATATAAAACAGATGACAGTGGTTCTTACTAGTCGTATTGCTGAGGCAGCAGCAGCACCACCACAATACACAACCAATTCAGGTGCATCCAAAGAAAAGGTATCCAGCCACAATAATCCTTCTCCTCTACGTCTCCTGAAATCATGGGTGTGGGGATATTTTTTCTTGATGAAGGGGCTGTGCAGTTATCAACAACTGCAATGTACACAGTGTGTGAAAATGTAGAACACACACTGCTCCCCTTAGGGACCCTTGACGTACCAGGACCGTCAAGGGTAAATTTGCTCGAAAGACCCTTGACGGTCCTGGTACGTCACGTACTTTTTACTTACAGCGCTCTACCGGGAGCGCTGTAAGTAAAAATAGGGCATGAAATAGACCGCTCCAAGATCGGAGCGATCTGTTTCAAGCCCCATAGTGATGCGCCGATACACGTGACAGGTCACGTGTACCGGCTTGTCAAAGTGCCCCTATGCGGACGTTATGGGACGGAAATGTCCCATAACCTCCGGTCCTTAAGGGGTTAATTATATTGGAAATAAGTCATAACCCATGGGAAGGTGGTCACCCACCACTAGCCACTTGTCTGTTGTCAGTCCACCAGTCCATCACCACTGGGAACACATTTTATTTTCAAAGCTTACCTTGTCATAGGCCTGCTCTAAGAGCTACATTTTTTCAAGGCTTACCTTGTCATAGGCCTGCTCTACGAGCTATATTTTTTTAAGGCTTATCTTGACATAGGCCTGCTCTAAGAGCTACATTTTTTAAGGCTTACCTTGATATAGGCCTGCTCTAAGAGCTACATTTTTAAGGCTTACCTTTCCCTAGGAGTGATTAGACTGTATTGCTGTCTGAATCAATATACATAATACTTTGTGTTGATAGTGTAATTTTGAACAGGAGGTTAATAGAATATCAAAATAATGAAACAGAAGAATCTCCCTGTCCATCCTCAAAATAAAGATTAATATATTTCTGAAGATTATGTGTAAGAATATTGAATAGTACTCTGTGTGCTGTCTGTGTGCCCTGAATCAAAATGCACTATTACTCTTGACAGTTTAATTTAAAATTATTTTAATAAACTTACATGGTGCTTAAATTATAATGAACATCATTCAACAGCATAAAGATAATTAAATAATAAAATGTTGAATATAATATGCTGTATGGTGGTGAATACACAATGAATCAGAAGGAAAGATAGACAAATTATATGCAGTAAGTACATAACCGTATTATTTGTCAAACATGCATCACTAATCATAGCACCAACTGCTGTAGTTTGTGGCAACTCCTTTCTCCTTAGTGCTGACACATCACTAAATATGCTTCTCTTTTCTTTTTCTACTTCTACTACATACGTGTGTGGTATTAAGCAGTTTCATTTTTAATAACACAGATTTATAAACAATGCTGTTGGAGAGTCATGTCCTACAATGATTAACTATATAACTGGCCACACTGATAACAAGCTCTTACTGCATGCTTGCAAATTGTAATAAAGTATAAAGCACAGAACAGCAGTAGAGTCCACCACACCAATGTATATGTTTGTCCCTCTTATTCTTGTCTGAAAGGATGCAGGAGTGAATAACACAGTAGGGCATGTTGCACCTGTTATCCTGAATGTGTGATGCTTTATGTACGTCTGTGTGATATCTGTCACTTTCAAGTTAATCTCACATCAGGTAGGATCACCCGTCTGTCAGTCTCCTATCAGTCATGAGTGCTGTTTTTTTACTCTCCTTTCACCCTTCTCATCCCACTTGTCCAGAGAACAACTGGCTACCACCCACACACATTAAAGGGATAGTAATACTTTGTTTTAACTTTATTTTATGTTGTAGGCATTAAAAAAACATGAAGAATGATATAAGTCTTATCTCTCAAACCTTTATGGTTTAAGAGATATTCACAAACAAAGTATCCCCCCTCTGTTCAACCAGATCAGAAGGAAGGTGCCCAGGTAGACTGCAGAGAGGGACAATCTTCAATTAAGATAAGGGAAAAAGCTGAAAAACTTGTCAAGGGGGGAAGGGCTTTCATTGTTTTCATACAAAGAAAATTGTCCCCTTCTGTTATCTGTCTGGTCATACAACCAGATTCACATCTGAGAAGAGATGGCTTACACTAGGTAAAAGGGGCGGGGAGGGGAAACTTTGCTTGTGAATATCTCATAAACCATAAAGGTGTGAGAGATAAGACGTATATCATTCTTCATGTTTTTTTAATGCCTACAAAATAAAATAAAGTTAAAACGAAGTATTACTATCCCTTTAAATCAAGCACTCCGGCTCCTTCTCTTTGCCTACATCAGTTAGGGTCAAAATTTTACAGCATATTTCATGCTCTCTCACTTTCAAAGCACAGACTGAGAAACTGTATTAAATTGACACCCCTTGCTTTTATACTGGTGAGTTAGCATGGTAGGAATACATGAGGGTAATTTTACTTTAAAAGGACAGTAATGTCCCATAAAAAATTCTTCTAGTTTTGTAGATTAAAAAAAAAAGAAAAAAAAAAAGGCCACAAATCCTGTGTCTCAAAACGCTATGGTTTGAGAGATATAGGCATTCAAAGTTCCCTTTTCCTGATGTCAGCTGTAAATTCAGTTGGCTGACTCGAGGAGGCTCTTCAGCAGAGCCGTTATTGTGTTATTTAAAAAGAACTACTTCATTGGAACGGTCTACAAAATGTGCTTGCAAACCAGACATACTTTGTAGACCTTTCCAATTAAGTTATTCTTTTTAAATAACGCGATTTTGGATCTGCTGCAGAGCCACTGGCTGGTCCCCGGACCGGGATCACCCGCTGTCAGCAGAGCGCTGACGACAGGAGAAGTGGAGGGAGTGGGAAATTTCAAAGTGAATATCTCTCAAACCATAGCGGTTTGAGAGGTAGGATTTGTGGCATATAGTTCATTTTTTTCATCTACAAAACCAGAGGAATTTTTTATGCAAACAAAAGCTGAGAAAATTGCACGTTTCACAGGAATTCTCACAGAAGGCAAGAGTGCTGTTTTTTTGCATGTTTTTCTTTTGTGGTGAACATTTTCATCCATTCCTAGCCATCCATGTGCACAGCATTTCATAAAAAAGAATATATGAGAATACAGGAATTGCGTCATACTTCAACTAATCAACATGCATGCGCCGTCTAACACGACAATACATGACTAGGGTAAGTGCATTTGATTTAAAGTGAACACTGGGAAAACACTTCCTACCCTGAGAAACTTGCAGTCTGACACATTAACTATGGCCAGTTCACGCTAATTTTGGAAGCTACATGTCTTAACCCCTTGAATGTCAGAGGGGTACGTTCCCCTCTGGGACTCAAAGTGTTAAGGCAAATGAGCACATGTATAAAAGAAAAAGAGAAGCTATTCTATGGCAAATCAACTGTACTATAAGAGACAATTAACAATACCCCAAAGTCTCAATTACTTAAATGGGTCTTTTAACTCTAACTGGTAGAAAGGAAATCAAAACATTGTGAAGTAATGTGTTGAGGTCTCTAGAAATTCAAGGAGTTAAAAGCAAAATATAAGCAGCACATGACATCTCATTGTTACCCGATGAGTAGATCTGCTCCTCTGGGAACAAACCTGCCAATTAATTCAGGGCTGCATTGTGAGCCTGAACAAATCAGTAAGGGAGCAGAATGGTGGTATGAAAGGAGACCCAGATGCTCCCTTGGTTTTTCTATGCTGCATCACACAGGACAGTTTCCTATCCTACTCCATAAAGGTCCCCATACCCGCAGTATCAGAATTGAAAGCCATGGTACAATTTATTTGATATATAGCAAGCTACAAAGTTTTCTGAGCTATAGTATATCTATGTACAGTATATTAAATCCAATAGCCATTCCAAGGTGCTTTAAGTGTCCCCGAGAGTTCTAAGGGTGTAAAAAGTTGGATATTTATCTGATAGCAACACAATCTGTAAAATATTTTTTTTTACAGTTTGCAGATACTGTACTACATTCATCAGGATGAAGAAAAAGCAGCATATCCATTCCATGCCACCATATAACATGTTTTACAAATGAATGAAGGAGAAGGTATGCAACGGCAACCAAAAAGGAGGTTTTCCTTGCTCAGAAAACCCCGGTGCACTCTTTTGCTCCCATCGGATCAGAGAAACACATTTAGTACCCCAGTAATGAGAATTTTTGGTTCTATTGTGTTTATGTCTGTCAGGGGTGGGAAGCTTAAAGCTTCTCTCTTGATGCATTTGGATGACAATGCCCATAATCTACAACCATCTGAAGGGGATTGTAGTTGAGCAACAGATGGAGGGCTGCAGGTGTATATGGAGGTGGCTGCAATGCCCATAAGAACTTATTGGGATTGCCACTGCATACTGTTTTCATTTTTATAAACCTTCTGTTGAAGGCCTGGGTTTGCCCCTGGTGTAGACTGTACTAAGGACCAGACAGACGTAAGTTGAATTCTAAGTAAAGGCCTACTTACATGTGCTTTTAAATACACCCCATATTTCTGTGTTGTATCTTTGTACTCCTTGATAACTGAGCAAGTACAAATATACTTGTTTAAAATATTTATACATTTTACATGACATTTATCTCTCTAGTGCATTTAACTCTGTTTAGTAAATTGACATTTTTATTAGACATTTTTAGATACAGTAAGTGCGGCTCATTACTGATCCAAGTTGAGAGTAATTTAATTGTATCCAAATTGTAGTTTGCACACCGTAACAGTCTGAATTCATATCTAGCTCTAAACTGTACCTCAGAACTCAGTATCTGGACCTCAAACAGTTGGAGACTTTAGCTCTTTCTCATGTGGTCTCCCTAATTTTCTTTTTAGTTAATGAGCTACTTATGGGTGTCCAGGTTCAGTCCTCAAGGGCCACCAACAGGCCAGGATATAAGGATTTTCCCGATTATGCCCAGGTGAGTTAATCAGTGGCTCAATCATTTTGCCTGGCCCACCTGTGCTCAAATAGCGAAATCCTTAAATCCTGGCCTGTTCGTGGCCCTTGAGGACCGAATTTGGACAGCCCTGAGCTATCTTATTGCTCCTAGTTGCAATGGTATGACTTACTGACGTACAAACCTGGCCCTGCTTTTTATTCAAGGCCTTCAAAACGCACAGGGCCAATTTTAGGCTTCTCCTTACAACATTCAAGAGGTTGTCAATGCAGGGCCATTTGCCAGTCCACTGAATCTTAATGACATAACACTAAAAAGGATTAAACAGCAAAATGCATTGCACTAAAAAAGTTTTTGTAAATCACACTGATGCACACCATACTTTTACAAAAGTTACTTATATTGTATGAAAACATAAAAATGTAAATCAGTACAAAGTAAAATAAATAACTACCTCTTTGGCATCCATTACTGTTCCAACACCAACTGTCAGTGCCATT
Organism: Rhinophrynus dorsalis; assembly: GCA_037306005.1. Classification (NCBI taxonomy): domain Eukaryota; kingdom Metazoa; phylum Chordata; class Amphibia; order Anura; family Rhinophrynidae; genus Rhinophrynus; species Rhinophrynus dorsalis. The sequence goes on along the minus strand of CM074718.1, from coordinate 92,670,964 downwards.
GTTGGAACTTTAGAAAGGTCTCCATCAAAATATTTGGCATTTGCTAAAATGGTGTCCATTGCTAATGTCTTTAATCTTGTTCTTGATACCAAACTGGAGCCAGGTTCATTAAAGGCAATGTGGCCATCTGGGCCAATACCTAATAAATGATAAATACCTGAAATTAGTAATGTTTTCCCTAGTTCATTCACCATAGATCTCAGAAACTTCATATAATATTTTGTGATTCTGACATAAAGCACATTAAAATTCCTCATAAATAACTAAGGTATTAAAACTATGATTCATGAAGCAATTTAATACAGTACATATAGTTAAAGGGATAGTAATGTTTCACAAAAAATGCAGCCCCAATTAATCTTCATAGTATTTGGGCCATGGAGAGTGTTACTTCAATACTGTCAGATTTGTAGTTCAAGAGTTGAATGCTAAAGTATCCCCCTCCTGCCCCTTTTACATAAGTGTAAACCACCTCCCTTCAGATGTGGAATCTGGTCCCTTGACCAGACAGCTCACAGCAAGGGACAATCTTCTTACTGTGAGCATAAGGAAAACCCTGCCCTCCTTGACAGTTTTTTTCCTTATGATCACTGAAGATTGTTCCTCTCTGCGATCCATCCGGACAGTCTTGCTGCTCTGATGTGAGCAATGTTACATCAGTAAAAGGGGCAGGAGGGGGATACTTTAGCATTCAATTACTCTACAACTCTGACAGTATTGAAATAACACTCTCCATGGCCCAAATACTATGAAGATTCGCTGGAGCTACTTTTATTGTGAAACATTAGTATCCCTTTAAGCCTTATTTTTACCTAAGAAACTCTTGTTAAAAAGTAATTAACAAGTAAACATTCATTTGAAAATGTGTTAAAGATGAAGGTTCAAACACAGAAAATGGTGTGAAATTTGTACAGTGTGAAATAATTTCTCACAAATGCTTTATGTGGAACCAGAAACATTTTAATTTACTTTAAAATATGATTTTAGTCTTACCTGTAAAATCCTTTTTTCTTAGTCCATACAGGTTACTGGTAACTTTGGGTAGGCGATCAGCCCCTTTAATAGGCAGGAACAATTCTGAGAAGTGACTGCCGGGTGGAGCCTACATCCTCTCCTTAGCTTGCAGCTAGCCAATCCCCAACCAGTAAGATTTGCAGACTAACTATTGACTTGGTAGTAAGAAGGTAAAGGAAGACTCTTGAGTATGAACCTGAAAGGACCCCCACATTCTGCCACAGGAGCGCCAAGCATGGTCCCTTGACAGGGTGGGAGACCAGTAACCTGTATGGACTAATGGAAAAGGATTTAACAGGTAAGACTAAAATCCTATTTTCTCTGTCGTCCAATACAGGTTACTGGTAACTTTTGGATGTCCAACCATTAAGTTCCCCAGGGCGGAAAGAAAGGCAAGGACAAGGCGCAGACCCCCAAAGTCACCAAAGCACCAGTGAACCTACAGATCATGAATAGCTCAACGCTAACCGCAAAGTGTCAACTGTAAATAATTTTTTTTTCCACCCCAGAAGAGGGATAAAATACACAAAAAAGTCACAGATGAAAAATGCACATAGGTTTAAATGGGGCTCTTAACCTTTTTAATGCTAGATGTCTCAAGTGTATTGCTTCACAATGAGCATTCAGGAATTTAAAGGAGCTCTGATTAATCTTCATAGTATTTGGGCCATGGAGAGTGTTATTTTAATACTGTAGGAGTTGTAGTTCAAGACTAAATGTATGATAAAGTGTCCCCCTCCCACTCCTTTTACTGATGTAACACTGCTCACCTCAGAACAGCAAGACTGTCTGGATGGATCGCAGAGAGGGACAATCTTCAGTGAACATAAGGAAAAACCTGTCAAGGGTGGCATGGTTTTCCATATGCTCACAGTAAGAAGATTGGCCTTTGCTGTGAGCTGTCTGGTCCCATTACCAGATTCCACATCTGAGGGAAGGTGGCTTACACTAGGTAAAAGGGGCGGGAGGGGGATACTTTATCATTCAGTTACTCTTGAACTACAGCTCGGACAGTATTGAAATAACTCTCTCCATGGTCCAAATACTATGAAGATTAATCAGAGCTGCTTTTTTTCGTGAAACATTATTATCACTTTAAAAGCACCATTTAACCCCTTGATGACCATAGGGCTGTGCAATGCATTGCACACTCCTCTGGTCCTCAAGGGGTTAAAGTGGGCTATATACAGATTTTAGTCTCATTAAATGTATCCATTTAAACTGCCTATAACTAGTTCTTTTTGTTTTGAAAATAGATTAATCATTTTTGATATTTTTTATTTAATAGTTTTAGAATCTAATCTCAGCAGGGTTTTCTTCAGATAAAGGCTGCAGATTTAATTCCTCACATGTCCAGAGAATCCTAGGATGCTAAAACCTACCAGTTTCCACCAAAGAGGTAGAATAGATTTATAAGGAAGGATAATCATGCAAATCTATTCAAGTTGGGAGCTTCTATTGAGGGGAGGACCTGAAACAGTGACAGTCCTCTTAAAAAAACAGTGCATCTTAGAAAAAAATATAAAAATATAATGTAAACTGTTAAATTCCTAATTAACAGGTAAACCCACACTTAAAATGGCAGGTTAGCTTGAAATAATTGTGTATGATGTGTTCCTTGTGGCGCAGTTGTTTTACCCCATAACTGATCCACTTTTGCCTTTAAACCATAAGGTTTTAGAGTGACCCAAAGTTGTTTGGATTGTGAGCTTTAACACACATTGCAAAATAATGTATGGGAGGCCTCTCTAGCATTCAAGGGGTTAAAATACAACAGAAATACCTCCAACAAATAACTCAATTCCACCAGCTTCTTCAATTTTCCTTTCAAACGCCTCGCATTCCGCCTGCAGATCAGATGCATTCCCATCAAGGATATGAGCATTATTAGGGTCAATATCAATGTGTTTGAAGAAATTGTTCCACATATATGAATGGTAGCTTTCAGGATGGTCCCTGGGAAGTCCTGTAAAGAAATGGAAAACAATGTATCTGGCTGACAGAAACACTATTAATATCACAAGACACGCATCCACCAAATTCAGCCTTTGTCATATCACACTGGTTTTTGTTGTTCCAGAGGAAGACATGACAAAACTTTGAAGCCCTTTCCAATTATGCACCAAGTGAAGGAAAAAAATCCTTCCTGACTACTAAAGGAAGACAGACATCTCCCTAGATCGATATCCTATTGTGTCTGCATACAAACCGACTGTCATAATTCTTTATATCATTCTGAGCTAAAAATGTATCAAATGTTATTTTGAAAGTATCTAAAGTATTTGCCAACATAAACAAAATACAGTCCTACATTGTTACTGCCCCAAGTGTAAAATAATCCTCGACTTTGTTTATTTAGAAAGTGCTTCTTCTCTAGTTTTAACCCCTTAATGACGTATGACGTGCCAGAACCTCACACCGGTCCAGATCATTAAGGACCGGTGACGGTCCTGGCAAGTCACTGGAATTCTAGGATGTCAGCACGCTACTCTTCTATCCTAGAATTCATTGAGAAGAAGAAAAAAGGTACTGTTGTCCTTAACAGCCGCCCACACCCTGATCGCCCCATTGTTAAGGGGTTAAAGAATGTCTCCTTGGTTTTTCTGCTTTGCTCTTTAAAGAGGTCTCAGCAAAATTCCTTGTATTGGGCTTATTTGTAAAGAGTAATCATATCCCCTTTTTCTCTACTGTAAACAAACCCAGTTTGTCTAGTCTTACTTTATAACTAAAACCTTCCAATTCCTTCATAAGTTTTGATGCACGTCCTTGTACTCTTCCAGTCCATTAACTTATTTTTTAAGAAGAGGTTTGCCAAATTCTCGATGAGGCCTTACCAAGGACATATTAAGTGGTAGAATTCCTGGCCTGTACATCTATTTATACCCATTTCCATACAAGATTACACCATATTTGCTTTTGAAGCAGCTGAGTTGCATTGCATGCTGTTGATAGTTTATTGTCTACCATTACTCTCAACGTCATTCTCTTGCATGGATTACCCAAGTAGTTAGTGTATATTTAGCATGGTTTTTCCTGTGACTCAAACTTATAACCTTGCATATATATGTATTAAAACATTCTCAACCACTTTTCTCCCATACATTCATTATAGTAAAATAGCAAATAAGTTAATGCTATATAATCTTTATACTAATGTAAGTATTGTGAAGAGATCACCTTCATCGAAGAGCTTATAATCTTGGAATTAATGAAAATAATGACAGAGCAGGTGATATATTAAGAAGAATTCTGTAAGAAGCCATGTATACCAGGCAGCAATCAAGAAGTTAAAAAAATCTATTTAAAATCAATAGGAATAGGTGGAATCTGTTTGTACCAGAATTGTTTCACATCTTTCTACAACCACCTCAGAGATAGGTGTGATGACGTTATATGTATCTACACAACCCCATCAAAAGTATTTGCCAATTCTAGCAGTTTTTAATTTAATGCAATGTAGGCTCAAGAATTAGTTTAATTACACCATTAATTTTTTATTAGAAAATATTCTACTAAATGTTGATAGCAATATAAGTTTTGATGCATTTCAACATTAAAGAGGTATAGTGGTTAGGTTCTTACCTTACATTCCTACTCTTGAGACTTAAAGCAAACTTTTCACCACAGTTAACCATTTGAGTGCCAGAGGGGTGTGAAACGCATTGCAGAGCAATGCATTATACAGCCCTCTGGCACTCAAAGGGTTAATTTAGATAGTGTCTATATGTTCATTTAATTCAGTGAAAGTTACATATCACAACATAATATCTTACTGTGGACCTGTCATCCGAAGGCAAGGTTACATTTAAAAAGAATGACAAACTATCTATGAGATGTACCAGGCATTTATTTGTAATACAAACGATGTCTGAGAAAACAGTTGCGTATAGGTGGCACTTTATGTTAATCGTTCTTGTGCTGAGCCAGTGTTACCTCACACTGTAGTCTCCCTTCATTCATAGTGCAAACATTGGGGTAATTTCTAATAGCACAGCGTGTGATAACTTTGGTGTCAAATAGTACTAATTATCATACTGCAATATCCCAATATTATCATCAAGAGATGCATTTGGGCTAATATTTAATCAAGTAGAAAAAAAAGGAGAGTCTTGTCCCTTATTAAAAGGGAAATGAGACTCAGGAATCACCTCTTATTGCACGCCCTTCTCATACCTAATGTATTGGTCTGAGGTCAGACTCATGGGGAGGAAATGGATACGGGGAGGGTTAGTTGAGCACCTATCAGAGTGTAAAACTTAACCTTTATTAAGAAATCATCAATTAAAATGAGGAAATAAATAAAATCAGTGAGGCACGAATGAAGAAAACTGAACTGCAGTTGAATAACCAGGGTAGATTTCCCATAGTAGTCTGACTTATTTAGTAAAGAGAGATCATGAAATCAGAACTGACATGTGATCGAATCAGAGAGTAAGGGGGGGTTTGGGAGAAGATTCTCTATCTTATGAAATATTCCTTTGTATAGGGTATATCTATATAACGTAATAAATCAAATATATTTCTATGTATTCGTATGTAGCTGCCAAGATATTGGCAGCAGCAATATGTTAGTATTAACGCATCCTTCCTGTGCTAAATAGCACATAGGACAGGGGCAGAAAGATCCCCCCGTTATTTTTGCGTTTTGTATTCTCACTAGGAGAATCTCTAATACGAAGCAGGTGAGTTTCCTGTGTATTGATGTTAGGAAAGGACTCACTAGAAATCTGATCCACTGATGACATAGTATAAATACGGATGTAGGATCTTAAATTAACTAGAGCGCCTTCTAATTATACAATGTCTACTCTATTGAGATTGTAGTGGTAATTCACAATGGATTCTAGAAATTGAATTACTTAGATCTCAAGATTCACTGATGTAAAGAAGATAGCTAGATTGCACAAGATTATCCTATTAATACGCATGTATTTTCCATGCGGAGTCACTGTTGAAGATACCCATGGGTAACTGTTCCAGGACTAATGGCGCGATGCAAGAAACGTTCACATCAGATAAAGGAATTTTTGTGCGTAGATAGATTTTGCGCATATTCTAATCCAAGAAGCTAAATACCGAACGCTTCTTGAATTACGCATGAAAAAGTCCATTTTACGACAACAGTACACAGACGTATAAATTCATTCACAATAGCAGTTCTTGCATTAGGAGCATTCGCTATTCCACTCACACAGATTCGTTAATCTTGGCCACGCCCACAAAAAATAAATATGCGCAGCCGTTCGCTAATCTTGATTTTTTCATGCGCAATTCAACAAAATCAAGCGCAAACCTATTCCCTAGTGGTTTTCACATGGTAAATAGCGACTGCGCACATTTCCTGCATCGCGCCATTAGTATTTAATCTGCTCCACTTGAAATGGTCACAATGTTTAGTAATAGATAATGTAACACATGGATCTTACTGGAGGCAAGTTACTTATTTGAAAGTGCTTTCTTAGTATCGATATGGCTTGTTCTCCAGGATCCACTTTCAGAGTAAACTATCCTGTTGATATTAACCCATGGATAACTGTTACAGAGGAAGTATTTCATGTCCTCCGCTTAGGATAATCAAAGTGTGCTTATAATATTGGATAAGTATACCCTTAGAATCTAACCGGAGGCTGGCTGCTTATTTAAAGGCACTATCCAGGTAGAGAAAGGGCTTGCTTTCCAGGATCCCCTTTCAGGGTTAACAAACAAGGTTAAACCAGGAAAGTGATGTGTTTCTAATTTCTAACACAGGGGATTCCCAATATAATTGAGCACAGCCCAGTAGAATAGCCCGTCAGTATCTGATATATGCTGTGATAGAGCTGTGTGCTCTATTGCTAAGAGATCACACTAGACCCTTTATAGGTTAAATACAGTTCTTATGTGAATAGCATACAATGAATTTGTAAGAATTCAAAGAGCTCATGTAGCCTCACCCTTACGATCTTAATGGAGGTGGGGTGTTTTCCGATAATTTTATACCTATCAGATTCAGCCCACTTTTCCAGGATACGCGTAAAGGGTTAAAAGCTCAAAAGTCACAGCGTGACGATGGCAATAAAGTCTGCCAGGTAGTGTGAAAATCCCTGGCGAGCTCAATTGAGTATGGTTAATTAAATTTAATTATACCCAGCGGCAGAAAACTTTGGATTTTGTGAACTGTGCCTGTTCTATCAGAGATTTCCTGTTTTTTTTTTACTATGAATGGGCAGATCTTCCATCTCCCACAGGTGTGTGATCCTGATGTGGGCAAAACTCTTTTGGCACCTGCTTCAAAATAGCTGCGTACCAGATAGTTACTCAGGTTTGGTGCCTTGCGGTAACATGCAAGTATTATGTCCCCCACAATTTCTCTTAAGCAGTTGTCTTGCTGTAATATGGGAAGATGTTTGTTCAAAATCTTCTCGGTGTCTCTATATTGGGAGTTGAACTGTGTGATAGACCAAACTTTATTGTCTTGCTATTTTGTCTTGATTTTAAATAGTTCTGTCCTGGGTTTCAAAATAGTCTACCTGTCTGCTGATTTAAGTTTCCTTTTTTAATATCCCCTTGCATGGAGTCTATCCATCAGTTCAGATGCTCTGATTTTGAATGTCTGTAGGTCGGAGCAATTTCTGAGTAATCTTAGGAATTCCCCAGTCAGGATATTGTTTTTCCCACTGGGTAAATGATGGCTTGAATAATGAAGAATGCTGTTGGTAGCAGTTTCCTTTCTAAAAAGGTCTGTGCCTAGCATTCCATCCTCCTGTCTATAGATGGCAAGGTCTAAAAAGTTGATCTTGGAGGAGTTCCACTTTCCAGTGTGACTTTCAAGTTGTAAGGATTGTGGTTTAAGGTGGTCATAAAGTCTTGCAAGAGGTTAGATGGACCCTTCCACAGCATGAAGATAACGTCTATAACGATACAATAACAATTTATGTTTGGTGAATTGTTCCATCTGTTCTGTAAAAACCACCTCTTGCTCCCACCATCCGAGGTAAAGGTTGGCTTAAGTTGGTGCACAGGCTGTTCCCATCGGTGTAACTCGGATTTGCAGGTAAAAAACGGATTGTTAAAATGGAAGTAATTGTGCCGTAAAATAAAGGACAGAATACAGACTAAATATAGGTGATATATGTCATCTTTCCAGTTGTTTCTTTCAATATGATAATCTACAGCCATACACCAATATTGATATTCTACAGAGGTGTATAGAGACTCCACGTCACAGGTGACTAGAAGAGTATCCTCCACTATTGGTAACTGATCTATTTTACACAGGATGTCTTTGGTATCTCTGAGATAGGAAGGTAGGTTTTCAATGAGTCCTCATAACATTTAATCAAATTAGAGTGCAAAAAATATCGGAGAAAGTGATATAAATGTACTTGGTTAACACAGACTCTCCTTAAGCCTGACACAGTTAACAGATAAACCAACGTTCCCAGCACGCTACAAAAAAATGACAAAAAATGATCAATAAAAACCAGTAAAACATTTATTGGTAATCATTAAAATTAAACTTCACATCCAATAGACTCACAATCTCAGATGACCGGAGACAAGTTGCTAAATCAATGCATTTCGAGTAGACACTGCTGAATCATGACGACAAACATTTTTCAACATTGCCATAACATAGGACATAAACAGTATCCAGTTTACTTTATTTAGAAAATGTTTTACCAGGAAGAAAACATTGAGATTCCTCTCATTTTCAAGGATGTCTTGGACTGTTTACACAAATACAAAAAGACGTAATACATATATACGCACACATTTACTAAAAATGTTATATACAGTTGCATTTTGTTTTCAGATAGGCGCTGTTAGTTTTAAGGATTTTCGACTGTGAGAAAATCTGATTTTCTCAGGTAGGTTATTCCAGACTTTCAGCACTCTGAAGGACAAGGCAGATTGGCCGGCTTCTTTCTTGAAATGTGGTATACTCAGTGAGTCGTTAGCAGTGGAGCAGAGGTTATAGTGAGTATGGAGTGCTGGAGTGAGCATACTGCTCAGGTAGTGTGGTAGTTTTCTAGTGGTTATGAACCATGCAAGAGAGGTGAAGGGCACGTCTAGATTTGATGGTTAGCCAATTTAGTTCTTCATACGTATAACACATGGGTGATGATGGGTTGTGTAATTGAAGGATGAAGCGGCATAATGAGTTATACAGAGTGTCAATTTTAGCAAGATGGATTTGTGGCGCAGGAGCATATACTACGTCCCCATAGTCTATGATTGGCATTATCATCTGTTGTACCGATATACAGTTCCAGTATATCAGTGTAAGCTTGGGACAACAGTCCATGTTATATGACACATATGCATCTCCATTACCCCAGGACATCTGGATTTTACTTCTGGGACAAACACAGCTTTGGTCAGTAGAACTCAATGCATTTTTCAGACACACCCATCAAGTTTAAAGAGGGTACAGACATATTTTCTGCTAAAAAGAAGAACTTTTCCTTGATATGGCTCAGTTTTGATGGTCCTTTAACCACTACAATCTTTGCATTTATACAGTGATGATGTGATATATTATTACCATGGGATTCAATGTCATACAGCTCTCCATGAATAACCACTATAATTTCACAGTCTTGGTTCCAGGTAAAGTGATATTTTTTTTAATGGTGCTTCATCCCCTATTGCCAAGAATCTTTACCTTTCTAATCATCATCATCATCTGCCTTCAATTTATTTACAATTACTCCTCTTTTCTTTATGCATAGTTATGAATCCACACCTTTCTTGTACTGTTTCTGAGTTCAATTCAACAACATTAAAGACAAACATAAAATAAAATAATTTTAAAATGACCACCATGCATTGGATTTACTGATATAGTGTTTGCATAATAAGATAAATCATTTTATAAGCTAACATAAAAATATTTTTGAGTCCAATCAGTTAGCCAATACAAAAACTAACATTGGACATATCTTTTCTGTGCAATCCTGAAAACACTTACCAACATATTCATCCATATTAAATGTTTTCACATATTTAAATGAAAGGTTTCCTTTCTTGTGATACTCTATCAGTTTCTTGTAGCATCCTAATGGCGTACTTCCTGTAAAGAGGAAATAAATGCATTGAAAGCACTAAAGCTGTGCTGACATTTTAATGGAATATAAAAACATCTAAGACAAAAATTCTAATGCATTGCAAAGAATTTATTTGTGACTATCCGTAACACTCTTTAATGCTTACTAGTTAAAAATATATTTAAATGTAGTTCATCTACCTTCCCTCCAATTGCCTCAATATCAGCCCCTTCTCCAAGTCGGGAGGCTGACCCACCCAATCGGGCAATTGCCCTGGAAACACTCAGAAACTCTGTATCAGGTTGCCATGGCAACCTATCAATGCTCCATTCAGGGCCCTCCCTGGGGATGGGACCGATGTCAGGAAAACAGATGGGATGGAGGATAGTAAGCTTGTATTATCTTTAAATGAGTGAAACAATAATAATAAAAATACTAGTAATAACAAAAAAGTCTATTGAAATAAATGTGAATTTGGGGAGTTTTTAATTTACATTCATGGCATTCAAGGGATTAAAAGTCTACTGAAATAAATGTGAATTTGGGAAGTTTTTATTTGCATCCTATGGAGCAGTGTATGATCCAGAATTGCTCATCTTTTTCTCTCTGCAGTCTCTACAACAAAAGACGCTCTGTCTGCCTTTCAGATGGTTGCGGTCACATAAAGATCAGCAGTGGCCTGGATTCAATTTTAAAAATAAGTAACGTTTCCTAGCAGACATGTAAAAAATAGCAAAACAGCCAGTCTGGGACCATATGCAGCTTTGTGGCTGCTAAGCACCTATATTTTGTGTATTGTGCGCCTCTTGCGGAAAACAAAACAAGAGTATATCTGGAAAATAGAAACTGCTTCAGAGGGGGCAAATACAAATTCACCTCTTGAATGCTAGAAGTCTTCAAAGCATTGCCTAACAATATGTTGAATATCTCTCTAGCATTCTAGGGGTTAAAAGTCCCATTTAAATAATTTGGAATTTGTATCCCTTCCCCTCCCCCACTTGGTGCAGTTATTTTGCTCAAAAATATCTATTCTTTATATTTCTGCATATGGTGGTGTGTGTATAAATATAGCTGCTGAGATCAGCGATATAGAAGATGCTTTGATTATGCGAAACCTGGCTGTGCATCCAATATGTGCACATGCGGGCTACCTGAGAACTAAGAAAATAGGAAAAACATGTGCACTGTAACTTAATTTACAATTCCTAACTAGGAGGTATCTTACTGTAACAGGAAGCTTGCGTACAAGAGATCATTAGCACATCTAGTAATGGGCACCTGCCATGAAAGCAAAATGAAATTCTACTGAAAATGTTTATTTAATGCTGACCCAGGGTTTTGAACACAGAATTATGACAGATGCGTTACCAAGTATTGGCTGAGAGGGCTAAAGTTCCAGGTCTCTTGAACAGCCCGAGGTCTTTTTGCCAGCTTCAGGAATGTAATGGTGTTAATATCACTAATAAAAAAGATGCATTTGGTCTATCAAGTGCACTACTAATCTATTAAGTTGGCCTACCCAAACCTTATTTCTGGAACATAGCAACTACCATGCATTACAGGTACTGACATCATATTATGCTATAGTGTTTTGTATAATTTAGGCATGTATGATTTCAAAACATACTGATTTGCAAAGAAATTACTGTACCTGTGGGTAAGCCTAATGTGAAATATTTGTCTGGCCCAGGACTGAACTGGATAATACGGTTACAGATGTACTTAGCTGCCCATTCACTAGCAAGGGGATAGTCATCCAGAATTACCAGCCTCATGCTTGTGACGAATCTCTTGCTCTGAATAACATATGGCTCAAGAGCTGTAAAAAAACAAAAAGAAAAAAGCAACAGGATGATGTCTTAGTTTAGTCAAGTACAACAATTACACAACATAATGTGAATGTTTTCATAACCTATGAAAAGAGCCACAGACCATGGGTAGGCAGCCTTTGCCTCTCCAGCTGTGAAGACCACAAATCCCATAATCTCCAATTATACAGTGGTCGGTTGTGGAAGATGGGATATGTAGCCTTCAACAGCTGGAGAGCAGAGTGGATTAAAAACAATGTGTTTTTTTTTTAATTTAAATCAGATTTTTTTGATTTATTCAAATTTTTTTTAATGAAATGCTTTTGTTGGAAAAATCTATCTAAAGATAGTTTTCTGTTTAAGATACATTATACTCCAAATGTTATTCAGCATGAAATAAAGCTTATTTATGTAGCATGAGGCTGTATATTTATGCAATATTTACATTTTTGGTAAACTAATTCAATAATCCAAGTTATCCAAGCACTTTTCAAAGTAATAATGGTATAAAATAAACAAAGTCCAGGAAAAGAATTAAATTCCATTGTTGTTCTGCAAATCTATTTACAAACAATAAACGCATTACCTTAAGTGCTAGGTTTCAAGATTGTTTGAAATCTTTTGAACTACATCTGTACCAGGCTCCATGTGTGAGGAGCATACCTGGGTACTTCATGGTTACGGACTCCCTGGAGAGGGGAGTACTGTGGTGCCAGTGAAGGAGATGAAAAACTCAAATCAAGTCAAAAAGGGGTGGTGCTTAGCTGTGAGTGGGGGCAGGACTAAAAAAGAAAAAAAAATGTAGTAATAGGCTGGGGAAGAAGACGAAGCGGCTGGGGAGTGGGAGGAACAGACCACAAATGCACAGATCTCCCATCATCCGGAGAATCAACATCTGCCCCAGAGACCCGGTAATTAGCTGCACGAACCGAAGTCTCCGGGGCAAATCCGGAGAGTTCCCACCTATGGTGAGGAGGGAGGGGCAAGCAGTAAAAATGAAAGTGAATCCTTCTGAGCAGCTTACAAACCTTGGGATTTTTGAGCACATTGCTTGAAGTTCTTTATTCCCTTAAGGAACAAAATGGCAGCAGGGCATAAAAGAGACACAGTTTCGGAATATTTTAATTAACTTCCTCTACCTATGGGTAAAGCAGGTATGCATGCAAAATACAAGCTAAATGCAAACTAAAATCAGTTCTGATATAGCTGTTTTACTAAACTGACAGGTTATTATTCTAAATATGAAATCTTCATCTAGTTGCAAATATTAAAGATTATAACTACCAGCTAGAATTAGTCTTTACATTTAAAAATCATGATTTAAATCAAATCCACCCTGCTGGAGAGCAAAAATTTGCTTATCCCTGCATACAGGCAAGATCATCACATTCAGGAGAACATAAATTATACTCGCCTGTGAAATAAGTTTGTTACCAAGCATATTACCATGTGTACTCTGCCAATTTACAGAAAGAGTGAGCAACTTCTAGCTTTCTAACTGCTGTAAGACTACAAAAACAATTCTTCCTTAGATGGAGCTGTGATCCTGACAGTGGACTGTTTCATTAAATTCAATATAGCTCAACAGTACTATCAGGAAGTTAGGTGATACAGTAGCTTTATCATGCTCACTAATGATAACAATGCAACACAGAATAAGACACTATGAGCCTTACGTATAAAAGCAAAGGAGAATGATTCTGAAGCAAACCAAATGTACTATATGGGACAAATAAAAATTCCAATTTGACCCCATGAAGTCTACAGGTCCCAAAACTGAAGAAGGCAAATCATTCTCACAAGTCTTGTTTATTAAAACGCTTTGAGTGCCAGAGGGGTGCGGGGTGCACAACACATTGCTTTTGCAATGTGCAGCAGACCCCTCTGGCACTCAGATGTATGAGGGAGATCTCTAGTATTCATGTGATAAAAACTGGAATTTGTATTTACCTCTTATGGACCAGATGGTTTGCCCCAGAATTTCCCACTTCTCTTTTAGCCCTCTGAACCTTATGTACAAAAACCAGCAATACTTTTGCTGCAAACAAAAGGTAAGAAATAAAAATCCCTGTTAATTAAAACTGATCTTTTAACCCATTTGATCATATAGATGTATCCAACACACCGCAAAGCACTAAATCATTCAAGTTATTAAACCTTATTTAAATTCAGTTGTAAATTTGAGATTTTTTTTTATTTATCGTGTAAAATACAAACTGCTTTCCTTATAGTTCCTACTCTTTTTGTGCAGTAAGCCCCTTAAGTCCTGTTAAAGGGATAGTAATACTTCGTTTTAACTTTATTTTATTTTGTAGGCATTAAAAAAACACATGAAGAATGAAATAAGTCTTATCTCTCAAACCTTTATGGTTTAAGAGATATTCACAAGCAAAGTTTCCCCTCCTGCTCCTTTTACCTAGTATAAGACATCAGATGTGAATCTGGTTGTAAGACCAGACAGATAACAGCGGGGGACAATCTTCTTACAGTGAAAACAATGAAAGCCCTGCCCCCCTTGACAAGTTTTTCAGGTTTTTCCCTTAGCTTAATTGAAGATTGTCCCTCTTTGCAATCTACCTGGGCACCTCCCTTCTGCTCTGGCTGAGCAGTGTTACATCAGTAAAAGGGGCGGGAGGGGGACACTTTGTCATTGACTTACTCTTGAACTACAACTCTGACAGAATTGAAATAACACTCTCCAAAGTCCAAATACTATGATGATTAATTAGAGCTGCTTTTATTATGAAACATTACTATCCCTTTAAGTTGGAAGTCTATCTGGAATCAGTAATACAGTGGCCATAGAGGAAAACAATAAAACGAGAGTCCTCTCATTAGAACACTTATTAAAGGTGTTTACTGAATGGCAGCATTGGTCTGACAAGCAGGAGTGTATTTAGAAGGGTATTCCTCAATAAAGACATTTATGTAGTAAATTCCAAAAAAGATTATATAAATAGCAATGTGCTGTCTATTCCTATGACACTCAAAGGGTTAAAGCCATATGAACAACCATAGAGTTAAGAAAACAATGCACTGGAAACCTCTCTAGAACGCTCGGCGTTAAGAGTTTAATTCAGATCAACAGGATTTTTTCTCCTCTGATGCGCTTGTTTTGCAACACAATTACTCACTGGTGCATATGGTCCTAACCCTTTCAGTGCCAGAGGTGTACGCAATGCGTTGCTAACCCCTCTGGCACTGAAACGGTTAAACCACTACCTGCTAAAGAGGTAGGCATGTCAACTCTCTAACAACCAATGCATTTACTTTTTCTTTTATAAACTGAATGTTTCCATTTATAAGTATACAGTCGATAATTTAACTTTCCCTATGTTGTCGAGTGGTGCACAAGCAACTACACTGTTTCAGTGAGACAGTGATGTGCAGGTACGACAGTGGTTGGCAACCTTTGGCTCTCCAGCTATTGAGGATCACAACCCCCTATCATTCGCAGCCAGCTTTGGCTAGAATGATGGGAGTTGAAGACGCCAACAGCTGGACAGCAATGTGTTATACAACCCTAACATATAATCCTGCTAATTGGGTTTGCTAATTGGGCAAGCTGTGACTTTTTTGCTGTGACTGGACTAAATATTCTATCCTCTTCAGGCTAAAGCTAATTAATGCAACAAAAGCTTGAGTACCACTGATTACCCATCCCTAGTTTACATACAGATACCTCTCTGACGCCCAGACCCGTTATAATATTCTTCTGGCAGCACAACCCCAGATTTGTCACATCGCAAAACACCGTATCGAAGAACCCATCAGCTTATATTATAGATAGACGTGAAATACCTCTTCTTTCTCAACAGCGACCACTTCAATGAAATCAGCTGACACTCTGACAGTCGTCACATGACCTGGCTGTCACTCAGAAACCGCACTATCTCCGCCTTAAGCCTACAAGCAACTGTCATATTTTGGATGGCGGAAGATTGGGTTGTTTAGTATATAGTTCACTGTGCAGGAACATCTACCGCCACCTTCAGGGTTGTGTTTGAATTCTCTGTTTCTCTTCAAAATTAACTGGTTGGAGAGAAATGTTTGACATCTAGTCGAATACTGAAGTATTGTATTTACACGTACTAATTTATAAAGGCATTTTAAAGTTTAAGCAAAGTGATGTGTTATTGCGGTGCAGAAATGTGATACAATTATATACACACACCCTGATCTAGAAAGAGGGAGAGAGGAATTTATGTCTCAAAGTGGGAAACTTGGCAGCTATGTTTTAGTGCAGAAAGAGAACTCCTCCTCATAAATGTAAACTATTGTAGCAGATTCCTTTGACCGGACCTTATGTATAAAATTAAAATGGACAAATTCTGGGGAAAACAAACGGCACCATGGGGGACATATGAACAATTCTCATTTAAATGGGGGATTTACCCCTTGAATTCTAGTATGCTGTCCACTAAGGAACACAAGACCTCTCTAGCGTTCAAAACTCAATCTAAATCAGTCAAAAAATGTTTTTCCCCTGTGGTGCAAAACGGTTTGCCCAGAATATCTTCACTCTAATCCCTCTTGTTCTGTGAAGCACTCCATTACACTATGGAATGGAAGGGGTGGTTTGAGCTGTGGGGAACCAGGAAGAAATGATAATAAGGTCTAAAATAAGAGCAGGCAGCCTTTAGCTCTCCATATAGTAACATAGTAAATTAGGTTGAAAAAAGACACAAGTCCATCAAGTTCAACCTTCGCTTCATACCTCAGTAACTGAGAATTTTATAGCTTTCCTGTTACCAATTAAATTAGTCTTTATCAGACCTTCCTGGTCAGCCTACTGATAAACAGTATAACTCTGTATGTTCCCTTTTGAAAGAAATGTATCTAATCTTCTCTTAAATGTATCCATTGTATCTGCCATAACTACCTCCCTGGGCAATGAATTCCACAATTTGACAGACCTTACCGTAAAAAAACCCTTCCTCTGCTGAAGTTTAAACCTCCTTTCCTCTAATCTCAAGGGGTGTCCCCTGGTCACCTGAGCAGGCCTTGGAATAAATAGCTCACCGCAGAGATCCTTGTATTGACCTCTCATATACTTGTACAATGTGATAAGGTCTCCTCTTAGTCGTCTTTTCTCTAGAGTAAATAAACCAAGTTTGTTTAGTCGTTCCTCATATGTCAAGTCCTCCATTCCCTTAATTAATTTTGTTGCTCTCCGCTGTACCCTCTCTAGTTCTAGTATATCCTTTTTCAGAACCGGTGCCCAAAATTGCACTGCATACTCAAGGTGAGGTCTTACCAATGATTTGTATAATGGCAAAATAATGTTATCCACGCTTCAATACCTCTTTTTATGCAAGACAGGACTTTGTTTGCCTTTGCTACTGCTGTTTGACACTGGTCACTGTTTCCAAGTTTGTAGTTGACAAGGATACCCAGGTCTTTTTCTAGCAACGAGTCACCTAAAATTATTCCATTAAGTTTATAAGTAGCCTTGGGATTGTTTCCTCCCAAATGCATGACTTTACACTTCCCCACATTAAACTTCATATTCCACATGTTTGCCCAATCTGACATTGTATGTAAGTCCCTCTGTAGAGATAAAATATCCTGTTCTGAATTAATGACTTTGCATAATTTAGTATCATCTGCAAATATTGATATTTTGATTTCTATATCTATTTTCAGGTCATTTATAAACATGTTAAAAAGCAGCGGACCCAATACTGAACCCTGAGGTACTCCACTCTCCACTTTAACTATACTGGAGAATTTTCCATTTACAACCACACACTGTTCCCTATCCTTCAACCAGTTTTGTATCCAATTGCAAAGGTTATCTCCTAGCCCCAATTTCCTTATTTTATACACCAGCCTTCTGTGTGGTACTGTATCAAATGCCTTTGCAAAGTCTAGATATACTACATCTACTGCCTTGCCATTGTCAAGGTTGCTGCTTACCTCCTCATAGAAGCTGAAAAGATTAGTTTGGCATGACCTATTCTTCATAAAACCATGTTGATTCGTGCTAATGATCTTATTTTTTTGTGTTGTAATCCTGAATATAGTCCCTTATTATGCCTTCTAATAGTTTTCCCACTACAGAGGTCAAACTCACTGGTCTATAATTCCCAGGTTCTGTTTTAGTTCCCTTCTTAAATAGAGGCACTATGTTAGCTCTTCACCAATCCTGTGGCACTGAGCCTGTGGTAATAGAATCTTTAAAGAGTAAATATAGGGGTTTTGCTAACACTGCACTGAGTTCCTGAAGAACCCTTGGATGTATACCATCAGGACCCGGTGCTTTGTCGGTCTTAATTTTGTTCAGTCTTCCCATGACATCTCCTTGAGTTAACCCAATATCTATTAATTGTATTGTTTTATTTGTTACTTGCGGAGGCTCTTCTACCATTCCTTGCTCCCTTGTATATACTGATGCAAAGAAAGTGTTTAAAACATCAGCCTTTTCCTTATCCTCACTAACCAACTCACCCATCTCATTTTTGAATGGTCCAATGCACTCCCTCTTAAGTTTTTTGCTATTTATATATTTAAAAAACTTTTTTGGATTAGTCTTGCTTTCCCTTGCAATTCGAGTTTCATTATCTATTTTTGCTACCCTAATTGCCTTTTTGCAATCTTTGTTGCACTCCCTGTATTTTAAGAAAGATTGTTCAGTTCCTTCTGACTTAAATAATTTGAATGCTTTTTTTTTCCCTTGCCATTTCCTTCTTTACATGTGCAGTTAACCACATTGGCTGTGACTTACTTCTTTTGCACTTGTTCCCCATTGGTATATACAGTTGGGTACATTTCTGCAACCTAAATTTGAATTCTGACCATTTTTCCTCAGTATTTTTGCCTTTAAATAAAATATCCCAGTCTATGTGTTGCATTGAGGCCCTTAACAATTTCAAGTTCGCTTTTTTAAAATTAAGAGTTTTGGTTGAACCTATACATTTTTGCTTTGCCAGACAGATCTCAAATGTAACCATGTTGTGATCACTGTTTCCCAAATGTTCTCTTACCTTAATATTGGATACCATTTCTGTGTTATTAGTGATCACTAGGTCCAATACATTGTTATTTCTTGTCGGCGCTCCCACCATTTGTGACATGTAGCTTTCACGAAGCTTGTTCAAAAACCTGCTACCCTTAGCACTCTGACAGGTCTCATTTTTCCAGTTGATATCTGGATAATTAAAATCTCCCATAATTATAGTATGCCCAAACTGGGCAGCTTTCCTCATTTGCAATAGCAGTTGGGCCTCATCATTGTCATCGATATTTGGTGGTTTGTAGCATATGCCCACCAACAACTTTTTTTTACCTTTCACACCACATTTAGTCTCGATTTCTACCCACATGGACTCCACAGTTTGGCCAGTTTCCTCACTAATATCACCTCGCAAAACTGGATTTAGCTCTGTTTTCAAATATAAACACACACCTCCACCTTTTCTATTAATTCTGTCGGGTTGGGAGCTAGAACCATAGGTGTGCAGCCCTCCTTACACTTGTCCCCTCCATGCAATAAGGTATGCAATAAGATTACACTGCCATCCTAACCCTGTGCATATGCCACCAATCCACCACAATCCATTGGTGTCGCCATAAATTCGACATGCCTTAGACAAGTTTATGATTTTACACTCACAACATTGACAATGACTCATTTTCATAACTGGGAACTTTTGCAATAGGGTCACCCCAAGATCTTTGTGTTATTAACCCTTAAAGCACAGAAACAAAAGTAGATTGTATTAACCATTTAACTGCCAGAGGGGTATGCAATGCACTTTGCAATGTGTTGCCTACCCATCTGACACTCTGTATTACCTAATGTGCCTGGCCCTTTAAGAGCCTTTGGGATCGATGTCAGAGGAATAAGCCGAACACGCACACCAAGTAATACACGTTTATTATTTGTAGTCACTTCAACAACAGAGCAATAATACACACCATAACATATCCATAAATAGCAGGTTCTAGAATAATATCTAATTACTAAAATACTACAATAATCAGTATTATGTCACACACTATCCTTCTCTTAAAGTTACAGCAGAGATAGATAGATAACATTGTTAGGTTACAATAACGCTCAATGCTATTTCAACATTATCAGCTTCCCCACACTTTATAATAACTGTGTCACACATTATCCTATAAGAGTTTTGTCCCTTTTTCTATGTAGACAGGTTAGTGACTGTTTACTTGACAAACTCAGAAGATAGAAAGCATACGTGTCTGAGGTCAGTAGGGTCCTCTTGTTCTAGCACAACCTGCTCCCACTGGCTTTGCCCTAAAAGGGCGGGCGTCTTGAAGCAGCACTATCATACGCCGTGAAGGACCTCTTTCACACTGATATGGTGGGTTTGATTTCACCAATATCCCATTTACTCACACATGCATATCAAAAGGTGTTAGACAATTAAACACATATCTCATTATCCTGTATCTATCCTTCTAGCGTTCTAGGCTACAGCAGGTAGGAATAGATTGGATCTACATTACCCGGAATGCTTGCCGCATCGTTCCTTGCCGCACTTCAATGGGGTCTCTGGACAGCAGGCAGTGGCCTCCTGGGTCATCAGGGGGCTACGCGTCCGTACCTCCGGAATGCAGTGAGCTCGCGCTATCTGCTGTCCATCAGTCCCCTCTTTTTATACCCTTGGGTAACATAACAAGTGGGTGGACAGTCTAACACGTCCCCCCCAATAGTTTTATCAGTGCAGCACCATCAGGCTATGACACAGGTGTTGAGCGCATCTTGTGAGTTGGCCAGACTCCCAAGTTACCTCAAGACCGCAGGTCTTGTTCCGGTGCAGAAGTCTCAGGCAATACGCCTTGAGACCTCTCCTTCCAGTGCTAAAGTTTTAGGCAGTACGCCTTTCTTATCAGAATCTATCATCTCCCTGGCGCTGTCCCCAGAAAAGTGTGCAGAAGTCTTAGGCAGCATGTACTGACTTGAGCACTCAGAGCTGAAGCGCCAATCGTTTACTTTCAGTTTTAAACAGCCTGCGTTTCTTATCTCCTCTAAAGCTGCCGCTTGCTTGGCACAGCTACCAAATATGCTTAGTCACTGTGCTCAGCTAAAGTTTGAGCTGAAATTTGTTCAGCAACCGCTGGCTTTCCAGCTGTGCATCTATCAGCTTTTTTGGGTTTACTCATGGGGAATTCATTACTTTTATAATTTTAAATCAGCTTTTTTGGGTTTACTCATGGGTAATCAATTTCTTTTATAACTTTAATTATTACTTTTATCACACACTCAAAGGGTTAAATGAACAAAAGAAGAATACACTTACCAGCCAACACTGACTGGACTAGAGGTGCGCAGGTTCTTTGCTCCACTCCTTCCGATCCTCATGTGACGCCAACATAATTACGCTGCTGTCAACACTCTTCCTACTGACCTGTGCTGCTTTATATTGCATTGGCTCGCTGAGGCTACTTGCCTGTGGATGCACACTAGTGCAAGAACCATCAGTGTGTGTGTGATCCTCACACCACACACTGAAAAGCTGCACAGGAGCAGCTAATGCATGTTTTACCAGGATAATGTTTCATCTGGAGACAGTGATCTAAATCTGGAGTCTCCAGGTGAAACCCAGCAAATTCCCAGCTATGTTCATTTTCATATGGAAATGCAGTTTAAGGAGCCATTGTCATATTCATGTTGGTATGTTTATATGTTAGTGTGGCTGTTTGTTAGAAGTACAACTTATCGCTTATTGTATTAATGGCCAGAAAGCAGCAATGTCTGGTGAGGTGAGTGGATGCCAGTGTTGCAGCTTGATGAAGCAACCACTCACATCCACATAGTGGCTACTGTTCATAAAACTTAATTGATTTATGGCCCATAGGCCATTCTAAACATTAGTTAAACTAATATAGAGGCACTCAAAAGGAAGCTGGTTAGCATTGCTACTTTCTGGACAAAATAACAATATGATGTATGGCTGTAATTACAATGAAAACAATGACCCTGGGATTAGCCTAGTTAAGTAGGGAAATGCTTGGTTTAATACCTTTGTCAGCTGTTTGTGAGTTGGGACAAACTAGTATATATCAATGTGCCCCGAGAAGTCACTGTACAAAATAAATATATTAAGTAAATTAAACTGAAATCAGTATGTCCTCCAGTTTCATACTTAAGAATTATTAATATATCGTATGTGAGAAAGAAGTTCTTGTTCATTATAAGAACTGCCAACATAACTTCCAGGCCTTTCTAGTGGGTGAAAATTGGATTCAGACTTGTTGTGCAGTTAGACTCCTGCCCCTTTCACTGCCACAAGGGCATGCAATGCACATCCCCATGGCACTGAAAGGGTAAAGGGAGTGATGCTGTTTGTGGTACTGAAGTCTAAGCAGATCCTCTCCACTCCTCCGCTGGGAAAGGAGGAGGGACAGAGAGAATGAGTTCAGACTTCACGGTTGTCAAACTGGACGCAGTGTGTAAGGGAGGCCATCCAGGCCTGGATTTACATCTCAAGTGCCCCTAGGCACAGCACCCTCTGGTACCCTTAGCCCTGCCATGTCCCCAACCCTAAACTACACAGTTAACCACACCCTCATTTATGGTTAAACCCATTTTGAAATTTATTCTAGGACAATTTAGGGGTTAAATTTGGTACCACACCACAATTCTTTTCTCATATTATCTGAAAAAGTGCCATCTCTTTTTTTGTCTCGAAACAAAAGACTAAAATATTTATTTAAAATCTAATTGTCTCACTGAGCTGGTTACTCCAACCCAGCTTGTACTTGGATATCCTGATCATTAGGCATTTATTTAATAAATACTTTACGTACACGTTATAGATATAAAAAAAATTCTGTCTGGGTCACTAATACACTACCTATACAGTACCTATTCAAGGATTTGTCTCATTTTAAGAAGACCTTCAGAAAATGACACACGATGAGCTTTTTGGTGGTATCAGAACCCTTTACTATTAATGATATTAAATGCAATGACTGACCTTGCAGTTGTTAGAATATTTTTTAATAATATTCTCTTTTAACAACCACAAACAAGAAGAACAA
This sequence comes from Rhinophrynus dorsalis, assembly GCA_037306005.1. Lineage (NCBI taxonomy): Eukaryota > Metazoa > Chordata > Amphibia > Anura > Rhinophrynidae > Rhinophrynus > Rhinophrynus dorsalis. Next base: position 92,648,100 of record CM074718.1, on the reverse strand, counting down.
ATAACAAGGTTAAGTTTTCAAATAAACTGATACAAGTTTAATTTTTACACTTTTTAAGTATCAGCTTGTATGCAATGCTACAACTGACAACAATAATACAGCTCTGAATGGGTTTATGGCTGACTATGCGTTGGTAGGTACAAACTAAACACAAACTAATTCTTAGTCAGCACTTTCTTGTTTTGATTTATCTAAGTTACAATTTGGACAATGTGATTTGATTACTATGATACGGCCCTGCCTCCCCTACCTTCTAGAGTGGAGCTGGTGTCCACGCTATAGTTGTAAATGGCTGTTCATTTCACACTATGTCTAGTGCACCTCCTGCATGCTCACGCGTGATGTGACATCACTGATATCACATGTGGAAGTTTGGAAACCAGGTGGATTTAGTGAAGACTTGTCTGATCTGAGACTTTTTGCACAGAACAATGCGGATTATTTTAATGAACATATTACACATTATCGGGTTGTGAACTCGTGAGGTAGCACGCTGGATGGGCAGGCTGGTGGGTATGACAGACCACTTCCAGGATCCCCTAAAAATCTGAAGCCCTAGGCAAGTTACTATTCTGCCTTTTGGTAAGTCCAGCCCCGAGGGCATCCCTTATACATCTTCAGCAGTTTGACAACCCTGCATGCTCATGAAGAAATTTTTCAACCCTCCACTTACTTCACTAATTCTTAGTGCATATGGTGATGTGTATCTCCATTGAAAAGACAATGTGCCAGACACACACATCACAATAGCGAATCTCCTCCCCCCCAGATGGTTGTGGATAATGGTAATTGTAGTTCTCACCAGCAAGAGAGGAGAAGGTTGTCTATCTCACACACACACACACACACGCACATCATTGCTCTCAGTAAACTGACAGGAACTGCTGACATATTATTCTCCACAGTAGGGCTGTTTTAAGATCTTTTGAGCCCCCCTTTTCCTCTCCCAAAATAAGCTGTATGATCATCCAGCCTTGTTTACCTACCCAATGGTATCCATACATTCCTACATACACTGTACAACACCCAGCCTTTTTCTCCTACCCACTGGTAGCCACAGATTCCCCACATACATTGTTTGACCATCCCATCTTGTTCCCCTGCCCACTGTAGCCAGAAATCCCCAAATACACAAAGTGACACTCACTCAAACTTACCTTCTGATTTCTGTATGTAGTTGAGGAGGGCAGCGGTCCTGTGCTAACCTCCATTTCAAACAATACAGTGGAGATTGTCACAGTCAGTCTTTCTGGGTTGCATCTCATTAGTACATGGTATGAAGTGAGAATGTGGAAAGACCACTCCATTGGGCAATGCTCCACTAGGCAGTGCTCTCTGCTACTACATGCATACATCCTGAGGCCCCCAGCGTATGCCAGGTAAGCCCAGGCATTAAAATGGCCATGCTCTACAGATGCAGTTTGCTTGAAGCAATGTGAAAACTCATTATTACAGGAGCCTGGTAGGGCTTCTTTAGCAATGTTTGAACAAAGGGTCTGTGTTCTTTGACATTTTTATTCAGCCCATGACTTTTGACTGAGGCAGCGACATTGGCTAAAATCTTGTATTCTTGGCCTTTCAAACGCTGAAGGTATCATACAAATTGGTTCTATACTTTTGAGTATCAACCTGCTTAAAAATACATTTTTTCCATTTGGCTCTATGAGAAAATTTAGTAAGACCTGCATCCCACACTGGCTTATGGATTGTCACCAGAAGTGACAGGGAGAAAGGTCCTGATGGATCAGTTAAAAAGAAGCTTGAAGAATGTTACGGGTGCACATGAGCATCTAGAACTCTCTATATTAGCAAAGCATCACATCTGAATGTGATGCAGATACTTAAAAAAAAACAACAACAAAAAAATTGCAACACTTCCCTGAGAAATATGTAAAGTGGTAACAAAAAATGTCATAACAGTAAACCCTTTATAGCTTTCCTTGAATGTATTGTACTTGGGCTTAACCCTTAGAGTCCTAGGGCTCGATTTAAAGGCAGCCGTTCAGATAAAAAAACACCACCGGGTGTTTTAACATGCAGTAGGTCATTCAAAGGGCCATGTAATGGACTGCTAACGGCAGTTCATCCAGTGTTCCGGCCGCTACACTAACCTGTGTTTTGGCCCACAGGGAAAAAAAAAACTCTCCACTTTGCCATTCAATAGACTGTGTTAGCTGAAAAAGATCCGATGAGGGACTAACTTACCTCCTAAAATTTAAGACCCAGTTTGTTTGGCCGTAGAGTCCCTCATCGGATCTTTAGGCAGCTAACGCAGCTGTTAACTGGCAAAAAAACCCAATGTCCTCAGTGGATGTATTGATATGGGACCCCAAGCCCCACATCAATACACCCAAAGTGCCTAAATTGTGTCAAAAGTTAGTAGAATTAACCCTATGAGTGCCAGCAGGGTATAATTACCCCGCTGGCATTCATAAGGTTAATCCAACTAAGCAAAAATCAACATCACATTACAAGTTACACTTACCATTAATCCTGATGTCCAGCGGAGTTCTCAGCTCCCTGCTCCTCTTCTGTCCTTCTGTTCTCTATCTTCTGTCCTTCTTGTTCTCTATCTCTATCTATCTTAGAGACATATAATGGCACTTTATATGTATATTCTTGGGCACTGACTTAACCCATTGAGCCCAGAGAGGTCTGCAACGCATTGCTTTGCAATCCGTTGTGTACCCTTCTGGCACTCAAGGGGTTAAACTAAATCTTGTATTCCACGTTGTACTTATACACACTTTTCTTTTACAGGAAGGAAGAAGAGAAGAAAAAAGCGAAGATAGAAGAAAGAAGCGAAGATAGAGAACAGAAGGAGACAGACAGTGGATGACAGGTGAGTTTAACATGGATCAGTTAACAATTGGTGCTTGGCAGTATGTCAGGCACCGATAGTTAATTGTTTTTTTACTGTTAAGTTCCCAGTATCTCTGCTCTTAGCTGCATTTTGGGAACTTAACTCACAAAACGGACGTTTAGCCACAAGACTGTTTTTGTGGCTTAAAGGGATAGTAATACTTAAAATGTATAAAAAAAATGTTGTAGGGTATATCCCCCTGAGTAAAACAAGAGTACTCCCACTGCTGAAAGGTGTTTCATTCAAAAGTTATTCATTTTCAAAGTTGAATTTTTAGGTGCAATATCACAGTGGCCTGAAATTGTACAGTGGCGCTGTTGCTACACCATCCTATGGAGATTTATGGTCCCGGGACCAGAGCTGTCCATAGGATCGTGTAGCAACAGCGCTACTGTACAATTTCAGGCCACTGTGATATTGCACCTAAAAAATTCAACTTTGAAAATTAATAACTTTTGAATGAAACACCTTTCAGCAGTGGGAGTACTCCTGGTTTACTCAGGGGGATAAACCCTACAACATATTGTTTTTTACATTTTAAGTATTACTATCCCTTTAACGTCCTTTGTGATTACAGCTGGTAGGGCCTTTGAATACCACGTTAGACATTTTTTTTTGTCAGCCGGTATTCAGTTTGGCCCTACTGGCTATGCTGACGCCTGCCTCTAAATCTACCCCCTAGAGAATAGCAAGTTAACAGGCACCCCGCTGAGTTTCTGTAGCACTACTTCACCAAGGGAATGCCAATGGTCAATAAGAAACTGTGACAGTGCTGAAAAATATATGTATCTTACAATATATATGCAAGCCAGACAGATACAGCTAGCCAGATGGGTCCTGTGCATTCTGCTTATATGCTGTACACCACATAAAAAAGTCTCTACTGCACTGCACAGCATTCATAACTGCTAGAGTCTGTTTTCTAGTGCAGAAGTAAAATCAGTTTGTTATATAAGAATCCCCTGGAGGCTGATAGTGCTCTCAGTAATCCGCCTTTGCTTTTCGGTACTCGCTGCCAGCCCATTTAGCATGCTTGAGATGGCATGTTTACAAGATGCCTGGTTGAATCGGTAAGGATGGAGAAAATAGCTGATTCAGCAGGCCCTGTAATCAAGATCTATACAATGCATGTGGAGTTAAAATATCAGATAATTCCCCACACAGTGTTAGGGGCACAGAAAACAAAAGGAAATGGAAAGGAAAGTGGTAAGTGCAGAAATAGCTAAAATGCAACTTGTACACATAGATTAAACAGCTGACTGACAAAAAGTCACTGCACATATTTTAGCTAACAAAGTACAGCAGTATATCGAGGATGTGAGTGCGTGTGTGTGTGGGGGGGGGGTTTAAAAAAAAAAGTGAAGGAAGCTCCCAGGACAGAACCAGAGAGGAAACAGCTTGTTGAAGAGGTGAATAGAAATCTATGTGACAAGCACATCATCGTAAATGTAATGCACCCATGGTTCTCAGATTAGAAAAACATTTGATTACGATTTAGAAAGGTAGGAGGTCAGTTTTTCCATTGTGAAGATTTTCTTGATTCCTCACATTAGGGCAGTGTGGTCAGGCAATATTTGCTTCTTCCAGCGGGAAGCAAGAATATTCCTTGCTTCCAAGAGTATATGTGACATCAAGTAGCCCCCCCGGGTGTGGGCCCAGAAACATCATCCGTGGATTCAGTTCAATTTGGAATTTGGTTATAGCATGAATGAGCGCAATCATAATTTTACAATAGTCTTGGGCTACCAGACAGGACCACCAGATGTGATTTAAGTCATCACTCCCCAATCATCCGCTGAAGCATAAGGGGGATTGACTAGGATAGATTTTATTGAGCCTAATTGGGGTTGGGTACCATCTATAGAGTATGCTCATTCATTATTAGTGATGCAAACAGAACCCCTACAGGCATTGGCACTAGGGGAGGGCGAAAATTCATAAAAATTTCCCGCATGACTATTCATGAAAAGGCTTTTTGTTTTTTACACTGAAGTTTTCTTTTTTTCACACTGCAAAATATTTCTCCTTTTTTGCCACTGCCAATAATTTGTTGCCTATGTTTCCTATGACTGCAACATTTCCTACCATGATATTACGTCTTCTAAGGACTGAAGTGGTGAAATAAATAGCTGAAAATCAAAGTTGTGAGTCCTACAACAAAATATGTCTTGAAAAGGCTGTTAGCAGTCTGAGTGCCTATGTCCTTTGCCCACAACACTAATTTCCTGCTTGTGTAACATTGGAACAACATGCTTGAAAAATAACTGTGACTTGAGATATTCCATCAGGGTGCAACACATGACATCAATTCTATAAGGCCTCTGTTTTCAACAAAGCAAAAGGGCAGCATGTCAACCGCCAACATTTTGGCAAGTTTAATATTCCATAGGTGTACTTTTGCATTATGTTTGTGCATATTTTGACTAAGAACATAGTAATTGTAGGATGACAGAAGATGACAGAAGAACTGTGTAACATTATTGCTTTTAAGTAATCATACTCCTCTGCAGCAGAAGCCATAAGTATTATTTGGAATGAACTAACTGTTGGTAGTAGCACAATCTCTGACACATCAGTATCATCACTACTACTCTTATCTGCCCCAGAGCCCTGGGAACATTTTGGAGTGCTTCTACTGCTGCTAGTTATGGCACCTCTGATCTGTTGATAGTGTGTCTCCCAGTCAGACCTGTGGTTGTGCTTCAGGTGGGATGTCACAGAGGAGGTGCCTAGGTGTGAGTCTGCTTTTCCCTTGCTCACATGCTATTTACATAGAAAGAAGATAGCAACATGCTTAGCTCTTGTTTGGTAGCAGGAAAGCTATAACATTCTCAGCCACTGGAGTATGAGGCGAAGGTTGAACTTGATGGACTTGTGTCTTTATTCAACCTAATTTACTATGTTACTATCTTATTCCCTTTATCATTAAGCCCATGAACAGGAGGCCCTCACATTCTGGCCTGTGGCCAAAGCAGTCCTAACGGGCCACATAATCTCATATTATACTAAGCTGTGCAAAGAAACCAAAACCAAACGACACACATTACAAACATGCCTGACTGCTTGTTAGGCCACTTACCTTCGTAACATGACTGACTGTAAAAAATCACGTTTCCTTGACACAAAAAGGGCCTATGACACACTTTCAACCACTATGACACAACTGTATGTTGATAAACACTTGGATCACTTCTATAGGGATGCAAACAGACAAGGCAATTTATTAGCCCATGTGGTTAAAATGTCCAGGGGCCCCAAATCCATTAGTTCCCTCAAACTACAACAGAACAAAGTCACCATAGACACCAAACTACTAAACACAGCCTTTGAAACCTTCTATAGCGACCTATATGCATGAGAAGGGGAGGACCACAAATTGCGGGAGGCCTTCCTGTTTGCATTGATTTGCCCATACTTTCCCCAGATCAGACTCACGCCCTTAACACACCTATCACACTACCAGAACTGCAAACGGCTCTCAAATCTCTCTCCTCCAGAAAATTTCCTGGATAGACGGTCTACCTGGGGAGTTTTACAAGATTCTTTGTCCAAACATAGCACCCTCTCTTTTGACCCTGTGCAACACAGTGCTACTTCACAGTCAATTTTCCCTAGCTAGGATAATAGTCCTCCCTAGGGATCACACTTTAGTTGAGTCCTACCGACCTATCTCGTTATTGAACACTGACTAGAAACTCCTGACAAAAAAACTTAGCAACCCGATTTAAACACATCCTTTCCCCAACCATTGCTTCAGAGTAAACGGGGTTTCTCAGAGGTCGACTCTCATACATATATATATATATATATACTCATACACCAACATAAGCATGGCCCTTGCCTTCATAATGAAAGCCAATGACTTTCCCCTCAATTCAAGCCTTCTGGTTAACTTAGATGCTGAAAAGGCATTTGACAAAATTTTATGGCTCCACATCCTATATATTTTATCTGTTCAGGCCCTTGGTCCTCAATTCACCAATTTTGTCAAACTTCTCTAAACCTCTCTCAGAGCCACCATCACAACCAAAAATCTGAATTCTCCCCTCTTTAGCCTCCACAAGGGCACCCAACAGGGTTGCCTACTCTCTCCCCTCTTGTTCAACCTGACCATAGACCCCTCTTCTGAGGAAACTTAACTCTTTACACACCTTTAAGGGTGTGTCCCTGAGGGGCAGTGATTTTAAACTATCCACCTTTGCGGATGAGCTCTTATTTTTTATAGGCAACCTTCAAACAGCCATGACTGACATTACGGGACTTCCAACTCATAGCAGGCTTCAAGGTCAACCTTCACAAATCCAAGGCAATCTGGCTGACCACTCACCCTCCTCTCATTGACAAGAACTTGTGTGCCTTCCGCATTGTGTCTAATTCTATTACATTTCTTGGCATTCAGCTGCCTTGCCAAATTGCCCACCTTTATGCCTATAACACTCCCCATCTACTCAGCCAGATTGCCTTGGATCTTTCATAAACTGCTATACAGACTCTCCCTCAATATATGCCCAACACATATGCATTTTCCTAATAATACATTTCAAGTTTTCATCTGGCAAGGACAGAGACTTAAAATGAGCCTATCCAAGCTTCAAGGTAGGATGGAGTAGGGTGGCCTGGGTCTCCCAAACATCTGATTATATAATGTAGCTTGCCTCTTTCTCATAGTGAAAGACTGAGTCAACCACATGGACAACTCCACCAACTACACATTGGATCAGGCCTTCTCGCCTCTGAGTAATCTAAGCTACCTCCTACATGCCCCTCGCACACATATCCTTCCCATTGTGTGAGAAATCCATTGATCACTTCCAGCTTAAGTACAGACTCCTACTGAACTACATGTTTGTGTTTCTTCAGGCTAAACATTATGCTCAATCAATATTGCCCACATTACACACACAATTAGAAAAGAAACCTTCTCTTGTTTCAAGCTAAATATCCCTTAACTCTTCACAATTTCAAAGGCCTACAGACTCCTCTTGACTGCAAGTTTGGCCTGCATGGGTAAACCCCATATTGACAAATGGATCTCTGATATTCCGACTTTGACACCCAACCTAATCTACCAAGGTTTCATAAGCAGACTGCAGCACTCCCTGGCCACCTACTTCCATGAAATATCCTATTGACTCCTTCACAGGACATATGTCACCCCCAAATTGTCCCACACCATCTGTCTATGTCTCCCGCTTGTGCCTTCTGTGGAGAGCCCCAGGCCACCCTGCTACACACCCTTTACTTATGCCCCCAAATTCTCTCTTTTTGGACCAAAATCTTCACCTACACCACCAACAAAACAGGACTTCTCCACTCCATCCCTCTTGCTGGGGATCTAAGACTCCCCATGGACTTTAACTTTTGCTCAAACTACATTACTATACTACATAGTCTTGATCGCTCTTAAAGTGATACTCACACACTGGCTCATGCCGAAACATCCCAGGTTGCTCCAATGGCAAATCTACATGCTACACTTCATGAAACTATACTAGATCTTATCACTTGAAAATAAAGAAATACTGGGGGAAGATTCATTAAGATCTGGTAACCCTTTATTCTCACACTAGTTGAAGAGCCCATTACACGGGCCATAGTGCCACTGCCAGTCGGCCGCGGGGCAGTCATGCTCAGTAGAGACTGCCCGCGCCATTGCTGATACATAGCTGGACGCTCCTAAGGAGCGTTCAGCTCTGTATCAGCCGCGGCGCGGGCAGTCTCTACTGCACATGACTGCAGCACGCGCAGCAGTCTCTACTGTGCATGACTTTGTCATTACACATGTTTTAGCGATTTATTATATAGGATTAGCTACCTTACAATAGACTGAATTCTATACCTGCTTTAAATACTCTAGATGGATGGACGAGAGGGAACTGAGACAGTCGCACACCCCCTGACTTAGACGTGGTGGGAGTTTGCGGGGGAGGAGGAGGAGACATATAACGTTAGCCTAGAGTGACCAAGGATTGACATCTATTATTCTCATGTTCAAAGACATGATTGATAGGTTTTGAGTTTATAGTTAGAAACCTGACCGAGTCAAGGTTGGAGTCACAATTCAGTTTGAGACTAGTACAGCTGAGGAATGATACGTATCTCTCAGTGCTGCCTTACCCTTTCATTGACAATGTTTAAATTGTTGACAAATCACAGTGGATTGGGTGTCCTGCTCAGGAAAAGAGGGGCTACACCTTCTGACATGCTCAATGAACCGTCATTTGGCTTACCTATTATTGTAATCTTTCGAATTTGTACAAGTGAAAATGCTGTCGTGATCTGTTTACTTGTTATCCATAAAACAAAATAAAAACAGTTTTATAAAAAGAAAAGCACGTCGGGCCCTAAAGATAGGGCCCATTGGAACCCATTATTACAAGTCCAATATTCCCATTCAGTTCGATGCATTAGGCAGAAACATGCATTAAGGGACCCACTTTAACGGGTGAAAATCTGCACCCAGTTTCTTGGGGCCTGATTCCCCTACCGCATGTTTTAACCTGCCGACACAGGAATTGAAAGGGAGAAATAGGAAAAAATCCTAAGTGACCAGTGAAAGTATTGCTATGGGGCCCTAAGCACCATATCAATACATCCAAAGTACTCAAAAATATGCGTGTAATGTTATTAGATTTAACCCTGTGAGTGCCAGTGAGGTATGCAATGCATTGCACAGTATTGCATACCCCACTGGCACTCATAGGGTTAATCCAAATATGTTAATAACATCACATGAAAAGAACATCTACCTGTAATCCTGTTGGCCAGCGTGGTCTTTAGCACCCTGGTAAGCTACTCTTCTGTCATCTTCTATCTTCCTTCTTCATCTTTCTCTTCATCTTCTGTCTTCTTATCTTCTGTCTTCTTATCTTCTGATCTTCTTCTTTGTACCAAAGATGTACCTGAAAAGAAAAAAAAATGTCAAGATTAAATTTGCTCCCTAAAATTATGATTCCAAGATATTCAGTACCTCTTTGGTACTCAAATGGTTATATCTTGTCAGACAGTCCAAATAGAATAAATATATTTTGGTCCAAATAAAAAAATAAGTTTCTAATCCATTTCACAATATATATTTGTTTGTCCCATTGGCCGAGCCTTTCTGTGAGAAAACTGAACAGAGACTGGCTTTTATATGCCGAGGCGGCAGCGTAATTTAACCCTTTCATTGCCTTACCACCTTACAAATTTTTGCAGCTGCTGCAATATAGATTTTCTGTTGGGACATACAAATATATATTTGTGAAATGGATTATTAATATTTTTTTCTGATTTGGACCAAAATCATATTTATTCGATTTGGAATGCATATCTTAGAATCATAATTTAGAATCTTAGAATCATAAATTTTTTGGAGCAAATTTAATCTTGACATTTTTTATTCCTTTCAAGGAACATATTTAGTACAAAGAAGAAGATCAGAAGATAAGAAGACAGAAGGGTCATTGGCCAGAAAGAGCTCCAGCTTACAAGGAGAAGTCCTCAGTCATTGGAGGAGGCTGGATTGAGACGCTATGTGGGAGGGGAGCAGAGGAAGGGTGACAGATTGCGGTGCAGAGCTATATTCGCAGTCTGTACAGAAGTACTGCACAGGGTCATCTTTAAACCTTTAATTTCAGCCAAACAACTAATTAAAAAAAAAAGTATTCTAGCTAGTCGCTCTACTTAGTTACTTTTTAGCCAAACTTGTATAGGGGTGATAGTTCCCCTTTAAGTATATTTGAAACTCTCTTAATTGTGCTCACTATCCCATATTATAATTTGCTTGGATGTTTGTCAGAAGCCATCATGCACAGTAGAGATGGCTGCGCGCACTACAGTCAGGCGCACTAGAGATTGCCCGAGCCGCAGGGCGTGCCGAATTCAGACCAGAGCCCTCTCAGCCATGGCACGTTCGGGCAGTCAGTACTGAGCATGACAGCAGCGCCTCCAGTGTTGGCTTGTGTACACGGGCTATAAAACTAGTATTCTATAATGGATTGTGAGACCATTTTACATATATTATCTCAGGGGTAAAGTGAAGAAAGGTATAACCCGTTACAAGGCCTTCCCAGTCTTGGCAGCTCAGTGCTTCATACTCTCTGGCAAAAGAAGGGTTAACAGAAAAAATAAAATCAAACTACCCTACCACCCCTCACTATTCTAACCAGACCCACCATATGCATTTAGAAAAGCCTTAAAAAAATAGCAGCTATGTTCAACACCATCAAATTGGAAAAAAAAAAGTTTAGCCCCCCCCCCCCCACACACACACACACTTCTCTAGACCTTCTTGGGCCAATATGCAGGGCACTGGAAAACAGGGTTGGCTAAATAGATAGATAGATGGATAGATAGATAGATAGATAGATAGATAGATAGATAGATAGATAGATAGATAGCGAGCTATAGATATGTGCAGTACTGTGCAAAAGTCTAATTAAAGGTAATTAAGTGTATTAGAGACCCAGACAGGATAATATATATATATATATATATATATATACACACAGTACTGTGCAAAAGTCTTAGGCAGGTGTGAAAAAATGCTGTACAGTAAGAATGCATTAAAAAATAGACATGTTAATAGTTTATTTTTATCAGTTAACAAGATGCATAGTGAGTGAACAGTAGAAAAATCTTATCAGTATTTGGTGTGACCACCCTTTGCCTTCAAAACAACATCAGTTCTTCTAGGCACTTGCACTCAGTTTGTTAAGGAACTCGGCAGCTAGGTTGTTCCAAACACAGTTCTTCTGTGGATTTAGGCAGCCTCAGCTGCTTCATGTAATCCCAGACAGACTTGAAGCTATTGAGGTCAGGGCTCTGTGGGAGCCATACCATCACTTCGAGGACTTTACAAATATGGATTTGTTTCACAATAGCATATACAACATCCCTGTAACTGATAACTGACATTAGTGTCTGTCGCACAGTACATTACCTAGACCTGGATTTTTTTAACTTATTTATCAGAATAGTACAGTCTGCTGTATGAAAGGAACATAGCTGCAGTAAGTTCACAATGTTCCTTGTCACCCTGGATATCATTGCATACTTTTAGGAAGACTGTGACTGTGATTTGAGTGATTTGGATGGAATCCAGATTGGAGCAGGGTATAAAAACTGGACAGCTGGTAATATATAGTTGCACATGGGCACAATTTTCCAGGAGTTTAGATTATTTAAGGAGTAAGGATATTAGTCTATAGTTTGATACCACCTCACCTATTTTGTAGATAAGTACAACTCTACCCACTTTCCAAGCCTTGTGCATATTCCCAGATGACAAGGAAACAATAATTAGGAATGCAATGGGATGGGTACTGTCAGATTATTTTTCCTATGTGTTATTTAACATAGTAATCAAAATGAAAGCTGTAGAAGCTATTTTTTTTTTTAGTGCGAACTAAAAGTCTTTTGCTTGAATATAAATTTTTGTACCAGACTGAAACTGACACTGATGAGTTAATCTTTGACCCATTTCAAGGATCAAGTATCACGGAAGGAAATGCAGACTCCGGTGTACCATTCAAAGCAGATCATAACACAGCCAGGTGACTGGTAAATATTTTTTTTTATTATTGTTCTTGTAAAATTTATGGAAACTCTATTATCATCTAATTATTTGGAGTAAATCAGTGAATGTCCTTTGTAAACACTAACTCTAAAGGAAAAATACTCTATAACATTGAGGATATTACAAAATGACAAAATCCCAAACTCCATTTGCAGAAATGCAGCAAGAATTTGCAAGGAACCTCCACCAAGCTTCACTGTTGCCTGCAGACACTCGTTCTTGTACTGCTGTCCAGCCCTTCTGCGAACAAACTGCCTTCTGCTACAGCCAAATATTTCAAAGTTTGACCTAACAGTCCAGAGCACCTGCTGACATTTTTTTGCATCCCATTTCCTGTGTTTTTGTGCATAGTTGAGTCACTTGGCCTTGTTTCCACTTTTTCCACTTGTTTCCACTTTTTTTTTTGTCCGAACGTCTTCCTTGAAGACCACTTCTGACCAGACTTCCCTGGACAGTAGATGGGTGTGCCAGGGTCCCACTGTTTACTGCCAGTTCTGAGCTAATGGCACTGCTGGACGCTGCATATATGGTCCTCAATGTTGCCCTTTCCTTTGTGCGTCTTCAAATGAGCTTGGACAGCACATCTGTAAATCTTGTCTGCCTTGAAATTTCTGGATGGGAGAGACCTTGCTGATGCAGTATAACTACTTTGTGTCTTGTTGCTGTGCTCAGTCTTGCCATGGTGTATGACTTTTATTATTAAACTGTCTTCAGCAACCTCACCTTGTTAGCTGAGTTTGGCTGTTCCTCACCCAGATTTATTCTTCCTACACAACTGATGAATTGATGATCATTAGCACCTGTTCAGTATAATTGTTTAACCCTTTGAGTGCCAGAGTGGCACGGAACGCATTGCAAAGCAATGCGTTCCGTACCACTCTGGCACTCAAGGGATTAATCATACCTGACTATATGCCTACAAGATCCCTGACTTTGTGTAAGTGTAACTAGGAGAAATTGCCAGTCTATATAGATATACACTGGACACTGAATTTTTGCTATTTCAATATTTCTTTATTGTCATATTTCACAGCATTTCTTTTTGAGCTATATCTTATTATATGCCTCTGTCATATATGTAGGAAATACTAGTTTTCTGTGTTTCTGTATCCACTAATGTTTTAAATACTGCATCATTTTTTTTGATAACTCATCTTTTTTGGAATTATTTCAATAATTGTTTTATATCTTTACACAATTATGCGTAATTGATTTTTAATCAATTTATTTACTGTGATGTGTGTATATTGTGTATATTTTGTAATGTGAATATTCAACCAAGTTATTAAACAATCTCAAGCTCATTATGTTTTTATGTGATACATACAAGATAATAATTCATATTTTTATTATTGTTTGGTCTTCTGTACTGTATTCTACATTGCCAATATAGTCAACAATACAGTTTCATTGTAAATACCTGGACATCAGTTAACTGAGCCCTGAGCTTTCGTAACATTGCTGCCAGTTGGTCAGCTCCAAATCACAATTTAATTTTTTTCTTGATGAGGTGGTCAGATATTTCACTATGTTTTATATGAAATGAATGCATCTCTTCACCAGCAGAGTTTAAAAATTCTATAAGAAATGATTTTGAAATTATTAAAGTCAAAGCAACGGTTCTGAATTAATTAAAAATCAGTGCGTGTACTCTTAATGATGTTATAAGTGCTCTGCAGTCATAACATGCCAACCTCTTTTGTGTCTACATATATTTAAGAGGGAGTTTGGGGAATTCAATGAGACAGCTATCTGGTATCTTTATGCATTAAGAAAATGCATTATTAATGTAACTAATCTCTTGTTCATATCAGGGAGCAGTCTAGGAAGGATGCAATAACTTTAAAGTCAAGAGAACACTATTTATGTAATATTTCAGAGTAAAGTTAGACAGTCATTTGAAAGTTTTCCAGTTCCTCTAGCACTTCACACCAGTAATTTGTTTTAAGTGTAGACATATAATAAAGAAGTACCTATCGTGGAAGACAATCCAACAATCTTTAAAAAAAAAAAAAAAAAAAAAAAAGCACTGTGATACATGCATTAAAATCTACACAATTTAAAACAAAGTCATGAAATCTTATTTACCAGATGAAAGACTCCCCCCCTACACACACAAACTCACTGGAATTTATTTTCTTTGATAAATATGGTGCAATTACTTAGATCCAAATTTACTAGGTTTTGGCATTGTTACGGCACAAATCAACTGCAACACAGGGGAAAAATAAAATACCCTATTGAATTAAATTTGGCTTTTAACCCTCTGAATGCTAGACAGGTCTCCGATACTTTAAAATCCCAATTTAAATCAATGGACATTTGGGAAATGTATATGTGTCCCATATGGTTCTCTTGGTCCCCCCCAGAATGGTCTGGTTATTCTTAGTACATCACCTTCATTGTGTGCATTTTGTGTGACTTTGGATTTTTCTTGTCTCCAGTTCTCTCCAAAGAAGATACTCACTGCTTTTAAAGGTAATGTATTCAATAGAGATAACCCAAATGGTGTCACACATTGATCCGAACTAAACACAGGAATTCCACATGTACCCATTATTCCACATTATACCTTTTTTCATCAACACACATATTGTCTCAGCTATCATCATTTGAACAGGCTCCAGCTATATTCATTCTTAAAGCAAAAGGAATTTGCAGCTTTGGCTAGAAAGATCACCCCTGTCCCAATATTCCTGAAATATTCTTCAGTCTTTGCAGGCATAAGCTCGATCTGTTCCTTGGAACTCCTCCTTGTGTCTCCCCTGGCATGTGACATCGCCTCCTTCCTTACCAATGGCTAGGATGATGGCAAAAAAGGAATAGTAGCAAAGTGCCATTTTTGTCAACAGAAAATCCACAATTTACTGTTTTTTCTTAGGAAATTCTTGTGCTTAACAAACCTATAACATTTCCATTTATTCCATTAACTGCCCAATAAATTTCTTGCAAGGACTTTGCTGTTTTCCTCCCATGCCTGAGAATTCTTGCCACAATCACCATACAAAATCAGTATATGTGGTTCTATGACTACCGGTGAAGAGGGACAAGGTTGAAGGTCATTATTTGTGGTTCTAGGGAGTGATGAGCAATGTGAGGTGTTCCAGATGATGTTAGCCTACTGCCAGGCATTGACTGCTAAGGAATTATAGGAGGTTATAGTCTGGCAACAGCTGAATGGCCTCACACTAATGATCCCTGTTCTGTGGCTACCAGTGCAGTGAGACAATGCTGTGGGATCAAAATGTGTGGTTCTTTGGATGCCTACCAGTCAGTATGTGTGGTTCTTTGCTATCTTAGGACAAGGCTAGGGACTCAGTAAATGCAGATATATATCTACCACTGGAACAAGGCTTGGGGGACCCCCTTAACATGTGAAAGAAAAAAGTGTAAAACTATACTTTTCACAGACATTCCTGCAGAAGGTACAAAATACTATTTTTCTCGTTTCCCTCTTGTAGGCAAATGTTTTCACTGATACCTAATCAACAACAGATTGGTACTAAAAGAAATTAGAGACACACTTTGCACTCAAACATTGGGCTATAATAAAAAAAATATAAAATAGAAAGGTAACTGCAGAAGGTGCAAAATGCATGGCCAGACTGTAAGTACATTCAGGGACATAACAGGGTAAAGTGACGCAAGAGGATGCTCCAGCAGTGACCAAGAACAGGAGCACCTGCTGCAGGTAGGAAAGCTCCAGGTGTTGTGTGTGTGTTATTCTATAAGGTAAGAAGCACAGCAGCAGAGTAAGCAGCTGCAGTGTCTGACAGTCATGGTTTACTATTGAAATGTCACCCTCTATTTGGTGACAATCAAAAGGGTGAGATCATAATGTCACCTGCATCAAATGGGCAACATTCTGATGTCACACACTTAAGGGTTGCCAAATAGAGGGAGACATTTCAATACAGTACCTTGGCTGTCGTACAACAAAAAAGTGCAAAGGGGGTTGCTGGGAAGCCTGAAACCTCCTCTCAGTTTGGCCATAAAAAGAGCTGTCTTCAACAAGATAACCCCAGCTGCATGCAAAACGACTACATTCTGGTGTTGCGTGTAATGCAATGTGTTGGATACCTCTCCGGCAGTCAAAGGGTTAAGGTTTGCCCTGCACGGCCATGTAAAACTTTACATTTCCAACTAAAAATGCCTACTAGTAATGATATGAAATGACAATAAACATATCAAACTAATGAGCCAATCATTAAAGCTGGTGAACAGAGCCATTCATAAAATGCAACAATACATGTGCTGCATACATGATCATCAAGAAACGGTCCATGTCCCGATTGTGCTGCCAGTATAACAACCCAGTATATATAAAGATTTAAGTGTCTGTTCACTCCTGTCATATAGAAACTGACTGATAGGTCATGGAATATATCAGCCACCAGTAAAGATATGAAGTACACCCTAAACATATCAAACTAATGCACCAATCAATAACAGTGCCACTCATGAAATAAAGCAAAACTCATAGTGTTTATACAGTATACATAACCATCCAGGAGCAGTCCATTTCCAGTGTGTCCTGCCAGCATCACAACAATATATTTGCAAAAGTGTAAAATAACAACCAAATATATATATATATATATATATATATATATATATATATGTGTGTGTGTGTGTGTGTGTGTGTGTGAAAGTGGTACATCTCCAAAGTTCTACATGACCCTTAAGCATGCAACAACAGAATGTCACCCTTTTGATGTGGACAACAGTCCACACGGTCGACATTATGATGTTGCACTTTTGATGGTCAGAAAATAGAGGGCAACATTTCAATAGTATACCTCCAGTCATAGAAACATAGAAACATAGAAGATTGACGGCAGAAAAAGACCACCTGGTCCATCTAGTCTGCCCTTTAGTATTCCTTTATTGTTATCTTAGGATAGATACATGTTTATCCCAGGCATGTTTAAACTGTGTTACTGTGGATTTATCAACCACCTCTGCTGGAAGTTTGTTCCAAGTTTCTACTACTCTTTCAGTGAAATAATATTTTCTAATGTTTTTCTTGATTTTTCCTCCAACTAGCCTCAGATTGTGCCCCCTTGTTCTTGTATTCAGATTCTTATTAATCACACTTCCCTCCTGAACCTTGTTCAGTCCTTTAACATACTTAAAGGTTTCAATCATGTCCCCCCTTTCTCTTCTTTCCTCCAGACTATACATATTTAGATCTCTGAGTCGTTCTTGATAAGTTCTATGCTTTAGACCTTCCACCATTTTTGTAGCTCTTCTTTGAACCCGCTCAATTTTAGTTATATCCTTTTGCAGATGAGGCCTCCAGAACTGTACACAGTATTCCAGATGTGGTCTCACTAGAGCTCTATACAGAGGGATCACAATCTCCCTCTTCCTGCTTGTTATACCTCTAGCTATGCAGCCAAGCATACGATTTGCTTTCCCCACCGCCTGGTTGCATTGGTTACTCATCTTGAGGCTGTCAGAGATGACCACCCCCAAATCCTTCTCTTCTGAAGTCTTTGCTACCACAGAACTGCCAATACGATAGTCAGATTGAGGGTTTCTTGTCCCCAAGTGCATTATTTTACATTTGGAAACATTGAACTGAAGTTTCCATTGTTTTGACCACTTATCTAATAGTGCCAAATCATTCTCCATATTACAGACACCTCCTGGAACATCAACCCTATTACACACTTTTGTGTCATCAGCAAACAAGCAAACCTTCCCTGCCAAGCCTTCCCTTATGTCACTTACAAACATGTTGAACAGAACAGGGCCCAGAACAGATCCTTGTGGCACTCCACTTGTAACCAGTCTCTGCTCAGAATACACTCCATTAACAACAACCCTCTGGTTTCTGTCCTTCAGCCAACTGCAGATCCACTGAACTATCCAGGGGTTAAGTCCAATTCTTGATAATTTATCTATCAGCTCTTTATGGGGAACTGTATCGAAAGCTTTACTGAAATCCAGGTAGGCGATATCCACAGCACCACCTTTATCCAGCACTTTAGTTACATAGTCAAAGAAATCAATGAGATTAGTCTGACAGGATCGGCCCTCAGTGAAGCCATGCTGGTTTGGGTCCATCAGGTTGTTTTTTGTTAGATGGTCAATTATCTTCTTCTTTAGAAGAGTCTCCATCATTTTTACCACTACAGATGTCAGGCTGACTGGCCTGTAGTTACTAGCTTCTTCTTTACTACCCTTCTTGTGAATGGGTACAACATTGGCCATTCTCCAATCATCAGGAACTTCTCCCGTAAGAAGGGACTGGTTATACAGATTAGTCAGGGGGCCAACTATGACAGATCGGAGTTCTTTAAGAACTCTAGGGTGGATTCCATCCGGACCCATCGCTTTATTTGACTTTAGCCGGACAAGTTCCTCTAGAACATCGGCCTCTGAAAACACTGGGGCTAAAATTATACAACTAGAGGCAATGCTGTGTTCAGCCATTTTCTGATTATGAGGGCCGCCGTCTGAAAAAACTGAGCAGAAGTAGTTATTCAGATGGTCAGCGACCGCCTTTTCCTCTTCTATATACTGATTTTTTCCGTTGTTAATTTTTGTAATCCCGCAGTTTTTCTTCTTCCTGTCACTGATATATCTGAAGAAGGTTTTATTCCCCTTCTTAACAGATTTGGCCATTTCTTCCTCTTTTGAGGCTTTAGCAGCATTTATCATCTGTTTAGTCTTCTTCTGTATAGTTTTATACCCTTCTCTGTCCGCTTCACTTCCAGTCTCTTTATATCTCTTATAGGCAGACTTTTTATCTTTCACTATAGCTCTTACCTCTCTAGTAAACCATAGTGGATTTCTCTTTCTTTTCCTCTTGCTAATTTGTCTAACATGTAATCTTGTTGCCTTTAAGAGGACTTCTTTGAGTGTCTTCCACTGAGTACTCACTCTCGGTGTTTTATCCCACCCTTTTAATTCTTTCTTTACATATTCTCCCATATCCTCAAACTTCGTCTTCCTAAAGTCCAATACTTTGGTTGCAGAATGGGATTTCTCGTAGTCAGTCTGGATTCCGAACCACAAACATTGGTGGTCACTGGAACCTAGATTTTCTCCCACCTTCACCTCAGATACCAGGTCTCCATTTGTGAATACTAAGTCTAGGATATTGTCCCCTCTAGTTGGCGCCTTCACCAGCTGTTTTAGGGACATCCCCGTCAGGGCTTCTACGATGCTCCTACTTCTACATGTGGACGCACAAGGGATATTCCAATCAACATCAGGCATGTTGAAGTCTCCCATAACTACTATATCTCCCTTTACTGCCATTTGGGTAATCTCGTCCACTAGCATGTTGTCTTGCTCTTCAGATTGCCCCGGAGGCCTGTAGACTGCACCTATTCTTGTAACTGATCCCTTATTATTCTGCAGACAGATCCAGAGAGTCTCCAACTCTTTACATGAATTCTGGATCGCTGTGGATTTTATGCTATCTTTAACATAAATGGCTACCCCACCCCCTCTTCTCTCAGCCCTATCTTTCCTATACAACGTGTATCCCGGAATGGCTATTTCCCAGTCATTACAGTCCCTGAACCATGTCTCTGTTATTACAATCAAGTCCAAGTCATCTCTACAAACTATTGATATTAGCTCGCTGAGCTTGTTGCCTAAGCTGCGAGCATTAGTACACATTACACGAAGAACATTACATTTATCACCAACAACAACTCTATCTACCGCACCATCATCTACCTCACCAACATCTGTATGTAAAGCAGCCCACCTCTGCTCCACTATGACTGTCAGACACTGCATCCGCTTCCTCTGCTGCTATGCTTCTTACCCTGCACAGTAACATAATGACCCAGCCCATTTAATGACTCTACAATTATGAAGGTAAGCAGCAATGTTTTCTTACAGTAACCCTAAAACCTATGCTTGAAAGAGGACATGCTGTCCTGTGGATGTGAGGATAAACCATGTACCCATCTAGAAGTAATTAACCCTTTAAGTGCAGGGGAAGGGGTATCATTGGACTCCCCTTTGGCCTTTGACTATACATGAAAGTGCCACCAAAATAAGTTAGACTTATTTTACTTAAAATAACATATAGTCTCACATTTTATTAAGATGTTTGTTTTTTCTGATTTTCAGTATTCTGCATTTTATTATTTAATCAACCTGGAGGTAAGCATATTTTCCAAAATACATAACTGACAAAAAGAAAAAGATTGTGGAAATGATGTCAACAGAGTAATAAATCACTTTTCTGGTACAATGACTTGTAATGAGGTTGGATGATCAGGGAGAAAGTTTCCAAATTTCTGTTTTTGAACTTGTGTTTGCCTACTAGTTCTAAAGACTCTGGTAGTTAACAGTAGTAAACAAACTCAGTTTTGTAATATCATAATTGCCCCAACTCACTCACAATACCTTGTAACATGATGAAACCTGAAGAAATGTAGAGCAAATACAGTTAGGCCTTGGAGGTGCCACTCAAGGGACATAGTCTTCTGAGAATAAGGAGACTTGTAACATACTAAAAGAAAATGGGCTCTGAAATTTTTACACAACATATATAACAAAATACACTTCTGCTTATCTTTGTAGTCAACACCACAGACTCTGGTTAAGTGGCATGTTGAGTGTGCAGTTTCACAGAGTGTTTCAGCTGATGGGAGAATGATTAAAACAGAGTGACATTGCACTGTTTCAAAATTACTGGGACACAATGACTTTGTATTTGTGTTTGGCAGAGTGAAAGTTGCTTTGGAAGAGTGTACTTGGTCGAGTGTTAGTTTGTAAGTGCGGATGTCTGATTTTATAGTGACATAGATGAAGTGAGTGGAGGAGTGTAGGAGGC
This sequence comes from Rhinophrynus dorsalis, assembly GCA_037306005.1. Classification (NCBI taxonomy): domain Eukaryota; kingdom Metazoa; phylum Chordata; class Amphibia; order Anura; family Rhinophrynidae; genus Rhinophrynus; species Rhinophrynus dorsalis. The sequence goes on along the minus strand of CM074718.1, from coordinate 92,626,869 downwards.
GAGTGCTAGGGGAGGGCTACAGGCAGGGAGAGATGGTGCTGGTGATGTGAGCAGGAAGAAAAAAACAATAGAAATCCCTGTGGCAATAATTTTCCATGTCCAAAATACAGGACTTACTTAAATTCCTTTTGGTATTATAATTATTTATATGGACACTTTTATGTTAAAACATTCAAAGGCTAAAACATGTTTATTAGAGAAATTATAGTAATCATGTTCAAACTTTTTTAAGTATAAGAAGCATCATCCTGATTCAAAATGTCATTTAAATGATAAAAGGGGAGGTGAAGCGCTAACGAAAATCTAGCAACATGGCAAACTAGAGGTGCACCTTTTGGAACCTGAAGAGGAATGGAAACATATCATGATGAGCTATACACTATTTGAAGACATTGATCAGCAAACGTGTGTTTCTAAAGGACTGTGTGCTATGTGTATGTATGTGTACATTACTGTATCCTATATAATAATCCGCTAAAACGTGTGTAACGATGCAGTCATGCGCAGTAGAGACTGCTGCACGTGCTGCAGTCATGAGCAGTAGAGACTGCCTGTATCAGCCGCGGGCAGTCTCTATTGCGCATGACTGCCCCGTGACTGACTGGCAGTGGCACTGTGGCCCGTGTAAAGGGCTCTTCAACTAGTACAAAGATAAAAAAAAACAGACGGTAAATGCCATCCCACACTGCTAGTTCAGTTATATTTAGATTATGACTGGCAGCAGTACAAAACATGGGTGTATAGACTGCCGATAAAGCACATTTTAAATGCTGCAGATTGCTAGATCTTTTAACATTGAGTCTTTACAGCAATTTGAAGAAATAATAGGATCCATTAAGACACTTCCCATGTTGCTTATAGGTAAGCAATGTTGAGAAGTCATACTTCTTTCCTTTTTTAAATGTTGCTGCAAGATGTTACGGTAGCAGACATGACATTAAGCACCTTACTCTTACATACTGAATTTAAAACACAGATTATAGGTCACAGATTTAAATTATTGGATGGTCGTAGAATGTATGACGATGTAAATAACCAAAGATGACTGAGAGTGAGTTACTGCCCACACAAGGAAACCGAAGCATAATAAATCAGTTCATCGTACAAGAAAACACAGAGTACTTTGACTCAGGACTGAATTATTACAGGGCATTATTTAAAGAAAGCAATTTTTTTTACCTAATAAAACATCACCTTTCACAAGGCTTTATAAATATTAAATCACTTAAAAGATTGCAGTCGCTTTTGTAATTACTAATAGATGAAGTGAAACCCCTTGGGTGATAGAAAGCAATGCATTGGAGACCTTTCTAGCATCCAGTGGGTTAACCCTTTTGAGTGCCAGAGGGGTATGCAACTCATTGCTTTGCAATGCGATACATATCTCTCTGGCACCCAAAAGGTTAAGACATGGACCTTAGCACTTTTCAAGAATGCACAATTGTATCCTCTCTGAATACATCATGTAATCCAAAATGGGATTTTCTTATCCAATGACATATTCTCTGCTGTATTATATATGGTAGGCTAATGTTTTGCACCTGGAGGTGTATAATAAATCATGAATATTGTAAATATGAAAGGACTGAAGGCAACATAGCAAGAGAAAAGTTCAATAATTCATATGCTCATCTCTTTTCTCTATATGGAAATTTTCAAACAAAAATGGGATGAAATGCATTTTGTCCTCTTAAGTCTCAAGACTGGGAATGAATGCTATACATACATAGCATATACCTATATATTTTCTTGATTACTGCTTTATTAATTTCAGGCAAAGCCATTGCTGACCTTGATATATTTGCTATAAACATCAAATTTAGTAATGCGTTGCATACCCCTCTGGCACTCAAAGGGTTAATAACTGTTATTTTCCTTCTATTTGTTCTATTATACTTCCTATTTTGATGTCACACAGGGCAGTTTTACTTGTTCTTAGACAGAGTGGGAGTTTGAATTGGTGCAAAATAACAATTCCCATTGATTAAAATGGGCCAAAAATGTGGAAACTATTGGGAAAACTAGTTTACAGTTCCCATTGACTTCATTTGCGTTAAAGGGATAGCAATATTTCATAATAAAAGCAGCTCTAATTAATCATCATAGTATTTGGACTTTGGAGAGTGTTATTTCAATTCTGTCAGAGTTGTAGTTCCAGAGTAATTCAATGACAAAGTATCCCCCTCCCGCCCCTTTTACTGATGTCACACTGTTCAGTCAGATCAGAAGGGAGGTGTCCAGGTAGATTGCAGAGAGGGACAATCTTCAATTAAGATAAGGGAAAAACCTGAAAAGCTTGTCAAGGGGGGCAAGGCTTTCATTGTTCTAATAGAAAGAAGCTTGTCCCCTGCTGTTATCTGTCTGGTCTATGGACTGCATTCCACATCTGAGAAGAGATTGCTTACACTAGGTAAAAGGGGCGGGAGGGGGAAACTTTGCTTGTGAATATCTCATAAACCATAAAGGTTTGAGATATAAGACTTATATCATTCTTCATGTTTTTTTAATGTCTACAAAATAAAATAAAGTTACAACGAAGTATTACTATCCCTTTAAAACCACTCGTCTATGGTTATTGCTAAAGAAATTGAAAATGTTCAAATATTCTCATATTTTATTTCCACTGCAAAATGTTGTGCCCAGCCTATATTTAAAGGCGCAGTAAACTTTTTTTATGAAAAAATATCTGTTGTAGGGCTTTTCCTGTTGAGCAAAGTAAAGGTACTCCCAATGCCGAGAGATGAAAATTTCTTCTTAACGACCACCACAGAGCATCCAAAGCATGGGTGGTCGTTAAGGACTACTGAGCTTTTTTTTTCTCAGTGAATTCTGGGATGGCAGAGTGAATGCAGCCTTGCTTCCACCCCAGAATTCCATGATGTGCCAGGACCGTCACCGGTACTTAAGTGCCGGAAGCAGCGTGATGGTCCTTCAAGACATAGGTCCTTAACTCCTTAACGACTCTTGACGGTCCTGGCACGTCATGGGTAGATTTGCTTTAAGGACCCATGATGTGCCAGGACCATCATGGAATTCCGGGATCCCGCGCGCCTGCACGCTGTTCGGGGAGCCCTGAACCGGAAGCTAAAAGAAAAAAGAAAAAAATGGTCCGTGATTCTTAAGTGACAGCTGCATGCACAATCGGCCATCCTTAAAGGGATAGTATTGCTTGAAAATAATTTTATTTTATGTTGTAGCCCTTAAAAAAACATTAAAAATGATATATGCCTTATCTCCCAAACCTTTATGATTTGGGAGATATTAGCAAGTAAAGTTAAGTAAAGTTCCCTTTTCCTGGCTGTTTTAGCCAAGTCTGCCATCTAGTGGACAGATTTGGAATCTGTTCCACAGATCAGCGGGCAGCTCTTTAGCAGTGCCGAGATTCTGATCTTTAAGAAGAACTACTTCATTGGAACTGTCTACAAAGTGTGCCTGGCTACCAAGACCATTCCAATGAAGAAGTTCTATTTAAAGATCATGATGTTGGCACTGCTGAAGAGCCGCGGCCGGTCTGCGGATTGGATTCCAAATCTGAAGGCTTGAGCAGTGACGTCACTCCAGGGGAAACTTTACTTGCTAATATCTCCCAAACCATAAAGGTTTGAGAGATAAGACTTATATCAATTTTAATGTTTTTTTAAGGGCTACAATATAAAATAAAATTATTTTCAAGCAATACTATCCCTTTAAGGGGTTAAGGGTTAAGGGATTAAAAATGTTTTTTTTTTCATTAGCAATGCACTCTAGTTAAATATGTTCTTAAGAACATATTTCCACAGCCTCCCTTACTCTCCTTCAGACAGCCTCCCAATTTAAAGCAACCGATGGTAAGGAGTGCCCTGAACAAAAATAAAAAAATGGCACATAACCCTGCCTACAAAGTAGGTGTAAAACCTGTGCACACATTTATACCACAGACAAGATACCCATACCAAACACCCAGTTACACCGTAAGATCAATGGTAGTTTCACCTGCAAATCATCCAATGTATTATTATTATTCTTTATTTATATAGGTCCAACTAATTCAGCAGCGCTGTACAATTGGGAATAGACATACAGAGGTATTAAATAGTACAATCAGATGTGGAGAACAGGAGGATCAGAGGGCCCTGCTCGTGAGAGCTTACAGTCTAGAGGAAGGTAGGTTTTATACAGAAGGAGTAAGCGCTATTGCGTTTAAGTGCCTCCTGCCACATGAACTGCCAGTCAGTGGGTGGGAGTGAGAAGTGCCATTGAGTGCAGTAGTCTGTGCAAGGGGTGAATCTTGGTGATGATGTTTATGGAGGCAGTTGATAGGCCTCCCTGAAGAGGTGAGTCTTCAGGGAGCGTCTGAAGATTTGAAGGCTGGGGGAGAGTCTGATGGGGCGGGGGAGGGAATTCCACAGCTCAGGTGCAGCACGGGAGAAGTCCTGTATGCGGGAGTGGGAGGATGTGATAAGAGCTGTGGAGAGCAGAAGGTCATGTGTAGAGCGAAGATGGCGGGCGGGAGTATATTTGGAAATGAGAGATGAAATATAGGGGGGGGTGCAGTGTTAGTGAGGGCTCTATAAGTTAGCACCAGAGTTTTGAATTTTACTCTGTATGCTAATGGGAGCCAGTGTAGGGACTGACAGAGGGGTTTGGTGTTAGAGAAGCGATGAGTGAGGTAGATTAGTCTTGCAGCAGAGTTCATTATGGACTGTAGCGGGGTTAGTCGGTTGAGAGGCAGGCCAATTAGTAAAGAGCTACAGTAGTCAAGACGGGACATGATGAGTGTTTGGATTAGAATTTTGGTAGTGTCTTCTGTGAGAAAGGGTCGGATTCTAGAGATGTTGCGGAGGTGGAGGCGGCAGGAGTTGGAGATTGACTGGATGTGAGGAATGAAGGATAGGGCAGAGTCAAATGTGACCCCCAGGCAGCGTGCTGTAGGGGTTGGTGTGATGGAAGTTTTGTTAACGGTGAGGTTAATATTTGGGATAAGGCTGGTTGTAGATGGAGGGAAGAGAATTAGTTCAGTTTTGCCAAGGTTAAGTTTGAGTTGATGGGAGGACATCCAGGAAGACACAGCAGACAGACAGTCAGACACTCGGAACAGGAGGGAAGGGGAGAGGTCTGGGGAGGAAAGATATATTTGGGTGTCATCAGCATAGAGATGATGGTGAAACCCAAAGGAGTTTATTAGTTTTTCAAGGGAAGCAGTGTAGATTGAGAAGAGCAAGGGTCCCAGTACTGATCCTTGAGGCACACCAACAGACAGTGGGAGGGGTGGGGAAGTGGAGCTGGAGTAGGAAACACTGAAGGAGCGGTTGCAGAGATAAGATGAAAACCAGGAGAGTGCAGTGTCACAGAGACCTAGGGAGTGGAGGGCTTGGAGGAGGAGTGGGTGATCAACTGTGTCAAAGGCGGCTGACAGGTCCAAAAGAATGAGTAGGGAGTAGTGGCCTTTTGACTTGGCTGAGAGCAAGTCATTGGCCACTTTAGTGAGGGAAGTCTCAGTGGAGTGATGAGGGCGGAATCCGGATTGCAAGGGATCTAGCAGGGAATGGGAGCAGATGAATTTAGTGAGGCGGTTACATGCAAGGCGCTTGAGAAGCTTGGAGGCGAACGGGAGTAGGGAAATTGGCCGGTAATTTGACAGTGAGTTTGGGTCCAGGGAGGGTTTTTTTAGGATGGGAGTGATTAGTGCATGTTTGAAAGAGGATGGGATGGTGCCGGTTGACAAAGAGAGGTTGAATAAGTGAGTAAGGATTGGAGTTAGTAGAGGGGAGAGTTCTTGGGTGAGCTGAGATGGGATTGGGTCGAGAGGGCATGTGGTTAGGTTTGAGCGAGTGAGGAGAAGGGAGACTTCGTCCTCAGTGACAGGTGGGAAGGAGCTTAGTGTGTGTGTGGGAGAGGCGACAGGGCTGGGCTGGCTGGGTTGGGGTGGTAGTGATGAAATGTCATGTCTGATAGATTCAGTCTTGTTCTTGAAGTGGTTGGCGAGATCTTGGGCAGAGAAGTTAGTGGTAGGTGTTTGTGTTGGGTTTAGAAGAGATGTGAAGGTTGAGAAAAGGCGTTTGGGGTAGGAGGAAAGATAAGAAATTAGAGAGGAGAAGAATGACTGTTTAGCCAGGGTGAGGGCAGAGCTAAACGAACGGAGAATGAATTTGTAGTGTGTGAAGTCAGCTGTGGAGCGCGATTTCCTCCAGTGCCTTTCAGCAGTGCGTGAGCACCTTTGGAGGTATCGCGTTAGTCTTGTGTGCCAGGGTTGTAGTGGGGTTGTGCGTGGGTGGCGTGGAGTTGCAGGTGCAGCGATGTCAAGGGCTGAAGTGAGAGTGCTGTTGTAGAGAGCAGTAGTTTTGTCTGGGCAAGTAAGTGTGAGGATGGGGTTGAGAAGAGGCTGCAGGGAGGTGGAAAATTGTTGCTTATCAAGAGTATGCAGATTTCTCCGCATGCACTTGATTTTGGTGGGGGTAATGGGTTTGCTATGATGAGGTTACCGGTGAGGAGGTGGTGGTCAGAGAGGGGAAAGAGGACATTAGAGAAGTTGGAGACCGAGCAGAGGTTAGTGAAGATCAAGACGAGGGAGTGACCATCACTGTGTGTGTGAGAGCTGGTCCACTGCGATAAGCCTAAGGAGGTTGTTATACCTTATCATGTGCGCAAAATGCCCAACAGCTCTTTATGTGGGGGAAATGGGACAAAATTACATAAGAGGTTTAATTCCCACAGATCCAGCATTAACAACAAAAAGACAGAGACACCAGTGGGAGAACATTTTTGCCAAAGTGGGCACCGTATCAGGGACATTAAATTGACTGTACTAATGGGACAATTTCGCAATCAGAGGGACAGAAAATTATGGGAGGTGAAATTAATGTTACAATTTGACTCTTTGACCTATGGCCTGAACAGGGACAGGGAATTTCTGTTACAGTACTTAATTGTGAGTTAACTTTTACGACAGTCCCTCTGTAATCATAAATACCTGGACCCAGAGGAAGAATGCTATTTAAATCACATCCTCTACCACTGACTGATCAAGGAATTGGTATCTGGACTAACGTTCTTATCTGATTACCATTATAAACAATGTAATGTGTACTTGTATTTAAGAGAGAAGTTTTCATATTTATCTGTATATCATGCCTGAGGAAGAGACCTAAGAAGTCTTGAAAGCTTGCATTTTAAATCTGTTTAGTTAGCCAATAAAGGTATCAACTTTACAAAAAATGTTGCATCTTTTATAATACAAGTAATGCAGCATGCAGCTCGACACATGTAACATCCCTTACTTATTACCCAACTAGTATTATCAGAGGCACTCTTATACAAAGTGGGAGAAAGTGGGAAAAAGAATGATGTCAAGTTTAACCCTTTGAGTGGCAGAAATGTGTGAAGAGCATTACTCTGCAGTGTTCGGCATATTCCTCTGGCACACAAAGGGTTAACCCAATGAATGCCAGAGTGGTACACAATGCATTAAGTTGCATACTCCTCTGGCTCTCAAAGGGTTAAACCCCTACTAGTTATAAAATCCACCCATTAGATCATATGAAGGTCAAATTAAGATCCATATACAAAACTGGCAATAATTAATTCATGACTAGTGATGAGCGAGCACCCCAATGCTCGGGTGTTCGGGTGCTCTGACCGAGCACCCCCGGAGGCTCGAGTGCTCGGCCGAGCACCCGAGCCCCATTGAAGTCAATGGGAGGACTCGAGCATTACACCAGGCACCCCCTGCTCTGATGAGGGGAGGGTGCCTGGTCCATAGGAAAAGGGCAGAAAATGATGGAAACACCACAGAAATGGTTCAGGGACAGCATAGGGAGGATGTCTGGATGCATCTTGGACTCCAACATCGCTGCTGGGAACGATCTTTCGCCCGTAGTACACCATTTTTACAGACTGACCGTAAAACACACAAAAAGGAAGATAAAAACGACTTTAGGCGAAAAATTGTTACCAAACAGTATTTGCTGTATATTTACTTGTATATCATCTGCAAATTCTCCCAAAAATTTCCTCGATTTTTCTGAACTGAGGCCATGATTAAGAGGGAAACGTGCGCAGAGGCAAATTCTCCCAAAAATTTCCTTGATTTTTCTGAACTGAGGCCATGATTAAGAGGGAAACGTGCGCTGAGCCGACCATCTAAAACATTATGGGTGAGGGTCTGCTGCGGAGCTGACCATCCTAAACATTATATGCGAAGGCCCGCTAGTGAGCTGATGCTATAAAACATTATATGAGAGGGCCCGCTAGAGAGCTGACCCAATAAAACATTATATGAGAAGGCCCGCTGGTGAGCTGACCTATACAAAAATTGTCAAACTGCGCCCGCTGGTGAGCTGGCCCTATATAAAAATTATATCACAGGGCCCGCTGGTGAGCTGGCCCTATATAAAAATTATATCCCAGGGTATATGGAAGAGAGTCAACAATATACCCGTTTTTTGGGTGGAAGGGGTGAATGGGAATACAGAGTATTCCCATCATTGTAAATAACATATATAAAGTGAGTTTATGTTCCCCCGGGGCTTTCCTCCAGTGGAGTGGAGTGGAGAAGTCAGGGGAAATCCAGGCCTTGTTCATTTTTATAAGTGTCAACCTATCAGCATTGTCAGTGGAAAGGCGGATACGCTTATCTGTTATGATGCCACCAGCAGCACTAAATACCCGCTCAGACAGAACGCTGGCGGCAGGGCAGGCCAGCACCTCCAAGGCGTAGAGTGCCAGTTCATACCACGTGTCCAGCTTGGACACCCAGTAGTTGTAAGGCACAGAGGGATCATTGAGGACGCTGACACGGTCTGCTACGTACTCCTTCACCATCTTCCAAAACTTTTCCCTCCTTGTGACACTAGGCTGCGCATCAGGGTGAGGGTGCTGGCGGGGTGTCATGAAGGTGTCCCACGCCTTGGAGAGTGTTGCCCTGCCTTTGTCGGAACTGCTGTGTGCTCCCCTTTTCTCCCCTTCTCGGTTGGCCAAGGTAGCACGTACTCTGCCGCCAGCGTTGTCAGATGGAAAATTTTGGAGCAATTTTTCAACAAGAACCTTCTGGTATTGCACCATTTTGCTTGTCCTCTCCACCGGAGGAATGAGAGATGAGAAATTCTCTTTGTAGCGGGGGTCCAGAAGGGTGAACACCCAGTAATCCGTGTTGTCTAAAATGCGTATAACGCGTGGGTCACGGGAAAGGCAGCCTAACATAAAGTCAGCCATGTGTGCCAGAGTACCAACAGGCAAGATTTCGCTGTCCTCACCAGGAGGATGACTCTCAATCTCCTCATCCTCTTCCTCCTCTTCTGCCCACCCACGCTGAAGAGATGGAACTAAAGTTCCATGGCTACCCTCTGTAGCGGAGGCAACCGTGTCTTCCTCCTCCTCCTCCTCCGCCTCCTCCAATTGTCGCTGAGAAGACGAAGTGAGGGTGCTCTGGCTATCACCTTGTGTAAGCTCTTCCTCCCCCATTTCCACCTCTTCCACATGCAAAGCGTCGGTTTTAATTGTGAGCAGCGAGCGTTTCAGTAGACACAGAAGTGGGATGGTTACACTGATAATAGCGTTATCGCCGCTCACCATCTGTGTCGATTCCTCAAAATTGCGTAAAACCTCACAGAGGTCTGACATCCATTCCCACTCCTCACTTCTGATTACAGGAAGTTGAACGGAGAGGCGACGACCGTGTAACAGCTGGTACTCCACTACTGCCCTCTGCTGCTCACAAAGCCGGGCCAACATGTGGAAGGTGGAGTTCCAGCGCGTGCTCACGTCACACAGCAGCCGGTAAGCTGGCAATTGTAAGCGCTGCTGCAGCTTCAACAGGCCGGCTGAAGCTGTAGATGACTTACGGAAATGTGCACACACGCGGCGCACCTTGGTCAAGAGATCATGCAAATTGGGGTAGGTTTTTAGAAATCGCTGAACCACTAAATTAAATACATGCGCTAGGCATGGTACGTGTGTGAGCTTGCCGAGCTCCAAAGCCGCCACCAAGTTACGCCCATTATCACACACAACCATGCCTGGTTGCAGGTTGAGTGGCGAGAGCCACTGCTCGGTCTGGTGACTAATCCCCTGCAACAGCTCTGAGGCCGTGTGCTGTTTGTCCCCAAGGCAGATCAGCTTCAGCACGGCCTGTTGACGCTTACCCACTGCAGTGCTACACTGCTTCCAGCTACCGGCTGATGGGTGAGTGGCGCTGCGTGCAGAGAATTCGGAGGTGGAAACGGAGGAGGAGGAGCCAATAATGTAGGTGCTGGCGGAAACCCTGATGGAGGTAGGGCCCGCAATCCTCGGCGTGGGTAGCACCTGTGCCATCCCAGGGTCCGAGTCGCTCCCAGCCTCCACGACATTCACCCAGTGTGCCGTCAGGGAAATGTAGCGTCCCTGGCCACAAGCACTTGTCCATGTGTCAGTCGTTAAGTGGACCTTCCCAGTAACTGCGTTGGTCAGGGCACGGGTGATGTTACGGGACACATGGTGGTGTAATGCGGGGATGGCACACAGGGAAAAGTAGTGGCGGCTGGGGACCGCGTACCGAGGGACAGCTGCTGCCATCAGGCTGCGGAAGGACTCAGTCTCCACAAGCCTAAATGGCAGCATTTCGATGGCCAGTAATTTGGAAAGGTGTGAGGTTAGTGCTATGGCCTGTGGGTGGGTGGCTGGGTATTTTCGCTTGCGCTCAAATGCCTGGGGTAAGGACATTTGGACGCTGTGCTGGGACAGGGAAGTGGATGTGGTCGCTGATGGTGCTTCAGATGGTACAGGTGCAGGGCGGGAGGTATGCGGACCTGCGCCTTCGACAGGCGATTGGCCGGCACCGAAAACAGGGGAAGAGGAGGCAGTGGTGTGGCCTGCAGACACAGATGGGCGATCCAGGCGTTCCTCCCACTTATTACGGTGCTTGGATGCCATGTGTCGGATCATGCTGGTGGTGGTGAGGTTTCTAGTGTTCATGCCTCGGCTCATTCTGGTGTGGCACAGGTTGCAAACTACAATTCTTTTGTCGTCCGCACTTTCCTTAAAAAAACGCCATACCGCGGAACACCTACCCCTTGGCAAGGGAGATTTACGCAAGGGGGTGCTCCGTGGAACATTTGCGGGCCGGTTTGGTGCGGTCCGCCTTCTTTCTGTAGCCACACCACTGCCTCTTCCAGCCTGTTGCGGTGCTGCAGATGGCTCACCCTCAGGACTGCTGTCATCGCTCGGCTCTACACCTTCCCAGGTGGGGTCAGTCACCTCATCGTCCACCAAGTCCTCCTCCACTTCCTCACTCTGATCATCCTCCTCATGTCTTGATCCCACCACATACTCAGTCATTGACAACTGTATATCATCCTCCTCATCAAGGTCTTGAGACAGTAATAGTGGTTGATTTAATGGCAACTGTGTCTCATCATCATCATCATCCACTTCCTTTGACCTTAAATGCCGTTCACATCTGTCATCTTCTTGTGATTGGGTACCCTCTAGAGGTTGTGAATCAGGGCACAAGATGTCATGTTCCTCTGCAAGCGTGCTTGGAGAGAGGGTCAAATGAAGGATTGGTGATGAGACGAGCTCCTCACTATATCCCAGTGTGGGATCACTTCTTTGACCAGACCCTCTATGGTGGGAGGAAGGATGATCAGAGTGAGGATTATGTTGACCAGACTCTTGGCTACTGAGAGTGGACTTGGTGGAAGACAGGGTGGTGCTTAACCGACTGGAAGCAGTATCAGCTGACATCCAACCGACCACCTGTTCGCAGTGGTCGGACCTCGAGAGTGATGTCCTGCGACGCCCTGTAAAATGAGACATGAAGCTAGGTATGGTGGATGTCTTTCTGTCTTGTGCTCTAGCACCAGGCGCAGTTTCTACGCGTCCTGACCCGCGTCCTGAACTATCAGGATCACGTCCACTTCCCCGTCCCTTTTTACCCGCCTTCTTCATAGTACACGGAATATGTGCTGCAAATCTGCAACTTTGCACAGTACACAGAATTTGCTTCTTAACTGCGGCTACGCACAGTGAATGGAATATGTGACTTTGATATTTTACAGTTTGAAGACTTAACAGTATTTTTTCCTATTCTGAAACTGTGCACAGTACACAGAATGTGCTGCTAAACTGCGGCGACGCACACTGAATGGAATATGTGACTTTGATATTTTACAGTTTGAAGACTTAACAGTATTTTTTCCTATTCTGAAACTGTGCACAGTACACAGAATGTGCTGCTAAACTGCGGCGACGCACAGTGAATGGAATATGTGACTTTGATATTTTACAGTTTGAAGACTTAACAGTATTTTTTCCTATTCTGAAACTGTGCACAGTACACAGAATGTGCTGCTAAACTGCGGCGACGCACACTGAATGGAATATGTGACTTTGATATTTTACAGTTTGAAGACTTAACAGTATTTTTTCCTATTCTGAAACTGTGCACAGTACACAGAATGTGCTGCTAAACTGCGGCTACGCACAGTGAATGGAATATGTGACTTTGATATTTTACAGTTTGAAGACTTAACAGTATTTTTTCCTATTCTGAAACTGTGCACAGTACACAGAATGTGCTGCTAAACTGCGGCGACGCACGCTGAATGGAATATGTGACTTTGATATTTTACAGTTTGAAGACTTAACAGTATTTTTTCCTATTCTGAAACTGTGCACAGTACACAGAATGTGCTGCTAAACTGCGGCGACGCACACTGAATGGAATATGTGACTTTGATATTTTACAGTTTGAAGACTTAACAGTATTTTTTCCTATTCTGAAACTGTGCACAGTACACAGAATGTGCTGCTAATCTGCGGCTACGCACAGTGAATGGAATATGTGACTTTGATATTTTACAGTTTGAAGACTTAACAGTATTTTTTCCTATTCTGAAACTGTGCACAGTACACAGAATGTGCTGCTAAACTGCGGCGACGCACACTGAATGGAATATGTGACTTTGATATTTTACAGTTTGAAGACTTAACAGTATTTTTTCCTATTCTGAAACTGTGCACAGTACACAGAATGTGCTGCTAAACTGCGGCTACGCACAGTGAATGGAATATGTGACTTTGATATTTTACAGTTTGAAGACTTAACAGTATTTTTTCCTATTCTGAAACTGTGCACAGTACACAGAATGTGCTGCTAAACTGCGGCGACGCACACTGAATGGAATATGTGACTTTGATATTTTACAGTTTGAAGACTTAACAGTATTTTTTCCTATTCTGAAACTGTGCACAGTACACAGAATGTGCTGCTAAACTGCGGCGACGCACAGTGAATGGAATATGTGACTTTGATATTTTACAGTTTGAAGACTTAACAGTATTTTTTCCTATTCTGAAACTGTGCACAGTACACAGAATGTGCTGCTAAACTGCGGCTACGCACAGTGAATGGAATATGTGACTTTGATATTTTACAGTTTGAAGACTTAACAGTATTTTTTCCTATTCTGAAACTGTGCACAGTACACAGAATGTGCTGCTAAACTGCGGCGACGCACACTGAATGGAATATGTGACTTTGATATTTTACAGTTTGAAGACTTAACAGTATTTTTTCCTATTCTGAAACTGTGCACAGTACACAGAATGTGCTGCTAAAGTGCGGCGACGCACAGTGAATGGAATATGTGACTTTGATATTTTACAGTTTGAAGACTTAACAGAATGTGCTCTAATCTGCAACTTTGCACACTAAACAGAATGTGCTCTAATCTGCAACTTTGCACACTAAACAGAATGTGCTCTAATCTGCAACTTTGCACACTGAACAGAATGTGCTCTAATCTGCAACTTTGCACACTAAACAGAATGTGCTCTAATCTGCAACTCTGCACACTAAACAGAATATATGAAGTTTTTTTTTTTTTTTTTTTTTTCCCCCCACACAAAATAAACTGCTGCCCCCACACACAGTAGTCCTAAAAAGGACTTTTGGGTCTTTTTTTTTTTTTCACAATTGCTTGTCTTCTCCCTACACTGACTTTCCCTTCCTATCCTCATCTCTCCCTGGCTAAGACTGAGCCGAACTCGCTGGTCAGGTGCTATACAGCACCCGACCACGGGTTCTGGCCAGCCAATCAGTGTAATGCCAGCAGCCAACATGGCTGCTGGCATTACACTGATGTCAGAGCCTCCCTGCACGTTTATTGGCTGCGCAGCAGCCGCGAAACGTGCGGGGAGGAGACCCGAACATGGCGGGCGAGGACATGCGGTACTCGTACGAGTACCGCCATGTGCCGAGCAGAGCGATGCTCGAGCCGAACCGAGCATCGGCCGAGCATGCTCGCTCAACACTATTCATGACACCATATTTCTTAAGCCCTTCAGGACCCATGACGTGCCAGGACCGTCATGGGTAAACCTGCATAAAGGACCCATGATGATCCTGGCACATCATGGAATTCAGGAGTCCCTGCGTGGCTGCACTATGCTCGGGGGCCCCTGAATCAATTTTGCAAAACAAAACAAAAAATCTCCGTGGTCCTTAAAGCAGAACTTTCATGTTAGATAAAGTCACCCAGCAATAATTAAGCAGCAGGCGATAAGCTTTATAATCCATCTCTTACCTCTCAAAAGTGGCAGGTTCTAAAGAAATCTATAATCTTCAGAGACCAGAAGCCAGGCATCAGCGCAGACATCTTGTCTGAGTGCCTGCGCTATCAGTCCTAGTCTCCATCAAGAGGTATTGCACTGTGCCACAAGGCAAACAGAAGGGACTGACGGTGCAGGTGCCCAGGCTGCACTAACCCGAGAGTACATCTCCGAAGATAAAAGATATCTTACAATTAGGTAATTTTGAGAGGTAATCAATATATTATAAAGCTAGTGGCTTACTGCTTAATTATTGCAGGGTGACTAAATCTAACGTGAAAGTTCCGCTTTAACTGCCAGCCACGCAGGGGTTGAAACTGAGCAGAAAACGTAAAAATATGTTAATACCGTAAAAACTTGGGTATAATATTCACATTTTTACCCCATTTCACCTTATATGATGTGGGGGGTGCGTATTATACACGAGTAAAAAAATAAAATAAAATACCCCTGCTTTAATATCCGTACTTGTCTGCCCCTGAAGTCCAGCAACCCCTATCTGGAGGCAGCGGGCGGCATCCCTGTGCTCACCGCCCGCTTCCTCTGTGTGCGCGCATTGAATGTATGGTAGGTCCTGACAGGGCTGCTCAGAGGAGTTCCGGGAGAGGAATAAGCGAGCGGCTAGTGCAAGAATGCCGCCCGCTGCCCCTGTTTCACGGCTGCCTGTAATACAGAGGGGGAATCCTGGTTATTAAGGTGGGCTTTTAATGTTTTTTGCAATATTGCTGCATATAGGAAGCGGGTGGTGAACACAGGGATGCCGTCCGCTGCCTCCAGATAGGGGTTGCTGGACTTCAGGGGGCTTCTAATTGCAGGCAAGTAGGGGGTGTGTATTATACATAGGAACTACCATTTTAGCAAAAATCTTGGGTATAATTTGCACCTGCGTATTATACACAGGTGCGTATTATACCTGAGATTTTACGGTAATTAGAAGTATTTTTATTATTCCAAGGGTTATTATCTTCTTATTTTATGATAATACAGCTGCTCTCTCTTTATCACAAACCTGATTTTTGAAAAACAACCTTGCTCTATTAGATTATTAGTTCAGTTGATTGAAGATGGAACACTTCTTTTATGAATATTTTTCTTTCACCTAATAAATTAACTCAGGAATATTACGAACAATGTCTCCAGGATGACATCCATCAAATCTAAGGCAAAGGGGTTGCCAGCACTGTTCTTTCTACACCCCAGGGTTATAAAAACAGGGGAGTCTTATTTTATATCAATAGTGATATCCAAATAATTTATAATGTTGCAATCTGAAACTGAAATGAATCTTAAATTACAGGGCTTGTTATTCATGTTTCTAAATAAATACATAATTTATATGGAATAAACCAAAATTTCATTTGTCAACTGTGCGGCTATTCTTCTGTATGTCAGAAACCAAATGCGTGAAAAAAGGACAAATGAAAATTTTCACTGATATAAATGAAGCTCTTAACCCTTTGAATGTTAGAGAGACGTACAATGCATTGTAAAGAATTTAGTGGGTTAAAAGCCCTATTTAAATCAATGGCAATTTGGGATATTTTTATTTGTACCCTACTGTGCAAATGGTATGCTCCTGAATTGCTCATCTTTTGATTTTTGCATAAGGCCCTAAGTTGTGAATAAGAAATGTTAGGTATGTAGCAAAATGAATGGAAGATCTGGCATGAATTAGGACAAAGTTGGCGTTATATATAAAAAGGCAAAGTGGAGCAATTCTGGGGTAAACCAACTATAACACAGGGAACAAATCAAAATTAATATTCACATTTAACCACTTAAATGCTATAGAGGTCTCCAAAGCCTTGCTCAGTTGGTTTGCTTCAGAATTATTCCAGTTGCATAGTTACATAGTAGTTTTGGTTGAAAAAAGACTTGTGTCCATCAAGTTCAACCGTTTTCCTATTCCTGTTTACCATTGTTAAACTAAAAGAAGGCAAAAAAAAAGTTCCAAAAGAAGATAATAACCCTTGGAATAATAAAAATAAAAAATAAGTTGCAGAGCTGTATCTAACATATAGCTCTGGCACTAAAGGGGTTAAAAAAATGTAGCACTATTAAAAATATGCTACTCCATGTGAACAGGTTTCCCATGAACAGAATGCTTTTTGGTGAAGGTCATTCATCCAAACCAACCTCTGTAACTAGATGATCTTATTGGCTTCAGCATATGTTCTGGAACCAAAATTAGAACAGTATTAATAGAGCATGATTCTCTTTTTTGTGAGAGCTGAAAATTTCCTGTTGTTTTTCTAAGTTGTAACTTTTGTTTTTGGCATTCCTCGTGTAATACAGCAGAATTTAAAGGTATGTGCCAGCACATTTCAATTTTTTTTTTCTTTTGCTTTTAATTGCTCATTGCTTTATTAAATATAAATCTTAAATATGAATTACTTTTTTCTTGCAGCTACTCAAGAGTAAATAAAAGCTCTGTATAGCACCGTGAAATATAGTTCTTTGATTATATACTAATGATATGTGGACAACAGTTTCTGTTAATATACTTAGAAACTAATGGGGAGGTGCATTAACCCTTTGAGTGCCAGAGGGGTATGGAACACATTGCAAAGCAATGCATTCCATACCCCTCTGGCACTCAAAGGGTTAAGTGATAATACAGCTCTCCAGGTGAGTAGTGTGCTTACATTTTATTCTACAAAGCATTGTTTTTCAAAGGAGACAATTTGTAAACACATTTAGGTTTACGTACTAAGAAGAACAGGAGATATTCAGAGGAAAATCAGGGCAGACATTAGCTGGCAAAAGTTTTGCAGGAATTTTCCATGGGGAAAGGGCAAGTGTGTATTGTTCAATGTTATTGAGGTTTCCAATGCATAGCAACACTTTCAAAGGGTTAAACTATCCATTTAGATCAATAATAATTTTCATTTCTTCTCTTTGGTAAATCGGATTTGCTCCAGAACTGGACCTCTTTAGCTGGTTTTATAATGTTTCTACACACAATTCATTTTATACATTTTATTCATGCAGTGTAACAGTGAAAGATTATTTAAATATTTTTTTTATTTTTATTTTGCAGTCCCTCAAATCCTGGGGCAGTTGAGGTAAGGTTTAATCATATATTTCATTCACATTACACTGCACTGCACAACAAAAGTAAATTAAACATTACAATGCAAATCAAGACTGAACTTCTCAATCCCATCAATATTTCCTCCACTATGCACTTCTGCAATGCCTGACTAAAGCTAATAGTACTTGTCAGATAAGTATCCTTTGAGACTGCAGAATGCTCAAATGCAGCTTTCAGTAAATACCTGAACATTGGATTAAAAAAGCAACTTATTTACAAAGAAGATAATATTAACCCCACTGATCAGGGATGGGTAACCTGATGCCCTTTAGCTGTAGAGGACTATATTTCCCATCATTCCCATTCAGACAACAGCCCCACCTGATTCTTTGATATGGGCGACATCCCAATATATGTCTATATTTATAAAAATCCAAGTGAATCTGGTTCTCTCTCTGGGGGAGTCACTGGGAAAACTCTGATTGGTTGAGGCAGAACATGCACACATAGACACCAAGGGGGGCTTGAGCACCTGCCCTTTTTGTCCAAAGTGCCTTTGTGTCCTTTTAATAAAAAAAAAAAATAATAATTATGAGAAGTGCCCTTTTTTTCATTTGAGCCCCTGTCCCCCCAAAATGTCTGTGCACGTCCCTGGGTTGAGGAGGCCCCCTGCCTCCTCAACCAACCCCCACTGCCACTCTGTTTAAATGAAAAAATATATGTAACCCACTCCTGCCTCCTTAGCCAGTCGCTTACAAAAAAAAAAAGTCAGCCCTTGTGGTTGGGCATCCTGATGCCCCCCATCTGCTGCTCTCTCAACCAATTCAGCTGGGAGATCATTAGTGGTGACAAGAGGAGCAAACGAGCTCCCCTGCTTCCATCCTACCCAGAGAACCAAGGTAGGAGTGGGCAGGATCGAGAAAGCCTCCCTCATTGATTTGCAAGGGTTTCCCGATCCCATCCACTCCTACCTGATAGTAGGAGTAGAATGGAGGCAGGAGAGCTCTCTTGCACCCCTGCATCTCCTCTATTAATATCCCAGCTGAATCTGCTGTGAGATACGCAGCTGGGGGGCATCAGGAGGGGTCCTGATGCCCCACTACGAAGTCTGACATTTAATTTTAAAAAAACGAAAACAAGTTTCACTGTGTCATCCAACTGCTAGTATATATATATATATATATATATATATATATATATATATATATATATATACTTGTGTGTGTTGGATACCCCTCTGGCACTCAAAGGGTTCATTTTTAATTTATTTTTTTACATTTTCTATTTAAGTCTACCAAGCTACCACTTCAGCGCTGGATTAGATTTAAATATTTAAATATTTGGACCAGTTGGAGTAATAGTCCTTTTTCCTGGCAGCAGTTTTTGGTCTCTTTTTATCTTTTCCAATTTTGTGCCAGTCTTTGTGTAATTCCTTATAGCATATATAGGTTTGTGTAGGCGGGAACTACATTAGAACCCATAGAGATACCTGCTATTTGGAGAAAAAATGTGTTCTCAAATCAAAAAAAGTTTTTGGTAAGAGTGATGTGTAACAATTCACACAAAAACTCAACTGGTATGTCCAGTTAGAGGTCAGAGCACAGAATGGCCTGTCTGATAGCCTTGACCCCACCATCATGGGACATTATGGTCTACATGCTGTCTCCATCCATGGTAACAAAGATGTCCTGAATGCCCAGATCCTCAATGGACAATAAGAGTTGGAGTAAATAAGAGATGCCCTGGCCTGCACAAAGGGCTGTAAAAGAGTGCCCAGGAAGGTTGCTATTGTTGTAATAATGAACATCTAGCTGATATTATTGGTCTTCCTGCAGGGTTATGGATAACTGGACAAGTAGGATGTGCCATGGGCAGGTATTTTGTGTACAATGTACAATCTATGCAACATGTAATACTGTCTGTTCAATAGTTTCAATATATACTTATGGGATAGCCGTGCTAGTCCATTGGTGTAGATACAGAATGAAGGAGTATCACAGTATGTATTTTTATTTGACTAACATTCAGTTTTAAGGACAAGTTTTTGAGAGCAGCAAGCTTCCTTTATCATTATGCTTTTGAAATAGATATAAATGATGCACCACCACAAAAGTATTTTGGAGTGTGCTAAGATGATATCAGATGAGAGTTGGTACAGTGCTAGCCATAGAAATACTGGAGGCAAATATACTTTTTGATACCTTTATTGGCTAACTAAACAGATTTAGGATGCAAGCTTTCAAGACCTTAGGTCTCTTCCTCAGGCATGTTATACACATAAATATGAAAACATCTCTCTTATACACAAATACATATTGCATTGTTTAGAATGGTAATCCGATAAGAAAACTCAGTCCAGACCCAGATTCTTTTGATCAGTCCAGAGACACCAGTGGGAGAACATTTTTGCCAAAATGGACACAGTGTCAGAGACATTAAATTAATTGTACTGAAGGGATTGTTCCACACTCAGAGGGACACAAAAATATGGGAGGTTAAGTTAATATTGAAGTTAATGCTTTACATTATTTTAATAGGACAGAGAATTCCTGTCACATTATCACATTGTGGATTTGCCTTTCCAACAGTCCCACTGGGATCTTAAATACCTCTAGAAGACTGTAATTTACCATTGACTGATCAAAAGAATCTGGGTCTGGACTGAGTTTTCTTATCGGATTTATTTATTATCTGATTTCCATTCTAAACAATGCAATGTGTATTTGTATATAAGAGAGATGTTTTCATATTTATCTGTATAACATGCCTGAAGAAGAGACCTAAGAAGTCTTGAAAGCTTGCATCCTAAATCTGCTTAGTTAACCAATAAAGGTATCAACAAATGTATTTGTCCAAGATAATATGAAATTATATATCACAGAACAAAAGAAAAATAATTGTCTAATTAGCACCATACCTAACCCTAAGAGACAAAAGATAGGAATAATGTTTATAGGGGATATCTATAAGGTACTGTTTAGGTGACATGCACCATGAAAATTAAAATATAACATTTATTAATACTCACTTTAAAAACCAGACAAATTTAAAAACAACAAAGACACTCTCTGACTTGTAAAGTGTGCAACAAACTTGCTGTGCTCTATTACTATTTATAAAGAGACCAATGGAAGTAAGGTGTATTGTCAATTTTCTCAATTAGGGGATCAAAGATCTCTAATTTGTGTCTATACTCTTCTCTTTATGTGCAATTGATATCTAAAAGAAATAAGATGCTACAATGCTCATGAACAACTGGAGTTGTGAGTATACTCTCTATACTAAAATAGGAACTCTCAACATTAATATTAATTGTGAGTAATCAGCAAAAGAGTGGTACAAGAATGAGTGTCTGCTGTCAACAATGAAGCATGGTGGAGGTTCCTTGCGATTTGGGGCTGCATTTCTACAAATGGAGTTAGGGATTTGGTCAGAATTAATGGTCTCCTCAGTGCTGAGAAGCACAGGCAGATACATATCCATCATGTAGTACGCATCTGATTGGCCCCAAATGTTTTCTGCAGCATGACAACGACCCAAACATACAGTCAAAGCTGTTAAGAGCTATCTTTAGCGTAAAGAACAAGGAGTCCTGAAAGTGATGGTATGGTCCCCACAGAGCCCTGATCTCAACATCATCGAGTCTGTCTGGGATTACATGAAGAGATAGAGAGAAGCAACTGAGTCTGCCTAAATCCAAGATGTTTGGAACAACCTACCTGCTGATTTCCTTAACAAAATGTGTGGAAGTGTAACTAGAAGAATTGATGCTGTTTTGAAGGCAAAGGGTGGTTGTACTAAATATTGATTTGATTGAGATTTTTCTTCTGTTAACTCACTATAATTTTGTTAATTTATAAATATAAACTATTAACATGTCTATTTTTGAAAGCATTCTTACTTTACAGCATATTTTCACTCCTGCCTAAGACTTTTGCACAGTACTGTGTATTTTATATATATAGTTCATGATGAATTAGACAGCACTCTAGGGAATCATTTCAAGTGAAGAAAAGCGTTTATTGATTCAATGTGTCGGCCAAGGATCGAGGATCAAGGATGAGTATCACAATATGTAATAATTCCTTTTTTATTAGACTAACATTCAATCATATGGACAAGCATTTGAGAGTGAAGCTCTTTTTTTTTACCTGAAAAATAGAGCTTATTTCTTGAAAGCTTGGCCATATAATTGAATGTTAGTCCAATTAAAAAGAATATTATTACATACTGTTATAAGCATTCATTTATCACTCTGCCTCAAGCAAACGGTTTTTGACTAATGTGTCCTCCCAGTCTGTATGTGGCTGTGAAACTTGGGTGTGGGGGGGTATTCACTAAGGCATGATAAAGAGGTGATAAAATGGCGATGACTTTTCCAGTGAAATCACTTTTCCAATTACTATGTTATTCTCTGGAACCAATTCACTAACATTTCTTAAGTTTTGGAGAACTTAGTACATAGGCTCCATAGAATAACATAGGAATTGGAGAAGTGATATCACCGGAGAAGTCACCTCCACTTCATCACCTCTTTATCATGCATTAGTGAATAACCCCCATGGGGGGGAAATTCAATAAGCTGTGATAAAGAAGTGATAAATAGGTTATAAAGTGGAAATTACTTCTCCAGTGATATCACTTCTCCAGTACCTATGTCATTCTATTGAGCCAATGCACTAATATTTCTTCAACTTTGCAGATTTAGTGAATAGACTCCAAAGAATAACATAGGAACTGGAGAAGTGATAAACTGGAGAAGTCATCACCACTTTATTACCTCTTTATCACCGCTTAGTGAATCTAGGCCAACATTAAACAGAGAAGTATTGAACAGCAAATTCTAAACATAACAAAAAGAGACAGAAACACGTGTGCAAAGATTTGTCAGCAAACAAATGTCTATGACGTCACTTGAAACAGTAAAGCACCTAAAATGGAAATGGGCAGGCCACATAGCAAGAAAACTTGATGGTAGATAGACCAAATTAAATTTGGAATGGATTCCACTTAATACTACTTGCCCATGAAGACCAAAGACAAGATGGGTGGATTAAATTATCAAATTTTTTGATACACACCGAAGTTGCTGGAGGCTTGCTGAGGAGACCTTAATTCTGCAGTGGATTGACAATGGCCAAAAATGATGGGGGGGCTGGGCTGGGGGCAGGGCTGGCATTCTATGTTTGGTTCATAGACGACCTACTTATAATTTTGCACAACAGCGTGTCCCAGTTGGAGCTATTTATAACAGGGTTAAATAATAAACAAAGAGGCTTGAAGTTAAAAATACAGTATCAGTAAAGAAAGTGTTAATTTACTACACTTGAATTTATGTCATGATGAAGATCAAATTATTACAAAAAATATATAAAGCCTATTAATACAAATAGCTATCTCCACTACGACAGCTGCCACTTAAAATAGTGGAAGGTAAAAATACCAGGAGGTCAGTTCAAAAGGTTAAAACAAATTGTAAAAAAAGATCCGATTATGAAATACAGTCATCAGAATTAAAACAGAAGTTCATTCAAAAAGGATATCTTAAGGAAATAGTGGAAAAATCTTACCAGCAGGTAGCCATGAAGGATAGAAAAGATATGTTGATACGTAAAGAGAAAAAAACAATAAGTTAGTCAATAATAAACCATAATAAACCATACTTCATCACTCAATATAATAATGCCCACTATAAGATTAAAAATATATTAAAAATACATTGGCCGGGAGCGTGGCCTAACTGCTGACTTGAATGGATGCGTAGGACCAGAGCTCCTGCTCCAAAGGAGATGAATACTCCCTTTTTGGCTTCATTTACATCAATATTCACACCAAATATTTGCTTCATACCTCCTCTAATATGTCTGGGACTAAACAGAAATGAGGATCTAAAGCTGTTCACTCCAAAAAATCGAGTTCTTCTAAAGAACAGTCTACTCACAAAATGGCCGACTGCTCCGACGAGAAGCCTGTACATGGTTTCAGAGACCACTCGGAAGATGACTCATGCAGTGACTCTGATAAAGAAACCTCATGGGGACAGTCTGACTTTCCTTCTACCAAGGATGATATACAAAATCTTCTGGCTGACCTCAAACTTTTCCTTAAAGAGGAATTGGCCAAAGTGAAAAAAGAGGTCTCCCAGTTAAATGGCCAGATAGTCCCCTTAGAAGAGGACAGAGAGAGTTGGTCGGCCTTCAAAGAACAAATGCAATTGCATTTATCTTCCCTACACAAAGTGCAATTTGACTCCTTGATGCACATTGAAGATGCAGAGAATAGGAACCGAAGGAGCAATCTATCACGGTGCCCGTGATTGCTGCCTTTATATGTCAGTTACCTGTAGGGAGCTCTCCATTGGCTGCTTTCCTTCAGCCCACCCTGCATTGCCTATTTAGACTGAGCTTGGGCACCCTTTGGGTGCCCTTTCGTGTTGTCTCTATGCTGTTTGCACCTGCATTGAGTTCCTATGCTTCCTGGGCCATGTCGCTGTTCCTGCTTGCCTGTGGTCATCTAGTTCCTGCTTTCTAGTCACCTGGTTCCTGCATCCGTTCCTGATCTGGTTGGGGTTGCTGTACCTGCTGCTGTTTCCTGCTACCATTCCAGATCCGGTTGACCATCCGCAGAGCTGTTCCTCTTCATCCTCGGCTGGGTTCCTGCTTTGAATCATCTACAGGGTGCCGGTTTCCTCCTGTGGTCTTGGCGACATTTTTATTCACTTGCTGGATATCCCAGTACGCGGGTACTGGTTTGCTCCACCATAACCGGCTGCTGTTGCACCGGTAGAGTCTTGGGTTATTCCAGTACATGTGTACTGGTTTGCTCCATTGTAAACGGCTGCTGATGCACAGGTAGAGTCATTGGTTATTCCAGTACACGGGTACTGGTTTGCTCCACTGTAACCGGCTGCTGATGCACCGGTAGAGTCATTGGTTATTCCAGTACACGGGTACTGGTTCGCTCCACTGTAACCGGCTGATGATGCACCGGTAGAGTCATTGGTTTTTCTGGTACGTGTGTACTGGTTCGCTCCACTATAACCGGCTGCTGATGCACCGGTAGAGTCATTGGTTATTCCTGAACGCGGGTACTGGTTTGCTCCACTGTAACCAGCTGCTGATGCACAGGTAGAGTCATTGGTTATTCCAGTACGCGGGTACTGGTTTGCTCCACTGTAACCGGCTGCTGATGCACCGGTAGAGTCATTGGTTATTCCGGTACGCGGGTACTGGTTCGCTCCACTGTAACTGGCTGCTGATGTACCGGTAGAGTCATTAGTTATTCCGGTATGCGGGTACTGGTTCGCTCCACTGTAACCGGCTGCTGATGCACCGGTAGAGTTATTGGTTATTCCGGTACGCGGGTACTGGTTCGCTCCACTGTAACTGGCTGCTGATGTACCGGTAGAGTCATTAGTTATTCCGGTATGCGGGTACTGGTTCGCTCCACTGTAACCGGCTGCTGATGCACCGGTAGAGTTATTGGTTATTCCGGTACGCGGGTACTGGTTCGCTCCACTATAACCGGTTGCTGATGCACCGGTAGAGTCATTTGGTTATTCCAGTACGCGGGTACTGGTTCACTCCACTATACCGGCTGCTGTGCACCGGTAGGGACATTGGTTATTCCGGTACGCGGGTACTGGTATGCTCCACATTATCGGAGGATGTTCAGTCCTAGACAGCCCAGCAGATTGAAGGTTTCCACCAGTACGCGGGTACTGGTTCGCTCCCTGTATAAACCGGTAGCTAGTTGCAAGATCTGTCAGCACCGGTTGTGACTGAGGTGCGCTGCTCGTATTTGATCTGTTCATGTATGACTGGCAGTCTATTCCATTCTGTATAGCCTATGGGCCTTGCTTGTCATCTTAGGTGACTGGTCTCTCCACCTAGCCAGTCACCACGGCCACCTGTGCTGCCATCCTAATCAGCAGTCTAAGCTGCCTTGCCCGGTATTGGTAAGGCCGGTAGAACCTAGTCATCTCTATTCCTCATTGGGTTGCCTTACCCGGTATTGGCAAGGCCAGTAAAGCCTCATTACTTGCAGTCTCAGTCTCTTGGCTGCCTTGCCCGGTATATTGGCAAGGCCGGTAGAGCCTTCACTATTCGTGGTACCTGTCTCCAGGCTGCTTTGCCCGGTATTTTGGCAAGGCTGGTAGAGCCTTCTCTTCATTGCACTAGTCTCCAGGCTGCCCTGCCCGGTATATTGGTAAGGCCGGTAGAACCTGTTACCATCTTGTGCCACCTAAGATTGCCTTACCCGGTATTGGCAGGGCCGGTAGAGCCTGTATCTCATTCCGTGTATCAATACTATGCTACTATGTAAATTTGCTATATATATATTGTATGTGTATGCTACCCAATAGGGTTTTCTTTAGCTTTTCAATAAAGTTGTGTTTTTAACCTAACTCTGTGTCTGAGAGTCATAACAATCAGTGACACAATCTTCGTATCAGGGGGATCTCTGAATCCATGGATAATGATTCGCTACCTAAAACACTTCAAAAATTATTTACTTTTCTATTAAAATCGGACTTGTCACACATATATGAAGTGGAACCTGCTCACCGTATTCCCAAAGCTAAAGCTGCTCCAAAAGAAGCTCCCAGGGATGTGGTTCTTAATCTTCTACAATTTATTGACAAGGAGGCCATGCTCTCGACTGCACGGAACATGGCACCTCTTTCCTTCGATAATCAGCCCATTTCTATCTTTGGAGACTTCTCTACCCTTACTCTTCATTGGGAAAAAGATCTACGACCTATTACCTCTACCCTTCAGTCACAAAACCTTCATTGCAGATGGGGCTTCCCCCTTATGCTGCATGCAACCAAGGACAGCCATACACGCATACCTTAAAATATGGAGAAGATCCTCAAACTTTCCTAGCAAATTTGAAACTGGTACTCACTGGGGATACATCTCTACCGAGGACTTGACATGACGACCCTATCTGGAATGACGACATGGATACCTCGTCTCCATGGAATGTGGTGCATAAGAGGAGGCGCACTCCTGGAGCTCCAGCAACACCGGGCAATGCGGTCAAACAAGCCAGACAGTCCAATGGATGAACTCTTTTCTTCATGTTCCTTGCTAACTCTTCACCTGTTTTCTCTCCAGGGAAGCAAACCCTGAACTCTCCCAGGTTTTCTTGGCTGAATGCTTATTGTTGTCTGGGGGGAGGGTGGAGAAAGTGTATGTATTAAGTTATGCTTTTAACTGCGGGGTACGGGTTGGTTCCTCATTTTTTTTTTAAATCTATTTTTGGGTCCTAGTTTTGGATTACCATGGGGGCACCAGTATGGCGCAGCTGAAACCACACTTGCATTTAACTGACCTATACATGTATAAAGGGATTTAGACATGTTATGTTAATACAGTAAGGAAGTGTATAGGCTTCATTCATTTTAGTGTCAATTGACTTGAGATTCCATGTCTGGTCTCGCCACAGTTCTATTTGATATTCCATTACAAAGTTTAGACATGCTACTCACTGTTCTCTGTTTACCTTTAAGCGTTCTCTAGAGTCCCTTCAATTCTTCTATTGGTTGGGGGCCTTGCACAGGTGTATTCCCCTGTTACTGGGGAGTTTGCCTGTGTAATGTATTCGCTTATATTGCCTATTCAATCATATTCTCTATTTAGATTATAAGATTTTAACTATGGCGAGAATATCTGATTTCATGCTTATATGTTTTACCCAGTGTCTGGTATCAGAGGTCCTTGGAAGGACCTTCAGGACAAATTATATCCCTAACGCTATGCATAGATGGTAGGTACCTGTGTTAACATCTTCAGACTTCTGTTTGAGCTTAATTTCATACATAAAATCTTGAGCTATGTCTCTCCAGTTTTATAGGTTAGTTGGTATCTCTGGGCCCGTTATACTTCTATATTGACTTGATCCCATATACCCTCATATTGTTCCATACCATTTTCTACACTGTTTCTATTCTATGTGCACTATATATGTCTTCCTATGGTCACCATGTTACTCCTTTCCTAATAAATTGAATTTTCTATGCCGAAATCACTGTCTCTTTCATCTACATGCACTGTTCTCCTATGCAACGCGGGAGAACACTGTTTCCTACCTGTTCTATTCAGGGATTCCTTTTTCCTCTCTCCCACCCATTACCGGGTGTGCAATGGTATCTTTTCCCCTATACTCTACTGTACATTCAAATACCAGAGGGGGGATATGTCCCACTCCACATTTTGGTATGAGTACTGAACCTTTTTTTATCTCCCCCTTGATACTCCCCCTTGCTATCCTTTTATCCCCCCCTTTCCCCTTTTCACCTTCCCTTCTCCTCCCCCTTCCCCTTATAGGCCTGGGTACCCAGACTTCTATGGACTACTGAGGTACGTCTTATCCCCTGAGATCAGAGTCTCCTGGTCCTGTGAGGTACTTCGTCCTTCACTTATTTGACTGACTGTCAATAATAATAACTTTATTACTATAATATCACAGAATGTCAAGGGGCTCAACTCTCCCAAGAAAAGGTTACTGATGGTTAGGAATTGAGTAAAATGAAGGGAGATGTGATCATGTTGCAGAAAACACATATAAAACAGGGATCCACCGTTAAGTTAACTTCCCACTCTTACCTAAAAGCTTACCTCAGCTTGGCCCTGGTTAAGAAAAATGTAGTAGCCATTTTGATACACAAGGACACTTACTTTATTCATTCTGCTACTAAGTCAGATAGGGAGGGAAGGTACTTGTTTGTCAAAGGTACTATCAATGGATCTACATACACTTGCAACCCTTTATTCCCCTAATTCTGACCAAATGTCCTTTATCTTTAAGGCCCTTGAGGTTCTTGATGACTTTGAAAAGGGGACTTTAACCTTAGGAGGGGATTTTAATCTCTCAACCTCGCCCACATTGGACTGCTCTTCAGACACATCCTCTTATCCTCAAAAGATGTTAGGCAAGTTCTCGAAATCACTACACAAGATGTTATTAGTAGCTACGTGGAGATTATTACACCCACAAGACAGGAACAACTCTTTTCATTCCAATCCCCACTCAGTATATTTGAGAACTGACTATATTTTCTTATGCCACTCATCTATCCCCCTCTTAAAAGAAGCCTCGATAGGGAATATCTCCTGGTCCGATCACGCGCCAGTCTCAGCCAAACTAGAACATTTGTCCTCATCCAATACTGTGAAGCCTTGGAAATTTGACAAATCTCTCCTTACCTACGCCAACTGTCAAATGTTGCTTATCAAACCTTCGAACGTTATAAATCTGAAATCTCTACGGAGGAAATGTCACCTGTCACACTTTGGGAAGCACACAAGTGTGTGATGCATGGTGTTCTTCTCCAACCAGCTGCCAGAAGGAAGAAAGAAATTTCCAGGGAGACTGATAACACTTTACGCGAGATTAACGCCCTGGAATCACTGTAATCACTTCACAAGGCATCTGCTGTGGCGGCTTCCTTTTCTCGTCTAACAGCTCTAAGGTCAAAATAGCTATCTTTATTGCAGGACAAAGTGAAACGTTCGTTCCTCAGAATTCGTCAAGCACAATTCAAGCATGGAGATAAGCCAGGTAAACTATTGGCACGTCAGTTAAAAGTTAAACAATCTTTGGCTTTTGTTTCTTCTGTTCGCACCAATTTCAAAACAATTACACACTCAACCAAAATTATTGAGGACACTTTGAGATCTTATTACTACTCCTTATACAACCTTCGTTCTTCTCAAGACCTCCCTCACTACATCCACACAACCAAAACTTGTGTGATTATTTACATTCAGCTAATCTCCCGCAGATACCTGTTGATATTCTTCAAATTTTGGAGTTACCAATTTCCGAATTAGAAGTCACTAATGTGATTAATACTCTCCCAATAGGTAAAAGTCCTGGACCGGACAGTCTGACCCAGTCGTACTATGACTCTCACCCGCATATCTCGTCAGCTCACATAACGGTTATACCAAAGCAAGGCAAAGACCCTCAGTGCTGTGCTAACTACCGCCCTAGTTCCTTGCTCAACCTTGAGGTTAAGATATATGCAAAAGTTCTAGCTAACAGACTCCAGTCCTTACTTCCCAAACTGATTCACCTGGATCAGGCTGGTTTTATTTCAGGTAGAGAAGCTAGAGATAATACCAGGAAGTTACTCCACATCATCTATCGTATCAACAGTTTTCATCACTATTGATGCCAAAAAGGCATTCGATAGTATCAATTGGTCTTTTTTTTTTTTTGTCCTACGTGCCTTTGGATTAGGACCTCAATTTCTTAACCATATATCTACTTTTTATACTAACCCTAACGCTAAGGTGAAAGTAAATAGCACCCTCTCAGACTCATTCTCCATCTCTAATGGAACTCGCCAGGGTTCCCCACTGTCCTCTCTTCTTTTTTGTGCTCCTTATAGAAGTATTTGCACAAATAATCAGATCGAACACCTCAATCATAGATATTCCCTTTAAAGTCCTCTTCTGCAAATTATCCCTTTTTGCAGATGATGTTCTCCTATCCACTTGTGACCCACTCTCCGCTGTCCTCGCCTTCCTCTCTGAATTTGAGCACTTTGCAACTTTCTCAGATTTCAAGATCAATATACACAAGTCTGAGGCTTTGTACTTTAATATACCACTGGACACTTTGTCTGTATTGTCTTCTACCTATCCCCTCAAGTGGTCCTCTAAATCTATATCTTCTTCCTTCTGAACAACCTCAAATCAGTATTTTCTTTTAATTTCCAGGCACTCCTGAAAGATGTCCAGGAAGACCTTTCTCGGTGGAACAAACTGTATGTTTCCTGGATGGGCAGAATGCATGCCTTTAAAATGATGGTTTTACCTAAATTTATTTACCTTTTCCAGACCCTCCCGGTGGCTGTTCCGAGTTCTTTCTTTTATTAAAGCATCCCGGATCCTCTCACGATTCATATGGGGAGAGAGGAACCTAGGATCAATCATCATGTCTTTCATAGACACAAATTAAGGGGGGGCCTAGGCCTCCCGAACTTGGAACAATATTATAAAGCAGCGATCTTAGCTAGTGTTCTTGACTGGAGGCATTGAGAGTCTGACAAACTGTGGGTCAGTATTGAAAGGGATTCTACCCCCTTAGACCCTCTACACCTAATTCTTACTACGCCTATTCTTAAATCCTCTTTATCCCTGTTTAACCCCATTGTACAAAATGTTTTAACTAAATGGACTTTACTGAACAAATCTAGACATCACTTAGAGTATCCGTAACCTTTTGCCAAAATATTCTTGCCTATGGACTCTCCCCACTCTTTACCATCCAGTCAATACACCACTTGGGCTTCCATCCCCTCATTACACCTGAAAGACTTTTGGGGTGACAAGGGCATAAGGGATTTTCCCTCTTTACAGTCCCAGTTTAAACTGCCCCC
Organism: Rhinophrynus dorsalis; assembly: GCA_037306005.1. Classification (NCBI taxonomy): domain Eukaryota; kingdom Metazoa; phylum Chordata; class Amphibia; order Anura; family Rhinophrynidae; genus Rhinophrynus; species Rhinophrynus dorsalis. Next base: position 92,595,874 of record CM074718.1, on the reverse strand, counting down.
TGCAGACTTATGGTCATACCTACGGATAAAGCATTTCCTCTGAAGTCCTAGTTTTAAATCTGCTCTTCTCGGACCTCTAACTTCCTTTGAACAATTGCTAGATACATCATGAATTAAACACAAGGGCTTCTTAGGAAAAATGTATGCACTGATATCTGATTCAGAACCCTAGCCAAAACCCAAGTATGTTCTAGTGTGGGAAAGGGAGTTGGGAGCGGAATTGTCTACAATAGATTGGAAAGGGATATGGAAAAACACCCATACATCTTCCATCTCCAACAAATGTGTTGAGACTAATTGCAAATTTCTTTTTAGATGGTACTATACCCCCTCTAAATTAACCTCCTTTGATCAATCGATTTCCCAGAGGTGTTGGAGATGCAACTCCAGTGTGGGCTCTCTCACAAATTTGGTGGACCTGCTCTTTGATATCCCCTTTTTGGTCCAAGTCCCTCGAAATCATTAAAAAATTATTGGAGATCACTCTCTCTAGAGATCCTTGACAGATCCTTCTATATAAAGATCTTCCCCATACTACTCCAATCAAAAAATTATTTTTATTCAAGTTGCTTAATGCTGAGAAAGCTCTCATACCACTGAACTGGAAGAGCTCCTCTCCTCCTAGTGTTTTAAATTGGTGTGATAAGGTAGAGGAATACTTGCTGTTTGTCAGAATTTCGTGGCGGAAATTGGGTAAGGAATCTTCTGCACTGGGACCTTTATTGACCCGTTGGCATTCTCTGAGAGTTACTAGCACTCATCACTCTTGATAAGACCTTACTCACACATACCCAGGTCTATATCCCACTCTCCTTCCTCCCCCCCTAACCTCTTACTACTTTCCTTCTCTCTCTCCCTTCTGAGTTTTCTCCTCTTTGGCCCTCAATATACCCACCTACTTTCCTCCTCCTCACCTCCTAGTCCTTCTTCTCTGTTTTTGTCTATCCCCCATCTACACTATGCTGCACTCTATCTGATGCTCAATTATATAGCTTAATTGGTGGAAATGTTTCCTATATTTGAAGCCTAGCTATTACAACGTATTGGGTAAAGCTTTTTGTTATCACCTTCTACTTTTTCATGTATACCCTTCATATGTGATGTTCTGTTAATGGCTATTCTGTATGTTTATTTGGTCATCTCTTAATAAAAACCTATTGATATAAAAAAAGACATTGGCCAGTTTTACTTCAAGACCCAGCATGTAAAGATCAAATTACAGAAAGTCTGGAAGTTATATTTACTTAAAAAAAAATTTAAAAGAAAAATTTTCAAGAAAAAAGCCAGCTATTCAAACTAAAAGTATTATTAAAGGTTAAAATAACCTTTGTATGAAAGCTGTATGAAAAAAGAAGGGGTATTTCAATGTGGGATGAGCAGATGTATCACTTGCAATTTCATCAAACAAGAAACTGAATTTGTTATACAAGTTAAGGAACGTATTACATGCAATGCTATGTATGTTATATACATGATTACATGTCCCTATAGAAAAAGCTATATATAGGGAGAACTAAAAGAAGAATAGAAGACCACTTTTTAGAGCATAGAAGATCTATTATTAACTCAGATATGAAATACCCATTGGTGAAGCACTATAAAGAGTGCCATAATAAATCTATGAATAACACTACCATTATGTCCCTTGAACATATACCTGGTTCCTTTAGAGAAGGAGAAAGATTTGCCCTGTTATGTAGAAGAGAAACATTGGATACACAAATGTAAAACCTTGGTTCCTAATGGACATAAGATAGGATTGATGTCCATACATTAATAGGTAGTTAGCACTTTCAAATGACTACTTCCCTACTGAGTTAGATATTTGGTTTTTAATATACATGCATGTGTACCGTATATATATATAAATATATATATATATATATATTTTTTTTTAACTTTTCATCGTGTTTATTGAATAAGATACTCAAAACAGTACAGCAAAATAAAATAACATAGAGAAATAACAGTTCTGAAACATATGAGAGCATATGATACAGTCCAGCACGATCAAATATGATAAAACCATAAGGAAAGTCTCTACAGAAACAAACGAAGACAGGATTATATCATTGCGGACAAGAGAAACAGGACTTATGAAAGATAGAGAAATTAAGAAAAGCAACAGAAAGAGAAGAGAGTTAGACAGTATAGTAAAGGAGGGAGGAATAAAGGAGAATAGAGGAGGTGAGGGGGGAAGGGAAGGGAGGGGAGGAAAACAGAGTGGACTGAGTCACCGACTGGCCAACTGATTGGCCAAAAAGAAAAGTGGGTTGTACCCGAGTTTATGAGTCAGGTGCTGGGTTAATGGAAGAGGACAGGGGACTTATGGAATCCCGCAGTGGTAGCGCTCCCAGGGAGTCCACGTTTCCCGGAAAGAACTAAAACTATGAACACTGTAAGCATGAAGTTTCTCCATTATGTGAAATTTATCCATGCGGGTATGCCAAGACGCTAAGGGGGGAATAGAGCTCGACCTCCAGTGAGAAGCCACCGTCAACCTGGCAGCGGTAAGTAGATAATGTAAAAGGTGGAACTTCTTCGGGGGGAATTGAGTATGGTTGGAGAGCAGAAAAAGGGCAGGGTCTATCGGGACAGAAAAGCCCAAAATAAGTTTAATTTCAGTGGCAATCTTCGACCAGAAAACCTCAATCTTGGGACAAGACCACCAGATATGTAACAGAGTGCCACCTTGTCCAGCACATCTCCAACACAAATTGGGAACAGAAGAGTCAAATTGTGATATCTGACTCGGAGTAAGGTACCAACGAGACAATAATTTATAATAGTTTTCTTGCGACAGAGTATCTTTGGGAAGAAACCGAGAATTTCTAAAAATGGACAACCAAGTCTCATTGTCGGAGAATGTGGAGGATTGCAGGTCCGAAGCCCAAGACACAGTATAAGGAAGTGGCTCTATGGGAAGACTAGTAGCCAGCGCTCTTCTGGCCTTAGACAAAGGCCTGAGCAAGGACCTAGGATTCACTAGAAAGTTTTCCATAGCGGAGAGTGGGCGAGACAGAGACCCCGTACGAAGAATTCTGGATAAATAATGGCTGACCTGGAGATGACTCCACCAATCATTCGGAGACAAGCCAAATTCCCTCACCAGATCTCCAAAATCTATCACTCGCACGTCCCTAAGAAGGCTCGGGAGAAGCGATAAGCCTGCAATAGACCAAGTTTGAAATGAGTTCCCCGTCATCCCAGGAGGAAAAGCAGGGTTACCTCTAATGGAGAGCATTGGTGACAGAAAGGAGGACCAATTCTCAACGTCTCGTTTACCATACCACCAACCCAGTGCTGCTTGTAGAAGCGGGTCACCGTGGAGGCTCTGAGGTAAGTCACCCTTCTGTATAAAGAGAAGCTGCCTGGGGGAGATACGGGAGACATCTGCGATGGAGATCCCGATCCACATGGCCGAGTTTGGACTTTGGGCTAGGTCAATCAACAGAGTCATCAAGGCTGCATCATAGAAAGATTCGAAACTAGGAAGGCCCAATCCACCCTTAAATAAGGGAACCTTAAGATACCTAACTGAGCATCTGGGGGTTTTGTTCCGCCACACAAACCTGGTGACCAAGGATTGAAGAGATCTAAAGAAAGATAGAGGAATCCTAACCGGGAGCGTCTGGAGCAGATAGAGAAATTTTGGTAAAACCACCATTTTGATAATGTTAACACGACCAAACCAGGATATCTGTGGGAGGTCCCACGACTGAAGATCTGTCTTAATGGTAGACAGTAGCGGGGGGGTAATTAATGTGGAATAGACCTTTAGTAACCGGAGCGAACTTCACTCCGAGGTAGGAAATGGAACTCGTAGACCATCTGAAGTCGAAACGATCCCTAAGACGTCGAAAACTATTTTCTGGTACATTAATATTAAGGATCTCCGACTTGGAAACATTTATTCTGGAACCAGATAAAGAAGCCTAAGCCGCGATCAGGTCTAGAGCAGCAGGAAGGGAGGATTCTGGATCTGAAAGGGATAAAAGGATGTCGTCTGCAAATGCCGATACTCTATGGTCCTCAACCGCACCGGGAATACCCGAGATGCCCTTGTGTGACCGAATCACTATCAATAAGGGCTCGAGAGCCAGAACATACAACAGCGGGGACAGGGGACACCCCTGTCGAGTCCTGTTTGAGATAGTAAAGGCGTCCAAAAGGGTTCCGTTAACTACGACTCGAGCAGTAGAACTTGAATACATAACTCTAATACGGTTAAGCATAGTCCTGCCCAACCCAAGAGAGTGTAGCACTCCGAACAGAAAACCCCAGTGAACACGGTCGAATGCCTTTTCGGAGTCAAGTGAAAGTAGTACTGAGGAAAGAGCAATCCGAGAAGCTCGACGCAAAAGGGAGATTAGTTTGGTGGTATTACCCCTAGCTTGGCGACCCTTAACAAATCCCACCTGATCCCTGTGTATCAAGGATGGAAGGAGGGGACTGAGACGTAAGGCTAAGACCTTGGCATAGACCTTCAAATCAACATTTAAAAGGGAAATGGGTTTATAACTGCCACATTGGATAGGGTCCTTCCCTGACTTATGGATGACTGTGATGTGAGCCTCCAAAGTTTGAGGAGGGAATGAAATAGACTCAGATATTGCATTAAAAGAACCCACCAACCAAGGGAGTAAAGAGTTTTTAAAAGTGGAGTAATAAGAGACAGGGAGACCATCCGGGCCAGGACATTTATGCTTGGGCATAGTATGAAGGGCATTCTCAATCTCCTCAACGGTAAAGTCAGCCTCCAGAGCCAACAAGACTGGGTTCGGTAAAGAGGGTAGTTTATATTTGGATAGGAAGGAGTTTAGGCCTTCTTCATAGTTAGGACCCAACATATCCAATGAAGAACCATGGGTATTATAAAGGTCCTTATAAAAAGAGCGAAAAGCTTTCGCAATATCTGGATATAAGAGTCGCGGGTGAGAATTTTCATCTAACACACTCCGCACATATCTGGCTAATCAACGCTTACGTATTAAAGGGATAGTAATACTTAAAATGTAAAAAAATATATGTTGTAGGGTTTATCCCCCTGAGTAAAACAAGGGCACTCCCACTGCTGAAAGGTGTTTCATTCAAAAGTTATTAATTTTCAAAGTTGAGTTTTTTAGGTGCAATATCACAGTGGCCTGAAATTGTACAGTGGCGCTGTTGCTACACGATCCTATGGAGATTTGTGGTCAACTGACCAGAGCTGTCCATAGGATCGTGTAGCAACAGCGCCACTGTACAATTTCAGGCCACTGTGATATTGCACCTAAAAAATTCAACTTTGAAAATTAATAACTTTTGAATGAAACACCTTTCAGCAGTGGGAGTGTCCTTGTTTTACTCAGGGGAATAAACCCTACAACATATTTTTTTTTACATTTTAAGTATTACTATCCCTTTAAACGAGACAGCAATTTACCAGACTTGTTGCCTTTCAGATATGATTGGTATTGAAGCCATTGAAAGGATTTCAAAGAAGACGCTTTTAAATGAGCGGAAATCTCCCCCCGCAAAGCTAAAATCTCCTTCCCAATATTAGCATCCAACTGTTGCTTGTGTCTGCCCTCTAACTGAGCCAATCTGGTTAACATCTCGTTCAATTGTTTTGAGCGTTCCTATTTCTTGCGAGCTCCGAGCTGTATGAACAGCCCCCGAATTACTGCTTTGTGAGCTTCCCACACAGTCGGTGCGGGAACCCCGCACGGAGAATTGAGTGCAAAATAATCCTGGATAGCTGAGGAAATGGAAGACACTACTGCTGTGTCTTTAAGTAGAAGATCGTTCAATTTCCAAGAGGCACGGCTCTTACATGCATCCGGGATAAGAAGCTCAACAAAAATAGGGCTATGGTCTGACCACTTAATCAGACCTATGGAAGAATTACGGACAAATTGTAACGAATACTGGTCGCATAGGAACACATCAATGCGGGAATATTTGGAATGCGGATGGGAGAAAAAGGTAAAGTCTCTATCAGAGGGCCTCTCTAGTCACCACACATCAAAGAGCTGTCTGCTAGCCAGAAGATCATTGAATCTCTGAATAGTCAGCGAAGGATATGTCGAGGTTGGGGGATTACAATCCATGGAAGGACACAAGGGAAAATTAAGGTCACCACCTATTAGAAGAATCCCTTCTTGAAAAGCATCTAGCTTGTGTAGTAAAGAAGAAAGGAAAGTCACCTGACTGTCATTAGGAAAATAGACATTAACTAGTGTGATTTTCATAGAGTAAAGAACACCCTTGAGCAGTAAGAATCGACCCTCCGAATCCAAGTAGCTATCTATAGTCTCCCATGGTAGGGAACAATGTATGAGGGTCGTCACTCCCCGGGTCTTGGTGTCACTGGAAGCGTACCACTGGTGGGGGAAATAATGGGAACTTAAAGTTGGATGGGATCCCCGTCGAAAATGAGTTTCCTGAAGAAATAGGATCTGAGCACCATCCTTAATAGCATCTCTGAGTACCATACTTCGCTTCTCGGGAACATTTAGGCCATGTACATTAAAAGAGCAACATTTAATACTCAACGGAACCGACATTTCCAGATCTCAAAGAGTAGAGTCAGCCCAAACTTAGCAAGATGTCCCAGTCCACTCTCGGGAAGGGGAGGAGAGGGAGGAAGGAAGAAACAGGGGGGAGAGAGAAACCAAGATAGAGGAAAGCAGATAGGAGGAAAGAGAGAGCAGATAGAAAAGATAAAGAAAGGAACAATGAAGGAAGGTATCTAAGAGTCTGCAAAAGGCAGAGGAAGTCTGGGAGGAGTAGGGGGAAAGTCCCCCCAGACCCAAACAGGAGTAAACTCCCACGAGTAGAAAAATTAAACAAAACTGGCATTAGCTAACTAGAGTCTCGCCAGAGACAACTTTAAGGAAAATGACATGTTATAAACTTTTGGGACATAATAAAGATGTACAATAAACAGTGGAACCTACATAAGAAGTGGAAAAGAGAGAAAAAGCTGAGGCAGCCGCAGAGAACCTCCACGGCCAACGCAGCCCTGGGTCTGGGACAGGATCGACCGCAGCAGCAGGGCAGAGGCAAGATCTACCATTCCAATATACCGGATCCCCATATCGGGGAAACGAGGGGTGGGGGCAGACGAAAACAGGGAGAGGAGACCCCCAAAGAACAAGGAGTGCCCATCCCCCCGGCGCCAACGCCCCCCGCCACAACAACCCATAACAGCAGCCGGTCCCTACCCAGACAAAATACAGGGCACAGTGAGGCACTGGGAGCCACCCCATAAATCAATGCCTAAAAATAAGGCAGCCCGAATAGCAAGGTGTCACCATCAAGTGAGGCAATCTAAACTTAAGTGAGGCTCACACAATGCAGCCCCTCGGTGCCCGGCATTCCAAAGTGTAACATAAGTATTGCAAATTGGGTTTAGCGATGAGAACAGCAGTAGTCAACATTACAATACCAGAAGCGACCATCCCGCAAAGAAAACAGGGAGCGATGTTCAGGAAATGGCCTGTCATACGCTTCACTAGGGGGACCCCCACAGAAAAGACTGGGGTAGCCCCGCGTGAGTGCCCGACAGTGACATGTCCAACCCCCTCCCCCAAAAAAAACAAAAAAACACCTCCCCCTTCCCATGGTACCCCAAGACCAAAACAATAAACATCATGACTAGTGTTGAGCGAGCATGCTCGGCCGATGCTCGGATCGGCTCGAGCATCGCTCTGCTCGGCACATGGCGGTACTCGTACGAGTACCGCATGTGCTCGCCCGCCATGTTCGGGTCTCCTCCCCGCACGTTTCGCGGCTGCTGCGCAGCCAATAAACGTGCAGGGAGGCTCTGACATCAGTGTAATGCCAGCAGCCATGTTGGCTGCTGGCATTACACTGATTGGCTGGCCAGAACCCGTGGTCGGGTGCTGTATAGCACCTGACCAGCGAGTTCGGCTCAGTCTTAGCCAGGGAGAGATGAGGATAGGAAGGGAAAGTCAGTGTAGGGAGAAGACAAGCAAATTTGTTAAAAAAAAGACCCAAAAGTCCTTTTTAGGACTACTGTGTGTGGGGGCAGCAGTTTATTTTGTGTGGGGGGAAAAAAAAAAAAAAAAAAAAAAATTCATATATTCTGTTTAGTGTGCAAAGTTGCAGATTAGAGCACATTCTGTTTAGTGTGCAAAGTTGCAGATTAGAGCACATTCTGTTTAGTGTGCAAAGTTGCAGATTAGAGCACATTCTGTTTAGTGTGCAAAGTTGCAGATTAGAGCACATTCTGTTTAGTGTGCAAAGTTGCAGATTAGAGCACATTCTGTTAAGTCTTCAAACTGTAAAATATCAAAGTCACATATTCCATTCAGTGTGCATCGCCGCAGTTTAGCAGCACATTCTGTGTACTGTGCACAGTTGCAGAATAGGAAGAAATACTGTTAAGTCTTCAAACTAAAATATCAAAGTCACATATTCCATTCAGTGTGCTTCGCCGCAGTTTAGCAGCATATTCTGTGTACTGTGCACAGTTGCAGAATAGGAAGAAATACTGTTAAGTCTTCAAACTAAAATATCAAAGTCACATATTCCATTCAGTGTGCGTCACCGCAGTTTAGCAGCACATTCTGTGTACTCTGCACAGTTGCAGAATAGGAAGAAATACTGTTAAGTCTTCAAACTAAAATATCAAAGTCACATATTCCATTCAGTGTGCTTCGCCGCAGTTTAGCAGCATATTCTGTGTACTGTGCACAGTTGCAGAATAGGAAGAAATACTGTTACGTCTTCAAACTAAAATATCAAAGTCACATATTCCATTCAGTGTGCGTCACTGCAGTTTAGCAGCACATTCTGTGTACTCTGCACAGTTGCAGAATAGGAAGAAATACTGTTAAGTCTTCAAACTAAAATATCAAAGTCACATATTCCATTCAGTGTGCTTCGCCGCAGTTTAGCAGCATATTCTGTGTACTCTGCACAGTTGCAGAATAGGAAGAAATACTGTTAAGTCTTCAAACTAAAATATCAAAGTCACATATTCCATTCAGTGTGCTTCGCCGCAGTTTAGCAGCATATTCTGTGTACTCTGCACAGTTGCAGAATAGGAAGAAATACTGTTAAGTCTTCAAACTAAAATATCAAAGTCACATATTCCATTCAGTGTGCGTCACCGCAGTTTAGCAGCACATTCTGTGTACTCTGCACAGTTGCAGAATAGGAAGAAATACTGTTAAGTCTTCAAACTAAAATATCAAAGTCACATATTCCATTCAGTGTGCGTCACCGCAGTTTAGCAGCATATTCTGTGTACTCTGCACAGTTGCAGAATAGGAAGAAATACTGTTAAGTCTTCAAACTAAAATATCAAAGTCACATATTCCATTCAGTGTGCTTCGCCGCAGTTTAGCAGCATATTCTGTGTACTGTGCACAGTTGCAGAATAGGAAGAAATACTGTTAAGTCTTCAAACTAAAATATCAAAGTCACATATTCCATTCAGTGTGCTTCGCCGCAGTTTAGCAGCATATTCTGTGTACTCTGCACAGTTGCAGAATAGGAAGAAATACTGTTAAGTCTTCAAACTAAAATATCAAAGTCACATATTCCATTCAGTGTGCGTCACCGTAGTTTAGCAGCATATTCTGTGTACTCTGCACAGTTGCAGAATAGGAAGAAATACTGTTAAGTCTTCAAACTAAAATATCAAAGTCACATATTCCATTCAGTGTGCTTCGCCGCAGTTTAGCAGCATATTCTGTGTACTGTGCACAGTTGCAGAATAGGAAGAAATACTGTTAAGTCTTCAAACTAAAATATCAAAGTCACATATTCCATTCAGTGTGCGTCACCGCAGTTTAGCAGCACATTCTGTGTACTCTGCACAGTTGCAGAATAGGAAGAAATACTGTTAAGTCTTCAAACTAAAATATCAAAGTCACATATTCCATTCAGTGTGCTTCGCCGCAGTTTAGCAGCATATTCTGTGTACTGTGCACAGTTGCAGAATAGGAAGAAATACTGTTACGTCTTCAAACTAAAATATCAAAGTCACATATTCCATTCAGTGTGCGTCACTGCAGTTTAGCAGCACATTCTGTGTACTCTGCACAGTTGCAGAATAGGAAGAAATACTGTTAAGTCTTCAAACTAAAATATCAAAGTCACATATTCCATTCAGTGTGCGTCACCGCAGTTTAGCAGCATATTCTGTGTACTGTGCACAGTTGCAGAATAGGAAGAAATACTGTTAAGTCTTCAAACTAAAATATCAAAGTCACATATTCCATTCAGTGTGCTTCGCCGCAGTTTAGCAGCATATTCTGTGTACTGTGCACAGTTGCAGAATAGGAAGAAATACTGTTAAGTCTTCAAACTAAAATATCAAAGTCACATATTCCATTCAGTGTGCGTCACCGCAGTTTAGCAGCACATTCTGTGTACTCTGCACAGTTGCAGAATAGGAAGAAATACTGTTAAGTCTTCAAACTAAAATATCAAAGTCACATATTCCATTCAGTGTGCGTCACCGCAGTTTAACAGCATATTCTGTGTACTCTGCACAGTTGCAGAATAGGAAGAAATACTGTTAAGTCTTCAAACTAAAATATCAAAGTCACATATTCCATTCAGTGTGCTTTGCCGCAGTTTAGCAGCATATTCTGTGTACTGTGCACAGTTGCAGAATAGGAAGAAATACTGTTAAGTCTTCAAACTAAAATATCAAAGTCACATATTCCATTCAGTGTGCGTCACCGCAGTTTAGCAGCACATTCTGTGTACTCTGCACAGTTGCAGAATAGGAAGAAATACTGTTAAGTCTTCAAACTAAAATATCAAAGTCACATATTCCATTCAGTGTGCTTCGCCGCAGTTTAGCAGCCTATTCTGTGTACTGTGCACAGTTGCAGAATAGGAAGAAATACTGTTAAGTCTTCAAACTAAAATATCAAAGTCACATATTCCATTCAGTGTGCTTCGCCGCAGTTTAGCAGCATATTCTGTGTACTGTGCACAGTTGCAGAATAGGAAGAAATACTGTTAAGTCTTCAAACTAAAATATCAAAGTTACATATTCCATTCAGTGTGCGTCACCGCAGTTTAGCAGCACATTCTGTGTACTCTGCACAGTTGCAGAATAGGAAGAAATACTGTTAAGTCTTCAAACTAAAATATCAAAGTCACATATTCCATTCAGTGTGCGTCACCGCAGTTTAGCAGCATATTCTGTGTACTCTGCACAGTTGCAGAATAGGAAGAAATACTGTTAAGTCTTCAAACTAAAATATCAAAGTCACATATTCCATTCAGTGTGCTTCGCCGCAGTTTAGCAGCATATTCTGTGTACTGTGCACAGTTGCAGAATAGGAAGAAATACTGTTAAGTCTTCAAACTAAAATATCAAAGTCACATATTCCATTCAGTGTGCGTCACCGCAGTTTAGCAGCACATTCTGTGTACTCTGCACAGTTGCAGAATAGGAAGAAATACTGTTAAGTCTTCAAACTAAAATATCAAAGTCACATATTCCATTCAGTGTGCTTCGCCGCAGTTTAGCAGCATATTCTGTGTACTGTGCACAGTTGCAGAATAGGAAGAAATACTGTTAAGTCTTCAAACTAAAATATCAAAGTCACATATTCCATTCAGTGTGCTTCGCCGCAGTTTAGCAGCATATTCTGTGTACTGTGCACAGTTGCAGAATAGGAAGAAATACTGTTAAGTCTTCAAACTAAAATATCAAAGTCACATATTCCATTCAGTGTGCGTCACCGCAGTTTAGCAGCACATTCTGTGTACTCTGCACAGTTGCAGAATAGGAAGAAATACTGTTAAGTCTTCAAACTAAAATATCAAAGTCACATATTCCATTCAGTGTGCTTCGCCGCAGTTTAGCAGCATATTCTGTGTACTGTGCACAGTTGCAGAATAGGAAGAAATACTGTTAAGTCTTCAAACTAAAATATCAAAGTCACATATTCCATTCAGTGTGCGTCACCGCAGTTTAGCAGCACATTCTGTTTAGTGTGCAAAGTTGCAGATTTGCAGCACATATTCCGTGTAATATGAAGAAGGCGGGTAAAAAGGGACGGGGAAGTGGACGTGATCCTGATAGTTCAGGGCGCGGGTCAGGACGCGGAGAAACTGTGCCTGATGCCAGAGCACAAGAAAGAAAGACATCCACCATACCTAGCTTCATGTCTCATTTTACAGGGCGTCGCAGGACATCACTCTCGAGGTCCGACCACTGCGAACAGGTGGTCGGTTGGATGTCAGCTGATACTGCTTCCAGTCGGTTAAGCACCACCCTGTCTTCCACCAAGTCCACTCTCAGTAGCCAAGAGTCTGGTCAACATAATCCTCACTCTGATCATCCTTCCTCCCACCATAGACGGTCTGGTCAAAGAAGTGATCCCACACTGGGATATAGTGAGGAGCTCGTCTCATCACCAATCCTTCATTTGACCCTCTCTCCAAGCACGCTTGCAGAGGAACATGACATCTTATGCCCTGATTCACAACCTCTAGAGGGTACCCAATCACAAGAAGATGACAGATGTGAACGGCATTTAAGGTCAAAGGAAGTAGTGGATGATGATGATGATGAGACACAGTTGCCATTAAATCAACCACTATTACTGTCTCAAGACCTTGTTGAGGAGGATGATATACAGTTGTCAATGACTGAGTATGTGGTGGGATCAAGACATGAGGAAGATGATCAGAGTGAGGAAGTGGAGGAGGACTTGGTGGACGATGAGGTGACTGACCCCACCTGGGAAGGTGTAGAGCCGAGCGATGACAGCAGTCCTGAGGGTGAGCCATCTGCAGCACCGCAACAGGCTGGAAGAGGCAGTGGTGTGGCTACAGAAAGAAGGCGGACCGCACCAAACCGGCCCGCAAATGTTCCACGGAGCACCCCCTTGCGTAAATCTACCTTGCCAAGGGGTAGGTGTTCCGCGGTATGGCGTTTTTTTAAGGAAAGTGCGGACGACAAAAGAATTGTAGTTTGCAACCTGTGCCACACCAGAATGAGCCGAGGCATGAACACTAGAAACCTCACCACCACCAGCATGATCCGACACATGGCATCCAAGCACCGTAATAAGTGGGAGGAACGCCTGGATCGCCCATCTGTGTCTGCAGGCCACACCACTGCCTCCTCTTCCCCTGTTTTCGGTGCCGGCCAATCGCCTGTCGAAGGCGCAGGCCCGCATACCTCCCGCCCTGCACCTGTACCATCTGAAGCACCATCAGCGACCACATCCACTTCCCTGTCCCAGCGAAGCGTCCAAATGTCGTTACCCCAGGCATTTGAGCGCAAGCGAAAATACCCAGCCACCCACCCACAGGCCATAGCACTAACCTCACACCTTTCCAAATTACTGGCCATCGAAATGCTGCCATTTAGGCTTGTGGACACTGAGTCCTTCCGCAGCCTGATGGCAGCAGCTGTCCCTCGGTACGCGGTCCCCAGCCGCCACTACTTTTCCCGGTGTGCCATCCCCGCATTACACCACCATGTGTCCCGTAACATCACCCGTGCCCTGACCAACGCAGTTACTGGGAAGGTCCACTTAACGACTGACACATGGACAAGTGCTTGTGGCCAGGGACGCTACATTTCCCTGACGGCACACTGGGTGAATGTCGTGGAGGCTGGGAGCGACTCGGACCCTGGGATGGCACGGGTGCTACCCACGCCGAGGATTGCGGGCCCTACCTCCATCAGGATTTCTGCCAGCACCTACGTTATTGGCTCCTCCTCCTCCGTTTCCACCTCCGAATTCTCTGCACGCAGCGCCACTCCCCCATCAGCCGGTAGCTGGAAGCAGTGTAGCACTGCAGTGGGGAAGCGTCAACAGGCCGTGCTGAAGCTGATCTGCCTTGGGGACAAACAGCACACGGCCTCAGAGCTGTTGCAGGGGATTAGTCACCAGACCGAGCAGTGGCTCTCGCCACTCAACCTGCAACCAGGCATGGTTGTGTTTGATAATGGGCGTAACTTGGTGGCGGCTTTGTAGCTCGGCAAGCTCACACACGTACCATGCCTAGCGCATGTATTTAATTTAGTGGTTCAGCGATTTCTAAAAACCTACCCCAATGTGCATGATCTCTTGACCAAGGTGCGCCGCGTGTGTGCACATTTCCGTAAGTCATCTACAGCTTCAGCCGGCCTGTTGAAGCTGCAGCAGCGCTTACAATTGCCAGCTCACCGGCTGCTGTGTGACGTGAGCACGCGCTGGAACTCCACCTTCCACATGTTGGCCCGGCTTTGTGAGCAGCAGAGGGCAGTCGTGGAGTACCAGCTGTTACACGGTCGTCGCCTCTCCGTTCAACTTCCTGTAATCAGAAGTGAGGAGTGGGAATGGATGTCAGACCTCTGTGAGGTTTTACGCAATTTTGAGGAATCGACACAGATGGTGAGCGGCGATAACGCTATTATCAGTGTAACCATCCCACTTCTGTGTCTACTGAAACGCTCGCTGCTCACAATTAAAACTGACGCTTTGCATGTGGAAGAGGTGGAAATGCGGGAGGAAGAGCTTACACAAGGTGATAGCCAGAGCACCCTCACTTCGTCTTCTCAGCGACAATTGGAGGAGGCGGAGGAGGAGGAGGAGGAGGAGGAAGACACGGTTGCCTCCGCTACAGAGGGTAGCCATGGAACTTTAGTTCCATCTCTTCAGCGTGGGTGGGCAGAAGAGGAGGAAGAGGATGAGGAGATTGAGAGTCATCCTCCTGGTGAGGACAGCGAAATCTTGACTGTTGGTACTCTGGCACACATGGCTGACTTTATGTTGGGCTGCCTTTCCCGTGACCCACGCGTTATACGCATTTTAGACAACACGGATTACTGGGTGTTCACCCTTCAGGACCCCCGCTACAAAGAGAATTTCTCATCTCTCATTCCTCCGGTGGAGAGGACAAGCAAAATGGTGCAATACCAGAAGGTTCTTGTTGAAAAATTGCTCCAAAATTTTCCATCTGACAACGCTGGCGGCAGAGTACGTGCTACCTTGGCCAACAGAGAAGGGGAGAAAAGGGGAGCACACAGCAGTTCCGACAAAGGCAGGGCAACACTCTCCAAGGCGTGGGACACCTTCATGACACCCCGCCAGCTCCCTCACCCTGATGCGCAGCCTAGTGTCACAAGGAGGGAAAAGTTTTGGAAGATGGTGAAGGAGTACGTAGCAGACCGTGTCAGCGTCCTCAATGATCCCTCTGTGCCTTACAACTACTGGGTGTCCAAGCTGGACACGTGGTATGAACTGGCACTCTACGCTTTGGAGGTGCTGGCCTGCCCTGCCGCCAGCGTTCTGTCTGAGCGGGTATTTAGTGCTTCTGGTGGCATCATAACAGATAAGCGTATCCGCCTTTCCACCGACAATGCTGATAGGTTGACACTTTTAAAAATGAACAAGGCCTGGATTTCCCCTGACTTCTCCACTCCACTGGAGGAAAGCCCTGGGGGAACATAAAGTGACTTTATATATGTTATTTACAATGATGGGAATACTCTGTATTCCCATTCACCCCTTCCACCCAAAAAACGGGTATATGGTTGACTCTTAATCTTCTCATCCTCCTCCTCCTCTTCCATATGCCCTGTGATATAATTTTTATATAGGGCCAGCTCACCAGCGTGCCCTGTGATATAATTTTTATATAGGGCCAGCTCACCAGCGGGCGCAGTTTGACAATTTTTGTATAGGTCAGCTCACCAGCGGGCCTTCTCATATAATGTTTTATTGGGTCAGCTCTCTAGCGGGCCCTCTCATATAATGTTTTATAGCGTCAGCTCACTAGCGGGCCTTCGCATATAATGTTTAGGATGGTCAGCTCCGCAGCAGACCCTCACCCATAATGTTTTAGATGGTCGGCTCAGCGCACGTTTCCCTCTTAATCATGGTCCCAGTTCAGAAAAATCGAGGAAATTTTTGGGAGAATTTGCCTCTGCGCACGTTTCCCTCTTAATCATGGCCTCAGTTCAGAAAAATCAAGGAAATTTTTGGGAGAATTTGCCTCTGCGCACGTTTCCCTCTTAATCATGGCCTCAGTTCAGAAAAATCGAGGAAATTTTTGGGAGAATTTGCAGATGATATACAAGTAAATATACAGCAAATACTGTTTGGTAACAATTTTTCGCCTAAAGTCGTTTTTATTTTCCTTTTTGTGTGTTTTACGGTCAGTCTGTAAAAATGGCGTACTACGGGCGAAAGATCGTTCCCAGCAGCGATGTTGGAGTCCAAGATGCATCCAGACATCCTCCCTATGCTGTCCCTGAACCATTTCTGTGGTGTTTCCATCATTTTCTGCCCTTTTCCTATGGACCAGGCACCCTCCCCTCATCAGAGCAGGGGGTGCCTGGTGTAATGCTCGAGTCCTCCCATTGACTTCAATGGGGCTCGGGTGCTCGGCCGAGCACTCGAGCCTCCGGGGGTGCTCGGTCAGAGCACCCGAACACCCGAGCATTGGGGTGCTCGCTCATCACTAATCATGACATTTTACATTGTAAAATAGGGGAACATAGGTACTGGAAAAACAAATGGAGAACATTAACAGTGTAACACACATTATAGACTTAGAGGGCCCACCCAGACCCGGTCCCCACAGATCCCACCCCCAAATAGGGGAAAAGGAGAAACATAAAACTAAGTCCCAAACATCACCCGTGTTCCGTGTGGAGTCAGGTAGAGGTATGTCACTGCAGAGCAATGGACGACCACCACTCTAGTCAGGAGTGACCTGAGAAACAGTCCAGTACCCAACAGGGCAGGTCAGGAAGTAGTGGCTCGGAGCGAGTCTCCATCTCCAGGAGGGTCGTCAGCAGCCGACGCGGACCTCGACTTCTTGGCTACGGTCCACACACCGGGTCTTCCCCGAGGGCGATTCCGCCTCTGGGGTAAAGAAGCAGGATGTAAATCAGCATCAGATCGGTCCAAGGGGTCCGTGGCACTGGGCATTGGTGGAATCTGAAGAGCCACACAAAAGGTATCGGCTTCTTCCAGTGATCTAATGAAGGCAGTAGTATCATCTTTCTGAGCCTGAAGGTTGAAGGGGAAGCCCCAACGGTAGCGGATCTGTAATTTAGTGAGATGTTCAGTGAGAGGCCTCAAGGCTCGGCGTTGCTGAAGCGTATATGGTGACAAATCATTATAAATCAAAATCTCAGTCCCCTCATAGAGAACAGGTCCCTGTTCCCTGCTCTGCCGGAGGATAGAGTCCTTCTCTGAATAGCGGTGGATACAGCACACAATGTCTCTCGGTTTCTGATAGGGTTCACGTCTGGCTCTGAGAGCTCTGTGGGCTCGATCCAACTGGATTATGTAGGAATCGGGTTTCTGTAACAATTTACAGAATATCGATTGTAAAGCGGCCTCCAGAGATTTACCTGAGACAAGTTCGGGTAAGTTTTTAATGCGCAGATTGTTGCGTCTTCCTCTATTGTCTAAGTCGTCTAGGCGGTAGAGTAGGTTGGCGATAGTGTATTGTTGTTCTTGAACTACATGTTCCAGTTCCATAACTCTTTCTGTGCAAGACGTGCCATCCTCCTCCAGAGAGTTGACTCTCTGTCCCAACTGCGCCACTTCTGACCGGAGGCCCGCCAAATCCCGGCGGAACGACACCTTCATGTCAGCAAACATCTCCTTCAAGTCTGCCCTGGTAGGTAGGCCACCCAGGTCAGGAAAAAGTTCTGAGTCCGTCATGATACCGATATCCAGAGCAGAAAGTGCGGAGCTCCGCGTGGATGGAAGTGGGTGCTACAGTGGCGGTGACTCGGACTGCGTAGCACGCGGGAGAAGCAGGTCAGAGGGTTGGGGTCCTTGTACCACACCTGATCGGGGTCTGCATCCCCGTCTGGACGACATACGGAAAACAGGTCCCAAACTTTAAATCTAGAGGGTGCAGAAACCCTCTCTAGGTCAAGAAGAGGCAAATGTCTCTGGCGAGATAACAGAGCAGAGTTAGAGTGCGGCCATCTTGGTCGCCAGTCGGCTCCGCCCCCCGTGTACCTATATATATACATGTATATGTATGTGTATTAGGTGTATGCATAAGTGTTATTTATACTGGAGGGATACTAGTTTTTTATTAGGGATAGGTTCTTCTATAGTGTATCAGATTGTTACAGTCTTTGTGTATTGTAGGCCAATTGTAACAGTTTATATAATAGTTTATTGAGAGACCCAATATGGAGTCTGAAGCTACATAATGATGATGCAGGAACAGTGCAAATATAAACAGGATGCAGAGAGGATTCCCATCATGCTCCGTGAAGAAGTGCCTATGGTGGTATGAAACACGTAGGGGACCCTCTGCTGTATTGAGCTACTTTATCTGTACCAGCTGCTTACATAGAGTGACATTGTCTGATTACAAGTGAAGACGGGAGGTCAGTTTACTGTGGGCAAAATCCCTCTGCCCAGATTACACAAAGCGAAAGAAAAGACCCGAGGTAGCACAAGCAACATTGTTGCTAATATCGAATAGTGCAGGGGAATTAAGCCCGCAGTCAGCAGTGGAGAGAGATAAACTTACACAGCCATGTCAAAGACCTACCTGCTATTACAATGGACACACTTCCTTAAGGGTAAAGTGACTCACCCTCCTTGGAACTATTAAATCTGTGCACAGATATTCTTTGCTCTGGAACCTTTTGGATTCTTATCCATATCACATATCTATTATAGCGCATATGAACTTTAGCTTATTTTCAGGATTTAAAGTGTATTTTTTGTATGTCATTTACAAATGCATACGTGCATTACATTTTATATTTTGATACAGTGATATGTAGCACTCTCCATGTATTGTCTTAAATATATATATATATATATATATATATATATATATATATATATATATATATATATATGTGTGTGTGTATATCTGTAGCACTCTCCATGTATTGTAATATAGCCGAAACGTCGATCAAAATAAACATCATTTAACTTTGTTGCTTCAAAGTTCCTGTGAGTGCTGCCTATTACTTCGTTTCTTGGATTTATCGTTTGTAAGGATTGCACCCAGGCATTGAGACTACGAACAGTGAGTGCCACCGAATGTGACTTATTTATATATATATATATATATATATATATATATATATATATATTAGTTATTCCCCTGATATGTATATATTAGTTATTCCCCTGATGCATAAAAAGGGTACTGTTGCTACTGTTGGGAGATGCTTCATTCAAGTGTTATTATAGATCATATCCGGTGAGCAGATTATTTTGCTGTTTATACAGAGTATTTGTTCTTAGCCTTTGGCTTTCTATGGACAATAAGAGCAGAACACAAATTGCAGTTTGAACTGCAATAACTTGAATGAAGCATGTCCTAACAGAAGTTATATATTTGCATTATGTTGCAGGGAAAGTCCTACAATGTATATTTTTTCTAATAATAATTCAATACTACTACAAAACTTTATATTGTCTAAAAATCTTGTTTTATTGTACTGGCGTACAATTTTCAGTAAATGATTATTCTGATTTTCTCAGCTGAAGAAAACAGCAGATGGATCCGTTTGATTCAGATTTTTATCAGTCAAATTATACTATTGAAGACACTGTTCATGGAGTCTATAATCCGGAAGCACATAATATCTATGAAAATAATAGGTGAGTACCTACTAATTTCAGTATGTTTAAGACAGCAAACATGGAACCATCCTTTCTTTTTGAGTACATTTAGATGATAGTGTTATTCTAGCAAACCCAAAGCCTACAGTGTTATCCACTATGATTTCAAAGAAAGAAAGAACTTGATCACTCTACATTGATATCTATTAATTTTGAGTTATAACTGTTCAAAATAAATTGTTCTTTTGGACATGTATACCAAAATTTATAAAGCTGTGAAGGCCACATTGACCAAGGAAATCAGAGGATTTTCTTGAATATTAGTTATTTGTCTAATCAGCAATGACCAGATCATATCTGGCCATTGTTTATTCATCAGTATGTGATGACCAGGTAGATCTGCAAATACTGGGGTGAATACATGCACGAACAGTACAGGAACAGGAACTTCAGCCAAGCCGGGTCGGTACACAGAGCAGGAACGTCAGCCAATCCGAGTCGGTACACGGAGCAGAAACGTCAGCCAAGCCGGGTCGGTACACAAAGCAGGATCGTCAGTCAGCCCCAGGACTTCATCTCCCATAATCCCCAGTCAGACTGCTGAAGAGCATTACCCCTGCATATATATATATATATATATATATATATATATATATATAATAGCAAAAGCAGCACAGCATTGCCCATGTTTAAGGTCTTGAAGTGCTTGAGGTATCTAACACATTCCACTGAAATAGCTAAAGAGACTATGCAGGGTTACATTGGAAAGACTGATACCAAATACATTCCTGTCAGGATTGTATTACTTTTTTTAACTCTTTCATCACAATGTTGCTCATAGAATTTGAAACATAGAAACATAGAATTTGACGGGAGATAAGAACCAATCAGCCCATCTAGTCTGCCCAATTTCCTACTGTGTTAAAAAAAAAAAAAAAAAAAAAAAAAAAACCTCAAACCTTTTTTGGTCCTTGGTCTTTTCTTATGTTAAGGACCGCCTTATGCCTATCCCATGCATGCTTAAATTCTGTCACTGTATTGACATCTACCACTTCTGCTGGTAGGCTATTCCACTTGTCTACTACCCTCTCAGTGAAGTAAAACTTTCTTACATTACATCTAAACCTGTGTCCCTCTAGTTTTAGACTATGGCCTCTTGTCCTAATGTTTTTACTCTTTTGAAATATACTTCCATCCTGTACTTTGTTGAATCCCTTCATGTATTTGAATGTTTCTATCATATCCCCTCTCTCTCTTCTCTCCTCCAAGCTATACATATTCAGATCCTTTAGTCTATCCTGATATTTCTTTTCCTGTAGACCAGTCACCATTTTAGTAGCCCTTCTTTGAATTTTCTCTAGAGTATCAATATCCTTCTGGAGATGGGGTCTCCAGTACTGTACACAATATTCTAGGTGAGGTCTAACTAGAGATCTGTACAGTGGCATGACTACTTCCCTTTTTCTGCTACTAATGCCCCTAACTATACAACCCAGTGCCCTGCTTGCATTCCCCATCGCTTTATTACATTGCCTGCTTACCTTTAAGTCATTAGAAATAATTACTCCCAAATCCCTTTCCTCTGTTGTCTCTGACAGCACAGTACCCTTAATGGTATATTTTTCCTTTGGATTTTTATGTCCCAAGTGCATTATTTTACATTTATCAACGTTAAAGTGCATCTGCCACACTCTTGACCATTCTTCTAATTTACCTAAATCATTCGCCATTTGGCTTTTTCCCCCTGGAATGTGTACCCTATTGCAGATCTTTGCATCATCTGCAAAAAGGCATACCTTTCCTTGAAGACCTTTTGCAATATCACTAATAAAAATATTAAAAAGAATGGGCCCCAGTACAGATCCCTGAGGTACTCCACTAGTAACACTCCTTTCGTCCGAATATTCTCCATTGACTACCACCTTCTGCCTCCTGTCACTCAGCCATTGCCTTATCCATTTCACTATTTTTACATCTAGACCCAAACACTGCAATTTATTTATGAGTCTTCTATGAGGGACAGTGTCAAAAGCTTTACTGAAATCTAGATAAGCTATATCTACTGCTCCCCCTTGATCTATTATTTTAGTTACCCAGTCAAAAAAATCTATGAGGTTAGTTTGACAAGATCTCCCTGCTGTAAACCCATGCTGTTTGGTATCTTGCAAGCTATTTATATTCAGATATTCAACAATTCTTTCCTTTAACATAGTCTCGATTAATTTTCCCACTACTGATGTAAGACTTACTGGTCTGTAGTTACCAGACTCTTCCCTGCTACCTTTTTTGTGAAGCGGTACTACATTTGCTACCTTCCAATCTTCTGGAACAATTCCTGTTGCTAGTGACTGATTGATCGCTCTATAGGGGTCATTGTAATGGTGACTCTCACACTTGTCCTTAAATGACCAGGATTTAAGGATAACCATTCATGAACACAGGTGATTAATCAAGATAACTGATTTTCTTGTTTACATCAAACTGATTGTTTCTTACGGAGATATGCCTAAATCCTAGGTGCTGAGGTTTTCCATTAGATGTGACAGCTGTAGATTGATTTAACAATGCTTTATGTAATATATTGATAATATTCAATTTTTAACTGACAATGTATTTTTGTTGTATTATATGTCAAGCAGGCCTGACTTTACACAGCCAGGGATGATATCATCTGCTATGGATCCCACAGGTCTCATTTACAGCCCTCCCTATAATGCATCATTCAATTCTGAGAACAGCGAAAGCTTTGAAGATGAACCTACTCTTCTAGAAGGTTAATATCTACATATATTTGCTAAATAAACTAAACCTAAATGCATCATTGCATACTGTTACAATGTTTTTTTAGCCTCTAACCCCTTCCCTCTCTCCCACAGCTACCTTTTTTCTTTTTTTTCTCATGAGACATTTCCACATATGCTTAAAGGGATATTATTACCTAAAAACTTTGAAAAAAGCCCTAAAAATACCACCTATATGTTGTTGTATTAGCTAGTTTTTATCTAGCTTTTGAGTTATTTAGATCTATAGACTATGTTAATGAAGGCAATGCTGTCACTTCACCTCCTGTCTTAGTCATATCCACCCCACTCACTGAGACTTTCCATGATAGGGCAGGTGGACACAATGCATTACTGAGTATTGTCAGTGAGTGGGAGATAATGTAATCCTAAGGAAGGAACTGCCTGCATGGTATACCTTAATTAGCATAATTTTAAATCTACATAACTCAACAACAATTTTTTGAATAAATAAATGTTTATCACCACATGTAGGAGATTTTGAAAAGCTATGTCAAAATTGCCAAAGTTGTTTTTTAAGTGCTATCCCTTATTACATAGTGTATCAGAGTTGTTTAATTTTTTTAAAGATTTTTATAGGAGGTAGAAACATAACATAGTAACATAGTTGATGAGGCTGAAAAAGACATGCGCCATTCAAGTCCAACCCATGCCAAATCACCCCTGTGGATCCAGAGGAAGGCAAAAAACAAAACAAAACACTGAAGCCATTTCCAATTAAGCCCCAAGTTGGTAACAAAAATCCTTCCTGACTCAAAATGGCAGTCAGATATTTCGATCAACATGCTATCTGCTTTTAAGCCAACTGTTATAATTCTCAATACTGTTCTGTGCTAGATATATATCCTTTACTTTTCTGAAAGCAATTACAGTGTCTGCAAGTACAGCATCCTGAGGCAAAGAATTCCATAACTTTACTGCCTTTACAGTAAAAACACATGCCTTTGTTTTAGTCAAATGTGCCTTTCCTCTAGTCTTACTGGATGACCTCTTGTTCTTAGCTCCATTCTTTATACATAGTTAATTGGACAGCTCTTTGTACTGACCTAGAATATATTTGTAATGGGTATTCGTAATCGCCCCTTAGATGTCTCTTCAGATCCTACAATCCCTTTATCAATTTTTTGCACATCTCTGCACTTTTTCCAGTTCATTAAGAACTGGTGCCCAGAACTGTAATATATTCTAGATGAGGCCTTACCAAGGATTTATATAGAGGTAGAATTATATTTGCATCCCGTGCATCTATACTCACTTTTTGTATAGAATAGTACCCTATTTGGTCTTGCTGCAGCTGAGTGATTCTGTATACTGCTGTGAAGTCTAGCATCTATCTATCAGTACTCCCAAACCTTTCTCTAATGAAGTTTCCCCAAGCAGTTTCCTATTTAGTGTATATGTAGCATGTTTGTTTCTACTGGTAAATTGACATAGGGTCTTATGCACGAAGGAAAATAGGTGCAGTTCTGGAGAAATACAGCTGCACCATAGGGAACAAATAAAACCCCCAACAGTCCCATTTGTTTAAATAGGTTTTTAAACCCTTGAACTGGCATTCAACACATTGCTCTAACACATTGCAGTACAATGTATTTCAGACTTCATCACAGGTGTTAAAAGTCTAATTTTAGTCAACTGGCAACTGCGTGTTTGTAAAGGCGGACTTCATAATAGCAGTCTTGTCTTACATACCAGTTGTATGTTGCACCAACACTTCCATCCAACTAAAGGTAAGTGAGTTTGTGTAGCTGGACTAATCTCTTCAAGTTGTTTTATACATGATCCTACTGTACTTCACATAAAGTGCTATTCTTCATTACCTAGAGGGTACCTGAAAACAGTGGGAATCTGGATGGTTGCACTTAATACAATTTGTTTCTTTAGGGATTGTGCACTTGCTGCACCATGCAGAAAAAGACACATCATGAAAAATGCAACAGTAATTATTGCTTTATGTATAATAAACATTGTAGGAGAAAAAGCCAAAGGAAGCAAAAAAGTCAGGCCAGGGATAAAATGATATCTGGTTTTTAATCCCTTGAATACTAGAGGTCTCAAACACATTGCAGCTGGTATGATTCTGAATTGCTCATCTTTTTCAATGTGCATAAGGCCCTTATGACCTTAATCATTAAACTTAAGTAGAGCAATTATGGAACAAACTGCACTATTGTGGTTAATGAAAACTCAGATTGATTAAAATGGGGCTTTTAACCTCTTGAATGCTAGCTCATTCTTGGCAATATTTAAAAAACATTTCCATGGACACTTTTCTCCTGAGTAGACACTTTAAATAGTGTCATATTAGCTATCCATACTACCATATAGCATGACATCAACAGACAACCTGGTACAAAAGACTTAAAACGAAGTATTACTATCCCTTTAACTTTATTTTATTTTGTAGGCATTAAAAAAACATGAAGAATGATATAAGTCTTATCTCTCAAACCTTTATGGTTTAAGAGATATTCACAAGCAAAGTGTCCCCCTCCCGCCCCTTTTACTGATGTAACACTTTTCAGTCAGGCAGAAGGGAGGTGCCCAGGTAGACTGCAGAGAGGGACAATCTTCAATTAAGATAAAGGAAAAGGCTGAAAAACTTGTCAAGGGGGGCAGGGATTTCATTGTTTTCATAGGAATAAGAGTGTCCCCTTCTGTTATCTGTCCAGTCTATGGACTGTATTTCACATCTGAGAAGAGATTGTTTACACTAGGTAAAAGGGGCGGGAGGGGGAAACTTTGCTTGTGACTATCCCATAAACCATAAAGGTTTGAGTGATAAGACTTATATCATTCTTCATGTTTTTTTAATGCCTACAAAATAAAATAAAGTTAAAACTAAGTATTACTATCCCTTTAAGACTGTGCTAGTTCAGCAAAATAAGGACTACCCACATCTAAATACCACATGAAATCATATAATTAAGCAAAAGTAACATGTGGGGAATGTTAGAACTAATTAACATTTTCACCTCTTAACAATTAGTGACATGGCCGAACTATCACTCATTTCCGTCCTTTAAATATGGTGACAGTGTTGGCATATCACTGGTAAAATGATCACAGGTCACCTCAGGGTGTGCTGTGATCATGCCAGAGAGGCTGTAACTGACTGCTCCAGGACCAGAACAGTCAGTTTTAGCCTTTCCCAGGTGGTTTGGTACATGTCAGCATTCTCCGTCTCCTCTCTTCCTCACTGTGATTGTGAAGAAGAGAAAAGCAGAGAACAGAGTTCCCAGTACCTCAGATGCCCCAAAATGAAGCAATTTTGAGGTACTGGGATCAGGACTGGGGGGTGGGGGTGGTCTTAAAATAAAAAAAATGCATTACAGTTTGACCCCTGTTTGTGTAACTGGATGAATAATTTAGAGCAAGCTCAAAGTATTTTATTTACACAGACTAATTTATAAACACATATACTGAGTTTAAACAAACATTGATGTGAATTGTATTACTGTGAAGCAATGTGAACACATATATACACCACAGTCTGATCTTCTATAAAGAAGGACACAGGGTGGTAAAGACAGACATAGGGATTAGAGGTAAAATATGGTTGGACAAAGGCATACTAAGACCAGAATTCATCAATGTGCAAAGGGCTCAATGCACAAGAAAATAATTAGTCCATTCAGCAATTTCTGGATTGTATCTGGCCATCACTTATACATCAATAAGCAATGGCCAGATAGATCTGCTTCAAGCCAGCAGATCCCATTACATTGTATGGGGCGAAAACACGGAAACACATTTTCACTTATGTGTATGCGTGGGTTTATTGCTTGATTAGCCTATTTACACAATTTACACAACACAACAGGTTATTGTTGAATACACGACGAAGAGCAGCACATTTGATTTGCTGCTTTTGCTGCAGTTTGTTGAATTTCAGCCTTACCTGGAAAATTGCTCTTATACGCTGGTGTAAAAACCATAATCACCAAGGGGATAATGACAAATATGTAATGCATGTGTAGCCAACCCTGATCCTCAAGAGCTACTGACAGGGCACATTTTCAGGATTTCCATGAATGCGCATAGGTTGACTAATTAAAGTGATTGAGCTACTAATTAGTCCACCTGTGCTCCAGCTAGGACATCCTGAAATCATGCACTGTTGTTAGCTCTTGAGGAACATTGTGGGTGATGTAGAAAAAGCCATCTTAGTGTATACTTAAAAATTGTCGCTAAAATTGACAATTCTTGGTCATATTTATAAAGCTGTAAAGTCACGTTTATAAATGTGTCTATCTGAGAATATTCTGAGAAAATTCACACTTGTGAATATATTTTAGCACACATAGCTGTCACTATATACTTCCATTAACAACAGGTTATACTTGGCATTAAGAATTAATTCCTAAGACTGCCTTTATTTTTGGTGCAATTAGTGATTTTCTTTATAAATACATTGCAACACAATTCTTATTTGGCCAAGACCATTTCTACTCCACTTTTCAAAAAATCCAACTAACTGAAGTTAGCACTTAGAGAAAATGCCACTGGATGTTTATATACTTATGTCGCTTTGAGACACTTTTACAGACACATTCTTTATAACTCCAGTTTTATACATCTCCCCCTTTGCTGGCTAAACATGACGTAATATTGGGCTGAGTTTGTATTTTAAAACCAGGGACAAAAGCAGGGGCAGTGTGATCCAGGAACAGGATGCTGAAACCAGTTCCTTAAATAAGGGAGAGTTGGCAGGTATGCTAGAGACATCTCCAACACATGCAAACCACTTCATGATGGATGATCTCACTAAGGGAGGAGTTTAGAAAGGTATCTGTTCCACTTTCAAAATCCATTTATATAAAAGGGATTTTGCTCCACTTTGCCTTTATACATAATGTCCTAGATGTCACTAAAACATAGCTCATTTTATACTATACTACTCTACACCTATGGCATTAGTCTACTTTAACCTTTGAGAGTTTCAAATCCACTCATCTAAATGTTGTTTAACCTTTATTTTTCTCTTTAAATTACATTTATTAGCCCATTGAGTGGTAGAGGCACTTCACAATCTAATGCAGATAGCTCTGGCATTCAAGATGTTAGTAGTTATACTTTGAGTGCCAGTGGGTGCACTGCACATTGCTTGAAGGGATGACGTTATGGACATCTGTAACTCCTCCAACTAGATGCTGATTTGCTGGGAGGTAAGGACAGTACATGATTTGTTCCATGTGTAACCTACATCTACCGCAACAATCCTAGCCAATGGGAATATGGGAAATAAATGTCCATATAAAAGCAAATGCTTGTTAATTTTTTCTCATTCTGGCTCAAGAAGGATAATGTTTTGTTTAGTTTGTATAGGAGGTAGGGATGGTGGTGGTGGCATTTTAGTTTTTTTCTATATTTATTTGTTTTTGGACAGAAGATGCAGGAAGACCATAGTCACCTGACTAAATCATGTGTTAAAAATAAATTAGTGTAGAGATGATAGCGGCTCTAAAAGAGCAATTTCTACCCCTCCTGTTTCTTTTTTCTGCTATGGTACCCTCATTTGACAGGGTATAAATGCCTATCTCAACTTATTAGGGCTGCTAAGACAATTTGAAAATCAATGTAATATATAAAATAAAAATAAAACATTCTGTCCAAAACCTTTAAGCACTATGTAGTTTTGTGATCATGACATCACCTATATTTCCTATGGGTACAACATTTTTCACTGCAATATTACTTCTTCTGAAGGCTGTAGTGGAGAAATAAGTACTTAAAAGTCAAAGTTGTGAGTCCTACAACAACATATGCCTTGAAAAAATGTGTTAGCATGCAGAGTGCATTTGTCCTTTGCCACAACACTAAGTTCCTGCTTAAGTGACACTGGCACATATTCATGATTATGTCAATTGATAAAAAAGTACACAACCTACAAAGTGGCAGATGTGTATGGTAGTGATGGTTGGGGACTGGCATGTGTGATTGATTTGTATATATATATATATATATATATATATATATATATATATATTTTCCTACAGCAGTTTTACCATTGACATGAGTGTGTCAAATGTTACCTATCTTTCATCTCAGATTGTTGATACACATTATTTATTGGTCATAGCAGTGGTCTGAAGTGTGGTGGAAGGTAGCAATGCTTCTTCACATCCCTCCTCATCTGTGCTGTTATTAATACATTTTGCCTGGGTTTCTCAGTCATCATGTGTGGTTTCTGCTACCTGATACAAAGATGGTATGAGATGTTGGCTAATTTTTAAGAATGTTCGTCTCCCAACATCACTGCTTGATAGCGTCCTGTGATCATTCAGATGTGATGGGGTAGGTTTTTACTCTCTTGTATGCAATACAGAGCGTTGCAGGCACTGTAAGAGAGATTTTGCGGACAATAGTAAGCATCTCTCTGAGGGTTTAGTGTTCTGCCAGGAATCTGGTCACAACTAAATTTAGCACATGGGCAAAGCAGGGCAAATGCACCATATAGCCTATTCTCAAGGCAGCAATTATGTTGGAGCCATAAGCAGCAGACTCAAAACCAGCCTTTAAGGAGCGGGGTACAAGCCATTCCTCTATCACCTTTTCTAGCTTACTTTACTTAAAACATCTATGGCTTTGTGGGACTCTCTCAAAACTTTGCATGAACGAGGTGGAGTGCTGATGGTATGGGCTATTCTGCTACTGCTGCCTTTTAATCACACTCCCAGAAGCAGAAGCATGATTACTGGCTGTCACCTGATGCTTTAAGCTAGTGTTGCCCACTGTTGTTGGTAGGAGAGAAACCATATAATCTGTGCTCTGCCCACTTGTCCACATATCTGTCAGGTGGATTTTCTTGCCATACGCACTTTTCAGCCCTTTGCTCCCCACACCAATCACCTGCTTGTACAATTTAGGCACAGCAGTCCTGGAAAAATAACTGTGGCTTGGGATATGCCAGAGTGGAGCTACACATGACATCAGTTCTCCGAAACCTCGGTTTTCCACAAAAGAATATGGTAGCATGCCCACTGCCAACATGTTGGCAACCTTGCCATTACACAGGAGTAGTTTGGGATTGGTTTTGTTACATTTTTGACCCCTTCCCAGGAACTCAGTCAATGTGAGTTGGCAGGACGTGGCAGAAGAACTGGGATTTTTTTGCTTTAACAACTTGACTTGAAGAGGTGATGAGGTAGAGACAGCATGTGTTGGCAGTCTATGGCTCTTGTGTGTATAACAAAAAGGTGGCACCGACAATCTTCTGAAGTAACAATGGTATCACTCACCAGACTGTGCTCTGATTTCCCCGGTGCCGTCCACAGAGATGGCCACTCTTGGGCTTGAAAACAAACAAAAGGACGCACTTTCGGTGGAAATTTGCTTGAATAAAAAAATCTTTCTTTATTTGAATACAAGCATAGACAGCAGACTATAGAGAAAAGACTCAGTCTATGGCTCTTGCCATCTTTTGCAGCAAAGCCAGAGTCATCATATTCCTCTGCAGCATGAGCCATAAGTGTTATAGGTGTTATTTGGAATTAACTGACTGTTAGCAGTAGTACACTCTCTGATACATAAATAACATCACTATTTCTCTACCCCAGAACCCTGCTGCTGCTAGTTGTGGCACATCTGACCTACTGATAGTGTGTCTCCCAGTCAGACCTGTGGTTGTGCTTCAGGTGGAATATCATAGAGAAGGTGCACTACCTAGGTGTGAGCCTGCTTTACCCCTGCTCACATGCTTTTTTCAAAGACAACAGATAGCAACATGTTTTGCTATAGGATCTTGATTGAAGTATCGCCATACTGTGGGCTTCATGGACTGAGGGGTTCCTGAGGGGCTGCCACTACTACTGGGGCTAGATGCTGCTGCATTTCTACTGCTACTAGTACTAGGTGTCAAAGGTGCAGCACTTCCAGCAGCAGAAGCAGCAGAGGAACTGGTCATATCTAACATTGTGCATGTTAATAACCTGTGTTGCTGTTATTGTTGCTACTGGGTACTCAACACAGGTGTGTGTGTGTGTGTGTGTGGCTGAGTTGGACATGGACTTACAAGAGGTGATGATGCTGATGATGACTGACAG
This sequence comes from Rhinophrynus dorsalis, assembly GCA_037306005.1. Lineage (NCBI taxonomy): Eukaryota > Metazoa > Chordata > Amphibia > Anura > Rhinophrynidae > Rhinophrynus > Rhinophrynus dorsalis. Next base: position 92,565,484 of record CM074718.1, on the reverse strand, counting down.
GCTGACTATGTACTTTTTGCCATCTTTGCTTTTCCAGGGTCAGACTTTCCAATGGTTTTCTCAAACATTTTATAGAAAGGCACAGTGTTACTTTTCAGTGCTGGGAGATTCAGCCTTTGCCTGTATGCTAACTTTATGGCCATGTCATCATCTATCTCTATCATCTATCTCTTCTTCATCTGTATCTGAATAAGAGGAGGTTGCTGGAGGGGTACATTCTAGATCTGCATCATCATCATCATCAGGCATCATTAGGTCATCCTCAGCATCATCTGCCACTTTTTAACCACTACCCTTATATTCCTCTAAGCTTTTAGAGGTCTCAAACAATTTATTTTTACTTTCACAAAGTTCTATACTACTTTCAGGATAGGTGTTTTGGTGCTTGTTTGCCTCACTCTGATGCAGCAGATGGTTCAGTTCTTCGTATATGGTTCTTCTTTTCTACTGGCACTGGTGGTTTTGGAAGTTCTGGTGGGACCTTGACAAACTGCATCCTCCCTTGGAGTAGAGGGATCATCATCATTTATTACACACACTGCAGCAACCATTGCTGCAGTCAGTTTTTGAACTACCACATTACTGTCATGTCCCTGCACTGCTCCACCTTTCCCTCTCCCTCTGCCTCTTGTGCATTTGCTGGACATTAGTCAACTACTGTGTGTGTTTTTCTCTATAGTACACAACACAAATGATGGAATGTGGTGTTTTGCCTTAGCCCTCAACAAAATTCTCAATGTCGTCTGCTGTCTATCAACTCTGCCATAGTCACACAGCTCATATCAGGCTCCCAGTCAGATGTTTGTCATCTAATATGTTTGCTTGCATTTTATTTATGTATTTATTGTTTTTCATTATTTTTTTATTTATGTATTTATTTATTATTATTATTATTATTAATTTTTGTTGTCCACCCTCTCTTATCACAGTCTGTCCAAAAAAAAAAAAAATGATAACTGAGAAGCAAAATCAACAATTTCTTTCCCCAGATGTATCCCGCACAGAGACAATAAAAGCAAAACCAGGAAGCAAACTGGTCCTCAGCTGCCTGTGTCTTGCTAGTTAGTCACATGGAATTTCGGGGTCAACCTCCTTCCTCCCATCTTCTCCCCCAGATTGCCCCTAGACTCTCCTAATACAAATGTCCTACCTAAAAGTCTCCCTAAACTAAGCTTCAATTCCCCTTTATTTGCCTATCTTCTCTATCTCAAAAACATGCACCCTTTTATATGGCGTAATTAAAGTAGAGAAAACTTTCATTTGATGGGGAAAACATTTTCTTCCCATTGATTTCAATGCAATGAGCTAGATGAAAAAAGCAGAAAAACTGCATTTTTCGAAGTTTTCTCCAAGCGGGAAGTGCCATTATTCACAGATTTTGGTTTGAGATGAAAGTTTTCAACCATCCCTATTCTGGATAAAATAGGGATATCTACAAAGTAATGGTAACTTCTAAAAGAACAGGATCTTTAAGAAAATCTAACATATAACATATTAGAGATGTCAAGTACACTTTGATTTAAAAACATATCACTGAAATAAGTGTACTTTCTAAGTGGCAGAATTAATAACTTTATTCATATTAAGGGCTTTATTCAGTTGCCACTGTTAAAACACATGGTAGGGTCAAAATGAAAACTGAACGAAACACACACACAGTGGTACCATCAGAGTTCAATTGCCTTATCATCATGAACCACAATGAGAGTTGGCCCACAGAAACTTACTTGTGGCCCAAAGTTTATCATAGTTTATGTATTCCCATAACATGTGCTAAATAGCATTAAAAATGGTAAAAGGAAAATATCTAATGCTCTGTGCTTGACACAGTGTCAAACATTGAGCGTGAGCTAAGAAACACAGGGACCCTCCCAAACACTAACCCTACCCTTGACCCTACTCTACCTTTACCATTATCAATAACATGTACAAATACTAGCCCTAACACTGTCCTATCAGCCATACCCCATAGCTGTTACACCTACCTGTCTTCTGCACCCTGGTTTTCCTCTTTAATTCTTTTCCTGTAAGTTTCAATCTTCTTCTTCACCAGGCATCTTCTTCTTTCTTCGTCAACTGTTCTCTTCTTCAATCTTCATCATTAAACGTTGTGTGGCCCTGAAAAAAATCTAAGTAATAAAATTAATATATCCATTAAATTTCCACTGGTTCTCATGCTTCCATTGGCTGAAATGTGGGGTTATATTCCATGCCCTGCATAACAAAGCTAATGAAAGCATGGGAACCATTTTGAATGGAGACTGGCCATAAAGAACAGAGTCCCAATTCAAATTTCCCTCAGTGTGGATAGGGAAGTGGTAGCAGAAATTTAATGGACATATTAATTTTAATACATACATATATATATATATATATATATATATATACTAGCAATGTGGGACGGCGTTGCCCGTCAGGATATATAGGGAATTAATGCACACACACGGAAGCGAGACAAACACAGAGACACACACGCAAATGCACACGCATGCACTGAGATGCTTAAAGAGCGACAGTCATACACACATACATGCAGACACATAGAGTGTGATACAGACATGCAACACATACAGTGAGAAACACACAGGCACACACAGAGACACACACACACACGCAAGTGAGTCATAAGGGGGTGACTTATGTGTCATTGTAATGAGTTTGTGTTTGTACTTATGCCTCCACTGTGGCATTCATTCATATAGTTGAAATGCATGTGGTAATTGCACATACTATGGTGGAAGGTGGATCGTGCTGGCTCCCGGGATGTGAGTGACTGGCATTCATTCATGTAATTGAAATGCATGTGGTAATTGCACATACTATGGTGGAAGGTGGATCGTGCTGGCTCCCGGGGTGTGAGTGACAGTGAGACTATGGTAGAAGGTGGATCGTGCTGGCTCCCGGGGTGTGAGTGACAGTGAGACTATGGTGGAAGGTGGATCGTGCTGGCTCCCGGGGTGTGATTACGTGTGAGTGATTGTGTTTGAGTGTGAGATTGAGTGATTGCGTGTAAGTGATTGAGAGAGTGTGTTAGTGAATGTGTGTGATTGAGTGAGTGTGTGAGTGAGAGTGTGTATGATAGTGAGAGGGTGTGAGTGAGAGGGTGTGAATAATTGAGGGTGTGAGTGATTGAGGGTGTGAGTGATTGAGGGTGAGAGTGTGATTGAGGGTGTGAGTGTGATTCAGTGTGTGTGACTGAGTGTGAGAGTGTGATTGTGATTGAGTGTGACTGCAAGACTGTAAGTGTGAGAGTGTGATTGAGTGTGAGACTGTGAGAGTGTGAGACTGTGAGAGTGTGATTGAGTGATTGAGAGTGAGACTGTGTGAGAGTGTGATTGAGTGAGACTGTGTGAGTGTGATTGAGTGTGTGAGTGATTGGGTGTGAGACTGAGAGAGTGAGAGAGACTGTGTGAGACTGAGAGTGTGAGAATGTGAGTGTGAGAGAGTGTGTGAGACTGTGAGAGTGTGTGAGACTGTGAGAGTGTGTGAGACTGTGAGAGTGTGTGAGACTGTGAGAGTGTGAGAGACTGTGAGAGTGTGAGAGAGACTTTGAGAGTGTGAGAGACTGTGAGACTGAGAGTGTGAGAGACTGTGAGAGAGTGAGAGAGACTTTGAGAGTGTGAGAGAGAGTGTGAGAGACTGTGAGACTGAGAGTGTGAGTCTGTGAGACTGTTTGAGTGTGAGACTGTGAGACAGTGTGTGACTGTGTGAGACTGTGTGAGTGTGAGACTGTGTGTGAGAGTGTGAGACTGTGTGTGAGTGTGTGAGACTGTGAGTGTGTGAGACTGTGAGAGACTGTGAGAGACTGTGTGAGACTGTGAGAGACTGTGAGAGACTGTGTGAGACTGTGAGAGACTGTGTGAGACTGTGTGAGACCGTGAGAGAGTGAGAGTGAGACTGAGAGTGTGTGAGACTGTGTGTGAGAGTGCGAGACTGTGAGAGTGCGAGACTGTAAGTATGTGAGTGTGTGAGACTGAGAGTGTCAGACTGTGTGAGAGTGAGAGATAGAGACTGTGAGAGTGAGAGACTGTGAGAGTGAGAGACTGTGAGAGTGAGAGACTGTGAGAGTGAGAGACTGTGAGAGTGAGAGACTGTGTGAGTGTGAGACTGTGTGAGTGAGACTGTGTGTGAGTGTGAGACTGTGTGAGTGTGAGACTGTGTGTGAGAGTGTGAGACTATGTGTGAGTGTGTGAGACTGTGACTGTGAGAGACTGTGAGAGACTGTGAGAGACTGTGAGAGACTGTGTGAGACTGTGTGAGACCGTGAGAGAGTGAGAGTGAGACTGAGAGAGTGTGAGACTGTGTGTGAGAGTGCGAGACTGTGAGAGTGCGAGACTGTGAGTATGTGAGTGTGTGAGACTGAGAGTGTCAGACTGTGTGAGAATGAGAGATAGAGACTGTGAGAGTGTGAGAGTGAGAGACTGTGAGAGTAAGAGACTGTGAGTGTGAGACTGTGTGAGTGTGAGACTGTGTGAGTGAGACTGTGTGAGTGAGACTGTGTGTGAGTGTGAGAGAGAGAGACTGTAAAAGTGTGAGACTGTGAGAGTGAGAGAGACTGTGAGAGTGAGAGTGTGTGAGAGAGAGAGACTGTGAGAGTAAGAGACTGTGAGAGTAAGAGACTGTGAGACAGTGTGAGACTGTGTGAGACTGTGAGACTGTGTGAGTGTGAGACTGTGTGTGTGCGAGACTGTGAGTGCGAGACTGTGAGTGAGACAGTGTGAGAGAGACTGTGAGAGAGAGACTGAGAGCGTGAGACTGTGAGAGCATGCGAGACTGAGAGCGTGCGAGACTGAGAGAGTGCGAGACTGAGAGCGTGCGAGACTGAGAGAGTGCGAGACTGAGAGAGTGCGAGTGTGTGAGACTGAGAGTGTGAATGTGAGAGACTGTGTGAGAGAGAGTGTGTGTGAGAGAGTGTGTGTGAGAGTGTGTGAGACTGTGTGAGAGAGTGTGTGACTGTGAGAGAGACTGTGAGAGAGACTGTGAGAGAGAGACTGTGAGAGTGTGAGACTGTGAGAGCGTGTGAGACTGAGAGCGTGCGAGACTGAGAGAGTGCGAGACTGAGAGAGTGCGAGTGTGTGAGACTGAGTGTGTGTGTGAGAGAGTGTGTGAGAGAGTGTGTGAGAGAGTGTGTGACTGTGAGAGAGACTGTGAGAGAGACTGTGAGAGAGACTGTGTGAGTGAGACTTGAGTGAGACTGTGAGTGAGACTGTGTGAGTGAGACTGTGTGAGTGAGACTGTGTGAGTGAGACTGTGTGAGTGAGACTGTGTGAGTGTGTGAGACTGAGAGTTTTTGAGAGTGAGAGAGACTGTGAGACTGTGTGTGAGACTGTGAGTGCGAGACTGTGAGTAAGACAGTGTGAGAGTGAGAGAGAGAGACTGTGAGAGTGTGAGAGTGTGAGACTGTGAGACTGTGAGAGTGTGAGACTGTGTGAGACTGAGAGAGTGCGAGACTGAGAGAGTGCGAGCGTGAGAGAGTGCGAGACTGAGATTGTGCGAGACTGAGATTGTGTGAGACTGAGATTGTGTGAGATTGAGAGAGTGCGAGACTGAGAGAGTGCGAGATTGAGAGAGTGCGAGATTGAGAGAGTGCGAGACTGAGATTGTGCGAGACTGAGATTGTGTGAGATTGAGAGAGTGCGAGACTGAGAGAGTGCGAGACTGAGAGAGTGCGAGACTGAGAGAGTGCGAGACTGAGAGAGTGCGAGATTGAGATTGTGCGAGACTGAGATTGTGCGAGACTGAGATTGTGCGAGACTGAGAGAGTGCGAGTGTGTGAGACTGAGAGTGTGAATGTGAGAGACTGTGTGAGCGAGTGTGTGTGAGCGAGACTGTGTGAGAGACTGTGTGAGAGACTGTGTGTGAGACTGTGTGAGTGTGAGACAGAGAGTGCGAGACTGAGAGTATGTGAGTGTGTGAGACTGAGAGTGTGAGACTGTGTGAGAGTGAGAGAGTGAGACTGTGTGAGAGTGAGAGAGTGAGACTGTGTGAGAGTGAGAGACTATGTGAGAGTGATAGAGAGACTGTGAGAGTGAGAGAGAGACTGTGAGAGTAAGAGACTGTGAGTGTGAGACTGTGAGACTGTGTGTGAGACTGTGTGAGAGACTGTGTGAGAGACTGTGAGTGTAGGGTTGCCACCCAGCCGGTATTTTACCGGCAGGCCGGTAAAAAATTGGCTTCCTTCCAATGTTAAGTCTATGGAGGGAATGCCTTGGCCGGTATTTTTTTGAAGAAAAGGTGGCAACCCTATGTGAGTGTGAGACTATGAGTGTGAGACTATGAGTGTGAGACTATGAGTGTGAGACTATGAGTGTGAGACTATGAGTGTGAGACTGTGTGTGAGACTGTGTGTGAGACTGTGTGTGAGACTGTGTGTGAGACTGTGTGTGAGAGTGTGAGACTGTGTGTGAGAGTGTGAGACTGTGTGTGAGACTGTGAGAGAGTGTGAGAGTGAGAGACTGTGAGAGAGTGTGAGAGTGAGAGAGTATGAGAGTGAGACTGTGTGAGACTGTGTGTGTGTGAGACTGTGAGAGTGTGTGAGACTGTGAGAGTGTGAGAGACTGTGAGAGTGTGAGAGACTGTGCAAGACTGAGTGAGACAGTGTGAGAGTGAGAAAGAGAGACTGTGAGACTGAGGCTGTGAGATTGAGAGTGTGTGAGACTGAGAGTGTGTGAGACTGAGAGTGTGTGAGACTGAGAGAGTGTGTGAGACTGAGAGTGTGAGAGACTGAGAGTGTGAGAGACTGAGAGTGTGTGAGAGACTGAGAGAGTGTGAGACTGAGAGAGTGTGAGACTGAGAGAGTGTGAGACTGAGAGAGTGTGAGACTGAGAGAGTGTGAGACTGTGAGAGTGTGAGACTGTGTGAGTGTGAGAGTGTGTGTGAGATTGTGTGAGTGTGAGTCTGTGAGACTGTGTGAGTGTGAGACTGTGAGACAGTGTGAGACTGTGTGAGTGTGAGACTGTGTGTGAGAGTGTGAGACTGTGTGTGAGTGTGTGAGACTGTGAGTGTGTGAGACTGTGAGAGACTGTGAGAGACTGTGAGAGACTGTGAGAGACTGTGTGAGACTGTGAGAGACTGTGAGAGACTGTGTGAGACCGTGAGAGAGTGAGAGTGAGACTGAGAGAGTGTGAGACTGTGTGTGAGAGTGCGAGACTGTGAGAGTGCGAGACTGTGAGTATGTGAGTGTGTGAGACTGAGAGTGTCAGACTGTGTAGAGTGAGAGATAGAGACTGTGAGAGTGTGAGAGTGAGAGACTGTGAGAGTAAGAGACTGTGTGAGTGTGAGACTGTGTGAGTGTGAGACTGTGTGAGTGAGACTGTGTGTGAGTGAGACTGTGTGTGAGTGTGAGAGAGAGAGACTGTGTAAAAGTGTGAGACTGTGAGAGTGAGAGAGAGACTGTGAGAGTGAGAGTGTGTGAGAGAGAGAGAGACTGTGAGAGTAAGAGACTGTGAGACAGTGTGAGACTGTGAGACTGTGTGAGTGTGAGACTGTGTGAGTGTGAGACTGTGTGTGAGAGTGAGACTGTGTGTGAGAGTGAGACTGTGTGTGAGAGTGAGACTGTGTGTGAGAGTGAGACTGTGTGTGAGAGTGTGTGAGACTGTGAGTGTGTGAGACTGTGAGTGTGTGAGACCGTGTGAGACCGTGTGAGATCGTGTGAGACCGTGAGAGACCGTGAGAGACCGTGAGAGACCGTGTGAGTGTGAGACTGTGTGAGTGTGAGACTGTGTGAGTGTGAGACTGTGTGAGTGTGAGACTGAGGCAGTGTGAGACTGTGAGACAGTGTGAGACTGTGTGTGAGTGTGAGAGTGTGAGAGTGTGAGACTGTGTGTGAGAGTGTGTGAGACTGTGAGTGTGTGAGACTGTGTGAGACTGTGTGAGACCGTGAGAGACTGTGTGAGAGTGTGAGACTGTGTGAGTGTGAGACTGTGTGAGTGTGAGACTGTGTGAGTGTGAGACTGTGTGTGAGCGTGTGAGACTGTGTGAGTGTGAGACTGTGTGTGTGAGTGTGAAACTGTGTGTGAGAGTGTGAGACTGTGTGTGAGACTGTGAGACTGTGAGTGTGTGAGACTGTGTGAGACTGTGTGAGACTGTGTGAGACTGTGTGAGACCGTGTGAGACCGTGAGAGACCGTGAGAGACTGTGTGAGTGTTAGACTGTGTGAGTGTGAGACTGAGGCAGTGTGAGACTGTGAGACAGTGTGAGACTGTGTGTGAGTGTGAGACTGTGTGTGAGAGTGTGTGAGACTGTGTGTGAGACTGTGAGACTGTGACTGTGTGAGACTGTGTGAGACTGTGTGAGACTGTGTGAGACTGTGTGAGACTGTGTGAGACAGTGAGAGACCGTGAGAGACTGTGTGAGAGTGTGAGACTGTGTGAGTGTGAGACTGTGTGTGAGCGTGTGAGACTGTGTGAGTGTGAGACTGTGTGTGTGAGTGTGAGACTGTGTGTGTGAGTGTGAGACTGTGTGAGAGTGTGAGACTGTGTGAGAGTGTGAGACTGTGAGAGTGTGAGAGTGAGAGAGAGAGACTGTGAGACTGTGTGAGAGTGAGAGACAGAGACTGTGAGACTGTGTGAGTTTGAGACTGTGTGAGACTGTGAGACTGTGTGTGAGATTGTGTGTGAGACTGAGAGTGAGAGAGTGTGAGACTGTGAGAGAGTGTGAGACTGTGAGAGAGTGTGAGAGAGAGTGTGAGACTGAGAGAGTGTGAGACTGTGAGACTGTGTGTGAGAGTGTGAGACTGTGTGTGAGACTGTGTGAGACTGTGTGACTGAGAGTGTGAGAGAGACTGTGAGACTGTGTGTGAGATTGTGTGTGAGAGAGAGAGACTGTGAGAGTGAGACTGTGTGAGACTGTGTGAGTGTGAGACTGTGTGAGTGTGAGACTGTGTGAGTGTGAGACTGTGTGTGTGAGACTGTGTGTGAGAGTGTGAGACTGTGTGAGTGTGAGACTGTGTGAGAGTGTGAGACTGTGTGAGAGTGAGACTGTGTGAGAGTGAGAGAGAGACTGTGTGAGAGTGTGAGAGTGAGACTGTTTGAGTGTGAGACTGTGTGAGTGTGAGACTGTGAGACTGTGTGTGAGATTGTGTGTGAGACTGAGAGTGAGAGAGTGTGAGACTGTGAGAGAGTGTGAGAGAGAGTGTGAGACTGAGAGAGTGTGAGAGACTGTGTGTTAGATTGTGTGTGAGAGAGAGAGACTGTGTGAGAGTGTGTGAGACTGTGAGACTGTGTGAGAGTGTGAGAGTGAGACTGTGTGAGAGTGAGACTGTGTGAGAGTGTGAGTGAGAGAGAGAGACTGTGTGAGAGTGTGAGAGTGAGAGAGAGACTGTGTGAGTGTGAGACTGTGTGAGTGTGAGACTGTGTGAGTGTGAGACTGTGAGACTGTGAGACTGTGTGTGAGACTGTGTGTGAGACTGTGTGTGAGACTGTGTGTGAGATTGTGTGTGAGACTGTGTGTGAGACTGAGAGTGAGAGTGTGAGACTGTGTGTGAGAGTGTGAGACTGTGTGAGTGTGAGACTGTGTGAGTGTGAGACTGTGTGTGAGAGTATGAGACTGTGTGTGAGAGTGTGTGTGAGAGTGTGTGAGACTGTGAGTGTGTGAGAGACTGTGTGAGAGACTGTGTGAGACTGTGAGACAGTGTGTGAGAGAGTGTGAGAGAGTGTGAGAGTGTAAGAGACTGTGAGAGTGTGAGGGACTGTGAGAGTGTGAGGGACTGTGTGAGACTGCGAGAGAGACTGAGACTGTGAGAGTGTGAGACTGTGTGAAAGTGTGAGACTGTGAGACTGCGAGAGAGACTGTGTGAGACTGCGAGAGAGACTGTGAGAGTATGAGACTGAGAGTGTGAGACTGAGAGTGTGAGACTGAGAGTGTGAGACTGAGAGTGTGTGAGGGACTGTGTGAGACTGCGAGAGAGACTGCGAGAGAGACTGTGTGAGACTGTGAGACTGAGACTGTGAGACTGAGAGTGTGTGAGACTGAGACTGTGTGAGACTGCGAGAGAGACTGTGTGAGACTGCGAGAAAGACTGCGAGAGTGTGAGACAGCGAGAGTGTGAGACTGTGACTGTGAGACTGTGACTGTGAGACTGTGACTGTGAGACTGTGACTGTGTGAGAGACTGTGTGAGAGAGTGTGTGAGAGAGTGTGAGAGTGTGAGGGACTGTGAGAGTGTGAGGGACTGTGAGAGACTGCGAGAGACTGCGAGAGAGACTGTGTGAGACTGCGAGAGAGACTGCGAGAGACTGTGAGAGTGTGAGACTGAGAGTGTGAGACTGAGAGTGTGTGAGACTGAGAGTGTGAGGGACTGTGTGAGACTGTGAGAGAGACTGTGTGAGACTGCGAGAGAGATGTGAGAGACTGTGAGAGTGTGAGACTGAGAGTGTGAGACTGAGAGTGTGTGAGACTGAGAGTGTGTGAGACTGAGAGTGTGTGAGACTGAGAGTGTGTGAGACTGAGAGTGTGTGAGACTGAGAGTGTGTGAGACTGAGAGAGAGACTGTGTGAGACTGCGAGAGAGACTGTGTGAGACTGCGAGAGAGACTGTGAGAGTGTGAGACTGAGAGTGTGAGACTGAGAGTGTGAGACTGTGTGAGACTGTGAGACTGAGAGTGTGAGACTGTGTGAGACTGTGAGACTGAGAGTGTAAGAGACTGTGAGAGTGTGAGGGACTGTGAGAGACTGCGAGAGAGACTGTGTGAGACTGCGAGAGACTGTGAGAGTGTGAGACTGAGAGTGTGAGACTGAGACTGAGAGTGTGAGACTGAGAGTGTGAGACTGAGAGTGTAAGACTGAGAGTGTGAGGGACTGTGTGAGACTGCGAGAGAGACTGTGTGAGACTGTGTGAGACTGTGAGAGAGACTGTGAGAGAGACTGTGAGAGTGTGAGACTGTGAGAGTGTGAGACTGAGAGTGTGAGACTGAGAGTGTGAGGGACTGTGAGTGTGAGGGACTGTGAGTGTGAGGGACTGTGAGACTGTGAGGGACTGTGTGAGACTGCGAGAGAGACTGTGTGAGACTGCGAGAGAGACTGTGTGAGACTGCGAGAGAGACTGTGAGAGTGTGAGACTGAGAGTGTGAGGGACCGTGAGTGTGAGGGACTGTGTGAGACTGCGAGAGAGACTGTGTGAGACTGTGAGAGAGACTGTGAGAGACTGAGAGAGTGTGAGACTGAGAGTGTGAGACTGTGTGAAAGTGTGAGACTGTGTGAAAGTGTGAGACTGTGTGAAAGTGTGAGACTGTGAGAGACTGTGTGAGACTGAGAGTGTAAGAGACTGTGAGAGTGTGAGGGACTGTGTGAGACTGCGAGAGAGACTGTGTGAGACTGCGAGAGAGACTGTGAGAGTGTGAGACTGAGAGTGTGTGAGACTGAGAGTGTGTGAGACTGAGAGAGAGACTGTGTGAGACTGCGAGAGACTGTGTGAGACTGTGAGAGACTGTGAGAGTGTGTGACTGAGAGTGTGAGACTGTGAGAGAGTGTGAGAGACTGTGTGAGACTGTGAGACTGAGAGTGTAAGAGACTGTGAGAGTGTAAGAGACTGTGAGAGTGTGAGGGACTGTGAGAGACTGCGAGAGAGACTGTGTGAGACTGCGAGAGAGACTGTGAGAGACTGTGAGACTGAGAGTGTGAGACTGAGAGTGTGAGGGACTGTGTGAGACTGCGAGAGAGACTGTGAGAGACTGTGAGACTGAGAGTGTGAGACTGAGAGTGTGAGGGACTGTGTGAGACTGCGAGAGAGACTGTGTGAGACTGTGAGAGAGACTGTGAGAGAGACTGTGAGAGTGTGAGACTGAGAGTGTGAGACTGAGAGTGTGAGACAGAGTGTGAGACTGAGAGTGTGAGACTGAGAGTGTGAGACTGAGAGTGTGAGGGACTGTGAGAGTGTGAGGGACTGTGAGAGTGTGAGGGACTGTGAGAGTGTGAGGGACTGTGAGAGTGTGAGGGACTGTGAGAGACTGTGAGACTGAGAGTGTAAGAGACTGTGAGAGTGTAAGAGACTGTGAGAGTGTAAGAGACTGTGAGAGTGTAAGAGACTGTGAGAGTGTAAGAGACTGTGAGACTGTGAGGGACTGTGAGAGTGTGAGACTGAGAGTGTGAGACTGAGAGTGTGTGAGACTGAGAGTGTGTGAGACTGAGAGTGTGTGAGACTGTGAGAGTGTGAGGGACTGTGTGAGACTGCGAGAGAGACTGTGTGAGACTGCGAGAGAGACTGTGAGAGACTGTGAGAGTGTGAGACTGAGAGTGTGAGACTGAGAGTGTGAGATTGAGAGTGTGTGAGACTGAGAGTGTGTGAGACTGAGAGTGTGTGAGACTGAGAGTGTGTGAAACTGAGAGTGTGTGAGACTGAGAGTGTGTGAGACTGAAAGAGAGACTGTGTGAGACTGTGTGAGACTGAGAGAGAGACTGTGTGAGACTGTGTGAGACTGCGAGAGAGACTGTGTGAGACTGCGAGAGAGACTGTGTGAGACTGCGAGAGAGACTGTGTGAGACTGCGAGAGAGACTGTGTGAGACTGTGAGACAGACTGTGAGAGTGTGAGACTCAGAGTGTGAGACTGTGTGAAAGTGTGAGACTGTGAGAGTGTGAGAGACACTGTGAGAGTGTAAGAGACTGTGAGAGTGTAAGAGACTGTGAGAGTGTAAGAGACTGTGAGAGTGTGAGGGACTGTGAGAGACTGCAAGAGAGACTGTGAGAGTGTGAGACTGAGAGTGTGAGGGACTGTGAGTGTGAGGGACTGTGAGTGTGAGGGACTGTGAGAGTGTGAGGGACTGTGTGAAACTGCGAGAGAGACTGTGTGAGACTGCGAGAGAGACTGTGAGAGACTGTGAGAGTGTGAGACTGAGAGTGTGAGGGACCGTGAGTGTGAGGGACCGTGAGTGTGAGGGACTGTGAGAGTGTGAGGGACTGTGTGAGACTGCGAGAGAGACTGTGTGAGACTGTGAGAGAGACTGTGAGAGACTGTGAGAGTGTGAGACTGAGAGTGTGAGACTGTGTGAAAGTGTGAGACTGTGTGAGACTGAGAGTGTAAGAGACTGTGAGAGTGTGAGGGACTGTGAGAGTGTGAGGGACTGTGTGAGACTGTGAGAGTGTAAGAGACTGTGAGAGTGTAAGAGACTGTGAGAGTGTAAGAGACTGTGAGACTGTGAGGGACTGTGAGAGTGTGAGACTGAATGTGAGACTGTGAGACTGCGAGAGAGACTGTGTGAGACTGCGAGAGTGTGAGACTGTGTGAAAGTGTGAGAGACTGTGTGAAAGTGTGAGAGTGTGAGAGACTGTGTGAGACTGTGAGAGTGTGAGAGACTGTGTGAGACTGAGAGTGTAAGAGACTGTGAGAGTGTAAGAGACTGTGTGAGACTGCGAGAGTGTGAGACTGTGAGAGTGTGAGACTGTGTGAAAGTGTGAGACTGTGAGAGTGTGAGAGACTGTGTGAGACTGTGAGACTGAGAGTGTAAGAGACTGTGAGAGTGTGAGGGACTGTGTGAGACTGTGAGAGTGTGAGAGACTGTGTGAGACTGTGAGACTGAGAGTGTAAGAGACTGTGAGAGTGTAAGAGACTGTGAGAGTGTGAGGGACTGTGTGAGACTGCGAGAGAGACTGTGCGAGACTGCGAGAGAGACTGTGTGAGACTGTGAGAGTGTGAGACTGTGAGAGTGTGAGACTGTGAGACTGTGAGAGTGTGAGACTGTGAGAGTGTGAGACTGAGAGAAAGTGTGAGTCTGAGAGAAAGTGTGAGACTGAGAGAGAGTGTGAGACTGTGTGAGAGTGTGAGACTGTGTGAGACTGAGACTGTGTGAGACTGAGAGTGTGTGCGACAGTGAGACTGTGACAGTGAGACTGCGACTGTGAGACTGCGACTGTGTGAGAGACTGTGAGACTGCGACTGTGTGAGAGACTGTGTGAGAGACTGTGTGAGAGACTGTGTGAGAGACTGTGTGAGAGACTGTGAGAGAGACTGTGAGAGAGACTGTGAGAGAGACTGTGTGAGAGACTGTGAGAGAGTGTGAGACAGAATGTGTGCTTTGCAATGCGTTGCTTACCTCTCTGGCACTCAAAGGGTTAAGTTGAGCTAACACAGCAATATAACACACGGTGGCTCTTCAGTTGAGGCAATGTAGCAATATGCTGAGGGATCAAATAGAAAGTGGTGTTTGAGGCTTGCCTTCTGTAACATACAGCAAAGCATCTCTCTCCCTTTAAGGAGAAAGGGCGGGAATCAGGAAACAGGAAGGAGGAGTGACAGTTGAGACAGTGAGGTGACTGAAGAGATGATGAGTTAAATAAGAGTTGCTATTAAGTTTGTATTTTATGGGAACATTACACCCTCATACTGAAACAGAGTGTATGGAGGGTTACAGTTATCTGTGGGAGGTGACACAGTGTGTTTGTGGGGTCATGATCCTGACTGAGAGTGTGAGTGGACCGGGAGAAGTTGCTGATATCCCTACCTCAGGAGCAAGTGGCAGTTATATATTTTTTTTTTTTGTCAGTTGGATACTGGTGGGTGGGCTGGAGGGGGCGGGCCAATTCCCTGTATGATAAACACGCCCCCATTGAATCACCCAATGAGAGCAGTAAAGTCCCCATTCAATCACCCAATAGGAGTTGTGTCTCCTAATGAGACATAAATTATGTAATTAGACATTCTGTTCAATGAGAGTTTCTTTTCTGAGGAGACATAAATTATGTTCTGTGTGTGGGGTACCATAAATTATGCAATGAGGCTTATTCTTTTATATATATATATATATATATATATTTTTTTTTTTTTTTTTTTTTTTTTTTTTTTTTTTCAGGGCCACACAAAGTTTAATGATGATGACTGAAGAATAGCACAAATGAAGAAGAAATAAGAAGACGACAGATGAAGAAGATGAAAAACTGCATGTCATCATTTTAAGTAATCATTTAATGTTAATGGGATGGTGTTTGCTTTAGGTAGAATAAGCCTTTGAGTTCCAGTTGGATATGCAACGCTGTGCAATGCTTTGCATACCCTGTTGGCACTCAAAGGTTTAATTTTATTTTTTTTCCACTTATGTTTTTGGTTACTTGGATGTGATATGGGGCTTAGGCCCCCATAACAATACATCCATGGGTCACTAATTGTGTTATCCTTAGTTGTGCATGCATTTATTTATTTTTTTTACACACTTCACTTACATATCGTTGGTTAGAAACACTTGTTAGAGGATTCAACTCTGTTTTTGTTAGGCACAAATTATTAGAGATAAAAGTGAGTCCCTTAACGTGTGTTACTAGCCACTGCATGTAAATAAATTGCAAATTCATCTGCTTTGTCATTTATTCCAATGGGGACAAATTTAGCACCCATGGTGCGTTTTTATCAGTCGGTTGTATGTCACAACACAGATAATAGAATACCTGACTTTGACTTGAAACTAGCAACTGTTCTTTTATTTTTTTATCAGAAGCAATTGAATCGAGCCCTAAGAGTTTTTAATTTTATGTGTTTGAAAGACTTTATCAAGCAACTATCTCTTCAGATATGCGGATGATTAGTTAATTGCTTAAGTCACTGGAGAATTGAAGAACGTAAGATAAAAACTTTAGAAAAAGAATTGCAAATACTCCAACTGTGTACTTTGTGTAAAATAACTGTAATAATGTTGCTTTTTAACCACTATAGGTGGAACTCAATAAGCTAATAATAAAATAAAATAAAATAAATGGTAATCTTGAGAAATCCAGGTGCACCATAGGAGACAAATCCAAATTCCAAACATTACCATGGATTTAAATGATGTTTAACTTGTGAATACTAAAGAGGTCTCCATTTCTTTGAGAAACTACAGATCAGCTGTAGTTGTAGTTCAAAAGGGGGCCATGTTAAATGCCTATTTGCTTATAACTTCTGCGTTATTTAAAGAATAAAGCTGAAATTTGGCAATGATTAAGAAACCCCTACAAACAAAAAAAAAGAAAGGAAAAAAAAACAAAAACAAATATTCAGTATGCCCACAAAGAGCACTTGATCAAATAAAAAACTTTGATTAGCTGTCCAAAGCATGCTTGATCAAACAAAAAACCAGACAAAATGTATTGTGTGCAGAAAGCATGCTGAATCTTATAAAAGATTAGACAGAAAAGCTGATTGTGCTCTCAAAATGAGCTTGATAGAAGAAAAGATGAAGCAAGAAAAACACCTATTTATCTTGCAAAGTGCACTAGGTTGAACAAACGTGCCCTCAATCAAATAATAGATTAAATGAAAAAAGAAGTTTGGTCATGTTATTGAAGCAGGCTTGATCAAACAAAATATATTTCAGTTTGAGTGAGAGAGTGTACAAAACAAGCTTGCTTGATAAAAAAGGCTATTTGAAAAATTATACAACAGAATGAGAACAATAATAAAAATAATAAGTCATCTAAGTTAAAGCCAACATTAAGGTTCTAACTCATTGATCAAAATTAAGGAAATGATGGTTATATAGTTCTGAGAACTTAACACCATGATATCAATTCATTTTTATGTTAGTTATATTTAACCAACAAAACACAGGGGGATCTGGAGTTAAAATTCCCCTGTTACTATGAATTACATACATATGAGTGAGAAAGTTAAGTTGTCTTTAACTTTAGCATCTACCATAGAATACATACAACTAGATTTAAAATTAAATTCAAAGTAAAATATCTTATTCATGGATCAGAAATATGGACACTATGGTTATAGTCTGAAGAAATATAACACTATAACCTCCTATGTACTTTGTTAGATATACAATGAATGAGAGCAACTCTCAGGGTTTTGATCAGCTTTAATGATTTTTTTTTCCCTTATAATTTCTATATTTTTTCATAAAGTAATTTGTTTGATAAACCATACTGGTCAAAAATATGTAGATTTAGTTTTTTGAACAAGCACATTACAGACACTTGCATTATTTACCTTTTTTGTCAAGTCTTTTGTTTGACAGAGCATGCCTAATGCAAATTATTCACTTTTTTTGCTTCAGATATTTTGTTTCATCGATTGCACTTTGGTAGCATAGTCAACTTTTTTACTTGCAGTCTTTTGTTCAGTCAAGTATGCTTTTACATAATTTACTTTTTTAGTTCAGTCTTTTGTTTGATTACAGACACTTGCATTATTTACCTTTTTTGTCAAGTCTTTTGTTTGACAGAGCATGCCTAATGCAAATTATTCACTTTTTTTGCTTCAGATATTTTGTTTCATCGATTGCACTTTGGTAGCATAGTCAACTTTTTTACTTGCAGTCTTTTGTTCAGTCAAGTATGCTTTTACATAATTTACTTTTTTAGTTCAGTCTTTTGTTTGATTACACATGATCCATGCAAAATCAAATATTTTATTGTGTAATGTTTTGTTCTATTGAACATTTTTTTCAACCAATCATTTGATCACCCTTTTTACTATAATATTTTGTTTGTTTCATGTACACAATCAACATTTTTAAAAATAGATATTTTCTTTGATCAAGCTTGGCATGCACAAACTTTGTCTAATCTTTTGTTCAACATGTATGCTTCACCTGAATGATTAACCTTTTTTCATATAATATTTTTGTAGATCAGTTGAGAGAATCTCATGTTATGAACTTTATTGGTTAATCACACACACACACACACACACACACACACACACACACACACACACACACACACACACACTTTGAGAGCATGAGTGGTGTAATGTTTTATTTGTGGCTTAGAAAAGATTACCTGGCATATTCTGACCCAATAGGTAAGAAGTATATTATTCTCTAAATCAAAATAAAAAAAAAAAAATTATATATATATATATATATATATATATATATATATATATATATATGAGCTAAAAGCCAGTCTAATAACATGCATAATAACCAGATGTTTGCATAGTAGCGATTAACAAACTAATCAGAATTGAAAAAATATTACTAAGGATACCTTCAACTAATTTTGGTAAGGACTAGGAAAACTATCCAACAAGGCAATGTTCATTTTAATTTAATGTCCAATTGTCATTTCTCAGTCAGAAGAATTGTTATTAAGGATACCATATAAGTGTTTTGACAAGGATCATAATGTCAGCCTGAAAAAGCAGTATCCTACAAAAAGAAAATTATTGCACAACACAGACATGTAGTTGTCACGGTTTTTGATGAACACTCAGACAGATCAGTAAGGTTAAAATGACTTTATTGAGTAAAGTGCATACAAGGAATCAGTCCGCAGGCCCACAATACGAAACAACAATATATAGTAGTCAATGAGGCAATGACTGTAATCACAATGACTGAGATGGGATGCAGGAAACAGGAGGTATCTAAGGCAGGCAACCCTCCTCCTGGAAAGATCAGACTACTGGACCCCGGACTGACAGCAGGACAGAGGATGACAGGAAGTCCTGGAGATGGTAATTGGCATGAGACCCAGATGCCTGGGTGGCACAGAACCCAAATAGGCCGCGAGGCAACACTGACCAAGGGACAGACTAGGACAACGGAGGAGACACAGCCATGCACGGATGGCAACGGGACAAAGGCTCAGCCAGGAGAGGTTTACAAACGAACGGAAGCACAGACTGGTCAGGAGCAATGGAATGGCTCAATAGCCAGACAGGCTAGCAACAGAGAGGGTTCTCAGCCAGATCAGTTCAGCAACGGAGCGGGTTCTCAGCCAGGTCAGTCGGTAATAGAACGGGTTCTCAGCCAGAGCAGACGGTAACGGAGCGGGTTCTCAGCCAGATCAGTTCAGCAATGGAGCGGGTTCTCAGCCAAAGCAGTTCAGCAACAGAGCTGGTTCTCAGCCAGATCAGTCGGTAACGGAGTGGGTTCTCAGCCAGAGAAGTCAGTAACGGAGCGGGTTCTCAGCCAGGTCAGTTTGTAACGGGGCGGGTTCTCAGCCAGATCAGTTGGTAACGGAGTGGGTTCTCAGCCAGAGCAGTTCAGCAACGGAGCGGGTTCTCAGCCAGATCAGTCGGTAACGGAGCAGTACACAGGAAACACAGGAACGTTGTCAGGCAGGCCTGGTCATACACGATAACAGCAACACAGTAACAAACGTCAGACTCAGATACATCACGAAAGGGCGCCTTGGAATAGACATGACAGGATATATAAAGGCAAGTCCTGGGTGGAGCAAGGATGTCAGGCCAATAAAAGGGCAGCATTGAAATTAGGGAAAGTAACAATGTCGCTGTTAGAGCAGGAACATGGGCACCATGATAGTAGTGTAAACCAATAATAGCATGTCAATGATCCCTATTACTAAACACAGTGAGCATCTGCAATTTATCTATAAGGTGATGATAGGCACTAAAATAATGACCTTAAAAATAAATTATAAATGTACACTTATAATTCTTCATTTAATCCATTCAATGAAGCATATTAAGGATAAAAATCCATTTAGTTTCACATTTTAAGAGGGTTAGATTCAAATTTTCCCTCTTATCCCTAATTTCCCAGTCTGTAAACCCCATGCTTTAAGGAGATTTGGCTTGGTTTGATGATGTTCTGAAAAATGTTTGAACCAAATGAAAACCTCAATATGTTTCAAAGAATGACCATAATAGAGATAATAGTGAATATTCTACCTCTGAACATCAACAATGTGATTCTGATATAAGTAAATCATACAGTGCAGTCTTTTTTTAGAACAGAGTGGCAGACACAACAGTTCAAACAGAAGTTCAAGATATCAAACAGGAGGGAACATAAAATAATTAAAGAAGTACAAAAATGGGGTTACAGACAGAGGGGTTGTCACAATGGAACAACATAAAAGAACCATTGATGATAGTTTACAAATTATAATTTATATACATGGTTTACTGCCACATTATGTACAGGTTTTGTAGAAAAGTTTTAATTTATCTCCAACAAATAAGCTTAACACATTTGATAAGCTTTCAGATGTATTATACTTTAATTGTAAATTCTTATTGCATAAATACTTCACCTTGAAAAATATCAATGAAGAAACAGAGTTGACAAATTAATTTGAGGATTCAGAGGATGCAGATTGTGTAGCCTTTAATGAGTTTCTAGAACTCTTCCAGAAGAATTAAACTGTCAGGTATGGATTCCCAACAATACCTACCTTTTATTGAATACCAGGACTGTAACATTCAAATACAGGATGATGTTTTAGTTAAAACATCTGATAATAATGTTTTGAGGCTTCTTGAGATGTATCTGACTGATGCAAACAGACAGTTAACTAATTAGGCCTGTTATAGGAAACTTTTTGGCAATTACACTGAGGATCATTTGGACATGATAATGTATTAATAGCACAGGGTCTTGAAGATAGGAGTATTTCACTATCTGAATTAAAATGTTTACAAATTTTCTCTCCTCGAAGCTCAATGTTATACTTGTTGCCTAAAATGCAGTAAAATAAGGATGTTCCACCTGTCAGGCTCATTATTTCTATCAGTGGTAACCTCGCAGAGAATGCCATAAAATTTACTGTTTATATTCTATTACCTCATATGGTGAGGAACATCAATGATACATGTGACATTTTGTCAAAATTTGATGCATTGTCATTTAGTTCAGATAACTTACTAGTCACATGTGATGTGAGGATACTTTAAACCTCCATTGATCATGGATACGCATTGAGTGCCATTACGTTCTTCTTGGATCAAGATATAAATATGCTTTTTTTGAATTTTCCATTCTGAGGAACAATGACTTTGTGTTCAAGGATAAATTCTATTTACAAGTATGGGGCATATACTATGGGGAGTTCCTGTGTCATATGCTTATCTCTATCTTGGGTGGTGGGAAAAACATTGTGCTAATAGTAGATATACTCAACATATTCTTATTTGGTTATGTTATATGATAACCTGTTAATTCTCTGGGAAAGTTCTACAGAATTGTTGAAGCAATATATTGCTATTCTGAACAATAATGATATGAATCTTTGGTTGACATGTGAAATGGATGTGCACAGTATTACTTTTTTGAACATCCATATTTATAGGGGTCTTAATGATATACTAAAATCAGATTCATATCTACTTATAACTGTCAATGGGGATGTCTTGTTAATATTCTTAATAAACATTGGCATCTTTTACAAAGACTTGTGTTTCAAATTGGATGATCATGTGTCAATATGCTATAAAAGAACTCCCAACAGCAAGCATAAATTGTTTCATAGTCATCTTACAGTTAAAGGGGATCTATCACCCCTATACAAGTTGCTCTTAAATGTTAGGTTATATAGCGATTATTTGGAGTACTTCATTAATTCCATTTTTTTGAAATGCTATTTGGCCAAAATTGAAGGAATACATTTTACCCGGACCCTACTTCCGGACAGACTGAGGTTACCTGCTCTGTACCGCAGTTTGTTACTCTGCCTCTGCTCCCCTCCCTCTATCCAGCCTCCACCGATGACAAAAGGCTTTCTGCCTGTAAGCTGGAGAGCTCTCATTGGCCAGAGATCGCTCCAGCTTACATGCAGAAAGCCTCCATCATCGGAGAAGGCTGGATAGAGGAAGGGGAGCAGAGGCAGAGTGACAGACTGCAGGTACAGAGCTGTACTCACAGTCTGTCTGGAAGTAGGGTCAGGGCAATACTGTGTATTAGTAGGCAAAACAGGAACAAACAAACTTATTTGGCAGCAGGACAGCTATATAATTCTCATGTCTCTGGGTTATGAGGCAAAGGATGAACATGATGGACTTGTGTCTTTTTCCACCTAACTTACCATGTTACTATGGAACATGCCAACAATATCAAAAATGCCTTTGAGTATATTAGATTTCAGATAGAATAAACATTTATCCTGTCTCCAAACATTTTGTAGATCATCAAAGCAAGCTAAATCTCCTTAAAGCATGGGTTTTGATGACTGTGAAATTGGGGATAAGAGGGGGAATTTGGATGTAGCCCTCTTGAGATATGAAAATAAATAAATTTTTCTCCTTAATGCACTTCTTCTTAATAGTTTAAATGGTGCACATTTTTTATTTATTTTTAAGGTCATCTTTTTATTTTATTCTATCATCACCTTTTACAGACCTAATAGTTACATTGCATATGCTCATTTTGAACTAGGGATCATCCACATTCTATTATTGGTTTAAACTACATCTGTGTTGCCCAATGTTTCTTTTAGGATACTGCTTTCCGGGCTGACTTCAGGATCCTTGTCAAAGCAATTCTCCTGACTGACACATGACTACGATAATTGGACATTAACATGAACATTGTCTTGATGGGCAGTTTTCAAATAATAGTCTTTGTCAAAATTAGTTGATGGTATCCTTAGTAAAAATGTTTTAATTGTGATAAGATAATGTTAATCACTACTGTGTAAACATCTGGTTATCATGCATGTTATTAGACTGACTTTTACATTATTGCATACAATCTCTGTGTAGGCATTGAAGATGACATGATTCATCAATCATTCATGATTCCTTATAACTGCATAGGATAATTACTTTAGTTTGCCCGTCCTATGGGCTGGGTTTCTGGTTTTAACATGACTGTACTGAATGATTTCTTATTTTGCCTTCTTGAAAAAGCCATGAACAAATTAGCATCAAGGCATAGGAGTCTTTCTTTGCTTCTCTTTATCATTAATGTCTTTTCATGTAAGCAAGGTCTTGTAATTGATGCTCTAAAGTCTTGTGCAGACTCTTTCTGTGGTTTGATGCCTATGCCAACATGTTGAATAATAGCTATTAATAGTATCTGTAATGGCTTTTTCCTTTTTCAGCGGATGGTATAGATCATTTTTTAATCATATTAGTATACTTAATGACAATTTTTTAGTTATTTCACAGTAACATAGTTGATGAGGCTGAAAAAAGACTTGTATTCAATTTCAATTCCTGTCATATAACCCCTGTTGATCCCAAGGAAGGTAGCAGAAAAAATCCCCATTGAAGCCAATTCCAATTAAAGCCCAAGTGGGTAAAACAAATCCTTCCTGACTCTAAATGACATTTGGATATTTCTCTGGATTGTATCTTATCTGCTTTGAAGCCCACTCTCAATTCTTAACATTGTTGTGTGCAGGTAAGATATTAATTACTTTTTTCAAGGCAGTTACAGTATCTTCAACAACAACATCCCAAGATAAATAATTCCATAACTTTAGCACCCTTACTGTAAAAAAACCCTGCCTTTGTTTTCGTCATAAGCGACTTTCCTCTAGTCTTAATATAATATATATATAAGCAAGCCCAGTCTGTCTTTAAAACTTAGATCCTCCAATCCCTTTAACAGTTTTGTTGCACTTTTTACAGTTCAATAATAAATTTTTAAGAACTGGTGCACAAAACTGTACTGCAAATGGACAAAGATTCATGCATCACCAGCATAAACACAAAGAACTCCAAATAAAAACATCAATCTTTATTTAAGTATTAAAATGTACCTGTATCTTCAGACCTTATACAGAGACAAGGAGAGACTCGAATGAGGTATGGCATACACAGCTAGATGTAAAGCAGCATGCTCAAACAGATCCACTAGTTTCACGTACAACACGCTTACTCATGATCGCTAAGCGAATTCAAGAGTAACTGCCCTACCTTTAAACATTGTTAAACCAATAAGAGATCTCCACATTGAGTGGACCTGATAGAAAACTATCACGTCTCTGTTTTTAACCAATCAGAAGGCTCTAGACGGAAAAAAACATAAAATATGTCTAAAGGTCAGAACCGTCCAGTGGGAAACCACAAGAGGCATGACGTGTGTAATGATGACTCATAGGACACTTCACGGTCTCCAGTCAAGATAAGGACTTCAAATATAAATGTTTAAGTATACACAATACATATAAACAGCAACTACTGAACCCAAAAACCTCTCCCCATAAAAAGAGTTGCTATCCACGGCAGCCCGAAGCCAACAATGCTACACAAGTATATTACTCGGCCGTCAAGGGACACTCCCTGATTGCACCCATCTAGCATTGAATTATTTCTTGCCTTAAAATATCAACTGGACTATCAATATATATGTCGTGGTAACATGTGTGCACTATGCTTGCTATAAAATTAAATGTTACACTACATTTTATGGCATAAAATTGTTTGAAAAAATACATCTGACTTATACTGGAGTCAGAGCCTTACCAAGGATTTATATTAGAATAATTATATTCCCATCCCATCTATCTATAACCCTTTTATATAGGATAGTACCCTATTTGCTCTTGCAGCAGATGAGTGACACTGCATACCGATATGAAGTCTGCCATCTATCAGTACTCCTAAATCTTTCTCTGATGATGATTCCCCAAGTAATTTCCCATTTAGTCTAAATGTAACATGTTTCTAAAGCCTAAATGCATAACCGTATGTTTATTTATATTAAACCTCATCTGACACTTTTCAGCCCATTCACTCAGTTTATCCAAATATTTCTGCAGAGAAAAAGTATCCTGAGCCATATGTATTTCCTTACACAACTTAATGTAATTTTTGTCTCAGACAGCATTGCATTTACCAATTTGGTGGAAAATTGCCAGTTTGGGTAAACAAGTTTTGTGGTTTTTCAGGTAAAACAGCAATGGCTTTGACTAAAATTCTGTCAATGTGACACCTTTCTATCTTTAATTGGTTGGCAATAGCTCCAGGAGCATTATTCCATTTGGCAACCTTTTGCACTGTTTCATCAGTTTTATTGTGTTGCCATTTCTATTCTACCCTATGACTGTTTTGAAAGCAGGCATATTTTTTTGCCCCGTCAGTACATCACACTGATTTTCATTAATGTTGCTATTGTTTTTTCATATTTTCATTTACTTTTATTTTGGTTTAATACAAGTTATGTGTTATCCTTTATACACCCTGATGGTATATCCATTTGCTAATTAAATTTCACAAGCATGTATTAGTTCTGCAGGGTTATCTTTTAATTTTCTTTGTTTGTTCTCTCATGATTATTTTTTTTTTCATTTTGTCTTTTTTATGCTTTGTATACATGATCAACTATTTTATCTAATGTTTTCTTTGATTGAAGGTGCTTGAAACTCAATCATTTTATCGTCTAATATTTTGTTTGAGTGCACTTTGTGTAGATGATATACTTTTTTTTATCTTTTTTTGAGGAGCATTTTGTTCAGTCAAGATTCTTACACACTGTAGACCTTTTTTTCTATGATGTTTTCATGGTTTCTAGTGCACTTTGCATACATGGTCAGTATGTCCATATTGATATTTTGTCCGATCACTCACCCAACTGACAAATACTTATTTCTCAATTTTTTTCTGAATTTTCTAAATCTATAAAAGCCACCTTTTAATCAGAAAAAAGCTGGAACAGAAAAATTAAAAGTTCCATACACATTTTTTTTTATTTGGCTGCAGCCATGACTATATTTTGGTAATGAATTAAAATGTGGGATTACACATTTTTTGGGCAGCACTGCAATTTTCCCCAGGGAATATTATTGACTCCTACAGTGACAAATGAACCCTTATGTGCTCTGTATTTCTCCCTTTAGCACTTTAGATTGTAAACTTTCGAGCAGTGACCCTGCTTCCAGTGTTTTACTTTGCAAAGCTCTGTCTAAACCCTTAAATTGTAAAGCTCTGTTTACACTTGTGGGGCTATATAAATAAATAAACATATTCAGTCATTCATATATACCTGTCAAACAGTTAATTCGGACTGTTAATTACAGCCCAGAGTGTCCTGATAAAGTGATAAGCTGATTAACTCTGTGCACTGCAAAGTTATATCATGGCAATCCATTAAATTACAATGTTAACTACACAGGATACACTGCCAGACTGACATCATTCTCACATGCATGTGAGCACTTTGCATTCTACTGAACAGTGCTTTATATACCTTTGGGAAGCCATACTCTGACTGAGACAGCCTGGTTATGTTCTTACTGCTTGGATCAGAGTCCAGTAGTAAGAAATGACCTTAGGTGAACCCACTGAGCAAATTAAAAACAGAGCTAGGCAAACTCTACACCTTGGAAACATAAAACTTAAAACGCAAAATATATACATATTGACTGTCCAGGTAAGACATGATGTATAATAAATAATATAATTATAAACAAAATATATCATATATCAGAAACTAAATAATATAAAACTGGAATGGCAGTACAACTACATATATAATAATACAAATATCATTATCAAAAACCCAGTAAGCCAATGGAGAAAGTGAAAGGGTGGCAATAAGATGTAGTACTGTGCAGTGATTTGAAGAAGTAGTAAAGAGAAAGTGGCTGAATCCCAGGCAAGAAAACTGGGTTTACTGTATGACTAGTGCTTGGATCAATTATCTTTACATGCTAGAAATGCCGTCACACAGGGATTTTCAGCTGGATGACTTTACAGTGTTGTGATATATGAATATCTACTGTTATTCTTGTTTTTTATCATCTGATGTCTGATGTATGATGATTTATTGAGTGTAAGATTATTTTATGTAGTTATTTTTTTGCTTTTGTTTGAGTTACGTGTTTAGACTGGCCAGCCACTATAGTATATACTTAGCAATTATTTTTTTGTGTATTTGTTTTACTTCTTGGAGGACTGTTCATATCTTGGGAGAAGGATTTAAGTGGAGGGCAAGTTCATTTCTCCTGCTCAAGCTCAGTGGTATTTTCTCATTGAAGATGCATTTGTATGAGGTTCTTAGGCAGGAGTGCAGGAATAGTTTGCAGATTAAATTACTAGTATTTGCTGTTTAATCTCATGTAGCTGGTTTAGCTTTTTTTTTATTAAGTTTGGACTAGGGTCCCTCTAGTTGGTGTATATAAATAATTTATAATGTTTTGCTCCTGGGGAGATTTGGTTTGTCTTTTTTTCCATTTGACTTCTTCTTGTCCTTTTTGGATATATCTGAGGGTGTCCTTTGGTTTTTTGAAACAATATAAAGTATAGAGATAAAAGTAACTGTTGGGAAGATGAAGGAATAGCAGAAGGCTCAGTCTGATGTCTTAAACTAAGGAAAACAAAATCTGTTGTGATAATATGGCAGAGGTGGTTCAATCAGAATGAATGGTCCACTGATTAACTCACCTTTACTTGATCAAGGAAATGCTTAAATCCTGACCTGCTGTTGGGGGCCCTTGAGGATCAAACCTGGACACCCATGATACAGACAAAGAAGAGTCTTTATAGTAGAGAATACAGAGTAAAAGGTAAACATTAGAATTTGTACTTGATAACAAAATAAAAATGTAAAAAAATGGCACAGTGAGAACGCAGAATATACTGTGAGACTCCATTTGAGAGTTTGATACTGTCTTATGTGTTTGCCTCCGGTTTAGTCTTCCTGTGGTATGAAAGCCCCCTTTGTGTACTGCTCTGGGCCTGTCCAAAAGAGTTTGTCTCTTTAGCTTTCCTTATTGTCCTGTGTATCTTGTTATCTAGTGTTTTGACACTTACAAGTCTGACTACATTGCCCTTGGCCTCAGTCTGTCTTACTACCCTATTTGCCTTCAGAGTTTGTTACCTCAAATAAGTATCTCATGTTCCGGGTTGCAGTCTCTGGAGCTGGATTCTTTTGTGGGTGCCTCTTAGGTAGCTTTCCCCTATCCATGCTTGGTAGTCTTCTTCCTCCTCTCCTTTTTTGTTTTTGGGATTATGTGCTCCACCCTTCTAGTTCTCTTTTCCTTGCCTCTGTTATCTCTTCCTCCTGTTTAGCTTGTGCCTTATTTATTCTTCCTTTTTTCTAGTTCTCTTTTTCAGCTTTGATCCTCTGTCCCTGTCATCTAGGTAATGTTCCTGTTTCTGCTCAGTGCTCCATCTTGTTGTTTCTTGCATTTTCTCCTTGTCAGTTTTTCATTTCTTCTCCTTGGGTTCCTATTGTGGTCATTTCTTGCATTTTCTCCACCTAGTTAGCATTTTTTCTTAGCCTTTGGCTCCCTCCCCTGGTTTATTTTTGTATTTCTTCACTTATTTTATTTCTTATAGGCCTCTTTTCCCCTGTATTCTCATCATTCTTGTGGTCTCCCTATTCAGGTTATTCTTAAATAGATTCACAACTTGAAAGTTAGACTCTTCTATACTGGGAACGGCTCAGCTGGGCTTCTGTAATTTTGCTTTGCCTCTGACACCTTTACCTCTGGCCCTAAGGGAACAGTTAAATCCTACTTAATGCTATTCACACTCTCCAATCTCTCTCTCTAGTTTCACTCCTTAGCATCATAGACCACTTGTTCTCCAGGTAACTTGCTTTCTTTTTTCTAATTTCCCTCCTCCTATACCTCCATTACATGTCCAAAGAAAAGAGCACAATAAGAAGACTCCTTCTGATGACGGAAGTACTTATGAAACACAAATAGATTTTCTTCTTTAAAAAAACAAAAAAAACCCCACACACCTTTATATTAAGGGGATTATGAGAAATGAAATGCATGGATGAGTGAAAATAGGGAAGAAAAGGATAGCTTTGGAAGAAAGAAGAGCGAGAAGGACGGAGAAGAGGGAATGTGAGGAAGGGGATTGGGAAGAAAATAAAAGTCTTTACCATCTAAAGGTGGATGAGGGTGGGTCGAACCCAGGAAGTAAGGAAGAGTGAAAAGAGAATAAAATGAACTAGTAAAAAAACATTGTTCTGTGTAAAAAGAAATCACTAATTAAGAACTTAGGAGCATAGGGCTTTTTAACAAATAATGGTTTTGAAAGAAGGTTGCCCAGGTTGGAAACATTTTTTTCCAAAAAGTATCAATAAAAAGAATAAAGAAGGAAATTTAAATAGAAAAGATGAGTTTGAAAGTGGAAACTTGAGTTGATTATGAGAAAAGGGGGAGTAATATTGATAAGCAGGTGAGGATTGAGATGAAAGATTTGCTTAAACAAAGTTGAGAGGAGCAATAACATTAACATGCATTGTCCTGGGGAAAATCCACATTTAACCTATGAGTATAACAGAGGCATTTGAAAGTTAGTGGAAAGAAACTTAAGGAATTAAAAAAACAGGGTAAATAAATTTAATGATAACCTTGATACAAAAGAAAGCGTGCTCTAGCTGAGTTGTAATCCAGGATATGTGTGATTACATTACTGGATTCAATATATTGTTGGTATGGTAAGAGTCATGTTCTTCTTTACCCCCAGATCTGACAGTCATCTATTTTTGTAAGCTGAGGAATGTTAAGCCAAGCTAACCTGCATTTTTTAAACTGAAAGCTGTAACCCAGTGTAAATATGATGTGTCTATGCAATGTATCTGTTGCATTGTCCCAATTACACATGCATTGTCTATCTGTCTATCTATCTATCTGTCAATCTATCTCTCATCCATCTATCTATCTATCTATCCACCTACGAGCCCACACATGCACAGCTATGGCATCCTCCAATACCTTCTTCTCTATATTGATTTTCTTGTTATAGCTGCATCAACATGTCCTGTTAAGTATAGTTCTACTCAGTATTGTAGGATGCAGACATTTTTCTGGGGGCCAAAGTCATAATATACCCCCAGGCCAGCCTTCCCAGCCCCTATGTTTATCCGGGGGGGGGGTAGAGTGCCCCCTCTTGATGCTCCCTGCTGATGCCCATGACTGTGTACTTTTTACTAGCCCTTTTGTTCCCACATATTTACAGAGTATTTATTAATATCTTTACTGATTTTTTAAATTTCACATTATATTTTATATTACAAGAATCTTCTCTATGCCTTATCTATCTTGATCTCCACCCCCAGAGCCTCAGTGGAGGGGGATCAGAGGTACAATGGGCCAGGAGAGATCCTTCTAATACATATTGTTATTATTTTGATTTTTAATTTATAACTTATGTTAGTGTCCCTTTAAGATGTAAAATAGGCAGTGTTGGTTTAACATTACAATCATTTTCAGGGTATAACTACAGCTACCCAAATATATGGTACAATAATATATTCGTTGTATGCAGTGTTTGTTTGCTTAAGAAGTGAAGTGAAACATTTTTAAAATGAATGATCTGTTTTGATTGCAGAACTGGGCATAAATTTTGATCACATTTGGCAAAAGACGTTAACTGTTCTGAACCCATGGAAACCAGCAGATGGCACCATAATGAATGAAACTGACCTGACAGGACCAATGTTTTTTTGTTTTGCACTTGGATCTACTCTTTTACTGGTATTTGCACGTTATAAAAGACAAAATTATTTAGTTATGGAAGAAAAGCATACAAGTTATATCTGGTGATACCTATTAGTGAATAATTTCACTAGTACTATCTAATGTATAGAGCTTCTGAAACCCCATTGGTTCTGGAAGATGTGCACTTGGTGAACAGAGCTTTTTTAAGTCACTGCTGGGTCCTGGACAAAGTAGCACCCCCTGTTAAAGGAGAGCTAACATCTCTTAATAATAAACCCTTCTTTCCTTTCTATGGCCAGATATCATTTTAGCTGTTATGATTTTTTTTTTCTTGCTCCTTGTCTCATATTGAATCAGTCTATGATGTAATGTCCATTGAGGTGGACACACCAGTTGCTAGCAACACCACATTCTCTGCTCACTGTATATGTAATTTTATCCCTTCAAGGACCAGAAGAGTGTGTATTGCATTGCAAAGCAATGTGTTGCACACTTAACAAGACCCTACAAAGTTAAGTAGGCTCATGTACTCTGCTTACATCAGCTTGTAAAAACTGCCAGCAGCTGTCATGTCTGCCTCCATGGACTAAACCTTTTATCTCTTCAAAAAATGCAAGACTGCAGGACCTTTCTACTCAAAATATTAAGGTTACATGATGCAATAAGTACATTTTCCCTGCTGCTAAAAGTGAATGTTTAAACTAGTATCTTCACACAATCTTTTTTCACACAATCTTAAACTTCCATTAAATTCACTATATAGAATGTTATTTGCTGAGACCATGTATGGTTTACCATTCATGACACCTCCACCTAAATTGTTCCTAAGGGGCTGGTAGAATACTTGCCCGTTGCATACCCCACTGGCACTCAAAGGGTTAAGAGGCAGCTACCTCTTCCTCCACGCAATGCAGTCTTGCGTCCCCTTACTCACACGATGCAATCATGCACAGTAGAGACTGCCCAAACACGGGCAGTCTCTACTGTACATGACTGCATCGTGACAAACATCCTAGCAAATTATTATATAGGATTATGTATGTGACCAATCCCCATCCGTATTGTCTTCACGTCTCTTAAGTGGAGCTAGCCTCACACCTCCCTCCAACCTGGCTGTACCAGCAAGGGTCGTGTCCAGGGTACAGCACCATACATGGCTCAATGTCATCTAACTGAGACTTGGGAGCACAACCCAGAAGAATTGTCAGAGAACAAAGGACTTAGGTGCTGGCCAGACTGCACATACTCAAAGAAAATCTTTTCTCTTGGCCTGTGAAGAGGACCTTTGAAGCACATTGAGGCTTCATGGGGATTACATCCAAACTGGTTAATAGAAAGGATAGTCATTTAGGCAAGTATGAACCAGCCATCACCCAGTAGGTAAACTGTCAGCAGTAATTAAATTGGCTATCTAAAACTGCCAGAAAATAGAGTTGGCTGGTTCATACCTCCCGGGGAGGTTTGTTGGCTCCATGTTTGTCTCTTGAACCTCCAGGGCCCAATATAGGGAACTGTAGGTCTGTGGCCAGTTTTGGACCCCAGGGGAATCTGCGTATGTGCCATAGTCCATGTGTATCTAGGGAATGTTGTTAAAAGGATGTGCATAGACTCTAGTTGTGCTCTTTCCCCACTATTCCTGTTTCAATGAATAAAAAGGTATAATTACAGTTAATCAGCCTGACTCCCCCCCCCCCCTTTCATAAGAAATTATGACTGAGTGCCTCAGTCAATCGACAATTAGGTTCATATAATTCTATAAGCTCACACCCATCTTCATACAATGCTGAGTTTTCACACCCATGTTTACATATGAGTCAGACTGTTTGTGTGCCAGAAATAAAGAGATCCAGAGGGGTCCAAACTGTGTTGCATGACTATTAGAGTTTCTCCTTGACAGTGTTGGACCGCTTCCACCAAAAGGCTCTTGGCATCTGCTCACTTTGGCATTTTGTTAAAATGCCCCTGTTTGCAAGGTACATAAAAATGAGTCCTCTATAAAAGGAGTTGTCAATGTCCAACCCTTCAACTGTGGTTGGGCTTCACCCACCATCCTTAGCTCTCTGTTGCCATGCTGAGCATATTGGGACCTTTAGCCCAACAAAATCAGGAAGACTGTAACATAGTGTAACTGATTTAAATTAGGATTGTAACCCCCTAAAATGTTAGAGAGGTATATGCAATGCTTTGAAGACCACTCTAGCATTCAAGGGGTAAAAAGACACATTTAGATCAATGTGAGTTTTGGAGATATTGATTTTTCCCCTATGGTGCAGTTGATTTTCTCTAGAATGTTTCCTGTGTGTATGCACACACACCCACACATGCATTCCATTCTTGTTCTCCTTGTTTAATGTTATGTATTAAACAAGACTCAGAGGAAATTCAGTAATTTTACTCCATTTCCCAGTGTATGCTATTGGGTAGGTGCTCTGGGCTCGCTGGCCAAAACGTAACAACAACGATGATACACTCTAGAACATACCCTGAAGTGCAGCCACAGGAATGAGAGGCCAAACTGTTGGTTAATTAACTTACTGAAGGCCAGACATTGGCTATGAATCTCTGAAACCCAGTGCCTGCTCTTTGTACCCTTAGATAAGTCACCTTATCTCCCAGTTCCTCGGGTACTGATAAATTAGTTTGTAAGCTTTAAAGAAATTGGTAGTGCCTATATAAAGATATTAATATAAGTAATATAAATAGTGTACTATAATAGGTTAGCTTTCATATTAGGACTGTCTTATAATAAGGTTTCCTTATATCCTGAAATAAGTACTCACATATTATATACACACAGCATGAGAACCACAAATTTCCTTATATTCAAAAGAAAACTGAAGTGATAATGCGGCAAGTCAACTTCCCCATAGGGGTTAATAAAAATTCCCAAATTTCACATTGATTCAGTTAGGGCTTTTAACGCGTTAAATGCTAAAGTGGTCTCCAATACATTCAAGGGACTAAAAGTCCCATTTAAATCAGTGGGATTTTTTGTCCCATATGGTGCAGTTGGTTTGCCCAATAATTACTTCACTTTTCATTTGAGCATAGGGCCCAAACCAACAAGAAACTTTAACTTTGCTCATGCACTGAAAATGTTGGTTTACAACATAACTTAAAAACAATGGTGATGGAGAAGGGTTAACTTCTACAGTGAGATCACTTCTCCACTACCTATGTTATTATATGGAGCCAATGCATTAAGAGAGTAATCTTAGTGTATGGACTCCATATAATAACATATGAACTGGAGAAGTGATCTTCACCTCTTTATCACACATTAGTGCATCTCCCCCACTGTCGGAATTTACTGCCATTCACAGTTCCCTCACAAACATGATTCATGAGCTCCCCAGCTGTGCACAATTAGATATATTACAAGTGTCTCAAAATACTGTGGTCTTATAAAGCCAGCAGGTTTGTGACCTCAGGTTTATATATGGTCACAGAACTCCCTATATGCAATTTGGCTACATTATTCTGCTAAGAACTGTTGAATTGTTTAAAGATATTTATTATACAAATATTGTTTGGATCCTCAAATGGAAGATCTAATTTTATTTCTGTATTTGTTTGCAGGCAGGAAAGATTCATTTTGGCTATGTATATACAATGAGTATCCTTGGCTGCTTGGGAATCCATGCTTTATTAAACCTGATGAGCATCACTGGAGTCTCATATGGGTGTGTTGCTAGTGTCTTGGGCTACTGTCTTCTGCCCATGGTTATACTTTCTTCCTTTGCCATCTTGTTTTCATTACAGTAAGTGTTGATATATTTACTTTTTGGTGTGTAATCAATATGCAGTAATGAAATCGTGGATAATAGACAGATTTCCAAATGCATTGCAAAACAATCAGTTGTAGACCTCTGGCATCCAATGGATCTTTTATTTTCTTTTTGTTTATTGTTTTCACTTTTTTACAGAAGTGTACTTTATACCAATATAGACAAGAACACAAAATAGATTGGCGAGACTTATAGTGTAGTATATTCAGATGATTTAGAGAGAATGTACTCACATTTTATATATGTCATTAGGGGATAGCCAAATGACACATAAAGACTGTGGAGGATAGGAACTCTGCCTCCACACAGTACTTCTGTTTGTTTTATACCAATGTGTTTTTATTGACTTTCACTACTCCAGTGCTGTTTTTCTTCTTTTCATCGGGGTAGATGGAATATTATTCTCCTTTAGCAGGGAAGAACTCGGTGTTCTTCATTAAGGATCAGATTCTCAGAACCAGGCTTCAGTTACAGAGTGATTTAAGCATCAGGAGAAGACACATATATTTTTTAGCAGTGCCCAGAGCTAAGGGGCTAACTGCATGGCTCATGCTCATAGCTGAGGGGTGACCTGCAGAGCTAATATTTAGAGTATAATCTGCAGACTTAGACTACTGACTTAACATGTCTGAGTAGGACTCTGGCAACTTTCCCTCTGGCAGGCTGCCTCCTCATTTATCTATGTTGGCCTTGGCTCTGGAGCTCTAGAGGGTGGTGGGAGGTGAGTTCTAAGATGGGTAGATGTATTTTGTTTATGGAGCATTTCAGTTCAATTTGTATTGTCCCTCTTTACTGGGGATTTGGGAATCTGTTTCTCCATTTGCTTCCCCTCAGTGTCAGGTGTGTTATAATTGCCCAGATTGCTCTCCCATACCCCATATGGCTTCTTCTGCCAGGCAGAAAGTATATCCTGACTAATGCCATGATCCCTAGTTAACAGCATACTACTTCTGGTATAGACCATGTCTTTGTCAATTGTTTTCCCTCAGAGTAACAGTAACAGTTTTATCTCTGCACAATAAGCTTCAACACTTTATTTCCCAAAGCAGAGGCTTGAATTCCTAACATATCCCAGATTCATTCCTGCTGTCAGTCCACCTCTGTCATTAGATTACTTTCGTGCAGGGTGCAGACCGAAAAGGCAGAGGTAGGAATATTTGCACACCCACTTGATCTTCATCCTGAATGGTTTTACATGGTCAACAGGAAACTTAGGGAGGTACTGGGTGCCGCATATTATAACTACATAGCTTACTTGAAGGACTGAAATGCACTGCAAATTACTAGAACAGTGAACACAGAGGTTAGATGCGGAGGCAGGATTAGGAAACAAAGGATAAATGTTGCAGCATATTGAGGTAAAAGAAATGGTAGCAAACAAGTGTGAAGGAAGATGAACTGCAGGATCCTGGAAAGGGTATGCTACTTTCAAGATACAAAGTCAGATTGGGAACTGTCAAAACAAAGACAGATGTCAGAGAACAGGATTCCAAACAGAATAGGACATATTTTTTTGGGGGGTTGTCGTCTTGGATTGGAGGGGACAGTTAATAAAAAAATGAATTAAATTAAAAAAATCATAAGACATGGTATAAAAGGGGTCTGAGGAGGGTGTCTGTGATGGTGGGTGGAGTCTGGGGAAAGAATCTGTTGAACAGGGAATTATTTTGTGGGGGGTTGTTGACTGGTATTTGGGGGACAGTTAATAAAAAAAATTACTAATGAAATCAAATAAGAAATTGGTACATAACGTGACAGGGACCCCCTATCATAACCTATGACTGGGACATACTGATACCTGATGGGATAGAGTATTTTGTAACAGTATGATTTGTAGGACTGTTTTTAGAGGCCTAAGTCCCCAAGAAACATTGATTTGTAGAACTTAGACTTATTAGAGGCACAAGTCCAGAGGAAACATTGATTTGCTGTATCGCTTAGACTTGTGTTAGGCCCAAGCCCTGAGGAAACATTGATTTGTAGGACTTAGACTTGTTTGATATAAGCCCTAAAGATTCAGTGATTTGTAGGACTTAGGTTTGTTAGAAACAAGCCCACAAAAATGGTTTCGTTTTTTTGTAGGCCTCTGGTTTAATTTTTTTAAAGAACTGAGAAAAAAGGAAATGCCCTACTGGCCTAGTGCCAGTAGGTCATGTTTTGGTGGCTATTGGCCATTCTCAAATGCCCCTGTGTCATTGTGGAATTTGTGACCTGTTCTTACAGCTGCTGCTGAGTTGTTTAAGCAACAGGATGATTAGGCAGCTCAATGGGAATGGGATCAACAACAGCAGTATCATGGGTGATGTATGATCATGATTTCACTTGCCACTACTAGCTCTAGTGATGCGTCTGAGGCAGTAGCAGCACCACAACTATCCCCACCACTTCAGGTGTGTGTGGAGAAAAGAATATGTTGGCCAATAATGCTTCTCCACCTTCCCCTCCTCCAAAATCATCAGGTTGTTGTTACTAGAATATAAATGTTTCCCTTGAGAGCAGGAACTGTGCCTCTCATCAGCAACTGCAATGTACATAATGTGTGTGTGGTAAATAAGGGAAGCGCTGGGAACAATGGGCACATCTGCACTCACATCAACCATCTAGCACAACTCTATCCAAACACCATGGCACTTAGGGTCCCCAATATAAAATGTACTTTGAAAAATGGCCTGAATGAGGGGTCCCTACTGACTGCAGGCGTGAGTCAGTTCGCTCCCTACTGGCTGCAGGTGAGAGTCAGTTCGCTCCTTACGTCGGATCAAGATCCTAAGTTCCTGCTTCTGGTTCCTGTTGAGACTACCTGCGGATCAAGATCCTGAATTCCGGTTCCTGCTACTGCTCCTGCTCCTGGTTCCTGTTGAGACTACCAGTGGCTAAGGCCTAGTCTCCAGCAGTGTGGTCTAGCGTTGCAGCCTTCTATTCCTGATAATAGTGCTTTCTGGCTAGTAACCCTCTGCTTGTTCCTGTAGATGTCTTGTTCTTTCTATCTAATTATTAATAAGTTGCATTTACTATACCGTACTGACTTCTGAACTTTTCTGGGTAACCGTGACAGAGGGATCAACTTAACACTGTGTTTTTGTTTAATCCAAGTCAATTTACACTGTTCACTTACATGTGTATTAAATCATCCAACTTTCTCATTACCATGGTTGGACAGAACTTGAGACCATATGGGAGTTTTGGGTACCATAATATCTATTCTAGAAGCAGTGCTTTTTGTCCAAATTCTGAGACCTCTAAAGCTGAGGTAGAACTAAGACATTCTGGAAGATCTAGGATCCTTAGGAATCCCTAGGGATGATCAGCAGTGGACCTGATGGTGTCCAGGTTCAAAATCCAAATTTCATTGTTCTGCTAGAATACACAAACTTGGCAGACTGTAGTGGTGGATGACATGATAATCCTTTGCATCAACACTTTAACATTACCACCATCACAGGAATTTTTGCTAGGATGGAATTAGTAATTATCCACCTCATTGTTATAATACCTGCATGTCTGATAATGGACTGGTGGCATTCACTAGTGGAGCTGTTCATAGCTGGACCTATACAGTCATCCAAACCTGTCTAATTTGTGTGAAAACTGATCCTTCAACTTTGAAAAGGAAATCATTTTCAGCACTGGTTAGCCATTCCATTCTAAAAGCCAGGAAACCTGTTTTCAGAAGAAATGTAAAAGAGAATCTGGAAACTTTATTCTACTTTTTGTGCTCTACATAGATGTGTCTTTCAAAACATTACATTGTTACACCTATTCTCTAACTGATGGGCTTGAAAAAAACGACAGCACTCCTCACTCAAAGTAAAAATTTCTGCTATTTCAATTCTTGGTCAAATTCAGCTGGCAGCTGTCTGGAATATTCAGACTTTCCTTCAAGGATCAGTACCTGTAATGCTTCTTTACAAGACTCAAATTCCACCATGAGCCTTGGGCTTATTACTAACAGTATTACAGTTTGAACCGTTTGAAATGATCTCTTCAGCATTTCTCTGGCATCTAACTTGCAAGCAGTCTTTAGGATAAATATTTCCACGCAAGAAGAAGCTCAGTGCACTTTATTGTCATTCATATTACTTAATACTCCATTGGGATAATACAGCGTTAGGAATTGGCTTCAATTTTTCAAAGCAAATGTTTGTATTCATTCTAGAAACACAGAAACATAGACTTTGATGGCAGCTAAGAGCCATTTGGCCCATCTAGTCTGCCAATTTTCCTACCTTTAAAACCTCAGACATTATTTGGTCCTTGGTCTTTTTCTGTGTTCAGGGCAGCCTTATGCCTATCCCATGCATGTTTAAATTCAGTCACTGTATTCACTTCTACCACTTCTGTTGATAGGCTATTCTACTTATCTACTACCCTCTCAGTGAAGTAACACTATTTGAGCACTAATCTAAAACTCTGTCCCTCTAGTCTTAGATTATGGCCTCTTGCCCTAACATTTTTACTTCTTTGAAATGTACTTCCCTCCTGCACTTTTTTGAATGCCTTCATGTATTTGAATGTTTCTATCATATCCCCCTCTCTCTCTCTCTTCTCTCCTCCAAGCTATACATGTTCAGATCCTTTAGTCATTCCTGATATTTCTTTTTCTGGAAACCATTCACTATTTTAGTAGCCTACTCTGAATTCTCTTGAGAGTATCTATATCTTTATAGAGATGGGATCTCCAGTACTGTACACAATACTCTAGGTAAGGTCTAACCATAGATCTGACCACTTCCCCTTTTGCTACTAATGCCCCTATTTGTACAACCCAGCACCCGGCTTGCATTCCCCACCACTTTGTTACATTGCCTGCCTACCTTTAAATCACTGTACCTTGATATAGAACTGATGTTGTCTTCATTATGTCTGACTCTGAATCCACAACATGGTTAAGGCAGTTGATTGCCTGAGTAAAATGTATGAGATGATTTGAATATTACTTCCAGGCAGCTGCTTGTTTCCAGCCATCTGTTTTACTGTTTCCATTCTGGTAGGTTCTATGAAGGGAAAAATTATTATTAAGACTTTCTTTTTTCCTTTGTGGTTTACATGGACTGGTGAACAACTATAAATAATGCATATTAAATCTATTATTTTTGGACTTACAGCCCATTCTATAAGGTCTTTCTTTCATGTTCTTAGCCATCAGAAGGCAAGCACTGATGGAACAACTCTACAAAGAAATTACTTTTGGTTGCAAAGTATTGTACACAACTGTTGATTTATTCAGTTTAGTCATTTTTTCTGTCCTATCCTTTATTTTTGGGAGTACTTTGGAGAATGCCACAATCCCTGTGCCCCCAATGGACACAAAAGAAAGAGGGATTATTGTACCTTTTGATAAATACTGCTCTCTTAGTCCACTGGGGAACACAGAGTATCCTGCCCTGAGAAAACTCAAAGTCTGTGTGGATTGTGGTGACCCTTTTTTTCAGTGCCTTTACTTGCCTATGTTTTGCCAGAAAAAATGGCTAGTATATAGTACCTAGAGGGGTATACTAGCGCTAGAGTGTCGGAGGAGTAAAATTTTTGTTTTCATGAAATCTTTAAGTGACTACTTCCTGGTGGAGGGAAATTTACTCAGTTCCTTTATTCATAATTAGAGGGATTTATCAGTGAGTATAAAAATATCTTTTAGTTGGTCCCCAGTGGAGCATTTGGTTTGCTCCAGAATTGTTCTTTAGTTATCTGTGTATGGCCATGGATTTTTGAATTGTAGTTTATTGTACACATCTATCAATATTGATAGTGTTGAAGAGCTAACAGTCTGCATCAATATTTGCATTCATTCTTAACCCCTTAAGGACCAGCCGATCTCACACTCGGCCGGCACTTAAGGACCACGGGCCATTTTTTTTATTCAGGGCTCCCCAAATGACGTGCAGCCGCGTGTGCAGCCCTGAATTCCATGACGGGTCCTTATGGCTCCCCAACCCATGATGTGCCACGACTGTCAAGGGTCCTTAAGGGGTTAAAGAAAGACTCCATTAATCCTCGTATTCTGTGTTGTAGTTCTTCCAGTTCCACATGCTTGTGTGACTGTCACAGTAGCCAGGTGTAAAGTTTTCATAATGAGGTTAGAATACATCTTTTATTTATTCCTAATGTATTCATTCAGGGTCATTAATATGAACTATTAGGGCTGTGTGGAAAAAACATTATTGATCTGTTAAAAAGACTAACAGCTGAATATGAGCAGCATGTAAATGTATCTATTTATTCTCCCTATTGATAGGACGTATTATAGTGTTGAATGTTGCACAATTATCCCACTGAAAGAATATTATAGAACTCTTGACTAACTTTAAAGTTTTCTTTATTTTACTTGTATGTTACATTAAGAATATAATGGTAGGGCATCTATATTTGGGTGAATTCTAGGGACATGCAATACAAAGTTGATGTAAATGTCAAAATAACACAAAGAGCGAGATGTTCAAAAAGTCGTCATAATGAAAAACTTGTCGGATCATGAGTTGGTGGTAAAAGAAGGACCATATTTTCAGAAGTAAATCCGTCATGTTTGAAAATTCATCTAAAGAATGAAAAATGACGGTAAGAAGATCTCATTAAACATTGCCGTTAAAAATTCTGATCTTAAAAATTGTCTTTCATTTTTTCTTTGAAACGAAAATTTTCAAAGAAACAAAGACTTTTTTGTCTTCTCCAAGTTTAGTCCATTTTTATTATGTCAGAAAAAATTACGTTAATCAGACAAAAAAATGAATATTTTTTTCTGAAAATACCTTACATTATGACGGAAGATTAAACCATGCCCATTTTTAAGACGGCTTTTTCCCTTTGACGGAGATGGCAGAATTGGATGCAAAAAATGACGGAAACATGTCTGAGAATTGATGGATTATGGTGTAAGGACTTTTTTATTCTGCTTACAGACAATTTCAGTTACCACCACTTTCTGGACATCTTGCCCAAAGAGACTGATATACTAAGAAGAAAGGGGTTATTCTGGAGCAAACCAAATTCATATAGTGGATAACTAAAAATCCCCACCACCCCCATTGGTTTAAGTGCATTGAATGTGAAGGAGACCTCCATGCATTGTTTTACAATGTGTTTGAGACCTCTTTATAATTCATGGGGTTAAATCCCCATTTAAATCAGTTGAAAGTTTAATTTTTCTCCCAGGGTGCATTTGGTAATTACCACAATTGCTTAATTTCTCCTTACTACATCAGCCTCAAAATACTTTATAGCTATCATTTGGAAGGTTATTTATATTTAATACTGACATTCTTACCAGTAGTATGGATGGGCAAATCTGTTTGTCATGGTAATAAATCAGCAGAGCATAGGTCTACTTTCTACCACCGAGATGTCATTATGTGAGAAAGAGGGAGTGGTGGACCATGTTGTGGGAACATCAGTAATACAGAGAAGAAAACTATCAGCATTAAAATCTAAGGGCCATAGCCTTCTCCAGTTAATTTTTGATTGAGTTTACCTCCTATGTTAGTTTTCATATAAAATGTAGATTTACTTCCATGAAGGAAAATTTGCCCATCTACAGTCAACAATTTACTAGTGTTAAGTCTTTACAATGCTAATGAAAATATATAGTTTCAGCTCAGCAACTTATTCTGAAGTGAAACCTGAGGGGAGGGGAAAAGTCATAGGAAAAATATAATTTAAATCTTGCATTATTATAAAATTATTTGTAATGAGGGTATATGGCAAAATATACATTATACAAATCTACATTTTAAAACTGGGAGATTATGTTCAAACTTGAATAACTTAAACCAATATAATAATAGACTGATGTTTTCTTACAAGAATAAGTTACAATGCTAATAGGTCAGTGAAAGAGGTGATCATTTACTCTGCCCCCAAATTTGAGGGGTGATCATTTACTCTGCCCCCTTCAAGGTGCCTGGAATCTTCTGCGTGCAGACTTCTCGTCACATTTCCCAGGACATTTTTCTACCACACAGCACAGCAGTTCAAATCAGGATAGCAAGCCAAGTACTTGGGGAAACTTTGCTCATGAAAGACACAAAAGCTAGAATCTAATCAGAAAGCTTCCAGTTTAATAAGCACAAAGGCAGATATTTTATAGACAGACAGACAAGGGCAGGATTAACCCTTTGAGTGCCAGAGGGGTATGCAACGCATTGCAAAGAGGGTTAACAGAAAAGAACAAGTTAATTGGCTGAAGGGGAGTGCATGCGCATTACACATTAACCATCTGAAAAACAACTAGTATCCACCTTATAAGAGAATAAGGCTTCTTAC
The DNA here is from genome assembly GCA_037306005.1 of Rhinophrynus dorsalis. NCBI lineage: Eukaryota > Metazoa > Chordata > Amphibia > Anura > Rhinophrynidae > Rhinophrynus > Rhinophrynus dorsalis. The sequence goes on along the minus strand of CM074718.1, from coordinate 92,523,437 downwards.
CATATCTCTAATATCTAAACTATTCTGCTAGCAGCAAGTTTCTGTACTCCCTTGATAAGACCTTGAAATGTTTCCTTAGAAACAAGGGGGCTGTGTTTCTTTGCAAAGCAGTTTTCTCTAGCAGTAAAAACCAGCTTGAAAAGCAGTTCAGATATTAGTGGCAGATCAAATGTTAACCTTTACAGTCAGTAATTCCTAAGGACTGGCACATTATTAAGTAAACAAAACAGTTACCATACCAAAAAGCCTGTATGATCCACCTTGTATTGCCTTTTTATGCTTTTTTTTAGTTCCTGAAGCACTATTGTACTTTTTATCCTATGTTCTGTGTTTATTTAAACTCATTTAAAATTCCCTTCCTGTATTACCTTTGTACGGAGGATATTCTGTGAATCCAACAACCTTCAGTTAATCATGTTTCTGCCTTTCTAGGTCAGTAGAAAAAAAGTCAATATTTAAATAAAAAGTCTACACTTAGTTAACAAATTAAAATTTATATTTTCTTCAGTCTTTGAAAAAATCCTGCAAGTTTTGCTATTGCAAAATAGGTTATTTTTTGTGATTCTGGATATTAGCACTTTTTCATGATAGTCTTAAGTTAATATTTCCCTTATGTCCATTTGAAACGGGGGTACCATGGGGTTGAGTCCCTGCCCATGGAGGTCAGGGCACATCTCAAAAGGTGGAGGTGGCTACTCCTCCTCTTCCTCCAGCTCAGCTATCCACCTTCCCAGAATTCATATGTCCTGCAACGCAGTTGGAGGTGCAATGACCATCCTGTTAGTTTTTTGTTATTATTTTTTCTTTACATTTAGGGCTGTATAGTGCCCTATTAGGGAGGCTCACATCACTGGCCAGTTCATAGGTGCTTTGTGGACCTTTCTTGCCCTTTGGAGGTTGACTTTATGACAAGTTTGCTTCTCATGGCTTAGTTTCTCTGAGATTCTGTTCTGACCTTATGATGGTAGCCTGAAGACAGAAGATTGGTGAGTAACCCTTTGAGTGCTTTGGCCCACTATATGTCCCATACTGATCTATCTTACATACTTACATGTCTCTCTCTCTCTCTCTCTCTCTCTATATATATATATATATATATATATATATATATATGTACGATAGGGTGGTACTTGGTGGATGCACTACATAGGTCACACTAATGAGTGAGTGACAAGCGGTGCAAAAAAAAATCGGGGCTGCATGGTGAGTTATTGAACCGTATTGATTTAATCAAGTATCTTAGGTTAAAATCACAAGTATTAAAGTGAAGACACTGTATGTGAAGTATAATAGAACCTAAGGGAACAACATGACAGAGCCCTCAAGTGTGTTGCGATGCCTCCAATGGCCAATGATCCGACAAGCATGTTCATCTAAACTAGGCTATGTCTCCGTTAATCTGAGCCTTCCCCATTGTGAACCTGCCAGCAGATCCATGGCACACAAGCATAATGTGCAGCTCTTCCTGGGTCTTAGCTATTATTAAAAATATATACTAAGTTCTGTATTAACAGTCCACACCCTGCTAAAGACACGTGAAAACTTGCTGACAATTTAATAGTAATGATGAACCCTCCCTTCCACCAGCTTAGCATATTCTGTGGGATGGAATCTCCTCAGATGCCGCTTGATGCCCTGCTTGCGATTCTCCTCCACCACACTGCCAAATCCTAACATCAACAGAGTGGCTATCATTTGGTGGAGGAGGTAACGATGAATGAGGGGGATTGGCAGAAGATGTAGTTACCCTAGAGCAAGAAGGTGATGGTGATGGTGAACTAGTTGTTTCACTTGTCATGGAATTTCCAGTCTCTGTCTGGGTTTCTCTAATCTTCCTCCTCTTTGATCTCCTCCTTGCCTCTTGTTGTCTATGGGTAGACTCAGGGTTACAGCAACACTGGTACTTAATTTCTGTGGTGGGTGTTTGTCTTCAACATGATTGACATAAATGTCATGGTGTCTGTTTTTCATGTGTGATATCAGGGAGGGTGTGCCAAGGCGCGTTCCCTCCTTTCCCCTTCTCTTTGACTTGTCACAAATTGTGCACAGTGCCATTGGTTATGACTGCACTGTGCCTGCCCTAAGAAAAAATAATCCCACGCCCATGACTTCAGGGGATAGGGAACGTATGGAGAAGGATGGCCTACTTCTTGTCCTCCACATTCCCCTTCACTGTTTGTGCTGGCAGAGGATGATATTGCTGCTGTTGCTACTACTGCCTCAGATTCAGCACTGCAACTAAGACCAGGAGTATTGCTACTGCTGGCAAGTGGAACTTGTCCTAGTCCCACATCACTTGTTGACCCCATTCCCACTGTGTCTATGGTGGTCTGTGATACACTAGCTTGCTCCACAGCATCCTGCTGCCCTTGCAACTCAGCAGCAGAAGGAATCAGAGCAGTTGCAAATTCCTCAAATTCCAAAATGTCACTGCTAGTGGTTGTGGTGAAGCCCATCGTCATCCTTTCTCCCATTCCTTCTCAGTTTCTGCTAAAAATGCCATCAATGTCTCTTCCACTCCAGCTTCTCAACCATCATCATCACCACCACCACTAGTCCCTACGTGCTGCTGCTGCACTATTACAGACATCTCTCTGCTGCTTGGAGGAGGTGACGAGAAATGTGACAGAGGGTCCCCTAATGTCACACTTGGCATTTCTTTTGACCTGAAGAAGGCAGACTTGCAGCAGTAGCAGTAGGCACAGGCAGCTCAACTGTGCTCCTGCTGGTGGTGGTGGTGGTATTAATTGTGCGCCGGCTCTCCCACAACAACAGTTCCGGCCTCTAAGTCTTCAGGATCCTGTTCCACTTGGACACGTTAGCATAGGGAAGGGAAAGACTCCCAGGGTCAGAGTATTGGTGTGGGCTGTCTTGACCGCTAGTCTGGATGCTCTCAAATGCTTCCCCTACCACTCCCCTAACACTAGTCCTACCGACTGCTTCACATTACTTTTACTATTACTACTAACACCATGCACATCAAGTTCAGCCCCAGAGACTTCAAGTCCCCTGCTGTCACACTTGGCATCGCCTTCTCCTTCCCCCCCCTCCTGAGTATTACAAGACACACTAGCAGCTTCAGCACTGGTGGCAGCAGCTTCAGCACTGGCAGCAGACACAGCACTGGTGGCACTGGCAACAGGGGCAGCATGTCTGACAGCAGGCACAGTATTGGAGGCAGCAGGTACAGCACTGGCAGCAGGCACAGTATTGGTGGCAGCAGGTTCAGTACTTGTAGCAGGCACAGCACTGATGGCAGCAGGGGCAGCACGTCTGGCAGCATGTACAGCAATGGTGGCAGCAGGGGCAGCACATCTGGCAGCAGGCACAGACAGCTGACTGTCCTGCTCTCACTAGTACTACCCTTTTCTCCCTCCCTTCCCATTCCCTTTTTCCCTCCCTTCTCATTCCCCTTTCTCCCTCCCTTCCCATTAAATTCCCCAAGATCCCTTGGGGTAATTTAGGGGGACTGGAAAGCATTGGTTCAGTAGTGCTCACTTCCTCATTCTCCTCAGACTCAGTGGACACATAAGGGTCCTTACAGTTCCTCCTTTTAATAGTTTTAAACCTGCTCATAGTGATAGCAGTCACTATGAGCCTCTCCTGCCTCAGTTTTTCCTCAAGATCACAGCAGAATAGCACAGCACGTCTACCTTGCTCTGTCGCTGCTTGTATTGTGTTTGACTTCCACACATACGTCACGTTTTATAGCGAAAAGGTGAAAACCACTTAAATCAATGGGTGGAAAATTTATAGCCATTGGAAAAATGGCGAAAAATTTTGGCCAGTGACTGAAAAATATGAATATTTTAATGGTAAGTTTTTAAGTGGATTTTCCCATGAAAAAGTGGACAACAAAGTGGTTTTTGCTGAATTTCATGCGGGAACACAGAGACAACTTTCACCACCCCTACCTTATAACTGTTGATGGCGTGTCTCCCAATCAGACATGTGGTTGTGCTTCATATGAGATGATTAGGTGTAAGCCTGCTTTACCCTTGCTCACATGCTTCTTAAACAGACAGCAGATAGCAACATGCTTCATAGACTATGGGGTTCCTGAGAGGCTGCTTCTACTACTACTGGGGCTAGATGTTGCTGAAATTGTACTACTACTAGGTGTCACAGGTGCTGCACAGCCAAGACCAGCAGAGACACTCATCAGTGCTAAGGCTGTGGATATTGATAACCTGTGTTTTTGCTGCAGCTTATTCAATGGCTGAATGGAACTTGTCAATAACAAAAAAAAAAAAAAAAACCACACACACTTTTCAACTGCTTTTTTCTCCAGACTCCTATAACACAGAGAACAGTCAAGTCTGGAAAGCACATGGATCACAGCTGCCAGTGTCTTCTCAGTCATACAAAAATTTAAGGTATGTTGGGGTAAATCTCCTTTGCTCCCTTCTAACACCCCCAGACTCTGCTAATACAGAGATAATAGCCAGATCAGGAAGGAATTTGGATCATGGATGCCCATGACTTTCCAGTCTATCAGACAACATTTTGTGGTATTTGGGGTAAATTTCCTTCAGGTCTAATCTAATTGAGGAATTGCCTATGTGTGAGCCTGCTTTTCCCCATGCTCAAGTGATTTTTGCATAGACAACAGATAGGAACATGCTTAGCTTTTGGATCCTGAGTGAAGTATCTTCTTACTGTGGACTTCATGGACGTTGGTATTCTTGAGCGGCTGCTAATACTACTGGAGCTAAATGCTGATGCAATTATACTGCTACTACTTCTAATACTAGTACATATCAAAGGTGCACCACTTCCAGGAGCAGCAGAGGCACTCATCATAGCTAAGGTTGTGGATGTTAATAAACTTTTTGTTGTTATTGCTGCTGGTTACTCAACACAAGTGTGTGTGTGTCTGAGTGGGACTTGGAAGAGGTGAAGATGCTGATGCCTCAGTCATTGGAGGAGACTGCATAGAGGGAGCGGAGCATAGGAAGAGTGACAGACTGCAGTACAGAGCAGGTAACCCCAGTCTGTCCAGAAGACAGACCAAATAGGGTTAAAAAAATGAAGAAAGAAATCCACCTAGTCGCTAAATAACCTAACATTTAATACACACACACACACACATTGGTATAGGGGTGATAGAACCCCTTTAAGTGGTTTGCAAAGATGAAATACCTAAAACATTAATTAGCTAAAAACAGTACCGACTCTAAAAATGCTTATTTATGTTATACTATGACATCATAACATGACATAGGCATGTTTTACTACATGTTATGTCACATGTATGAAGTAAGGGTGTATTTTTTGACTCATTTTTAGAGTAAGAAACTTACACCAGGAATGACTGTCTGTATTGCTGTATTCACTGTGCAAATTATTGATATTTAGAGAGTAATGAATGATGTGAAATTATCTATAAAATAGATATAATTATGATCAAATGCAAATAAGAAAATGTTAGAAACTCCAATATGACCAGTATTGAAACAATGCCACTGTCTTAATATGTCTCAGAAATTCCTGAATTTCATTTAGATTTATTCTTTCAAACTCTTGATTTAATTTGGTTCAGATGTTTTTCCCCCAGAATTGCTATGCATTTACCTTTCTGCAAATGCCATATTGTTTTACATACAGTTGATTAATTTGTTTAGTTTGCATCTGTATTCTAATCATATATACACACTCATTTTATATATTTTTTAAGATCATCATTAACAAGACGGAGATGTTCATAGCAATTGTTACTTCTTGCAATTAAATGTTCTACCTTTTAACAATAAAAAAACCTGGTCACACACTTTTGAACACACTTAAGTCACTCCTTACTAAGTATGGTATGTTAACTTTCAAAGATCTTCAACTCACCTACTCCATCCCTGCATCAGAATGGTGGCATTATACCCAGGTTTGCCATTTCATGGGCAGATACTTCCATAGGGATATCATTGGGGATTGCCACACGTTCTTTTAAAAATCGTTTGACAGGGATGGTTTTGTCTTGAAACCCATTTCTCACTTTTACAATATCTTACTAGAAAAGGTGTGGGCATTCCAATCAACGTGGGAAAAGGAACTTGAGTGTGAGATTTCGGAATCAGAATGGAAAATCTCACTCTCTTTCACATCTTCCTCGCTCACGAATGCTTCTTTTAGGGAGATGAACTACAAAATATTGACCAGGTGGTACCGTATTCCCCATAAATTAGCACATATATTTTCTACTGCCTTGGGGATATTTTGGAGATGTTGGGCACACTGAGACACGATGAGTGATATCTGGTGGTTCTGCCCCGGCATTCACAAGTTCTGGGATGGGGCCTTTGTGGACTTGGTATGGCTCTTCCCAGGCTGCCCTCGACAGAAATAGTCCTGTTGAATTTGATACCTATTGCTGCTGTGACCTTTAGGCTGCCCAAATATCAGTGGTTACTGGCAATCACAGTTGCGAAGGCTGGCATTCCACACCACTGGAAATCAATCCAACCTCCCACTGTGGACGTGGCTGGCAGACTCTGTGATGTTTTTGAACTTAAACATTATCACACTTCAATCTTGGGCAAACTTAGCTCTTTTTCTATTAGTTGGGCAAGATGGCTAGTTTACTTCTGTGAGGTGGCCCCTGGTTACCTCTTGGTGGATGGTTCTTGAAGGTTGGAGATGTCACCCTTCGTTCTGTCTCATACCTCTTTTATCCCATGATACTTCATTTGCTCTCCTAACCCTGTCTTCCCCTGTCTTTTCTTGATTTACCTCCATTTTTTTTCTTCTCCCTCTCCCTTACCCACCATTCCCTCTCTCTTCCCCCACCTGTTTATTGTACTTGGCACTCATTGACCAATAGTCATGTGCTTAGTTGTAACCGCCAGGCCATTACTCTCTCCCAATGTAAGTCCCCAAATCCTTGGAGATCCTATCCAAGACTTTTGAGCCTCTTACAGTCAGCAATGGCTGACCCCCGGCCTTCTCTTTTACTCTCCCTCGACACTGAGAAAGCATTTGACAGAGTGGACTGGTGCTACATGACAGAAGTCTTGAAATGGATAGGGTTAGGACCCCGGTTTTTGGGAGCTATTCTATCTATGTATAGTCCGCCCTCTGCCAGAATCTCAGTAAATGGCATACTCTCTTCTTCTTTGACTATAGGCAATGGCACACAACAGGGGTGCCCATTATCCCAACTGTTATTTGTTATTATGCTAGAGCCTTTACTTGCATCTATACGGGTTAACGTTCTTATTTCTGGACTACGATTAGGCTCCACTGAAATCAAGATATCTTGCTTTGCAGACAACATGTTAGCACTTCTAACTAACCCCATGACATCCCTACAAGCTTTAACTTCAGTGCTCTCACACTTTGGTTTGTTATCTGGGCTAAAGAATAATCTTCAGAAGTCGGAAATTATGCCAATCCAGATTTCTTCTTTCTTACGCTCTGAGATACAGACAGATTTCGCCTTTCATTGGATTGAGACGGGGCTCAAATACCTAGGTATATATCTCACCCCTGACGTGAAACAGGTTGCCTTGTATAACCTGGGTCATTTTCATTTCTTGGACGGGCAGGATCAACTTGGCAAAAATTATTCTACTGCCTAAGATTTTATATATATTTTGAGCGTTACCTATCCACTTCCCAATATCCTCTATTAAATCCTTACAAAAGCTCATTAACAGATTTGTGGGGAGGAACAGACCCGCCAGGATACGCGTCGATATTCTAGCACGCTCACAGGCTATGGGAGGTCTTGGTTTACCTGACCTTTTTAAATATACTGGCAAGCTATTATGTTGCAGACTCTAATGGGGTTATGTAGTGTAGTTCCATGGAAGGCATGGGCTAAACTTTTACAAACATTGTGCCGCAACATTAGTTATCAACAACTGTTATGGACTTCCCGGAAATCAATTCCATCGGTTCTGACCCGACACATAGTTACAGGTCATTTTTTAACCTTCTGGTTTAGGTATCACAAAATTCTGAATCTTTCAACTTTCCCTTCGCCACTATATTCTATATTAGGTAATCCGGACTTCTCTCCGGGGTTACATTGCTCTGAATTTCATGCTTTGGGAGGCAGCAGGTCTTACAGATTTGGACCATCTTTTTCCTTCCCTTCCTACTTCTAATTTTTCCTCGATGTGTAATAAATACAATATACCATCTGGAGAAGCCTGGAGATATTTTCAAATACGTCATTTTCCGTCCTCAAAATCTCTTAAGACTTTTGTTCCTAGATCTCTGACCCCCTTTGAAAAGCTAATTTTAACTGATAAACCATTATCTCAGGGCATCTCGGCATTTTGTAAACTTATAAGTTCAAACGCAACCGTTTCTCCTTCATTTCACAAAACTCTTTGGGAATCTGATCTAAATATTCACATTTCTGATGATCAATGGTTCTGGTCCCATAAATTAGCTGTCATGCATGTAGCGCCTGTATCTTTAAGAGAAACTAATTACAAGATTATGACTGAGATAGTACCGTACACCATGGTCTCTTCATAGCTCCGTGGCTAACTCTTCTCCTACGTGTTGGAGATCCGATGATTCTTTCGGCTCCTTGTATCATATATGGTAGCAATGTCCCAAGATACAACCCTTTTGGAAAGAGATACACAACCACATTTCTACCTTGTTGGGAATTTATTCTCCATTTTTGCCACAGATATTTCTACTCAACATTTGGCCAGTGGGGATAGCACCTACTACCTTTTTGGATACTGCTTTCTGGATTTGGCTCCTGGCGTTGTCGGTGGCGAGAGCTTTTATACCTGTTCTGTGGAGATCTGGAACTCCTCCAACTATGTCAGACTGGAAAATTAAACTGCGGACCACTTTACTTATGGAACGCCTATATCTTCGATCCACAGGTAGATATGACCGGTTTATTCACCTGTATGCACTGTGGTTTAAGTTTCCGGGAATTGATGATGCCTTATAATATAGTATGTTATTTATTAATCCACGTCTCCATATAGGATTTACTACTCATGACACAGATGTTCCCTCTCCTTACCACCCATGGGCTCATCCATTCCCCTTTATTTGCCCTTTCTCTATCCCAACTCCCCGTTCTCCCTCTCTATAGTACTACATTCTTTTTTCCTACCTTTCTTTCTTTACTATTTTCCTTTTCTCTACTTTTTCTTGTTTTGCTCTAAATTGCCACTTACTTAAAATGCATCATTCTAATGCTTCTACCAATCTACGGGTAGACTTCCACTGGTCTTAGGACACAGCTTTTCAAGTTACCAACTTCCGTTCCAATTCCTTTACTACCAATCACTACCCTGGTAATATGGATCATATGTTGGTTTAGACACATTACCAACCACCAACTAACTCTGTATTTTGTATTTCACCTACCCGGACATGTATCTCTTGTAATTTTCACATTTCTATTATTGCCTGTATTAATGTATCTTTATACTTTTTTTGTATGCATTTTATTTTACAGATTAAAAACTCAAAAAAAAAAAAACCCTGAAAAAAAGAGTAGCATAACCACCCACCCCCCAAAAACACCTCCAGACATTCCAATTTTTATTGTTAAAACTTTGAGTACCAGAGAAATGTCCAGTACATTGCCTTGCAATACACTGGGCACCTCTCTGGTGCTTATTGTGTGACATGCATCCTAATTATGATTTGGTAATTTTGATGAAAATCTTATTTTATGTACCTAGTAACATAGCTGACGAGGCTGAAAAAAGACATGTGTCCATCAAGTCCAGCCCATGCCAAAAACACCCATGTTGATCCAGAGGAAGGCAAACCCCCCACCAAGCCATTTCCATATTAGCCCCAAGTGGGTAAAAAAATTCCTTCCTGATTCTAAATAGCAGTCAGATAGTTCCCTGGATCAACAACAATCTGTATTATCATCATTTTAAATATTGTTGTGTGCTAGATAGCCATCAATTGCTTTTTTGAAAGCAATTACATTATCTGCAAGTACAACCTCCTGTGGCAAAGAATACCTTAGCTTTACCAATCTTACTGTAAAACAATCCCTGCCTTTGTTTTAGTTGAAAGAGCCTTTCCTCTAGTCTTAATGGATGACCTCTTGTTCTTAGCTCAGCTCTTGGCATAAATAATTAATTGGATAGTTCTTTGTATTGACCTTGAATGTATTTGAAAAAACAATGTTTCTCACTGCCTTTTTTTTATGTTCAGGGGCACCATTGGAACAATACTGGCCGCTGCTGTAATTGGTTGGTGCAGTTTTTCAGCATCAAAAATATTTATCTCCACTTTGGCAATGGAAGGACAACAGCTTCTTGTTGCTTATCCCTGTGCTTTACTTTATGGACTTTTTGCGCTCTTGACTATTTTTTGAAACATACTATTGATCATATCTGTTATGTCTCTGTAAGAATTACACAGAAGAGCATGCTTTTCAATAAATATGACATATTGATGGCACTAAGCTTTGAACATTCAATTTATCACTTTGAATATGTTTCAAACTCACTGTGGTTGTTTTATAAGCTTATGGATCCAGATTTACAAAAATGTCTGTAAGTTGGAATTTACAAGAATGCTGTAAATACCTTTGGGGGTTGCCCCATGTATCAGCTATCCTTTTGGATAGCTGATACATTGTAGGGGGGATATCAGGAGAGGTCCTGGTGCCCCCCCTTGAGGTCTGATTGTAAAATATCATCTTTAAAGAGCATATAGGCTATGTTGAACATAGCCTATATGTGCTTCATGTTCTTACAGTACAAATGTCGGCCTCATGTTAGAGGGGTATCATGAGGGGTCATGACACCCCCCTTGAGGTCTATTTTTAAAACACACACACACATATACAGGCAAAGTATGTAGTCCATACCTTGCCTATTAACCCTCAGGGTACCAGAGGGGTAGGAAAGACATGCTAAGCAATGCTTTCCTACCTCTCTGGTACTCAAAGGGTTAAGTGTCGAATAAAAGGCAGGTTCGACTACTAAATGTGAGTCACTAAGATGCATGTCAGATGGGTATGTAAAATATATTCAATATATGTCAACATACTAAAGGGAGAGATGTCGAGGAGGGGGCACATTGTGTAGTACTTGATGCACTAGTTTTGTTTATTGTAAACCTTTGAATGCCACAAGGGTGAGCAATGTACATCCCTATGGCATTTAGTGCTGTCCATGGTGCTGACAGCCTTCTCTGAGTTCCCCTACTGGATGGGTAGGTAAGCACAGAGAATGCTGTTCAGACTGTTGTAGTGTTGGTGAAGTGTGAGGGGAGGAGATCCCTTCCACACTGACAGCACTTTGAAAATCCTGTATGCTAATAGGGACCTCCTCCAACCCTCCCCTTCCATCCAGCAATTTTTGTGAATATGTCGATGTGTGTGCAAATCTAATTGTCGGAGTAATTTGAACACATCGACAATATCATACCGACACCACATCGACCTTTAGTGCATCTAGGCCAGAGAATTATATTGTGCATCATTTAAGACCATTGGAACAGGTGCTATGATCATTCATAGACTGACAAATAAAGTAATGTTTTCCAGTCAACTCCCCATCATGGTTTGGATAAGGGAATATTTTTCCTTGGAGACAGGGACTGTGCAGTTATCAACAACTAAAGGCTTACTTTTTGTAATGATTTCCCAAGATTTTATGATTTTTTGTGATTACAGTGAAATAACCAGTATGAGATTGTCAACACAGAACCTTATGCATACTATAATAAAAATGGAAATTGCTTTGTTCTCAAAATACCCATGACTTGGGCCCACATTCTACATAATTACCCTTTGCAAAACTGATGGTATGGCCCCCACAGATCCCTGATCTCAACATGATTGAGTCTGTCTGGGATTACATGAAGAGAGAGAGAAGCAACTGAGGCTGCCTAAATCCACAGAAGAACTGTGGTTAGTTCTCCAAAATGTTTGGAGAAACCTACCTGCGAGGTCCTTCAAGAACTGTGTGCAAGTGTACCTAGTAGAATTGATTCTGTTTTGAAGGCAAAGGGTGGTCACACCAAATATTGATTTGATTTAGATTTCTCTTCTGTTCACTCAGTATGGATTTTGTTAATTGCTAAAAATAAACTATTAACATGTCTTTTTTAAAGCATAATTACCTTACAACATTTTTTCACACCTTTTGAACAGTACTGTACTGTATATTTTTAATGGTAAAGATCTTTTGTTAAAACTACAGTTCATTTCTCACTCAAATGCACAAAACCATGAAATACTGGTTTTGTTTTTCCAACTTAAAGTGAGCTCTATTATATCAAAATTGATTTGATCAATGGCATCGCTGGCAATTACATAAATAGTAGTAACATCACAAATGATCTTATCAATGACACTGACAGTTACACTATGTGACTGATATTTTTCATAAGCTGTAGTGGCAATGCTGGGTGATGTTATTTAGTGCTTCAAGTGAGTTAGGATTTGTAGACTTTTTCTGCTGTTAATTTTGCATAAGGCTATGCCTACATTAATTCGAGGGACTGGAGGCCTTTATAAACCCTTCAGTCCAGTCCTTCTCTGTCACCTCAGTGAACTCACACTACCTCAGTGAACTCACACTACCTCAGTGAAATCATACTAGGTCAGTGTGCTCTTATTTCCTCAGGTCTCACCTGTGTCGGCTGGGACACCAAACAACGTGCAACTTCACACTGCATGCTCCGGTATTTCTTCATTTTGACCAGTGTTAACGCTGCCCCTCCTCTCCTATCAACAGAAAAATACCACTCATTCCCCTTCTCCCTAGCTTTCTCCCCTGCCTTTCTTCCCCCCTTCTATTCATGTCACCTCTTTCTCAGAGGCCGAAGGACTTCTCCTTTCTCTTTTGCAGAGGCCAAAGGACTTCTCCTTGTCTCTTGGCTGAAGATCTATTCCTTGCTTCTTTTGCAGAGGGTGAATGACTTCTCCTTGCCTCTTTCGTAGAGGCCGAAGGACTACTCCTTGACTCTTTCACAGAGGTCAAAGGACAGACATCATCACTTTCCTCTAACTCACCTCCCCACCTACTGTACTATACAACATGCCCTGTTCTAATGTTTATGCTTACTTCCACTCTTAGTAAAACTTCCCAAAAATATAGCAAAAGCTGGCATACAAACATCAGGCTCTGATACACCAGGTCTATCTCGTTCTACACTGGGACCACTGCCAAGACAATTCAGCAGTCCACATGTATTCAAGTTTGTATCATTCCATAGGTGATGCAACAATTATTACAGAGAGAACTACTATACGGTATAAAGTCATTTCTGAGCAATCCATCATTCTTCCCCATCACTTATTATTACTCTATCATACCCCTTCTTTTACAGGGTCCATTTCCTCTAATCAGGTCTCATAAGAATTCCAGTTAGGCATAGTCACTTGCTCCTCTTTCATCTTCGAATGTCCCAACCTCCTGTCTGCCTAGAGAGACCCCTCAGCTGCAAATCAGCTCTCAGCCATTGAGCTAGACCAAGGGTTCGTCGCAGACCCCTTATCTTACCCCACCTTTTTCCTATATATAGATTCAGCCCCATTGGCAGCACTACTTGGCATATTCTCTTAAGCATAAGTTCTCACTCCTCACCCACTCTCAGCATCAACTTCTTTATCCCCTGTGAAGAATTCTTCTAGCTATACACCAGCATAGACAATTACATTCTATGCAACATCAACTTTGGCAAAGGCAGATGGCTCTCCAAGCTGCCATCACCTATGCTTTCAATTATTGCTGATCTGCCCATGTCTTTGGTTTCTTCGCAACTCAGTAGCGGAATGCCTACAATTTTGCAGTCAAAAACAATAACACACTTAACACAGTGCTACTAACAGGGTTATCACATACATTGTCAACACATATATGTCAAATATTTAAATGATTCGTTTTAAAAGTCAACAAAAAATAAAATACTAAAAATAGCAATGTTTCTAGGTAGGATAGTTTGATATTTATATGAGCAGTGCCAAATCATCATGTCACTGCTGCCCTCTCTGAATAGATCTTCAGCCAAGAATCTTCCAAAAATGTAGAAACAAGAAGAAAAAAAGAGAAGAGTGCATGCGCCTAAGTGTAGACACCTTTGAATAACAGCCAGCACCTCTTGTGCAAAAACACCTCTTTTAGGACTCGATTTAAAGAAGTATGTTAAAACTGCCTCAAAAAAAGGGCAACGTTCGGTCTTGGTTGTTATCAAGACAAGTTCAAACTCACAGCCAATCACAACACACCAAAATATCATATACATTCAAATACACCTATATATACCCCTAAATAACTGACATACCTTGTCTGTGTTTCGAGTTTTGGCGAACTAGAGCACAGGACTCAGTAATGGAGGATAGCGATTGAGCAAGAGAGAGAGAGAGGCACGAACATTGGAGTGAGTTAGAAGGATTTGCAGCAGAGTTACTTGGTGCACCTATAGCAACACATAATACACCTTTGCACATTTAGCATACACACACACACACACATTTTTTTTTGTTTATGACACAATAAACTTTTTTATCTTATATTTTGACAGTGTGAATCAGTTACAGAGAATGAGTGTGATTGAGTGTGTGTGTTAGGGCCTGTGTGAGTGCCTGAGTATGAGTGGGTGTGAGATGTTGAGGAGAGGAGGAGAGAGCAATGGGGAGGAGAGCAGGAGAGGAGGAAGGTCATGGAAGGAGTGGGAGATCAGTTGGGCAGAGAGGTACCCGGCCAAGGACAGGCACACAGATGACAGGGAGAGAACTGGCAGTGGGATGTGGAGGGTTGTTGGGTAAGCACTCTACATAGCCAGGTATATCGCATGCAGGACATTCAAGCCAGAGCGCCAACATATGCCAGGCTGGACCAAAGGAGGAGAGGCTGCGGGACCCCAAATACTCCTACAAGGAGAATAGGGTTCTTGTCCAGAGCATCCTGGAGAGGGAGACCATCCTGTCCCAGTGGGGGAGGGTTGCTTGTCTGGGGGCTTGGAGGAAGGTGTCTGGCATCAGGTGCTCAACCAAGAGAATGCAGTATCCACCTGTCAGAGAATCTTGTTGCTCTGTTGATCTTCATTCCCACTCCACACAAACAATGCTTGTCATTATGTTATCATATAAAAATCTGTTATGTCCCTCCACATTGTTATACATGGAGCCACAGGGAAGTTAGCACCTAACCCCTTGAGCGCTAGAGGGATGATCAACACATCGCTCGACAATGCATTAGCTACCCCTCTGGCACTCCAAGGGTTAACTAACTACCAACACAGTACTACAGGGTTACATTGCACTGGTCCACACAGATTAAATATACAACACACAGGCCTTGAAATAAAGAACACTAAGGCCCCAAAGCAATGCACCATTCAAAGAATGGCAATAAATTATTAAAGGTCCTGGTAATCTTATGTATCCTGAGGAGTGGGAATGGTAAGTAGGGGAATCGGCGTTGTTCAAGGCCACAGTGTTGTTGTTCCCTAGGCATATGTGTTGTGTTTGCAATTGTTTGCTCTCACTTGAACCGTTATGGTTATGCTGTGATTGTCACATGTACCCTGAGGAGTGGGGATGGCAAGGAAGGAGTTCAGGCCATCCACTCTTGTCAGAAAACATATGATAATCAAATATCAACATCTGTAGGTTGCTTACACCAATGTACAGCAGGGCTGTCTAAGTTTAGCCCTCAAGTTCTAACAAGAGGCTAGGATTGAAGGATATCCCACAGGTGGGTCAGTCAAAATGACCGAGCTCCTGAATGACTCACCTGTGCTTAATCAGGGAAATCCTTACATTCTGGCCGGTTGAATGCCTTGAGGACTGAACTTGGACAGTCCTGATGTTCAGGATCCTGTCAACAAACATTAAGTAGGGTAATAAAGTCTGAACTGGATGTGTCTTCATTACAAGAGTATTTGGACAAATTGGGTAACTGGGCAGGCAAATATAGACAAATGTAAAGTTATGAATTTTGGGTATAATAGTAAAAAAGACAACATAGTTTAAATGGTGTTTCTTTGGGGAAATCTACTAATGAAAAGGATTTGGGAGTAATGGTAAACAACAGACTTATCAGTAGCATGCAGTGCCAACTGCAAAGAACAATAAGATATTGGTATGTATTAAAAGGGGTATTGACTCACGGGAGGAAGATATTATTCTGCCTCTTTACAGGTCCATGGTAAGACCCCACCTTGAATATGCTGTTCAATTCTGGTTGCCTTTTCTGAAAAAGGACATTAAGGAACTAGAGAAAGTGCAGAGGAGGCTACAAAACTAATAAGGGGAATGGAAAGTTTTAGTTAGAAAGGCTAGAAAAGTTAAACTTGCACACACTAGAGAAACGGCATCAGAGATGATATGATAACATAATAAAAATATGTTCGGGGCCAATACAAAGGGCTCTCCGAACACCTGTTCATTAAAAGAACAAAGGATAAGGGGTCACCCACTTAGATTTGAGGTAAAGAGATTTCATCTACAACAGCAGAAGGGATTCTTTACGGTAAGGACAATAAACGTATGGCATTTACTGCCTGAGGAGGTGGTGCTATCGAATACAGTAGATGCCTTTAAAAAGGGCTTGGATACTTTTTTAAAAGAGCAGAACATAGAGGGCTATGTATGTTAGTATTGGGATTAATATTTATTTAGTGCTTGTTGATTCAAGGAGAAATCTGATTGCCATTTGGAATCAAAAATGATTTTTTTCCCCTCCATCCAAAGCAGAATTTGTAATTGCTGTATTGAGGAGTTTTTTTGCCTTCTTTTGGATCAACGATGGTAAACAGGAATAGGAAAAGGATTGAACTTGAAGGACGCAAGTCTTTTTTCATCCTAAACTACTATGTAACTATGTAACCACATCAATCATTGATTAGCAGAGTGGCATCCCATGTATTGCAACGCAATGCATGGGATACCATCCTGCCACTCAAGGATTCACATGTCAGTGTTGTTGTTTTGCATCTCTCTTGTCATTGCTTACAATACTAATCACACCATGTAATTTCTTCACACAGCATACAGGCCTGCAGCACAGCAGGAGGACAGTGAGGAGGTGTCATATGACGTCCCCCCAGTTATAGCCCCCTTAAGGAGCAAGAAGAGGGGACATCAGGTGGTCACCATCACCACTGCCTGCACCAAATCCACCAGCACTAACAGCATCAGCTCCACCATCCATGGACTTCAGCCGACCATCCACTCCCTACACCGACTGGATGCCTTCTGGGAGTCATATGCCTATGTCCATCTCTGGACATTATTTTATGGCCAGGAAGTCACTGGATGCCTGGGACAGTGTCCACCCCACAATATGGGTCATATGAGCCCACAACACAACCACAGCCACCCTCTTGGATGAAGCCCCAGCATGAGCACAGGTATAATCCTACACCCAGATGGGAGGGAAGCAGCTACCAATGGCCACAGTATGACCTGTGGCCACTGGATTATGAACATTTGGGCCTGCTCAGGAGGACTTCACACCCCACTATATCTTCAACCAGAAAGTCAGCCATCCATGGCCAGTTCAGAATCGATAGATATGGTGGTGATACAGGCTCAATACATGCTGGGATACAGCCAACAGATCAACTAGCCCCCCCCCATCACCACCAGTCTCACCACCAGCATAAGCCTCACCATCAACACCAGAGTAACAGGAAGAGGAGGTTGGAAGAACCATAGCCCAGCAGGAGGCGGGTGTAGATGTTGTGAAACCACCACAAGATGATGAGGGGCAAACAACTCCAGCCACATCCCCCTCCACCAATGGACATAGCATGGGGATGAAAAGAGAGCACCCTGTCATCCAGAGGAGGCAGCTCAGGGAATCACTGAGAACAAATTGTTAACTGAGGAGGTTGCAAAGGGATTCCCTGAGAAAGACAGCCACCTCTGTGCCCTGAAATCACAGCAGGTGGTGTTAAATAGCAAGATGCAGCAATTCCACACAGACATGATGGACATGATGGGCAAGCTGCTTGTTGAAATGAGGGACTCGACTACAGA
Organism: Rhinophrynus dorsalis; assembly: GCA_037306005.1. Lineage (NCBI taxonomy): Eukaryota > Metazoa > Chordata > Amphibia > Anura > Rhinophrynidae > Rhinophrynus > Rhinophrynus dorsalis. Next base: position 92,505,496 of record CM074718.1, on the reverse strand, counting down.
GAAAACCTACGTATGCATTTACTTTTACCAATAAAGCCGTTTAAAATTTGAAAAAAAAACCCCATAAACTATATCTTTTTTTCATATTAAATACTATTCCTTAAATTCTGAAACACAGTAAATTACTGTAAACCAAACCAACTGCCAACTGTTGTGGTATAATGGATTAGTGCTTCAGATACGCAAAATGTTTTCTTATCAATGCTTCAAATTTAATATTTAAACCTATTTGGTATATTTATGCAGTTATGGTTAAACTGAAAAGAGAAAAAAATGTTTAAATATAAATCTGCATGTATTATGCTATACTTTTTATTAAGCTTTACTATTTTCTCAGTAACTAACAACTCTGTTGGAAAAAGTAGTGAATTATTATTAAATGGAAAATAAAGAAATAAATAACCTTAATGAAACATTTTTGTACCTTCTCTGAATAAAAAGAGCAGCAAAGGTGTGTGGCAATAGACATCTGTGAAGATAATTTAATGATTCAGCTTTTATTCAGAGAAGAAGGTCAGGGATAAATATTTTAGCATCCGTAAGCAGTTTACAGGTCAGGTGGATTATTATAGGGAAAATAATACCATAATTGCACAGAAAAAACAGTAGCTATATGTCCATCATGTACAACCTTTTGCTTAATGTCATCCTGTGATTGTTCAGTTGCTTTTAACAAGAGTAAGAAAAAAATCCTTTTGGCTCCATTAAATACACATCCCTTTCGCTCATGAAAATTATCTATTTTAGTTTGCATTCAGTAGCACAATATATTGTCTTTCCAAGAACTTTTTGATAGCCTTATCTTTATATTTTCTAAGCTGCTCAAAAGAATAGGAACCTTCCAGTGTTGGGTTGAAACATTAAGTATGGACCTTGAGGGCCTCTTAAAGGGATAGTAATACTTAAAATTAAAAAAAAATATGTTGCAGGGTTTATCCCCCTGAGTAAAACAAGAGTACTCCCACTGCTGAAAGGTGTTTCATTCAAAAGTTATTAATTTTCAAAGTTGAATTTTTTAGGTGCAATATCACAGTGGCCTAAAATTGTACAGTGGCGCTGTTGCTACAGCTCTGGTCCCAGGACCATAAATGTCCATAGGATGGTGTAGCAACAGCACCACTTTACAATTTCAGGCCACTGTGATATTGCATCTAAAAAATTCAACTTTGAAAAGCGGTGGGAGTGACATTGTTTTATTCAGCAGGAAATGCTCTGTAAAATATGTGTTTTCATAAAAAAAAAGTTTACTGCTCCTTTAAATAGAATATTCAGGAACTAGCTGAAGAGAACTAGTACACGGGCCACAGTGCCACCGAGCAACGGCCACGGTGCAGTCATGCACAGCACAGACTGCCTGCGCCGCGGCTGATACGGAGCGGGGCATTCCAAATTCAGACCGTAGTACTCTCTGCGCAGACTATGGTCTGAATTCGGAGCCCTGCTCCATTATCAGCAGTGGAGCGGATAGCCTGTAGCGAGCATGACTGCAGCACGCGCAGCCATCTCTACTGCGCATGGCGACTTCTGACAAACACATTTAGCAAATTATTATATAGGATGTCCATTAATTCATATCTGTTTTATCTGCAAAAGCATTATTTTGTTGTTCCGTAAAGATTTATTTTGTTTGAACATAGTGTGTGTGTGTATGTATATAGATTTCTGGTACTACAGTATATTAATGTACTTGCTGCCAAATTATTAAATGCACCTAATATATTTCTGCTCATATATTGTTTAACCCTTTCAGTACCAGAGGAGTGACCAATGCATTTACGCCCCCTATAGAACTGCCAACCCCTAATATTAGACCTGCCTTATTATGGCCAAAAATGTATTGGCCCCTATGAATTTTGCCCTTCTGCCTTTGTGCCTTTTGCTAGCAGGACCTCAAAATCTGGTCACTGCTAATGGTAATCCTAACTGTTTAATGACCAGAAGGGTGCACATGACATAATAGTCATAACCAGAGCCTTACACTTTCATTTGCCCATAGGACACAGAAATCACTTCATCTGCATTTGGGCTCCCTCTGTATGGTGAGACGAGAGAGTGTGTCCAGTCTCTTCTTGTTGTTTTATACTTTCTTTACTTCAAAGGAATGGTAGAATGCATATTGTATGACAGATCATAGTTTATAATACAGCGTATAAGTATGTAAATCAAGTTGACCAAGGTATACACTATGATACTTATATTCAAAAGAAACATTTTTAGTGTATGTGTGTATACATATGTAGTTATATGTATTATGTATCTGTATTGGTGCAAATATTCAACTCTTGCTGTAAACACTCCAGGACATACTTGAAAACGAGAGAAATCTCAATGTATTCTTCCTGGTAAAACATCCTATCCTATCCTATATAATAAAAGGCTAGGATGTTTGTCAGGATGCAGTCATGCAAAACAGGTTATTGTTTAACCCTTTTAGTGCCAGTGGGGTACGCAACGCATTGCTTTGCAATGCGTTGTGTACCCCTCTGGCACTCAAAGGGTTAATAAATAAAAGGCTTTCAAAGGGTTACATGTGTCTGCTGCCGCCACCTCTGTTGGCTCCACTGGAGGCAGCAGGAATGCATAGTACAATATTATTGTTATATGGCCAGTCTGCTCAAAAAGGATTCCAGTCTACAATTGGTGAGAATGTGTGCTTATGTACCTCCCAGCCAATCAGCTTCTAGCAGGGTGGAGATGACAAAACCCGCTAGAAGCTGATTGGCTTCAGGACTGTGAGGTCATGTCTTCAGGGATGATAGCCAAATCAGTATTCATTTTTGCAACTTATTTACATTTTTTAAGTTAGGTGTCACCAACAGGCATCAAGAACAAGTATTCTTCTTTGTTTATGTAGGAAGAAGAGCGAAAAGAAGCCAAATCTAAAAGTGGTGTCTATTGACAAATCTCATAGGACATATAAAGATTGCACTTACAGACATATAGAGGACTGTGTAAAATATTGGTATGGTACTTTTCCCTGAATTGTCTAGTTCATCATTCACTCCCTCTAGAGGAGAGCACTCAGGAACCATGGAAATGCAAACAATCACAGGTACTAGTGCACTTGTAAGTACTTGTCTAGTGCAGACCTAGAATACATCCCTCCAGCATCCTCATCCTCTTCAGATACAGATGAAGTTGAGAGTGGGAGAAATGATGACATGGCCACAAAGTTACCAGAAAGGCAAAGGCTCAATATTTCACCACTGGAAAGGGGCACTGTGCCTGTCTATAAACTGAGAAAACCATTGGAAATTCTGACCCTGGGCAAGCAAAGATTCCAAAAAGCACACAGTCAACCTTTCAGTCAACATCCTCGCTACTTCCAAGTTCAAGTCCCACTCAGCCACAAACACTTGTGTTGAGTAACCAGCAGGAACAACAACAGCAACACAGGTTATTAATATCCACAACCTTAGCTATGATGAGTGCCTCTGCTGCTGCTGGAAGTGCTGCACCCTTGACATCTAGTAATAGTAGCAGTAGAACTGCATTAACATCTAGCCCCAGTAGAAGTAGCAGCCCCTCAGGAACCCCTCAGTCCATGAAGTGCACAGTATTGAGATACTTCACTCTGGATCCAAAAGCTATGACAGAGAAAGTCAGGGAAAATGTACTAACAACAGCACAGATGAGGAGGAGAAGGGATGTGAAGAAGGGTTGCTACCATCTACCAGACTTGGGACCACTGCTATAACCAATAAGTAGTATTGATTTAATTTAGATATTATTTCTGTTCACTCACTATCATTTTGATAAATATAAACTATTAACATTTTTTGAAAGCATTCTTACTTTACAGCATTTTTTCACACCTGAGTAAAACTTTTGTACAGAATATGTAGATATATATATATATATATATACATACATATATATATATATATATATATATATACATACATTGATCACAGCCACCAGTCCCTCATCACCATTGCCCTACACATCTGCCACATTGTAGGTTGCACTTTCTTTTTTTTAATCTCTTGACATCATTATGATGAATATGTGCCAGTATCACTTAAGCAGGAACACATTTTTCAAGTCATATGTTGCTGTAGGACTCCCAGCTTTGACTTTCAGGTACTTTTTCCCCACTGCAGCCTTCAGAAGAAGTAATATTTTGGTGGGAAATGTTAGACCATAAGAAACATAGGTGAAAAATTTGTTGGAATTGGCGAAAAGGAGGAAATTTTGCATCGTAAAAAGGAAAAATGTTCATGAAAAAAGAGTAAAATCATCTTTTTTTTCAAGAAAAGTCAAGGGGGGATTTTTTTTCACTTTTCACCCACTCATATTCATTGTGCAACTGCTTCTTCCCACCACACTCCCCTAACACAGCCAGCTGAAAAAAACTCAGATCACAGCTGTCTGTGTCTTCTCAGTCACACTACATTTGTGGGGTATTTGGGATAAATCTTCTTTGCCCCTTCACACGCCCGCAGACTTCCCAAATACAGAAAACTGCCAACAGAAAGGAACTTGGATCACAGCTCATGTGTCTTCTCAGTCAAACAAGATTGTGGAGTATGTGGGGTGAATCTTTGCTTTGCTCCCTTCACACACACCCCCAGACACCCTAACACAGAGATAACTAAGATGATGAAGGAACTTGGATTACAACTGCCTGTCTTAGTCAACCAAGAGTTTGGGGTGCATTGGGTAAACCTCCTTTCTCCCTTCACACTGCCGCAGAGTGCCCATAGATTCCCCAAACCCAGAGAACAAATTTCCTGCCTATAAGACTCCCTAAACTACACTCCAACTGCTTTTTCTACATCTTACAAACAATGATATGCTATGGGAGCCTAAAACCCCTTTTGTACTACTCCTGTGGGAAAAGATGGGAAACTTACCCCTTGTAGAGGAAATTCAGTCTTGCCAAGGATGTCAATGCTATGAGGTAGTTGGAAATTTGCACTTTTCTCTGAAAAATTCCCACCTGTCAGAAGTGCCATTTTTTGCCTGTTTTACTTTACCCATCCCTACTGATCTGGTCCTATTTAAGTGGAAGTATGTCCCATAATCATTAACTGAATGAATTCCATATTTCCTTTGAAGTTATAAGAACCACGCAAGTGACTGGAGAGCCTCATGCAGATACAAGGGTCAATGTTTTTAATCCCACAATATGCATTTACGCATATATTTAACCTCACAGTGCCATTGGTTTAAATCCATATTAATGGGTTAATACAAGTTTATACAAGTACATTGCAGAAAATGAAAGCAAAGGATGTTGGGTTCCAGGTTTCAGGGCTTGCAATCTGAGACAGGAGGATCATGCAATTCGAAAGTATAATGTAAAAGAATATATTACAAGTTGAACATGTTTTATTAAAGTATGTCATATTTTTATATTTGGACATCTGTGTGTGTTTGTGTGTTTTCTCTATGACAGTGCATGATAGAAAGGATAGGTCTGTGTTCTTGTATTTGTTTCAATTGGAGTTCTAGTGTTGCTATATATTGTCAGGCTCTTTCCTTACCCCCTCTTCTCACTCTCTCTGTACTTCAGTATTCCTTCAGAACCTTTGCACTACAGTTCTTTATAAATATATCCTTTTACACTTTAGTCATTTAATTACTTTATCAAAATCAATAATTCTGTAACTGCACTGGAGGATGTTACACAGCTTCTAACATGACACGTGCTTAATGGCAATTTGTTGATAACCTGTACTGCATATCACAAAATCTTGGAGGGAGTTTGGAAAAATGGCAACTGCACCAAACTATAGGAGGTTTGGTTATCTCTAATGACAGCCTTACTTGAGGATTAGCTAGAGGTCTGTTGCTGAGACATGATAACAAAGTTCACTAAAATTTAAATAGCAATATCTTTTGCAAGAAAGGTTCTTATCCTAGAGGTATTTTAGATTTGGAAAAGCATTACTTCGTGAATGGCTGAATTTAATATTATACTTATGAAATAAGATTTAATAGGGAAGCAAATAAAGCAACAATGAAAGAGGAAAATGGAATTTAATAAATTGGGGTGGGATTCATTCACAAGTTAAAAACAAAGGTGTCGCCTCATGACAAAGTTAGTTTACTTTACAGATAATTAAAATCTGCCAACATGTTGAACTTGCCCTTTTTCTATAAAAAATAGTAGTTATTGAGGAATTACTCTTTATATGTGTGGCATTTCATGCTAATTCTCTGAACAGCATATTAATTAGTTCTGTTTGAGGGCAAACTTATCACTCCCAGTGATACTAGAAACACCCCTGATGTATGCACTCGTTTTAAACTTATTCATAACACAACGGGGTTATGCACTAAGGTGTGATAAAGAGCTGATAAAGTGGAGATAACTGGGGAGATTCACTAAGTGGTGATAATGGGGTGATGAAATGGAGATGACTTCTCCAGTTTATCACTTTTCCAGTTCGTATGTTATTCTATGGAGCCTATTTACGAAGAAAACTTAGTGCCTGGACTTTATAGAATAAAATAGGAATTGGAGAAGTGATAAACTGGAGAAGTCATCTCCACTTTATCACCTCTTTATCACTGCTTAGTGACTCTCCCCCAACTTCTCAAGTGATATCACTTCTTCAATTCCTATGTTATTCTATGGAGCCAATGCACTAAGATTTCTCCAACTTTGGAGATCTTAGTGCATAGCCTCTCTCTCTCTATATATATATATATAGTATAACGTAGGAATTGGAGAAGTGATATCACTAGAGAAGTCATCTCCACTTTGTCACCTCTTTATCATACCTTAGTGCATCTCCCCCTGTATGTGATAGAACTGGCCCAGAACATAAACTTGCATGACAAAAGATTAATCTATCAAAAACTACTTACGTTATTAAAAAAAATAACGGGTTATCTTTCCAGTAAACAAAACTTATCTTAAGGTGACCGGTCCACTTTAAATCCTTGGTTTAGCATTATCAGCAAAAAATATATATTGCTGAAGTGTTCAGTGCCATCAAATTAATATAAAATGTAATATGCACAATTGCAAAATTCTTCATAATGGCAGACACATATTGACTACTTGAAACTTTATTGACACTCTCTGTGAGATTAGCTGCTGTGTAACTATTAGACAACTAGATGAAATTGTTTAATTAACAAATAAAAATTTTCATTCTAAATCATTGATTCTCAGCCTCAGTCCTTGGGGTACATCAATAGATCAGATTTTCCGGATAAGCACATCCTGCTCAATCATAATCTCTGAGCCACTGATTACACAACAGAGGTATCTAGAAAAGCTGACATGTCTTTCAGCCCAGTGGACAAACTTGAGAAACACTGATTTAAATTCACATGTTGTGATCATCAACCAACAGTGAGGTATCCTCCTTGTTTCATTGCTTGGTTTCAACGTCTCTCATTCATCTCATTTGTGCATCACTAGAAAACTGCAGGTTTGCTTTACTATCACTTAAAGGAACATTAACAACTAAACATTAAATTGGATAATATAACTTTAAATAGCATGCACTTACAGATACTTTATGTTAATTCCTTAAAATATAATCTTAAACTTGCTTTTTAACACATTTATAAACTGTCCTGTTCATACAGCATTTATTTATTTTTGTGCTGTTTGAAATCATAGATAAGAACAAGTCAGTTAATATATTGTGAATAGTACCCACTTCTCTTGTATTCACAAAGACTGTTATCTTATATCAGTCTATTTACAGACAATCCTAGACAGTCACTTTAGATTTCTATTGTACTTGGAGCCCTGGAAAAGAGAGGAATAGGTTTTCCTACATAGGATATGTGAGGCTAGATTTTAGGCCTCATGAAACAAATAGAGATGTCCTACAGATGATGTCATGAAGTGCAGGGTATTTTAGTGCTTATAGCCCCAGTTCATGTTAGGTGTTAGCGTTACGTTAATATGAAAAAAATATGTTGTTTACAAGCGGAGCACAAGTTATTAATATATGAGCAGAATTCATGTATTAATTCTTGCTAGAATGATACAATGAAAAAACCATTAATAAACATATAATGGCACCAAAACCACCTCCCTACGCTCAGTTGGGCAATCAAGCAAAGGATAAGGGAAGAGCGAGGGAACTAAAAATTATCTTTTATTCTTCAGCAGCTTAGCTGGGGTATCTAAAGCATGTTCTTAACTATTTTAAGGATCTACAGTTACATCTTTGTTTTCTTGTATATTTATTTATTTTCATATGTATAGATCATATTGTCCATCAGGTAACATCATTCTGTTCCACTGGTCTGAGAGTTAAAACCTTTGCAAATTAAATGATATGACTTACATAATTTACCGGCACAATTTTAACCACAGAGGAACATCAAAATCACATTAAGAATGAAGGAAAAACATTTGTTGTGAATAATTTAGGATCATAAAAATCTAAGGACCTGACCCAGATAAGCTTGTCAGCTTCAGAAATGTTGATTTGTCTGCACTGGCCAAAGAAAAAGAAAATTGGTCTATTTTCTGGGAAAATAAAAGATTATTATTATTGATTTTTTTATACAACTCTTTGCAACTGATGACCAAATATGTTATACTGTGCTAGACCGGCAAATAATGGGAACTCATGTGTAATGTGATTTCAGGTATGTACAGTATATGTTTTAAATTTTAAAAGAGTCGGAAATGCATATTAGAATAGCATTAATATAAAATAAATGCCATCATTCATCATGCACATCAGATTCTTAAAGGAGAAGTTCCACAATACATAAGAAACAATATTTAGATTTAATAGCTTAGCTTACAAAGATCAGTTGAAGGGGAGATGGGCTTTATCTATTAAAATTGAAAAAGAATAAGAAGAAATAGACGATCATTTTCACCAATTAAATAATGCCTTTTTAATGTATATTTAATTCATCTAACAAGAATGTATTGCTCATTAATTTTATTGGCACTATGAGAGGCTCCTATTCAGTAAGAAAACAGTGGAGCAGCAGGTCGATCTACATAAAAGTCACATGTGTAAGCAGCGTTATAAAGACTCTTTCAATGGGAAAACAGAAAAGTAGCAGATAGACTCATATAAATATTGCAACGCTAATAACAGTAACCATAATTCGGAAGGTATAAAACCTCACATCTAGAAAGGGAATTGGTCCATTAGAGATTCAGCTAGATACAATATAGAGCTCTCGTGAGCCACATTCCAAAAATGAGATGCTGAATGGTAATAATACAAATATTAAGCCTTTGAGTGCCAGAGGAGTATGCAACACATTGCAAAGCAATGTGTTGCGTACCCCTCTGGCACTCAAAGGGTTAAAACAATTAATATAATAATAAAAGTAAATAAGGGTGTTGCAGCTAAATAAAATACAGCAAGATAAAAAAAGAGCAAAAATAATAGTTGATTAACCTTATAAATTATTTAATCTAAAACTATATAAATCCTATATAATAATTCACTAGGATGTTTGTCAGAAGCCGCCATGCACTGTAGAGATTGCCCGAACACACAGAATGCTGGGAGTACTGTGCTGGGAGCATTCTGTGCTTTAGGGCAGTCTTTACAGTGCATGACTGCGTCAGCGGCAGGCCGCAGAACAGGACTGGCCTCTTAACCCTTTGAGTGCCAGAGGGGTACGCACCCAACTTACCCCCAAACTGGAGGGTGGGACTCCTGAATATGGGTATCAGGATGCAAACTAATATATAAAAATGCAAACATGGGAACACTACTAAAATTTACAAGAATAAAAGTGAATGTACTAATATATATATATATATATATATATATACTCTAAATAACTGATACTAGTGTAACATAGCTAGTGGTAAAAAAGGGGATATTAAGGGGCTAGTGCCCAGTGTCAGCTGCCTGGTTGTTACTTTACAGAGTCAAATCTCAACAAAGAGAAAACAGACTGCTATTACAAGTAATACTGCTGAGTAGGCCTCAGTGAGCCAGATGCATGGGTGTGCTGGCTGGGGAGCATGGCTAGCTGCAGCCCAGGCCATGTTAAAGGTGCTGGCCGTAAAAACTCAATAAAAAAAATACTTGTCTGTGTTAATTACTATGCTCTCACAATTTTTTAATTAGACCAGTAGCAAACTCTACTGAACTGACAGCAAATGTCATACATTCATAGCCTTCCCCCATTCCTCAGATGTGGTTTAATCAGCATGTACAAAAATGTATGCATTGAACAATTACTAATTTATGATTATGTGTAGAGTCAGGTTTAAATGATATAGCTTATACCCTAATCCTATATAATAATTCGCTAAATGTGTGTTTGTCAGAATCCGTCATGTGCAATAGAGACGGCTGTGTGCGCTGCAGTCATGCACACTACAGACTGCCTGAGCCGCAGCTGATAACTGAGCAGGGCTCCGAATTCAGACCATAGTCCTCTCTGCGTGGAGCGCCCCGCTCCATATCAGCCACAGTCTGTACTGTGCATAATATAATGTGCATTCCATAAAAAGTACAATGTATGGTATTAGACAGGATGCAGTGTAGTTCCTAGGCAATCACAGAGTTAGTAGCTGGAGCAGAAGTGATAGAAGTGTAAGAGCTTCTTTTGCTTTGATAAATCACATGCTTCATGGATCATTTCCAAATAATGATAAATTTCAGTTTAGGAAAACTGTCAGCTCCAAATAATAACCTCCTCTTGAAGTATTACAGCCCAAAAATCCTAATGTCCTCTGTGAATGTTTCTCTTATGCCTATGTTCATGAGATAACATCTGCAATCAGTCCTGGATGTTATGTCCATAGACTCAGACATGACAATTGCTAGCAGGGTCACATGATCTCAATCTCTGTTCAGTTTGAATGGATGACAAATGCTAAAAAGGGTTTCATGTGTCTGATTAATTGATCTATAGACAAATGAACATTTTTGTTTGATTGTTTAATCAATAACATCATGCATTGATCAAATTTTGAATTGAGCAATCACTACAAATATGAGATAAATATTTTTGTTTACAAGGAATATATATATATAAAAGTCTTGTTGAAGGATGCACTTAAGATAATTCAATAGATGCCTGGGTGCCGTATACATTGATGAACAACCTTGAGAAAATCAGCACTCACAGGATACTTTTATCCGATGTAAAATACGTTTATTAAGAAGATCAACATTTCGATCCCAGCCGGGATCTTTATCAAGATGGCTACCAAACACACATGCCCCATTTATATACCCTGTGTTCTGTGAAACTAAACGACCCGCCAAAAATGTGAAAACAGAAAAATAAAATATTTTCATAATCAGTGTAAACAAGTGGCAAGTAATTCCTTAGTTGGATACTAGTCAAGAAAAAATATATCCAACATGAAATTACATATTTAAGGACACCGCTATAATGTGAAAATAAGATCAAAGAATGACGGTCAGAGATGCAGACATCAAAATGAAATACAATGATATCACTTAATATCATATGCACAAATATATACCAAGACCTATGGTAACACCGGGTGCGATGACTAACAGTAACAGTTTTAGCTGTGCAATGTCAGGGAGACCCGCCACGTTCATGTGTCCAAATCAGATGTACTTCAACTCATTTTGAGATTTGAAGTATGCTATATTCATACACATAGACCATAGTTCTTGGTATATATTTGTGCATATGATATTAGGTGATATCATTGTATTTCATTTTGATGTCTGCCTCTCTGACCTTCATCATTCTTTGATTTTATTTTCACATTATAGCCGTGTCCTTAAATATTTAATTTCATGTTGGATATATTTTTTTCTTGACAAGTATCCAACTAAGGAATTACTTGGCATTTGTTTACACTGATTATGAAAATATTTTATCTTTCTGTTTCCACGTTTTTGGTGGGTCGTTTAGTTTCACAGAACACAGGGTATATAAATGGGGCGTGTTTGTTTGGTAGCCATCTTGATAAAGATCCCGGCTGGGATTGAAACGTTGATCTTCTTAATAAACTTATTTTACATTGTATAAAAGTATTCTGTGAGTGCTGATTTTCTCAAGGTTATATATATAAACTCTTATAATTAATGTAAAACTTTACCTTTTCTAATGTATGCAATATGAATGGGGTTAAAATGTAAATAAGTCTTATAGTACTGGGAAGAATTTTTCCAAAGTATTGGAAACAACTCTAGCAATAAAGAGATTACCATGTACTGGATATGTATTATAAACTAGTTGTATGTCTAACGGTTGCTTTAGTTTAGAGTACAGTCTATGAACAGAAATTGGATGCTATTCATTGAGTGTTATTGGAAAGTAGTTATCCAATCAATAAATTTGATTAAATATCTCCCAAAGGAATTAATTTTATTAATTTGGTTGCTTCAGTTAATCCAAGGATTTTTCTTATTTGTAAAAGATGTTTTAAAATATTGAGCAAGTATTACAGGAGTTTATTTATATAGATTATCAAATCATAAATATGGTTTTGCATTAGTGCTTAAAATTTGACTTAAAGGGATAGTAATACTTCGTTTTATCTTTATTTTATTTTGTAGGCATTAAAAAAACATGAAGAACGATATAAGTCTTATCTCTCAATCCTTTATAGTTTGAGAGATATTCACAAGCAAAGTTTCCCCCTCCCGCCCCTTTTACCTATTGTAAGCCATCTCTTCTCAGATGTGGAATGCAGTCCATAGACCAGACAGATAACAGAAGGGGACAATATTCTTCCTATCAGAACAATGAAAGCCCTGCCCCCCCTTGACAAGCTTTTAAGGTTTTTCCCTTATCTTAATTGAAGATTGTCCCTCTCTGCAGTCTACCTGGGCACCTCCCTTCTGCTCTGGCTGAACAGTGTTACATCAGTAAAAGGGACAGGAGGGGGATACTTTGTCATTGAATTACTCTTGAACTATAACTCTAACAGTATTGAAATAACACTCTCCAAAGTCCAAATACTATGATGATTAATTAGAGCTGCTTTTATTATGAAACATTACTATCCCTTTAATTTTACAAGGATTTCCAATATCTAACGGTAATTGATGTATTGTTTATTCATCAGCAGTAGTCAATCCCTTAGCTTTTCTCTGGATCAGCAAAGCTGAAGAAAAGCTTGACCAAAGTCTTTTTGATCAGCTTCTCTTTTGTTACAGAATGTATCAATTATATAGTAATGCCAAACTCAAATGTTCATTGCCAGAATGTGCTGGGCAATGTTTCACTCAGGTCTTACATTACAAAAAATATGTCAGATTCAAAGAGTGTTGCATGCACCTGATGAAATAACAATTATTTTTTAACTTTGGGGCACAATGGAAAAAAAATCTTATTTGATCTAAAGTTAAGTACATTTTAGGATATTTTTTCTTTGTCATGGATGTCCTTATTTTGAATATTGATATTAGAAGTTTGTGATTGGAAAATGATGGAAAGAATTACTTTGAACATCTAGGAAATATATGTTTTTACCAATGGTATTTATACAAACAAATTAAAATAAAAACTTTTTACAGCTATTTTGGAGTTAAAATTGGTTTTAATAACATATTTTAAGCATGATTTGTTTTGATGTAATTTTTTTGTTTTAAATTATCATCCCCAGGAATTATTCTTAGTTATTGGGTTAATTAGGCATTGCACTAACAGCACATAAACTAAAGGCATTAGTTTAGTATCATTAGGTCTAATTGTACTGTTCATACTTGCCTTTTTTAAACACATCATATGTATCCTGCAACTGCATTAACAAATCCACATTCTTCTCCATTTTAAAGGAATGGAAATGCATGTAAAATGCATGATAAATCATGCTCTGCTGTAATGTAATATATTGCCACTTCTGCCTCATAGCCGCACCTGAAATGTTGGCAGGAGTTTCAACCCCCTGAAAAAAGTAAGACAGAGAAAAAGCATGTCATCCTATAAAATAATACACTAGGATGTTTGTCAGAAGCCGTCATGCGCAGTAGAGACTGAGCTCACTGCAGTCATCTGCAGTAGAGACTGCACGCACTGCAGTAATGTGTAGTACAGACTGTTCGACATGCTGCGGACCACTTGGTCCCAGGAAGGTGCGCAGAGAGGACTACAGTCCGAATTCGGATTGCCCCGCTCCGTATCAGCCACGGTGCGTTTGGGCACTCTGTACTGCGCATGAATGCAGCGCGGACAGTGAACAGAGAGGGTTCGGGCACCAGGCGAGGCTGCTGAGTAGCACTGCAGCCCATGTACACAGGCTTTAAACTAGTATTTGATATTTAAATAACACAGTTCAGAGCAATTCTGTATCTTACTAAGCAGTAAGCACTCCAACTGTAGGGATCACTATAAAAAAGGTGGCATGGACTGGATTACTTTTCAGACTAAACTTTCTACTAATGTGTTATCTGCCACCTATGCAGAAGATTTTGTCAGCCATAGCAAGTGATTACATTGTCAGTCAGACTGAAATTTTTTTTCCCAATATTTATTAAGTGGGAACAATTGTGGACATGGGAAAATGCCAAAATACCAAATGTTCACAGAATAAGACCTCTGTGGGAATGTTGGGAACATGGCATAAGACTGAACAGAACATGGGTGCAGGAATCCAAGACCACTTTAAATCATTGGGCAGAACATTTTACTTTTAGGTTCCCTGATTTTTATTCCTAAATATATTTATGCTAAAGAGGAGAGATTTCCCTAGGATGTAAAATGAACGTATTGCACATTCCCTAACTAAAATGTGTTAAAATATTTATGAAACTCTTATATTAACATTTGGAGTGCCAGCAGAGTATTCAAAACTGCTCCATTTTAACTCTTATAAGAATAAAACTTAATTCAGATTCATGTGGGATATATTGTCATATGTATAATTCCAAAATTGTAAACGTTTTGGGCAAATCAATTACACTATAAGTATCAAATGACAAATCAAAATTACCATTGATTTAAATGTAAATTCCCACTCCTTAAATGCTTAAGGGGTATCCAGCTCTGAATTGCAATGCATTGGAAACCTCTCTAGCATTCAAGGTGTTAAAAGCATTCAATATAATTTTTATTTGTATCCTAAGGTGCAGCGGATTTGTCCCAGTTGTACATTTTGCCCTTAGTAGCAAAATAAATAAAATCATAAAAGTCCCTTTTTACATTGGCTCTTCAATTCTTTGCCATTGTACTTGTGAAAGAACAGCTCCCCAGGAAGGGATGTGACATTCACATATTTCTGAATGTTTTTCGAAGCCAAGGTTTTAGTTTATTTTTATTGCTTTTATGACAGCAAGCCTAGGTGCTTTTCCTAATTAGACACCCCTTGAGAACTGGATTCTGGAGCTCTTCATTATCACGTAACAGCTGCACTCCCAGCTGGGGGTGTTATTGTGAATAAAAATGACTACTATAGTTTGTATTTGCTGAATAAATAAACCAGGCATATGATGTAACATCAGGATACCACATAAGACAAAGGAAAACAGACTAATTGGCCTAAAGGTTAGGTAGATTTGTTTGCAATTTGTGTCAGTTAAAGTTATACAGTGAGCAAATCACAACAGGTAAACAATAAGAAACTGTTGATTATGTTTACAATTATTACTGAAATGAACCATGCACCATATGATTATCATATAATTCAAACAATTTATTTATATTTTATTTCTGATCCATAGGGACTGGTGATGATAAGAACCATTTAACTTAATCAATTTCATGATACATTTTGTAAAACCCCAGGGATCCATGAAGAAATAAAAGGGGTTCACAGAACAACTGTCATGCTGATTACAGTAATAACCCGGGCCATTTTAAGAAGTGTTGAGGTCCCTGTTGATGTTGTGAAAAGAAGCCCCAGATACAATATTTTTTAAGATCATTTGGACCCCTGGGATGTTAGAAACATATCCAATGCATTGCTTCATAATGCATTGGAGACATATTGTGTAGAGTATTTTATTTTCATTTGTGTGGAGTATTTCACAATGATAATAAGTTTTACACCCAGGACAGCCTTCCCCAGGCTGCTGATCAGAGCTTCAGACCGATTACTTCCCGTAAAACTGGGACTGTTTGTCCCCTTGCAACTAGAGGCCTCCAGGGACTCTGTCTACCACTGTAGCATAGTAACAACTATGGTTTTACTTAAAAAAAAAAAATATATATATATATATATATATATATATATATATATATATATATATATGAAGAGATACATTACCTGCATTGAAAAGTATAAATGAAAATGTATAGATAATAAGTTATTGACTTTTAAATACATTAGATATCAATACCGGTTTAACTCCCTGGATGACAGAGAGTTCTTGCAATTATTTCCACCATCCCAAGCTGAAGCATTTTGTTGTTAGGTTAAGAAAACTTCTATCAACTAAGGCAAAACATTAATGTGTTGTTATGTAATTCTTTGCATGCCAGTGTGGTTAAAGTGGATAAGGCAGGCAAATGGGTGACAACAAATTATGAAGACAATACGTATAGCACTATATAAGTACAGAAACATATACATACAAACAGACGTGTGGGCCTCAAACAAGTGTATCTCACCACTTCTCTCATGAACTTTTCTAATTCCTCTGCTTCCTATCACCACCATCTCCTTCTCCCCCTGAAAAAAAGCCCCACTGCTTCACATCTCACTCCCACCTTATATCCCTGTCCCTTCTCCTCCTGCTTGCTGCAGGTGACATCTCACCTAACCCAGGTCCCACTTCCATTCTCTCTTGTACCACAAAACCCACTCAGACACACAACATCCACAACCTAATATCCATACCACGTCACCTAACCTCCTCCGCCCACTTTTGTTTTGGTCTCTGGAACTCTCTAAACCTCCTGGCCATCACAGAAACTTGGCTCACATCATCAGACACTGCTTCCACTGCTGCACTCTCACATGGAGGCCTTTAGTGATGAACGAGCATGCTCGGCCGAAGCTCGGTTCGGCTCGAGCATCGCTCTGCTCGGCACATGGCGGTACTCGTACGAGTACCGCATGTGCTCGCCCGCCATGTTCGGGTCTCCTCCCCGCACGTTTCGCGGCTGCAGCGCAGCCAATAAACGTGCGGGGAGGCTCTGACATCAGTGTAATGCCAGCAGCCATGTTGGCTGCTGGCATTACACTGATTGGCTGGCCAGAACCCGTGATCGGGTGCTGTATAGCACCTGACCAGCGAGTTCGGCTCAGTCTTAGCCAGGGAGAGATGAGGATAGGAAGGGAAAGTCAGTGTAGGGAGAAGAAAAGTGTGTTTCAACAACAAAAAGACCCAAAAGTCCTTTTTAGGACTATTGTGTGTGGGGGCAGCAGTTATATTTTGTTTTGAGGGGCAGAGTTTAAAAAAAAAACGTCACATATTCCGTTCACTGTGCCTAGCCTCAGATTAGCAGCACATTCTGTTTAGTGTGCAAAGTTGCAGATTAGCAGCACATTCTGTTTAGTGTGCAAAGTTGCAGATTAGCAGCACATTCTTTTTAGTGTGCAAAGTTGCAGATTAGCAGCACATTCTGTTTAGTGTGCAAAGTTGCAGATTAGCAGCACATTCTGTTTCGTGTGCAAAGTTGCAGATTAGCAGCACATTCTGTTTAGTGTGCAAAGTTGCAGATTAGCAGCACATTCTGTTTAGTGTGCAAAGTGTAAAAAATAAAAGTCACTTATTCCGTTCACTGTGCCTAGCCGCAGATAAGCAGCACATTCTGTTTAGTGTGCAAAGTTGCAGATTAGCAGCACATTCTGTTTAGTGTGCAAAGTTGCAGATTAGCAGAACATTCTGTTTAGTGTGCAAAGTTTAAAAAATAAAAGTCACATATTCCATTCACTGTGCCTAGCCGCAGATAAGCAGCACATTCTGTTTAGTGTGCAAAGTTGCAGATTAGCAGAACATTCTGTTTAGTGTGCAAAGTGTAAAAAATAAAAGTCACATATTCCATTCACTGTGCCTAGCCGCAGATAAGCAGCACATTCTGTTTAGTGTGCAAAGTTGCAGATTAGCAGAACATTCTGTTTAGTGTGCAAAGTGTAAAAAATAAAAGTCACTTATTCCGTTCACTGTGCCTAGCCGCAGATAAGCAGCACATTCTGTTTAGTGTGCAAAGTTGCAGATTAGCAGCACATTCTGTTTAGTGTGCAAAGTTTAAAAAATAAAAGTCACATATTCCATTCACTGTGCCTAGCCGCAGATAAGCAGCACATTCTGTTTAGTGTGCAAAGTTGCAGATAAGCAGCACATTCTGTTTAGTGTGCAAAGTTTAGAAAATAAAAGTCACATATTCCATTCACTGTGCCTAGCCGCAGATAAGCAGCACATTCTGTTTAGTGTGCAAAGTTGCAGATAAGCAGCACATTCTGTTTAGTGTGCAAAGTTTAGAAAATAAAAGTCACATATTCCATTCACTGTGCCTAGTCGCAGATAAGCAGCACATTCTGTTTAGTGTGCAAAGTTGCAGATTAGCAGAACATTCTGTTTAGTGTGCAAAGTGTAAAAAATAAAAGTCACTTATTCCGTTCACTGTGCCTAGCCGCAGATAAGCAGCACATTCTGTTTAGTGTGCAAAGTTGCAGATAAGCAGCACATTCTGTTTAGTGTGCAAAGTTTAAAAAATAAAAGTCACATATTCCATTCACTGTGCCTAGCCGCAGATAAGCAGCACATTCTGTTTAGTGTGCAAAGTTGCAGATAAGCAGCACATTCTGTTTAGTGTGCAAAGTTGCAGATAAGCAGCACATTCTGTTTAGTGTGCAAAGTTTAAAAAATAAAAGTCACATATTCCATTCACTGTGCCTAGCCGCAGATAAGCAGCACATTCTGTTTAGTGTGCAAAGTTGCAGATTAGCAGAACATTCTGTTTAGTGTGCAAAGTGTAAAAAATAAAAGTCACATATTCCATTCACTGTGCCTAGCCGCAGATAAGCAGCACATTCTGTTTAGTGTGCAAAGTTGCAGATTAGCAGAACATTCTGTTTAGTGTGCAAAGTTGCAGATTAGCAGAACATTCTGTTTAGTGTGCAAAGTTTAAAAAATAAAAGTCACATATTCCATTCACTGTGCCTAGCCGCAGATAAGCAGCACATTCTGTTTAGTGTGCAAAGTTGCAGATAAGCAGCACATTCTGTTTAGTGTGCAAAGTTTAAAAAATAAAAGTCACTTATTCCGTTCACTGTGCCTAGCCGCAGATAAGCAGCGCATTCTGTTTAGTGTGCAAAGTTGCAGATAAGCAGCACATTCTGTTTAGTGTGCAAAGTTTAAAAAATAAAAGTCACATATTCCATTCACTGTGCCTAGCCGCAGATAAGCAGCACATTCTGTTTAGTGTGCAAAGTTGCACATAAGCAGCACATTCTGTTTAGTGTGCAAAGTTTAAAAAATAAAAGTCACATATTCCATTCACTGTGCCTAGCCGCAGATAAGCAGCACATTCTGTTTAGTGTGCAAAGTTGCAGATAAGCAGCACATTCTGTTTAGTGTGCAAAGTTTAGAAAATAAAAGTCACATATTCCATTCACTGTGCCTAGCCACAGATAAGCAGCACATTCTGTTTAGTGTGCAAAGTTGCAGATTAGCAGCACATATTCCGTGTAATATGAAGAAGGCGGGTAAAAAGGGACGGGGAAGTGGACGTGATCCTGATAGTTCAGGGCGCGGGTCAGGACGCGTAGAAACTGTGCCTGGTGCCAGAGCACAAGAAAGAAAGACATCCACCATACCTAGCTTCATGTCTCAGTTTACAGGGCGTTGCAGGACATCACTCTCGAGGTCAGACCACTGCGAACAGGTGGTCGGTTGGATTTCAGGTGATACTGCTTCCAGTCAGTTAAGCACCACCCTGTCTTCCACCAAGTCCACTCTCAGTAGCCAAGAGTCTGGTCAACATAATCCTCACCCTGATCATCCTTCCTCCCACCATAGAGGGTCTGGTCAAAGAAGTGATCCCACACTGGGATATAGTGAGGAGCTCGTCTCATCACCAATCCTTCATTTGAACCTCTCTCCAAGCACGCTTGCAGAGGAACATGAAATCTTGTGCCCTGATTCACAACCTCTAGAGGGTACCCAATCACAAGAAGATGACAGAGGGGAACGGCATTTAAGGTCAAAGGAAGTGGATGATGATGATGATGAGACACAGTTGCCATCAAATCAACCACTATTACTGTCTCAAGACCTTGATGAGGAGGATGATATACAGTTGTCAATGACTGAGTATGTGGTGGGATCAAGAAATGAGGAGGATGATCAGAGTGAGGAAGTGGAGGAGGACTTGGTGGACGATGAGGTCACTGACCCCACCTGGGAAGGTGGAGAGCCGAGCGATGACAGCAGTCCTGAGGGTGAGCCATCTGCAGCACCGCAACAGGCTGGAAGAGGCAGTGGTGTGGCTAAAGAAAGAAGGCGGACCACACCAAACCGGCCCGCAAATGTTCCACGGAGCACCCCCTTGCGTAAATCTCCCTTGCCAAGGGCTAGGTGTTCCGCGGTATGGCGTTTTTTTAAGGAAAGTGCGGACGACAAAAAAATTGTAGTTTGCAACCTGTGCCACACCAGAATGAGCCGAGGCATGAACACTAGAAACCTCACCACCACCAGCATGATCCGACACATGGCATCCAAGCACCGTAATAAGTGGGAGGAACGCCCGGATCGCCAATCTGTGTCTGCAGGCCACACCACTGCCTCCTCTTCCCCTGTTTTCGGTGCCGGCCAATCGCCTGTCGAAGGCGCAGGCCCGCATACCTCCCGCCCTGCACCTGTACCATCTGAAGCACCATCAGCGACCACATCCACTTCCCTGTCCCAGCACAGCGTCCAAATGTCGTTACCCCAGGCATTTGAGCGCAAGCAAAAATACCCAGCCACCCACCCACAGGCCATAGCACTAACCTCACACCTTTCCAAATTACTGGCCATCGAAATGCTGCCATTTAGGCTTGTGGAGACTGAGTCCTTCCGCAGCCTGATGGCAGCAGCTGTCCCTCGGTACGCAGTCCCCAGCCGCCACTACTTTTCCCGGTGTGCCGTCCCCGCCTTACACCACCATGTGTCCCGTAACATCACCCGTGCCCTGACCAATGCAGTTACTGGGAAGGTCCACTTAACGACTGACACATGGACAAGTGCTTGTGGCCAGGGACGCTACATTTCCCTGACGGCACACTGGGTGAATGTCGTGGAGGCTGGGAGCGACTCGGGCCCTGGGATGGCACAGGTGCTACCCACGCCGAGGATTGCGGGCCCTACCTCCATCACGGTTTCCGCCAGCACCTACGTTATTGGCTCCTCCTCCTCCATTTCCACCTCCGAATTTTCTGCGCGCAGCGCCACTCACCCATCAGCCGGTAGCTGGAAGCAGTGTAGCACTGCAGTGGGGAAGCGTCAACAGGCCGTGCTGAAGCTGATCTGCCTTGGGGACAAACAGCACACAGCCTCAGAGCTGTTGCAGGGGATTAGTCACCAGACCGAGCAGTGGCTCTCGCCACTCAACCTGCAACCAGGCATGGTTGTGTGTGATAATGGGCGTAACTTGGTGGCGGCTTTGGAGCTCGGCAAGCTCACACACGTACCATGCCTAGCGCATGTATTTAATTTAGTGGTTCAGCGATTTCTAAAAACCTACCCCAATTTGCATGATCTCTTGACCAAGGTGCGCCGCGTGTGTGCACATTTCCGTAAGTCATCAACAGCTTCAGCCGGCCTGTTGAAGCTGCAGCAGCGCTTACAATTGCCAGCTCACCGGCTGCTGTGTGACGTGAGCACGCGCTGGAACTCCACCTTCCACATGTTGGCCCGGCTTTGTGAGCAGCAGAGGGCAGTAGTGGAGTACCAGCTGTTACACGTCGTCGCCTCTCCGTTCAACTTCCTCTAATCAGAAGTGAGGAGTGGGAATGGATGTCAGACCTCTGTGAGGTTTTACGCAATTTTGAGGAATCGACACAGATGGTGAGCGGCGATAACGCTATTATCAGTGTAACCATCCCACTTCTGTGTCTACTGAAACGCTCGCTGCTCACAATTAAAACCGACGCTTTGCATGTGGAAGAGGTGGAAATGGGGGAGGAAGAGCTTACACAAGGTGATAGCCAGAGCACCCTCACTTCGTCTTCTCAGCAACAATTGGAGGAGGCGGAGGAGGAGGAGGAGGAGGAGGAAGACACGGTTGCCTCCGCTACAGAGGGTAGCCATGGAACTTTAGTTCCATCTCTTCAGCGTGGGTGGGCAGAAGAGGAGGAAGAGGATGAGGAGATTGAGAGTCATCCTCCTGGTGAGGACAGCGAAATCTTGCCTGTTGGTACTCTGGAACACATGGCTGACTTTATGTTAGGCTGCCTTTCCCGTGACCCACGCGTTATACGCATTTTAGACAACACGGATTACTGGGTGTTCACCCTTCTGGACCCCCGCTACAAAGAGAATTTCTCATCTCTCATTCCTCCGGTGGAGAGGACAAGCAAAATGGTGCAATACCAGAAGGTTCTTGTTGAAAAATTGCTCCAAAATTTTCCATCTGACAACGCTGGCGGCAGAGTACGTGCTACCTTGGCCAACCGAGAAGGGGAGAAAAGGGGAGCACACAGCAGTTCCGACAAAGGCAGGGCAACACTCTCCAAAGTGTGGGACTCCTTCATGACACCCCGCCAGCACCCTCACCCTGATGCGCAGCCTAGTGTCACAAGGAGGGAAAAGTTTTGGAAGATGGTGAAGGAGTACATAGCAGACCGTGTCAGCGTCCTCAATGATCCCTCTGTGCCTTACAACTACTGGGTGTCCAAGCTGGACACGTGGTATGAACTGGCACTCTACGCCTTGGAGGTGCTGGCCTGCCCTGCCGCCAGCGTTCTGTCTGAGCGGGTATTTAGTGCTGCTGGTGGCATCATAACAGATAAGCGTATCCGCCTTTCCACCGAAAATTCTGATAGGTTGACACTTATAAAAATGAAAAGGCCTGGATTTCCCCTGACTTCTCCACTCCACTGGAGGAAAGCCCCGGGGGAACATAAAGTCACTTTAGATATGTTATTTACAATGATGGGAATACTCTGTATTCCCATTCACCCCTTCCACCCAAAAAATGGGTATATGGTTGACTCTCTTCCATATACCCTGGGATATAATTTTTATATAGGGCCAGCTCACCAGCGGGCCCTGTGATATAATTTTTATATAGGGCCAGCTCACCAGCGGGCGCTGTTTGACAATTTTTGTATAGGTCAGCTCACCAGCGGGCCTTCTCATATAATGTTTTATTGGGTCAGCTCTCTAGCGGGCCCTCTCATATAATGTTTTATAGCGTCAGCTCACTAGCGGGCCTTCGCATATAATGTTTAGGATGGTCAGCTCCGCAGCAGACCCTCACCCATAATGTTTTAGATGGTCGGCTCAGCGCACGTTTCCCTCTTAATCATGGCCCCAGTTCAGAAAAATCTATGAAATTTTTTGCAGAATTTGCCTCTGCGCACGTTTCCCTCTTAATCATGGCCCCAGTTCAGAAAAATCGAGGAAATTTTTTGCAGAATTTGCCTCTGCGCACGTTTCCCTCTTAATCATGGCCCCAGTTGAGAAAAATCTATGAAATTTTTTGCAGAATTTGCCTCTGCGCACGTTTCCCTCTTAATCATGGCCCCAGTTCCGAAAAATCGATGAAATTTTTTGCAGAATTTGCCTCTGCACACGTTTCCCTCTTAATCATGGCCCCAGTTCCGAAAAATCGATGAAATTTTTTGCAGAATTTGCCTCTGCGCATGTTTCCCTCTTAATCATGGCCCCAGTTCCGAAAAATCGATGAAATTTTTTGCAGATTTTGCAGATGATATACAAGTAAATATACAGCAAATACTGTTTGGTAACAATTTTTCGCCTAAAGTCGTTTTTATCTTCCTTTTTGTGTGTTTTACGGTCAGTCTGTAAAAATGGCGTACTACGGGCGAAACATCGTTCCCAGCAGCGACGTTGGAGTCCAAGATGCATCCAGACATCCTCCCTATGCTGTCCCTGAACCATTTCTGTGGTTTTCCATCATTTTCTGCCCTTTTCCTATGGACCAGGCACCCTCCCCTCATCAGAGCAGGGGGTGTCTGGTGTAATGCTCGAGTCCTCCCATTGACTTCAATGGGGCTCGGGTGCTCGGCCGAGCACTCGAGCCTCCGGGGGTGCTCGGCCAGAGCACCCGAACACCCGAACATTGGGGTGCTCGATCATCAGTAGAGGCCTTCAATTCACGCATATGCCCAGGCCTGGCAACAGACAGGGGGTGGAGTAGGCATCCTGCTGTCCCCTCACCATACATTTCAGGTAATCTCCACTGTTCCCTCTCTCCCCTTCCCTACATTTGAAGCCCACACACTTTGCCTCTTCTCTCCCTTCCCCTTGCATGTTGCAGTCATATACAGGCCACCTGGTCCTACTACACAATTCCTTGATCACTTCACTTCCTGGCTCCCTCACTTCATGTCCTCTGATGTCCCTACTCTCATCCTGGGTGACTTCAACATCCCTATAGATAATCATAACACCCCCCCTGCCCTCAAACTCCTCTCCTTAACAGCGTCCTTTGGCCTATCACAATGGACCAACTCTCCCACGCACAGTGACGGTCACTCCCTTGACTTAATCTTCACTGACCTCTGCTCGGTCCCCAACTTCTCTAATATCCCCTTTCCCCTCTCTGACTACCACCTCCTCACCGGTAACCTCATCATACCACGCAAACACATCCCCCCACAGTGATGAAGAGCATGTGGAGAAATTTGCATACTCTGGATCCGCAACAATTTTTCACATCCCTGCAACCTCTTCTCCACACCATCCTCACTCTTACTTGCCCAGACAAAACTACTGCTCTCTACAACAGCACTCTCACAACAGCCCTTGACACAGCTACACCTGCAACTCCATGCAAACCACGCACAACCCCAATACAACTCTGGCACACAAGACAAACGCGATACCTCCAAAGGTGCTCATGCACTGCTGAAAGGCACTGGAGGAAATCGTGCTCCACAGCTGACTTCATGCACTACAAATGCATTCTCCGTTCATACAGCTCTGCCCTCTCCCTGCCCAAAAAGTCATACTTTTCCACTTGAATTTCTAATCTTTACTCTAACCCGAAACGCCTTTTTTCAACCTTCAAATCTCTTCTACAACAACCAACACAAACACTTTCCACTAACTTCTCTGCCCAAGATCTTGCCACCCACTTCAAGGACAAGATCAAATCTTTCAGACATGACAATTCATCACTCCCACCTCCACCCAGCCAGCCTAGCCCTGTCACCTCTCCCACACACACACTAAGCTCCTTCTCACCCGTCACCGAGTACGAAGTTTCCCTTCTCCTCACTCGCTCAAACCTAATCACATGCCCTCTCGACCCAATCCCATTTCAGCTCACTCAAGAACTTTCCCCTCTACTAACTCCAGTCCTTGCTCACTCATTCAACCTCTCTCTATCAACCGGCACCTTCCCATCCTCTTTCAAACATGCACTAATTACACCCATCCTAAAGAAACCCTCCCTGGACCTAAACTAACTGTCAAATTACCGGCAAATTTCACTACTCCCATTCGCCTCCAAGCTCCTTGAGCATCTCGCATACAACCGGCTCTGCTCCCATTCCCTGCTAGATCCCTTGCAATCTGGATTCCGCCTTTATCACTCCGCTGAGACTACCCTCTCCGCCAAGTCAAAAGGCCACTACTCCATTCTCTTGGACCTGTCAGCTTCCTTTGACACAGGAGATCACCCACTCCTCCTCCAAGCCCTCCACTCCCTAGGTCTCTGTGACACTGCACTCTTCTGTTTTTCGTCTTATCTCTGCAACCACTACTTCAGTGTTTCCTACTCTGGCTGCACTTCCCCACCCATCCCACTGTTTGTTGGAGTGCCTCAAGGGTCAGTCCTGGGACCCTTGCTCTTCTCAATCTACACTGTGTCCCTTGGAAAACTAATAAACTCCTTTGGATTTCACCACAATCTCTATGCTGATGACACTCAAATATATCTTTCCTCCCCTGACCTCTCCCCTTCCCTCCTGTCCCGAGTATCCGACTGTTTGTCTGCTGTATCTTCCTGGATGTCCTCCCATCAACTCAAACTTAACTCTTTAGTGACTGCCCAGGCGCACGCGGGGTACATTTTTTTTTTTTCAAACAATTCCAGAGTCCCCGAACTATGTGCAGCCGCGCAGGGACCTGGATTTCCAGGATGTACCTGGTACGTCCATTGTCACTAAATGACAGTTTTTGCTGGATGTGCCAGGTAAGTCCATTGTCCTTAAGGGGTTAACCTCGGCAAAACTGAACTAATTATCTTCCCTCCCTCTACAACCAGCCTTAGCCCAGAAATTACCCTCACCATTAACAATGTTACCATCACCCTTACAGCTCATTGCCTGGGGGTCACATTTGATTGTGCCCTATCCTTCATTCCTCACATCCAGTCAATCTCCAAATCATGCTGCCTCCACCTCCGCAACATCTCTAGAATCTGACTCTTTCTCACACAAGACACTAACAAAATTCTAATCCAAACACTCATTGTGTCCTGTCTTGACTACTGTAACTCATTACTAACTGGCCTTCCCCTCACCCGACTAACCCCACTACAGTCCATAATGAACTCTGCTGCAAGACAAATCTACCACACTCATCGCTTCTCTGACACTAAACCCCTCTGTCAGTCTCTACACTGGCTCCCATTAGCATACAGAATTAAATTCAAAATTCTGGTGCTAACATATAGAGCCCTCACTAACACTGCACCACCCTATATTTCATCTCTCATTTCCAAATACACTCCCTTTCGCCATCTTCGCTCTGCACATGACCTTCTGCTCTCCACTCCCGCCTACAGAACTTCTCCCATGCTGCACCTGAACTCTGGAACTCCATCCCCCACCCAATAGACTCTACCCCAGCCTTCTAATCTTCAGACGCTCCCTGAAAACTCACCTCTTCAGGGAAGCCTATCAACTGCCTCCATAAACACTATCACCAAGAATCACCCCTTGCCTGGACCACTGCACTCAACAGCACTTCTCACTCCCACTGACTGGCAGTTCATGTGGCAGGAGGCACTTACACCCAATAGCACTTACTCCCTCTGTGTCAAACCCACCTTCCTCTAGACTGTAAGCTCTCACGTGCAGAGCCCTCTGATCCTTTTGTCTCCACATTTGACTGAACTATTTAATACCTCTGTATGTCTATTCCCAATTGTAAAGCGCTGCTGAATTAGTTGGTGCTATATAAATAACTTCACTTGGTATTGAGTAGTGTTGAGCGAGCGTGCTCGGCCGATGCTCGGATCGGCTCGAGCATCGCTCTGCTCTGCACATGGCGGTACTCGTACGAGTACCGCCATGTGCTCGCCCGACATGCTCGGGTGAAGAGGATCTGTGCCGGAAGAGGCACAGATCCGAAGACGCTCCGCTGGACCACCAGGGAATGGAGGTACGGGGGCATTGCGGAGATGAAGGGGGCATTGCGGAGATGAAGGGGGACATTATGGAAGAGGGGCATAGAGTCTATGCCCCTCTTCCACAATGTCCCCCTTCATCTCCGCTATGCCCGTCTTCCACAATGTGCCCCTTCATCTCCGCTATGCCCCTCTTCCACAATGTCCCCCTTCATCTCCTATGCCATAGCGGAGATGAAGGGGGACATTGTGGAAGAGGGGCATAGCGGAGATGAAGGGGGACATTGTGGAAGAGGGGCATAGACTCTATGCCCCTCTTCCACAATGTCCCCCTTCATCTCCGCTATGCCCCTCTTCCACAATGTCCCCCTTCATCTCCGCTATGGCATAGGAGATGAAGGGGGACATTGTGGAAGAGGGGCATAGCGGAGATGAAGGGGGACATTGACCAGGCACCCTCCGCTCATCAGAGCAGGGGGTGCCTGGTTTAATGCTCGAGTGCTCCCATTCATTTGAATGGGGCTCGGGTGCTCGGCCGAGCACTCGAGCATCAGGGGGTGCTCGGTCAGAGCACCCGAGCACCCGAGCATCGGGGTGCTCGCTCAACATTAGTATTGAGGTTGCTGATGGAAGTTAACCTTCAGGATAACTAAGACCACATTCATCAAGCTAAAGAGGTGTTATTCTGATGCAATCCAGCTGCACTATAGGGTTGAATGTTAATTTATCACCCAGTGGTGTAATTGGTTTCCTGTGGAATTTCACCCATTACCTCATTGAAAAGGCCCTTATTGCTATAGGTATAGCTTGACTTTGAAAAAAAGGAAAATATAATTGCATATTTGCTCTGGTGATCAGAAAACTGAATCCTTGGCTATCAATACTGACTTGTGATGCAAGTGAACTTTGAGCTTTGGAAGTTTTAGAGTTAAATTTCAGCGGATTTGTGCATCAGCCCCTATAGTCAGCAATTAAAATAATCTTGCCAGTTGCTGTCAATTGAAATTACCTTGTAGCAAGTGAAGTCCATATCCACAGTGCAGCCTCACCCTTTTCTCAAAGTGTACTTCCATAAGAGCTGACATAGTGTACGATGATACTTCCCTATTAAGAATATTATGCAATACTTCTATATTTTATGTTCTGTTAACCCATTGGGGAAGAATGTTTTACAACAATTCGCTTTGCACCCGAGACGTAGATCAAATAAAAACACCTATTTTGTCACCAACATGCTGTGAAGACCTGTGAATTTAATGCATTAAATTATAGAGAAAAGTGGAAATTGTAGTGGGAAGAACTATTAACTAACTAACTATATATACCATATATTAACTAAAAAATAAATAAATAAATATATTCAAGAAATAAGGAAATAACTTTAACATAACAAACCCAACAACACGTGCATGAAACAGAAATTTCCTTGTATGGCACAGTTCATTCAGGATAACGGGATTAGAGCGAAACATCATTTGGACACATCATCTTACTTTTTGTATTGATTCCTTAGTTAAAACGCTATCAAAGCTAAGTATGAAAAAAGGGAAACATTTTGTATAAAATGGGAAAACTTAGATAACTCTTGGTATAATTTTAGTGTTAGGTAAATGTGTTTTTTGTGTTGAACCAAATCCTGTTTCTTTTTGTAGAACTAATATTTTCCAAATCCTTAAATGGGAATGTCATGCCTAATCTCAATAGAAAGAGGTGGCTACAACCGAAAGGGCGTAAAGAACATGGGAAAAAAGCCCACAGAAAATCAAGTGAAACTCCAACCAACATGGAAAGTCAGCAAAGATAATAACATCTGCATCATTATCTTCCTCTGCTAGGGACTGGGTAGGGGAAAATATCACTTTGTACCCCACCACTTTCAGGATCATGTCTGCCTCCTCCATCTCCTCAGCATTGCTACAATTACCATTGCCACCACCAGCAGTTGAGTCTGCAGATGTGAGGGTCTGGCAGGGGTCTCTCCACCCATTGCCCATTGTGTTGTGCACTGACCACACATTGTGATATGGTAGCGAGCAATCTAATGAAGGGAATTGGGGAGCATCTGTAGATAGTCTATCCTGAGGGCAGGGAGGGTTGATTAAATTATTTTATTGAGTCTTGTGTCATCAACCATCACAACCTCCAGCCATTTGAATTTAGAGGAGAGGACAAAGGACATAGTGACTGACACAGCAGCACCTGATTTCTTGGGGGATGTTTTAACGGTGTCAACTGAAGGTGATGTTATAGTTGTGTATATTACTTAACATGAGAACAGATGTGGCAAGTGTGATTCTTCCTTACCCTCTTTCAAAATATTTCTACACTCTTTGCACATTCTAGATGTGAAGATCTGGAATTTTATGTCTACCCATTGCACACTGTGTGGTGTGTTGACCACACATCCTAATGCAACGTATGAGAGAGTATCTATGGACATTCCATCCCACTGAGTACGCTAAGCTGGTGGCAGGGATGATTCATTATTTTTATTAAGTATTCTATTTTAGCATTATGTTCCCAAAACAGAATTGACAAAGAGCAACGTTGCAGAATTACTTGGTTTATTGGGGTATGGTTTTATATTGATGACCTAAACATGAAGATGTTTGCTTGCAGTTATGCCTGTTGCTTAATATGAATGCAGTTGTGTTAATTGTTGTGATACTTCCCACCCAGTTCTTCCCCTGTTTCACAATGTTTCCTTGTGTACACTGTGCACATTGCAGTTGCTAATGAAAGGCACAGTACCTTCCAGGCTGCTCTCAAGGGAAAAATTAGTATTCCACCACAACCAATGATTTTAGTGGGGGTGCAGGAGGAGATGCACCTGAATTGGTTTGGGGCGTGTTGTGTGTGGCTTTTGCCTCAGCAACTCTAGGGCTATTGGCAAATAGAAGCAACATTGTACCACCGCCTGTCTTGTATCAGAGCTGATGATTATCCCAGTTCCATGCAGCAACCTATTCCTCCTGCTGCTTAGTAGACACAGTGGCAGCAATTATAGCAATAGCAAATTCCAGTGTGTCACAATTTGCATTTGCCACTACACCATCTAGCAGTGCTGGCACCAAGACGTTATTTTTTCAGGGTTTCTGTTTTGCAAGCCTGAGTCATACAAAACACTTTTTTTGCAGGGTTTGTTTTTTTTCAAGCCTGAGGCCTAGATAAAAATCACTGCAGCTTGGAATATGCCGGAGAGGAGCTACACATGACATCAATAATAATATAATATGCCACCATGTCAGCTGCCAACATCTTGACAACTTTGCTATTCCACAGGCATAGTTTGGGATGAAGGTTTTGACTCCTTACCAAGAATTCAGCAAATTTGGGTTGGCAGTACATGACAGAATAACTGTGTAACTTTATTGCTTTAACAACATGACTAGAGGGGACCTAGCATCTTTGGGCAGTCTATGACTCTTGTCATCTCCTCCAGCAAACTCTGAGTTATACTCCTCTGAAACAAGAGCAATATGTGTTATTTTGAATAAACATACCCTTGTCACACTCTCTGACACATCAACATCATTACTTCTATATGTGTCCCAGAGCTCTGGAAACCTTTACAAGTGCTTCTGCTGGTGCTAGTTGTGGCAACTCTGACACATTGATGGTGTGTCTCCCTGTCAGACTTGTGTTTTGCTTCAGGTGGGATCACAATGAGAAGATACCAATGTGTGAGCCTGCTTTCCCCTGCTCACATGCTTTTTACACACAAAACAAAAAGCAACATGTTTAGCTTTTGGATTCTGAGTAAAGTATCTCCATACTGTGGACTTCATAGACTGAGGGGTTCCTGAGGGGATGTCACTACTACTGAGGCTTGATAGCTACAATTATTCTATTACTAGGTGTCAAAGGTACTGAACTTCCAACAGCAGTAGAGGCACTCATCATATCTAGGGTTGTGGATGTTGATAACCTGTGTTGTTGCCAGTAATTTAACACTATTGTGTGGCTGAGTGGATCTTGGACCTGTAAGCCGTAACAGTTCTGACGATGACTGATGGGATGACTGTATATTTTTTTACCTCTTTGCTATTCCAGGGTCAGACCTTCCAATTGTTTTCTGAAACAGTTTATAAACAGGCACAGTGCTAATTTTTCAGTGGTGGAAGATTGAGCCTTTGTCTTTCTGCTAAATTTCTGGTCATTTCCTCATCTCTCTCACTTTATAAGTATCTCAAGAAGAGGAGTATGAGGAGGGGTATATTCTAGATCTACATCATCCTCATTATCATCCTCATCAATATAATCCATAATTAAATGATCATTGTCGGCATCACCTGCCTAGTCTTTCCCACTACTTTTATATTCCTTTAGGCATTTAGAGATCTCAAACAATTTGTTTTTACTTTTCATAATGTCCACTACTACTTTTAGGACAGGTGTTGTGCATGTTTGTCTCACTGTCAGATGCAACAGTTGTTTGAACTGTTACACCTTGCTCTACTATGCAATCAGCACTAGAATGTGACTCAGTGTCACGTTCAGTATTTTAGAGGGTTTATTAAAGGGATAGTAATATTTTAATATTACTATTCCCCATATTGTAGATATTTGAAAAAAAAATTGAATTGCCCCCAGTGTCATCTCTCAAACCTTTATGGTTTGAAAGATAACCGTAAGCAAAGTTCCCCCCTCCCTCCCCCTTCCCTGAAGTCAGCGGTCTACTGACTGCAGGGATATCCGGTCTGACTTTCATCAGGTGGCTCTGCAGTAGAGCCGCAATCGAATTGGTGAAAAATAATTATTTCACTGAAACGGTCTTCTACGTGTGTTTGCAAACCAATCACACGTAGAAGATCGTTTCAGTGAAATAATTATTTTTCACTAATGCAATCTCAGCTCAGCTGCAGAGCCGCAAGCCTGTCGTACGACAGACTTCCCCTGCAGTCAGTACAACACTGACTTCAGGGAAGGGGGAGGGAGGGGAGAACTTTGCTTTCGGTTATCTCTCAAACCATAAAGGTCTGAGAGATGAACCTGGGGGCTATTAAATTATTTTGCAAAGATCTACAATATGGGGAATAGTAATAATAAAGTATTACTATCTGTTACGGTTTTCAAGACACTCAGACCAGTTGGTGAAGTAAAACACAGTTTTATTGAAAAAAAAATAAAAGAAGCGCCCTCTATAGGCGATAATAGCGATAATGAATACAATCAGAGTAGCTATACAGGTAAGCAATTGAGTACAATGAACACTATAGCATATCACAGTGAAGGCCACTATAGCCAGGCTACTCAAGGGTTAACTTGTAAAAGACAGTCTGAGTTGTGGAGTTTGGCACGCCCAAGGTGGTGAATAAAGCTGTAGATGTTAGAGCACAGGAGGCTGAATACACAGTCAGTACTGCCTTGAATTATCTTGGTGCATAGCCCCCATGGGTGTAGCAATGACGGCAACAATATCTGTTAGTGCTTGAATCGGTAGCCCCCACGGGTGTCCCACTGAGACTGCTAGTATGCAAGAGCACTCCTTTGGCCCCCATGGGCGTTAGGAATGATAACCGGCGATCCGGTGACTTGAGCCTGTAACCCCCACAGGCGTATACTGGAGAAACATGCAAGAGCGTATTTCAGAGACTGCTGTAACCGTAGAGATGGTCAATAGCCCCACAGGCGTACACCGGAGACCACTCAGAGCTGTAGGAGGGGTTGAGCCAATAGCCCCCATGGGCGTATACCGGAGACAATGCTAGAGCCAATGGTGCCACACATGGCACGGAAGATAATACCGACTACTCTGCTAGATGGGTGTTTGAGCTGCCGACCAAAGCAATTATACAAGCGGCCAGCTCGGCAGAAGTAGCAGTAGACAGGAGTAAACTCAGCAATAACGTGAAGGCTCACACGGAAGATACCAGCATAGAACGGGTTAAGCAGCTCGTACAGAAAGGCTTAGTGAACAGTGCAATGCTCAGCAAGTAGCAGGAAGGCTCAGAACGATAACACAGCTCAGCAATCTGTAACGGAGACTCAGCACAGTAAGCACTACACAGCGGAAGCACTATTGCAGTCGACAATCGGTCCGGTGCTGGGCCTTGGCGGAAGTCAGAATGTCGCCACGGCGACAACAGAGCAGGAAGCAGTCCGCGGAGGTCACTGGAACAAGCCGGTTCAGAACACGTAGGAGGAAGTCAGCCAGGCCAGGTTGGTACACAGAGGTGGTTCTCAGACAAGCCGGATCAATCACAAGTAGGAACGTCAGCCAGGCCGGGTCGGTACACAGAGGTGGTTCTCAGACAAGCCAGATCAGTCTCAAACAGGAACGTCAGCCAGGCCGGGTCGGATCACGGAACAGGAACACAGGAGCGTAGTCAGGACAGGCCAATTCGGTACACAGGAATCAGGATCAACGGAAGACAGCAACACTGGCTCAGGAACACCACGAAAAAGGGCGAGTGACAGATGTGAAAGGCTGAGTATAAAAAGGTCACTGGGGGCGGGCCAAACCTGCTCAGCCAATCAGAGAGCACCACAAGCGAGAATGCCAGCAAAGGGATCACGGGCACCGTGATACTATCCCTTTAATAGTACTGGTGCTGCAGGTAGTGGAACTTTTTTGTGTGTTTGCTGGACATTATTACTACTATATGTATTTTTACAGTGGCGTTCACAATAGAACTGATTGTCTTGTCCATTACAAAATACCCTTTCTCTTCTAGTTTCAGTCTGCTATAGTCGCCACTTGTGTCAGTCACCTATTTGTCAAATTATTTTTATCTCATTTGCTCCCTTCTCACACCTTCCAGACTCCCCTGACACAAAGATAACATTCAGAACAGGAAGAAACTCTGACTGGGATGACACAGGCAGCTATAAACAGTCACACAAAATTATGAGGAATTTGGTGTAAATCTCACACCCCCCAGACTCCCCTAGTGTGGGAAGGAACTTGGATCACAGCAGTATTTCTCAGTCAACCAAGATTTTGGGGTATTTTGGGTAAATCTAATTTCTCTTTCTTGTCCCCCAAAGTGCCCCCAGGCTCCCCAAACACAGATTTCCTGCCTATGAGACTACCTAAACAACAGTCCAATTTTACTTTATTTGCAAATCCTAATTAGCTGCAAAATTGTGCTGCTTTCACTATCTCTCACAAATACATAAACAGCATACTATGCTTTCAGGAAAAGAAGGGAAATGTGCCACGTGGCAGGGGAAGGGTTCAGTTTTACCCTTGATTTCAATGCAATAAGGTATGAGGGAAACAGTGGGAAATCATCATGTTTCCTGTGAAATTTTTTTGCCTGTTTTGCTTTTGAGATAAAAAGTTTCATACATCCTTAGTCACAGACACCACTGGTCCTCCAAAATCAACACACACAATTTCAGGGGAAGGGGGTGTAAAAGGGGACCCTAGGACTCCTTCAGTTTTCTTTTTTATTATTATGGGAGCTTTGGACCCCATGTTAATTTTTTTCTTGTATTTTCACTGAAAATTAGTGTGGGGTGACTGGACGCCATAATATTTTTTTTGCATTTATTAGCACCTCCATTGCCAGGTTGTATATATGTAGCCACCAAAGCAATGGAGTGGTTTGAACTGGGAGTATGGAGTGATTTTGTTTTTCAAAACTAATCTTGGTTTACTCCTTCATTGCTAGAATAGCAATAATGCTATGATCTGCAGAGAAATAGTTAACAACAGGTGGTGGATATGTGGGACATTTACTTAGGCACAAGGGAGATCAGGAAGGGGACTGGGAGGTTATTGTCCCCCTTGGAATCTCCTGCTGATTCAGCCCAAGGAAATCTGTTCACTTTGCTTGGACTTCTTAATCTCAATTTGGAGTAGTTTTAGAACACTTTTCAGCCTAAAAATGAATAAATGCAATTTATCAATCCAGTTGTGAACCTTATCAGAATGTGATTGCAGTTGAAAATATCTGCCAAATAAAAAAATAAAAAATAGCCATTCAGTAAATATTTAAAGCTGGATTGTAATATTGACCTATATGAGAAATTCCTGATTTGTACTGCTTTCACTTACTTTAGTAAGTAGAACATATTATAGGCAATACAGTTAACTGTAGGTTTCTTTATAAAATGTGATGATCACAGGACATGAATATTATAACATAAAAATCAGCATTGTCAATCTAACTCAATCAAGAGCAACAATGAAAAATCTTTGTACAGTGAATGCAGTTTTTTCATGATAGGACCAGAATGCCAATGAATTAATTCCATGAAATTGTATTTTTAAGAATTGCTTATAAAATTATATTTAAAGTATTTCTTCAGGGCTCTTGTGCAATATGGAAAAGTTACCAGTGATATGTTCATCTGGGTAATTCAGTGGTATCAATTTCAATACATTTATTTCCTTTCATTCTATTTCCTATGTACAGTTTTTCATTACTGAGCATTTCACTCTTTTGATTGTAATGTCACATATTTTTTCTATACAGAAATGTTATTCAGTTCTTCACCTACAGGTGTTCATTCCTATTCCCCGAAACTTGTCAGTTTTGACATTATTCCTGAATTCAAAACCTATTATTAATCTAATGTGTAACAATGTGTTCTGTAGGCTTCTTTTAGCATTCATTATATGTTTTCTAAGCTCCATTTGAAGACTGCTTTTCTGACTACTTTTAAGTTGCAATGAAATGAAAATATATTGCTGTATCTTAAAAAGTAATTTACCAAGTATATTTAACTATAACACTGTCAAACACCAAGTGTGAGCTATAAACAGTTACCCTCCAAAACATTAACCCTTCCCTTGGCTCTACACTACCCCTAAGAGAGGTAGAACACTTACCTGTCATCCTGATTTCTAGCTGGGTCTTCTGCATCCTGCTCTACTTCTTCAGTTATTCTTCTGTAAGTTTCTATCTTCTTCTTGTCTCTCTTCTTCATCTGTCGCCCTCTTCTTTGTTTCTTTCTTTCTTTCTTTCTTTCTTTCTTTCTTTCTTTCTTTCTTCTTATTCATATGTTATCTGTTATCTTCATCTGTCATCTCCATCTTCATCTGTCATCTTCTTTCTTCATCTGTGCTTCTCTACTTTCTTAATCTTTAACCTTAGTGTGGAACCTGAAAAACAAAATAAAAAAACAAAATAAAAAAATATAGTTATTAAAAATAATCTAACTTTAAAAATACCACCTCCTTGTACC
Organism: Rhinophrynus dorsalis; assembly: GCA_037306005.1. Classification (NCBI taxonomy): domain Eukaryota; kingdom Metazoa; phylum Chordata; class Amphibia; order Anura; family Rhinophrynidae; genus Rhinophrynus; species Rhinophrynus dorsalis. The sequence continues at coordinate 92,469,049 of CM074718.1, read as the reverse complement.
TTTTGGGCCAACTGAAGTATGCCAACTGAGGGAAATTTGAATAGGGATTGCCTTTTATATGGCCAGTCCCTGTTCAAATCCCTCTGCTGAGATGTGGGCTTTTGCAGTAACCACACCTCCCAGCCAATCAGCTTCTAGTTGGAGAGATGACTCAACATTTTATAAGCTGATTAGCTGGGAGGTGGGGTTACTGAAGGGCACATTCAGTGCCCTGCATAACTCCACATCCCAGCCAATGGGAGTTTGGGAATTAGTTTGAACAGGGACTGGCCATATAAAAGGCAGTCCCTATTCAAATTTGCCTCAGTGCACATAAGGGAGTGGCCCGAAAGGTACAAGCAGAGGGTATATTTCCTATTGTTTCCTGCCACCACCAACACTGGCAGCGTATGTTTAATGTTAGATTATTTTTATTAACTATATTTTTTGTTTTCCATGTATCACACTAAGGTTAAACATGAAGAAAAAAAGAGGAGCACAGATGAAGTATATAAGATCTTACAGAAGAAGAATTGAAGAAGAAATCCTTACTGCAGAAAACCCTGCTGGACATCAGAATTACAAGCAAGTGTTTATATATTTTGGTGTTATATATTTGACTGATTAGCCCTTTGAGGGCCAGTGTGGTATGCAACACTGTGCAATGTGTTGCATACCTTACTGGCTTCAAAGGGTTAATCATTTTTTGACATTCACCAATGCATTACATACCCCTCTGGCTTTCAAATAGTCACTTATTTATTCTTTAACTCTATCTTACAACTTTTTGAGGTGATAAAGTTGAGTACCTTAACTTGTGTTAATGCACAACACATGGGATTGAACCACAAATTTAACTTCTTTTCCAAAAGGTGCAAAAGGAAAACAACGTGGATTTTTTGCATCCAGTAGTTTGTCACAGCACAGGTAATTGCATACCTGACTGTGACTTAAAACTGCTGATGGTACTTTTTTTAAAAGAGTCATCTGGATTGAAACCTGTGTGGGTATGAATTTGTGTAAATGCCCTAAGATCAGTGACATAGATACTCAGAACTCCAAGAAAAATAGTAAAATCACATTAAATACATTTCCGTATCGCCAGCCTAAAGAAGCTGAATCCTATCCCAGGATAGGGCACAAAACAAAAGTGCTAAAGCTCACTCAACAGGATATACACCCTAGCAGACTGTCTTTTAATAGTAAAAAAACACTAAACATAAGCAAATAATGACTAAATACAGGGTGAGTGACCATGGGCTGGAGATAGAAACAGGCTGCCACAGAGACACCTTGAAGCCTGAAGAAGACAGGATCTGTAAACCATGCAACATGGACCTAAATGAGGATGAGACTCCCTTCCTCAGTCATTGCTCCAAATATGAACATACCAGGAGATACTACTTTTGAGCAATGAAAATCACAGACTTTCCGGAACTAAGGGAAGAACAAAAGATGCAAATCCTACTGGGTGAAAATTGTCACACAGCAAAAAAAAAAGCAAAACAAAACTGCAGAATACCTGTCAGTGTGTCACAATATAAGACCCCCAAAAGAACACAGATATACAGGATGATTTAACATCAACAGGACTTACAAACTATGAGACAGAAAACGTATAAAAAGTTCCTTGCTTTGCAATGCTTTCCGTACCCCTCTTGAACTCAAATGGTTAATCTATACGTATAGTGATGATGTCTACAGCAATATCTGTGTATGTGTGTGAGAGAGAACATGTGTGTTTGAGTCTGTAATTGTGAGTGTATAAGAGAGAGAGATATTCTGTATGGGTGAGAAAGAGATCATGAGTGACTTGTGCATGTGTGAGAGAGAGAATGAGGTAGACTGTGTGTTTGTGTGTATATGAGTGAGAAGGTGTATGTGTGTGTGTGAGAGAAAGAGAGAGAGACTGTGTGTGTGCTTGTGAGAGAGGGACACTATATGAGTGAGAGATATATAGTGAATTGCTTTATGTGTCCATGTAAGAGAAGAAGAGAGAGTAGAGAGACTGAGAGATGCTGTGTATCTGAGAGAGAAACTATATTTTATGTGTTAGAGTGTTTGTGTGTGCAAGTGTGAGAGAGCACGAGAGAGATACTAAGAGTGAGTGAGTGAGTGAGTGTGTTAGAGAGAGAAAAAGTGAGAATGAGAGAAATAAACAGAGAGAGACTGTGTGTGAGAGAGAGAGAGAAAAAGAGAGAGAGAATGTGTGAGAGATTGTATGTGATAGAGACAGATGACATGTGCATGTGCGTATGTACATGTAAAAGAAAGAGAGATTCTGAGCGAGAGAGACTGTTTTTGTGTATTTAAGAGACAGAGAGAGAGAGATACTGTTTGTGAGACAGAAAGATTATGTGTGTGAGAAAGAGAATGCGTGAGAAAGGGATTTGTGAGTGACAGTATGTGTGAGAATCTATGACTGAATCAATCACCCGGCTTGTTGTGAAGGACCAGGTTCAGTCAGGGGAGTCCTACTAGATCCGACGACTGCTAAAAAAGCAGCCACTTCAACTTGAATTTGTGAGGCCTACATCCTTGGCTCATCCTGCAAATAGAGTAATTGAATACCACTGGGATTAAGATATTATTTCAGTGTAGTATTTGTTTTGCCCTTGCTGTGAGTTTTACACTGCCTAATAGAATTGAGCACAAGACTGAGGGTGGTTTGAGAACCTTTGAGGTTTTCTTCCTTAGGTTCATTAACATTTGTGGGAAAAGCTATCACTTGGGTATGTTGTGTACCCAGGACAGTCTTTCTCCTTTATAATTTTAGGATTAAATTGGATCCATGCTGAAAAACCTGGACTTTGAAGCGACCAAAAGTATTATTCAAATTATGTTGATTGCAGTTTTGCACACACTTTCACTCCAACTGTACGACATAATAATATCACATTTAATAGAATATATATGATTAAATTATATTATGTTTTTGATTGTAGTATATTTTCAGACTCAGTGGGACAAGCCTGGGATTCAGAGGACAGTCTATGGCTTCCATTGTAGTGAGACAAGGCAGGGGTAGGTCAGTATGTGTGGCTCTATGGCTACCAGTACAGTGGGTCAAGGAATGTGGTCGTTATGCGTGGGGTCAGTAAGTGTGGTTCTATGGCTCCTAGCACACCAGCATAGTGGAATAAGTCTGGGGGATCCATATGTGTGGTTATCTGCACAATGGTCATCAAAATTAGAACTTTCAGCTGCTGCCATTCCATGACTTCCATTAGTTATATTCTGGCAGCAGCTGGATGATCTTATGTTGCCCAACACTATGGCTACCAGTGCAGTGGGACAAGGCTGGGGGATGAAAATGTGTGTTTCTATTGCAAATGTGGGACAAGGCTGTGGGGGAGGATCAGTATGTGTGGTTCAGTAGCTATTGTAGCACAAGGCTAGGGGATCATTATGTGTGGCTCTATGACTGCCAGTACAGTGAGAAAGGGCTGTGGTCAGCAAGTGTAAAAAATTGAAAAACTGCAATTTTGAAGTAAAATTGAAAAGTCCTGTTTTTCAAACCTTTCTCTTTTTATGAGAACTTTTTTACACATCTTTATCCATGAATCACATTGCTAAACTATAGAATCTAATTGCATAATATGTTCCTGATCGGTGTGAATAAATGAATATTATTGTTTATATACAGCCACAAGTGTAGGCAGCACTTTACAATTTAAGCATTTAGACAGTGCAGGGTTACAAGTGCTTTGTAAAGTGAAAAGCTAGAAGTGAGGTCCCTGCCCGAAAGCTTACATTCTAATGGTGAAATTGTCCTGTAAAGCAAAACAGTAATGCATTAAAGGGATAGTAATGTTTCATAATAAAAGCATCTCTAATTAATCATCATAGTATTTGGACTTTGGAGATTGTTATTTCAATTCTGTCAGAGTTGTAGCTCAAGAGTAATTCAATGACAAAGTATCCCCCTCCCGCCCCTTTTACTGATGTAACACTGTTCAGCCAGATCAGAAGGCAGGTGTCCAGGTAGATTGCAGAGAGGGGCAATCTTCAATTAAGATACTTTGCTTGTGAATAGCAAGGTCTGAGAGACTTATATCGTTCTTCATGTTTTTTTAATGCTTACAAAATAAAATAATGATAAAATAAAGTATTACTATCCTTTTAAGTAGGCCCAACACATGATGTTTTGGCAATGTTATGTTACATAACCCTTACACTTACTAATACTGATTCAAGAGTAGGCAGTCTTAGGTTCTCCAGTGAGGCAAGTTGGAACGTTCCCAGAATACATGGGGCTTGGTCCAACGTAAGGCATTATTAGTTAACTGAGCAACCAAGTAGAATCATCACTAGTAGGATTAGCACATTTGCAGACATTAAATTGGCAACAAGACTCAAGTATGAAACCTATGGCTTTTTCTTCTCTGTCTGTACCTAGAAACCATTCTGCTTCCAATTAATGCTGGACCACAATGTTCATCATCCTCTAATCTAAAAACACAGCTCTGATATATTAAGTAGGGTACGTGTATGAGCTGTAGGTCTTCCTTAAGGGTGATATTTTATTGCGTCAGTTAAATTCATGTTAGTGCTTTGGTCCCATGAGTGGGTCTTTTTTTAAAGAAATTAATAAAAGTTCAGCCCCAGGAACAAAATATTGATGTTTATTTCCCACAGTAATGTATTATCTTAACCTTTTGCAAAGCAATGCATTACATAGCCCTCTGGCACTCAAAGAGTTAATGTAAAATCTATGAAAGCCCTTTGTTTTATATGCAGCACATCATTTTATTTTTATCAATAAGTCAGTGAAGAGGCACATCATCTACTAGACAACGTGTAGCACTCATTCCTATAAGATACATTGAGGATGATATACCTAGATATACTTTCTCCTTAGAATAGGAGAAATATTGGGGAAAACCAGCTGCGCCACGGGGGACAAATACAACACTATGCATGGCTTTTTCAAAGCAATGTGTTGGGGACCTATATAGCATTAAAGGGTTTAAAAGCTCTATTCATATTAGTGGGGGTGTTAGGAATTTTATTTGTTCCTTAAACAGCATATGATTTACTCCTTTTCATTTTACTATTCAGCCTTAAATGCACCTTTCATGAAAAGTGAGAAATGTACTAAGTGCCTTAAGCACAAAACAAAGGATCAGCAATTCCGGAGCGCACCAATTACCTTATTGGGGAAAAATAAACATTCCACAAACTCATATTGATTTAAATGGGTAATTTAACCCCTTAAATACCAGCGAGGTCTCCAATTAATTTGTAAGACATTCTAGAAGTCACTAGTACTAGTCACTAGTCACTAGAAGGCTAAAAGTTCCATTTAAATAAATGGGACATTTCATTTTTTACATATGCTTCAACTGATTTGATGCAGAAATGCAACTTTTTTAGCTCATAGAGTTGCACCTTAAAGCTGTACAGTTCTAAACAAAACCTACTGCGCTGTAGGGAGAAATAAAAATTCCCACAATTCCTGTTGATTAAAATTTTGCTTTTAAACCTCTTGAGTGCTAAAGAGATATCCAGTGCATTGCTTCCCAATGCTTTTAAGAGATTCCTAGTATTCATAGAGTTAAAAATCCTTTTAAATCAATGTGAATTTTCACTTCTCACCTATAGTGCAATTGGTTTGCTCCAGAATTTCACCTCTTTAGCTTACTTACTAGGTCTAAGGAATATAGATGTGTGAAATGTTTCACACTTTAACTTAAAGCAAAACAGTCAAAAAATTGCATTTCCTGCCAAGCAGGAATTTTCTATTGAAAATTAATCCAGGTTCATTCCTTAACTGGTTTCTGTTCTCTGTTTTAAGAAAGTCTATGAGTATGTGAAGGTAGAAAGGGAAGTTACCCTAAGCACCCCAAAATCCTGTGTGACTTAGAAGAGACAGGAAGACGATCCAAGTTCCTTCCAGAGATGGCTAAGCCTCTGTCACTGACTGACTGACTGACAGAATATTTAGGCACTGACACTCAATAGACAGACAAGTTCAACTGAACTGACCCCTTCAGCCAGCAGAAGAGGGATCAACATTTTTAGAAGGGTCTGTCAACATGTGTGCTGTAAATAATCCAATAGTTGCCCGTCAGCATGCAGTCTGAGCAGGTTTTCACTGCAGCTGGTTATATTGTAAATAACCATAGGACATGGCTATAAAGCAGCAGTGTAAGGAGACTTACATTTCTAAAAATGAGCCAGTATTTACTATCTGAGTATCAGGTAGCAGAAGTGGACAAAAACCACACTGCACTTGTGCTATTAACAACAGCACTGAGTATGAGAAGGAGTGATTTGAAAGGTTGCTACCATATACCACTGTTGGGACCACTGATTAACGTTTCAAAATAATCTGATAATAATTAGGGATGGGCAAAAAGTCAGAAAACATTCCCATTTTATTACTGAAAATTCCAGCCCCTACAATATTAATAACATTTCCACCTTTTTGCCACTGCCAATACATTTCCCACAAGAACTTTGCCATTTTTCCACCTATGTTTTCTATGACTGCAAGATTTCCTACTACAAAACTACTTCTTTTCTTGGCTGAAGTGGAGAATTAAATAGCTGAAAATGAAAGTTGGAAGTGCTACAGCAACAAATGCCTTGAAAAAATGTTAGCTGGCTGAAAATGCTAACTTCCTGCATTTGCTTAAGTAACATTGGCACAGTCATCCTTGAAAAATAACTGTGGCTTGGGATATTCAAGCAGAGTGCAACACATGATGACATCATTTATTTAAAGCCCCAACATTTTGGCAAGTTTACTATTCCTAAAGCATACTTTGGCATTATTTTTATGTATGTTGTAACTTCTTTCTAAAAACTTAGTAAGTGTGAGGTGGCAGTACATAGTAGAAGAACTGTGTTCCTATATTGCCTTAACAACATGATATGTAGAGATGCTGGTGGTGGTATGTGTGTGTTTTGTCATTTCCAAAAACAAACTCAGAGTCATACTCTTCTGCATCAGGAGAAGAATCTTGGCACACTCTTTGGCATATCGATAGCACTTTTATTATGTACCTCAGAACCCTGGGAATTTTAGGAGTACTTCTACTGCTTCTAGTTGTGGCACCTTTGACCTGTTGGTGGTGTGTCTCCAAGACAGACCTATGGTTATGGTTCAGATGGGATCTCATTGAGGAGGTGCCTAGGTGCGAGTCTGCTTTCCCCCTTCTCACATGCTTCTTACACAGACAGCAGATAGCGACATGCTTAGCACTTGAGTGAAGTATCTCCATAAGGTGGACTTCATAGTCATGGTGAAACGCGTGAGACAGTCATGATTTGTGTAGCGTCCATTGTCTAAAAGTTTTCAATAAAGAAGAATTTGGTTTTAAACTTTACGCTGGAGTGCGGTTCACCTTTTTGTATTGTGGACTTCATAGACTACAGGGTTTCTGAGGGGCTGCTAGATGTTGCTGCAGTTATATTACTACTACTACTAGGTGTCACAAGTGCTGCTTTTCCAACATCATAGCTAAAGTTCTTGATGTTGGTAACATGTGTTGTTGCTGTTTACTCAACATAAGTTTGGTGTGGCTGAGTGAGGTTTGATGACTCTAATGATGACTAACAGGGAGACTATATATTTTTTGCCATCTTTGCTTGTCCAGTCAGGCTTTTCAATTGTTTTCTTAAGGATTTTATAGACAGGCAGTGCTCCTTTTCAGTGGTGAGAGACTGAGCCTTTGCCTTTCAGGTATCTTTCTGACCATGCCATCTTGTCTTTCACCCTCATCTTCATTTGGATCTGAAGAAGAGGAGGATGCTGGAGGGATATATTATTTATTTACATCATTATCAGTCATTAGGTCATCCTCAGCATCTCCTGCCACTGCTTCTACACTACTGTTCTATTCCTCTAGGCTTTAAAGGTCTCCAGCAATGTATTTTTACTTTTCCCCTTTGAGGGAGTTTCACAACATTAACTCTACTTTCAGGACAGGTGTTTTTATGCTTGTTTGTCTCATTGTCAGATACAGCAGTTGGTTTAGCCCCTACACCTTTTTACACTATGCCATCAATACTGGAATGTGGCTTCTTGTTATTGTCAGTGCTTTTAGATGGTTTATTAATAGCACTTGTGCTGGTGGTGGAGCTTTTGGTGGGACATTGACAAACTTCATCATCCTCAGGAGGAGTGGGATCAGCATCATTTATTGCACACTCTGCAGCAACCATAGCTGAAGTTAGTTTTTAGACTACCACATTACTCACACATCATTGCACTGTTACTACTCCTTTCACCCTACTCCTGCCTTGCTGGACATTACTCAAATACTGTGTGTGTTTTACTGTAAACTACAAGTACTCAAAAGAACTGATTGTGTGCGATGTCTTACCTTGGCCTTCTACAAAATACTCTATCTTATCTAGCATTAGTCTGCCTCAGTCACAGGTCACGTCAGGGTCTCTGCCTCTGTCACCTATCATTTTTTTAATTTACTGTCTCGTCTATCCCTCTCACTGTCAACAAAAAACAAAAAATACATACTCCCTGTTTATCTGCTTCTTTCCCCAGACCAGCACAGAGATAACAACCAGATCAGGGAGAATCTTGGATCTCTTCCACCTGTGTGTTCCCAGTCAGTCACACAGAATTTTGGAGTATTTGGGGTAACTCTCCTTTGCTCCCTTCTCACATCCTCAGTCTCCCCTGACACAAAGATAGCAGCCAGACCAGGATAGAATTCAGATCATGGATGCCTGTGTCTTCCCAATCAGTCACACAAAATGTTGGGGTATTTGGGGTAATTCTTCTCTGCTCCTTTCTTACAAAACCAAACTCCACTAGCAGGGAGATAACAGTCAGATCAGGAAGGAACTTGGGTGACAATTGCCTGTGTCTTCCCAATTAGTCACACAAATTTTTGGGTTATACCTCCTTTGCGCCCTTCTCACACCCCTCAGAGTCCCCAAAGACAAATATATCAGCCAAATCAGGAAGAAACCTGGATCACGGCTGCCTGTGTCTTCTCAGTCAGTCACACCAAATTTTGAGGTCAACCTCCTTTCTCCCTTCCTGCGCCCCATACTCCCCTAATACAGAGAACATATTTCTTGCCTACAAGACTCCCTAAACTAAGCTTCAACTCCACTTTATTTGCCTGTCTCTCTAGCCAGATATCGTGCAAAGCGATGCCATACTCAAATGTTTGTTAATAGAGGCTTGACTCCATTTGCAATATTCCCCTCTGTCTCGCTCCTATCCATGACTCTTGCTTTCTTGGTGAGACTTACAGAGTGGACCCGGACACTTGGGAGTTTGAGGTTTGCCTCATTTATTAGCTTTAACCTACGTCCTTATACTGCTGGTTCTAATCTATGATCGAGGTTCAAGGACTCTGGATCTAATAAGTTTCATTCTCTAGTGTGGGTTGCTAATAGTTCTGCAATGTTAGTTAAAAGACTGCATATATCTGTTAATATAGTTCACTGCTCCTCTCCTACCCACCCCTCCCGCTAGAGTTGCGAGATGGGTGGGATGGACATGGATTCTAACGGTCAGTGTGCTGCATAATTGTTTTACTTAGATTTTGACGTCTTACATATTGCATGTAATGATATTGCGTCTTTATGTTCCATGTCCCTGTGTTCTTCTCCTACCCACATCTCTCACTTTATTGTTGGGACATGTGATGAGGAGTGAGACACTTCATTTGTTTGAATAATGTAACCATGGACGTCTAAGTCTATGTTGTACTTTGTCATACTGAGTTAATAAAGATGTAATGTTCCTTTAACCACCAATTCTGTTTCAATCAGGGGATCTACTATGCCTTTTAATTGTGAGGGCTGCAGGCCTTCCCATGGTCTCCTGTTTGTCCCAGAAGCTCAGTATCTCCATGTTTGTTGGGTCAATTACTACAGATCTCCACCTCCTCTGGAATGTAATTCAAAATTGGTTTCTAATGTTAGAAAGACTCATGCAGTGATTCATATCAAAGTCTTAAAGACTGTTTCCATTCCTTATCCGTGTTGTGGGTTAGTCACTGACTGTTTTGTGAGCTCCTTGGGATACTTTAGTAGTATTCCCTGAATGTCTGGTTGCACTATTCTACATGTTTCTATGCCCCACAATTTTATTAAAAATTTATAGCATATTCATCTGGGGTTAGGCTTCATTATACAGTACTAGTATGGCCACCTTTGATTAACCTCCCCCCTTACCCTTATATTATAGCCTTATATTATATGTGTTTCTACTCCTACTGACCTGTTTTAAACGCTTATACTTCTATTCCAATTTTAGGGCTTATGTTTACCATATTTGATGTGATTCCCTCGTGTCTTTTACCTCTAATCCCTGATTTTTATACGCAGTTGAATACTCCTAGAACATGTTTCTATACAATATTGTGCATCACTATCTCTTGTTTCTAACTTACTTCAGACTTCTAGTAGCAGATACCCTATGGCCTCTGACTCCTATACACACGCTAACTCGTGATTTGCTAACGCTCCTTCACAATGTCCTTAATTAACAAGGTCCATTCAAACATTTACACACTATATCTGCACTTATTGATACTTTCTACTATCACTTTCACCCTTGCTTTTTCTATTCTTGGTCCCGGTCTCGGGTTGTCAACCGCCTGCCTCTTGCAGAACATGGCCCTCCCCAATAGCCATCTGGTACCTGCCGTCTATTTGTTTCTAAACATGCTACTCAAACTAATACCTTACCTCCTACGGCTTTGTCTTGTGTTTCTATTCCTCTGGTTACCCTCTTTCCCCTCCATGTCTTCCTTTTTTTTTTCTCTTTGAGACCTCCTCTCCTGCCCAACTTGTTCGCGAAGATCCTTTAATTTACCATACCAGGTATTAATGTCATGACACTGAATGTAAGAGGACTCAATTCCCCTGAAAAAAAGATCCATCTCTTTAAGAGAATTCAAAAGGCTTAAAGCTGATATTATATTATTACAAGAAAAACATTTCCTTAATTCTGCTTCTCCTAGGTTTTGCAATCGCAGATTCCCTACATCATATTGGGCCTCGGCTGTGGAAAAAAAGAGAGGGGTGGGCATAATGTTCAAAGCTTCTCTGCCCTGGAAATTGCTATCACTGACAGCAGATCCTGATGCTCAATTTCTCCTACTTAAAGGCACACTATATAATAAACCATAGAGTATCCTAAATGTGTATGCCCCTAATTCGAATCAAATCTAATTCTTGACATAAACCTTTTCGGTTTTGACCAAGAATTAGAAGATAGAGTGATTGTAGGCGGAGGCCTTAATGTCATTTTGGATCACATACTAGATTCCTCTTCCGGCAAATCCCTCTTTAAATTGTCTCACCTTAAATGATTAAGGTCTAAGTTGGTGTCAAGGAGTGACTAAGGAAATAAAGACACTTGACGAGTACCGATAAAATTAAATACAATTTATTTAAACACAATAGTGGCAGCAATGATAATACACTTTCACAAGACCAGGGAAGAACAGTGCACACACTTTCTTCACCCTTCTCTAGGCAAGTGTGATATGACCCATGTCTGTACCCTAACGCTAGGGTAAACCCAGGTAACAGGATCGAGAAACTCCAGAAAACTGGAACAACACAGTAGTGACTCTAACTCCACCACCTTCTCGAGGCCAGGTGTGAGGACAGTGCAAGACACTTCCTCAACCCTTCACTAGGCAGGTGTAGCTATTATACGTACGGCCCTTGGTAACCTTCACAAGACTAGATAGGAGGACAGTGCACAGCACTTCCTCGATCTTTCACTAGGCAGGTTAAGAGTACAGCAACTATACCCTACCGCTAGGGTATACCAGAAGCAAGGTAAAATGGCACCTAGAATGCTAGGTGAGGCAACAACCCAACTGGACTTAGACCACAGGAGGTCAGTGACATGGACTGATCAACAAGCACTGCTACAGGGGTAGCGAGCATGGTAAAAATGGTAGGCCCAGTCACAAGGATCTCAATAGCTGGGGCTGGATAGCTGAGGCTGGTAGTAACAAGCCGGAGTGCAACAGAGGGAGAGTAATCAGATGAAGCCAGGTGTCAGAGCCAGATCGGGTAGTCATAAGAAGCGAGGAGTCACAGCCGGATCGGGTAGTCAGGTGAAGCCAGGAGTCAGAGCCGGATCGGGTAGTCAGAAGAAGCCAGGAGTCAGAGCCAAATTGGGTAGTTTGACGGAGCAGGAGTAATACACAGGAACAGTAATGTTTTCTTAAGGATTTTATAGACAGGCAGTGCTCCTTTTCAGTGGTGAGAGACTGAGCCTTTGCCTTTCAGGTATCTTTCTGACCATGCCATCTTGTCTTTCACCCTCATCTTCATTTGGATCTGAAGAAGAGGAGGATGCTGGAGGGATATATTATTTATTTACATCATTATCAGTCATTAGGTCATCCTCAGCATCTCCTGCCACTGCTTCTACACTACTGTTCTATTCCTCTAGGCTTTAAAGGTCTCCAGCAATGTATTTTTACTTTTCCCCTTTGAGGGAGTTTCACAACATTAACTCTACTTTCAGGACAGGTGTTTTTATGCTTGTTTGTCTCATTGTCAGATACAGCAGTTGGTTTAGCCCCTACACCTTTTTACACTATGCCATCAATACTGGAATGTGGCTTCTTGTTATTGTCAGTGCTTTTAGATGGTTTATTAATAGCACTTGTGCTGGTGGTGGAGCTTTTGGTGGGACATTGACAAACTTCATCATCCTCAGGAGGAGTGGGATCAGCATCATTTATTGCACACTCTGCAGCAACCATAGCTGAAGTTAGTTTTTAGACTACCACATTACTCACACATCATTGCACTGTTACTACTCCTTTCACCCTACTCCTGCCTTGCTGGGCATTACTCAAATACTGTGTGTGTTTTACTGTAAACTACAAGTACTCAAAAGAACTGATTGTGTGCGATGTCTTACCTTGGCCTTCTACAAAATACTCTATCTTATCTAGCATTAGTCTGCCTCAGTCACAGGTCACGTCAGGGTCTCTGCCTCTGTCACCTATCATTTTTTTAATTTACTGTCTCGTCTATCCCTCTCACTGTCAACAAAAAACAAAAAATACATACTCCCTGTTTATCTGCTTCTTTCCCCAGACCAGCACAGAGATAACAACCAGATCAGGGAGAATCTTGGATCTCTTCCACCTGTGTGTTCCCAGTCAGTCACACAGAATTTTGGAGTATTTGGGGTAACTCTCCTTTGCTCCCTTCTCACATCCTCAGTCTCCCCTGACACAAAGATAGCAGCCAGACCAGGATAGAATTCAGATCATGGATGCCTGTGTCTTCCCAATCAGTCACACAAAATGTTGGGGTATTTGGGGTAATTCTTCTCTGCTCCTTTCTTACAAAACCAAACTCCACTAGCAGGGAGATAACAGTCAGATCAGGAAGGAACTTGGGTGACAATTGCCTGTGTCTTCCCAATTAGTCACACAAATTTTTGGGTTATACCTCCTTTGCGCCCTTCTCACACCCCTCAGAGTCCCCAAAGACAAATATATCAGCCAAATCAGGAAGAAACCTGGATCACGGCTGCCTGTGTCTTCTCAGTCAGTCACACCAAATTTTGAGGTCAACCTCCTTTCTCCCTTCCTGCGCCCCATACTCCCCTAATACAGAGAACATATTTCTTGCCTACAAGACTCCCTAAACTAAGCTTCAACTCCACTTTATTTGCCTGTCTCTCTAGCCAGATATCGTGCAAAGCGATGCCATACTCAAATGTTTGTTAATAGAGGCTTGACTCCATTTGCAATATTCCCCTCTGTCTCGCTCCTATCCATGACTCTTGCTTTCTTGGTGAGACTTACAGAGTGGACCCGGACACTTGGGAGTTTGAGGTTTGCCTCATTTATTAGCTTTAACCTACGTCCTTATACTGCTGGTTCTAATCTATGATCGAGGTTCAAGGACTCTGGATCTAATAAGTTTCATTCTCTAGTGTGGGTTGCTAATAGTTCTGCAATGTTAGTTAAAAGACTGCATATATCTGTTAATATAGTTCACTGCTCCTCTCCTACCCACCCCTCCCGCTAGAGTTGCGAGATGGGTGGGATGGACATGGATTCTAACGGTCAGTGTGCTGCATAATTGTTTTACTTAGATTTTGACGTCTTACATATTGCATGTAATGATATTGCGTCTTTATGTTCCATGTCCCTGTGTTCTTCTCCTACCCACATCTCTCACTTTATTGTTGGGACATGTGATGAGGAGTGAGACACTTCATTTGTTTGAATAATGTAACCATGGACGTCTAAGTCTATGTTGTACTTTGTCATACTGAGTTAATAAAGATGTAATGTTCCTTTAACCACCAATTCTGTTTCAATCAGGGGATCTACTATGCCTTTTAATTGTGAGGGCTGCAGGCCTTCCCATGGTCTCCTGTTTGTCCCAGAAGCTCAGTATCTCCATGTTTGTTGGGTCAATTACTACAGATCTCCACCTCCTCTGGAATGTAATTCAAAATTGGTTTCTAATGTTAGAAAGACTCATGCAGTGATTCATATCAAAGTCTTAAAGACTGTTTCCATTCCTTATCCGTGTTGTGGGTTAGTCACTGACTGTTTTGTGAGCTCCTTGGGATACTTTAGTAGTATTCCCTGAATGTCTGGTTGCACTATTCTACATGTTTCTATGCCCCACAATTTTATTAAAAATTTATAGCATATTCATCTGGGGTTAGGCTTCATTATACAGTACTAGTATGGCCACCTTTGATTAACCTCCCCCCTTACCCTTATATTATAGCCTTATATTATATGTGTTTCTACTCCTACTGACCTGTTTTAAACGCTTATACTTCTATTCCAATTTTAGGGCTTATGTTTACCATATTTGATGTAATTCCCTCGTGTCTTTTACCTCTAATCCCTGATTTTTATACGCAGTTGAATACTCCTAGAACATGTTTCTATACAATATTGTGCATCACTATCTCTTGTTTCTAACTTACTTCAGACTTCTAGTAGCAGATACCCTATGGCCTCTGACTCCTATACACACGCTAACTCGTGATTTGCTAACGCTCCTTCACAATGTCCTTAATTAACAAGGTCCATTCAAACATTTACACACTATATCTGCACTTATTGATACTTTCTACTATCACTTTCACCCTTGCTTTTTCTATTCTTGGTCCCGGTCTCGGGTTGTCAACCGCCTGCCTCTTGCAGAACATGGCCCTCCCCAATAGCCATCTGGTACCTGCCGTCTATTTGTTTCTAAACATGCTACTCAAACTAATACCTTACCTCCTACGGCTTTGTCTTGTGTTTCTATTCCTCTGGTTACCCTCTTTCCCCTCCATGTCTTCCTTTTTTTTTTCTCTTTGAGACCTCCTCTCCTGCCCAACTTGTTCGCGAAGATCCTTTAATTTACCATACCAGGTATTAATGTCATGACACTGAATGTAAGAGGACTCAATTCCCCTGAAAAAAAGATCCATCTCTTTAAGAGAATTCAAAAGGCTTAAAGCTGATATTATATTATTACAAGAAAAACATTTCCTTAATTCTGCTTCTCCTAGGTTTTGCAATCGCAGATTCCCTACATCATATTGGGCCTCGGCTGTGGAAAAAAAGAGAGGGGTGGGCATAATGTTCAAAGCTTCTCTGCCCTGGAAATTGCTATCACTGACAGCAGATCCTGATGCTCAATTTCTCCTACTTAAAGGCACACTATATAATAAACCATAGAGTATCCTAAATGTGTATGCCCCTAATTCGAATCAAATCTAATTCTTGACATAAACCTTTTCGGTTTTGACCAAGAATTAGAAGATAGAGTGATTGTAGGCGGAGGCCTTAATGTCATTTTGGATCACATACTAGATTCCTCTTCCGGCAAATCCCTCTTTAAATTGTCTCACCTTAAATGATTAAGGTCTAAGTTGGTGTCAAGGAGTGACTAAGGAAATAAAGACACTTGACGAGTACCGATAAAATTAAATACAATTTATTTAAACACAATAGTGGCAGCAATGATAATACACTTTCACAAGACCAGGGAAGAACAGTGCACACACTTTCTTCACCCTTCTCTAGGCAAGTGTGATATGACCCATGTCTGTACCCTAACGCTAGGGTAAACCCAGGTAACAGGATCGAGAAACTCCAGAAAACTGGAACAACACAGTAGTGACTCTAACTCCACCACCTTCTCGAGGCCAGGTGTGAGGACAGTGCAAGACACTTCCTCAACCCTTCACTAGGCAGGTGTAGCTATTATACGTACGGCCCTTGGTAACCTTCACAAGACTAGATAGGAGGACAGTGCACAGCACTTCCTCGATCTTTCACTAGGCAGGTTAAGAGTACAGCAACTATACCCTACCGCTAGGGTATACCAGAGGCAAGGTAAAATGGCACCTAGAATGCTAGGTGAGGCAACAACCCAACTGGACTTAGACCACAGGAGGTCAGTGACATGGACTGATCAACAAGCACTGCTACAGGGGTAGCGAGCATGGTAAAAATGGTAGGCCCAGTCACAAGGATCTCAATAGCTGGGGCTGGATAGCTGAGGCTGGTAGTAACAAGCCGGAGTGCAACAGAGGGAGAGTAATCAGATGAAGCCAGGTGTCAGAGCCAGATCGGGTAGTCATAAGAAGCGAGGAGTCACAGCCGGATCGGGTAGTCAGGTGAAGCCAGGAGTCAGAGCCGGATCGGGTAGTCAGAAGAAGCCAGGAGTCAGAGCCAAATTGGGTAGTTTGACGGAGCAGGAGTAATACACAGGAACAGTAATGGACCAACACAGCACCAGGCTCAGGTACACCACGAAAGGTCACTGGTAACTGGAAATGCTGAGGCCTTTAAGGTCTAGTAGGTGGGCGGAGAGATGATATCACTAACCAGTGACCTATAAGAACAGCGACCTGTATAGAGCAACAGCCAGGAAGTAACAAGGTCGCTGTTACAGCAATTAAACACTGGAGGCAATCACGGGCACCATGATAGTTGGTAGTCTCCAACTTCATGATGCATGATGTACTCTTAATCCATCAACAAAAAATGTCACCTTTTTCTCGCACCCACATTACTTATATAGCAGCATTGACCATATTTTTCTGTCTCTTCTTCAGTCCTTAACATATTCCTGGTTGGAACCAATTTTGTGGACTGACCACTCAGCAGTGTTTGTCAGTCTTTCTATTCCAGATTCCTCTTGTGCTCTTTCTTCATGGTGACTAAATGACTCACTTCTTGCTGTTCGAACAATCACTGACAAACTAAAATGTGACATTGAAAATTACTTTCAAGAGAACTCAACATCAGACTTGCATGAACCCAAAATTTGGGAAGCCCACAAATCTGTTATTCGCAGAATGCTTATAAAATATGGCTCCTTCAAGGCTAAAGAACAGCGCAAAAAGATTGATATCTTGCTCAACAGAATTAGTGAATTAGATCTTGAACACAAGACATCTCTGTCTCCCACGTCTTTACAACAGCTTACCTTCCTTAAGGATGGGCTCAATTCCATTTTACGATCTGCGGCTCAAAAATCTCATTTATGGCTGAAATTTCATCATTATATTTCTGGGGACAAATGTGGTCGGGCACTAGCACGTCTGATCAAGATAAAGAGAAGAGCCAATATAGTGCAAAAACTTTGCACTGCATCCAATTGTACTGTTACCTCGTTCACTGATATTGCAAACACTTTCCGCGACTTCTATTTCAAATTATACATTTCCAGAGGTTCCTCCCACCTCCCCTCAGATTGGTCTTCCAGGATCAAGACCGTCCTTCCCAAAGCTAAACTCCCCTCTCTGTCTCTAAAAGAATCATTGGCTCTTAAATGACCCATTTCTATTTCTGAACTCTCTTCAGCCATTCATGAATTGAATATGGGGAAAAGTCCAGGACCAGATGGATTCTCTTCTCTATACTGCAAAGCCTTTGGTCCACTTTTAACTTCTGCATTATGCAATTCATTTAATGCAGTCTTGAAAGGTTTTCCGTTTCCACCTTAAGCGCCAGAAGACCACATTGTGGTCATTCCAAAACCGGGCAAAGATGATTCCTTATGTTCAAACTTTAGACCAATCTCACTCCTTAATATTGACCTGAAACTTTTCACCAAGATACTTGCATCTCATCATAGAGACATTCTACCAAACCTCGTGCATGTAGATCAGAGAGGCTTTATGCCAGGCAGACAAACGAGACATAACTCTATGGTGGCTTTGTCTTTGGTGCAGTTGGTGAATTCAAAAAAGATTCCCACCATGTTTTTGTCGACTGATGCGGAGAAGGCCTTTGAAAGGGTGCATTGGGAGTATATCAAAGCCGTGCACCAACATGTGGGACTAGGTCCGATTATGCTGACAGGGATACTAAGCCTTTACTTCAACCCTACAGCTCATATTCTAGTCAAAGGCACCTTATCAGAGGCTTTCCCTATCACCAATGGAACCAGACAAGGCTGCCCTCTTTTACCTCTTATCTTTATACTGGCCTTAGAAACCCTACTGCAATTAGTTAGAAAAGCCCCGGATATTATAGGAATATTTTCTCAAATTCGTTTAAGGTTGCTGCATATGACGATGATGCCTAGTTCATCCTTTCAAGACCCTCAACCTCTCTTCCTGCATTGATATCCGCTTTGGAGGAATATTGCTTCTTATCACAAGCACTTATTAATTATAATAAGTCAGATACCCTCTACTTTGGTTTATCTATGGAAGATATGTCCGGACTTCCCAGTAAATTTAAATTTAAATGCTCCTCTTCCTCTATATGTTATCTAGGGATTCGTATTTCCTTTGATGTTTCTTCGTTAATCTCTCTTAAAATGGACCCCCTTTTGACTGACATTAAGGAATCTCTTTCGACTTGTCAGGCTCTTCCATTATCATGGTTAGGTTGCATAAATCTCATTAAATTAGTTATATATTCTTAACACTCTCCCGATTCATATCCCTTTCCATTATCTCAATTCTCTTAATTCTATGTGCCGTTCCTTCATTTGGGCACAAAAACTACCTTGAATTCGATTTGATATTCTAGCCCAACCTATTAACAGAGGGGGATTAGATCTCTCAGATTTTATTAAATACTACCAAGCTGCTTCACTTTCCAAATTGTTTGATTTTATTCAGACCCCCTCTCCTCTTGTGTTGACACCTTAGCTGTAACACTAGGCCCCATAGATCCTCTACAACTCTGCTGGGCTGACGTTCACTCTATCCCACTTCTCTGTAAAGGCCACTTATTATTAGGACACATTTTGACAATTTGGCATACCCTTAATGATGCAATCTCTTTGTCTCCCATCCCATCCCCTTTGAAGTATGTCATCGGTAATCCTGACTTTCCATCTGGTCTGAACAACCCCACCCTTATCCATCTGAAACATTCCTTCCTAGACACTCTCAGATCCTTATCTAAGGTCGATCTTCTTGACACCACAAGATATTCCCCTGGTAGGCATATATACAGAACTCTCCCTTGGCTTACTTCCCTTCAAATTATGAACTGGTGACATTTTGAATTACGTTCCACTGCCTCACTCTGGGATCTCAACTCTCTTGAATTTAGGCTTGCAGGTCTCATTCATACTCTACATACTCTCTCCTTCTGCTATTCTCTTTTGCTACATACTCCTCCTCTGAGCAAATACTATTTTTTGAGACAATCGGAACAGGAATTATCTGTGAATTTGGATGTTCTCGAATGGTTTGGCATTTCTAGACACCTGTTCAGATCATCTCGAGCATCTACTATCAGACTGATGAAATACAAATTTTGAATGCGCTGCTACTTGACCCCTCAATATCTTTCCAGAATAGAGTCCTCTATTTCTCAGATATGCTGGAGATGTCAATCTGAGACGGGCACAATCCTTCACATTTGGTGGTCCTGCCCTAAAATCCAACCCTTTTGGGCTATGATTGTGACTCAAGTGCAGCTAGCTTTTAATTCCGCTCTTCCTTTGGATCCATTGTTATGTCTTTTCCTGTTCAAAGACCCTCTCAAACCCTGTCCTGAGAATGTACCATGGCTCTGTTTATATCTCCTTCTCAACACCGCCAAACCGATCATACCTTTATTTTGGAGATCACCAGAGACTCCATCTATTGACGCATGGTGGGCTGTAGTCGATCATACACTCAAGATGGAAAGGTGCTACTCCATTACGCAAACTACATCTTCAATACAACAACACATGCGAGAGGTGGTTCACTTATAGGACTTCCCAGGTGTCCTGAGCCCATTACATTTGGTGTCTACTCTGCTACTTCTAATCCTTCTTCAATTTGCTATATTGTCTTTACGGGCTGGGATGGTGGGGTGTCTTCGAGCTTTTTTTTTTTCTCCCCCCCTCCTCTCTTTTCCCTTTTCACTTCTCCCCCCCCACACACACTTTTCTCATTTATTAGGTTAAGTATTCCTGACTCCGGTAAAACACTTTTATCACGTTCTCCTCATTTTTTCTGTTTTAGATGCTATGCCAGCTTCACTTGGTTATGGGACATCATGCTTCCAGTAAGGCTTCTCTGTATTTTTTTTTTGTGTCCTCATACCTTCCACAATGTATCGCTGCCTTTTTGTTATTCTGTATAATGTCTTTATGCTTGCTTATTGTATGATATTCTATCTTCAATAAAGATTAATTAAAAAAAATAATAATTTAAATCTGCCTCTATGCTGTAATAGTTACGTTTACATAAAATAAATCATTAAAAAAAAATAAATAAATGTGTTTGCGTGCATCAAGTGAAATACAAGCCATGAAAAAATGTATGCCCTACTGGCCAATTGCCAGGAGCGCTAGATGGTGTTGGCAAAAGCTACTAGTGACATTGTGCCATTTGCTACTGATGTAATTCATCTTGAAGCTTAGGTCATCAGTGTTAAGCATCCTTCAATAAATCAAGTACTGTACTCCAGTGTAGCTCAAGCACTACACTTTCCCATCGCAGAAAAGAGAACACTATCATGGAACAGAAAACGTGAATATCCAGTAAATCAGTATTTATTAAAAATTCAAATAAATCATAATCTGATACACAAAATAGTAAGAGCGGAACCCAAAGAAAAATAATCAGTCTACAAGAATGGTGTGGCGATTCAATCTTGCAACCCTGTAACTGATCTCCATACCAGAATGAGTTCTGGGGTTTACTCTATACCCTCAGTGGGAGTGACCGGATGATTGTTGTCCAATTATTCACATACTTGATATTAGATTCTGTTGTACTTACTATTTTGAGGATCGGATTGTGTTTTGTGTGAATTTTTAATAAATACTGATTTATTGGATATTAATTTTTGTTGTTCCATGATAATGTTCTTTTTTCTGAGACAGGAAATTGTAGCGCATGAGCTATTCTGGAGCATTGTATGTTTGCATTTTTGAATCCTGGTAGTGGGAGGCATTACTCTAACTGATTGATGACTTGCCTGATTATAATATTTGTAGTGGTTGCACCGCAATTAGTTCTAAATCAAGTACTGTGCTGTCACTATGACAATTGTCCACTCCTCTAAGGATGAGAGATGTCAAGAAGGCTTAAAGTGGAACTGCCAGATTCTTACTTGCCAACTCCCCATTAGTTTATACCCCCCAACAATGCCTAAAAACCTCCCTGTAATGAAGAGTAGTTATCCCCAGGCTTTAAATCTACATGAATTATGTTCCCATTCCAGGAGGGAGAGTGTTGCCATCTTGATGTAAAAATTGATTTTGCTCTCCCTGTGAGGAGCTACCCATCTTCTTTTCAAAGCCTGCCTCTTACTTAGGCCATAGGCAAAGTAAGATCAAATCATGATTAAGGTGAAAACAGTCACCACCTTGGGTTGGAAGTCTACTATGGTCCTAACGGTACTGCTTTATTTTGTACTACCTAAAGAAAACAGTCTACAGGTAAGGTATTTAAAAGAGAGTGAATACATGAGATCAAAAGGATTCAAGAACAAGTCTGAAGGAGGAGTCAGGCCATGTGTGCTACCTCTTGTGTAAAGTTTTAAAGTTCTGGAATCTCCACAATCCCAAACTGGATGAAAATGAATAAAGTGTAACTATTAATCTTCATAGCTTAATAACTTCCTCTAGCCTGGCTTGAAAGAAGCCGAAAGGCATAGGCTACTTGACAAAATGGTCTGTCTCATAGTTTACACTGTATAAAATAATCTCTCCAAACTGAGAGAAATCCTGTAGGATACTATTTCCCTTGCTTTCTGTGTGGATTTGGCGACACTTTCAAAAATAAGTCTGAACCTTAGGATTGAGACTTGAGGTTCCATGTCATAAAGCAAGACTGACTGTGTTGGGATGGTCTACTGGACTTTGAGTGGAGAGGTCTGACATGGGAGAAGGTGCTTGTCTTGGCCTTCTACAGTAGTGACAGAGGAGTTATGATGCCCTCAGTTTGAAGCCACACTGGATGTAAAGACATTAATGCAGACATCCCCAGGGAGAGGTGGTAAGAGTAGTGGGAGGAGTGTTTCAGGACAGGGAATGGCCTGCAGAGCAGTGCGGTGCAGCTTGTATTGCAGAGACCATCACAAGGTACATTTTAAAAATGCTATTTCTTTAATAATATTGTGAATTAAAAAAAATTAACCTATAACTAGTTTCAAAGAAACATTAAATAAGATTAAGTTTCTTGGGGTGAAATTTTCACTTTAAAAATACTGAATTCTTCCTGCTACCAATTTAACATATAAAGTGGGATGGAATGGCCACAGATGCATCATGATACTATGCATTGCTCTCCACCACCTTGCCATGTGTGTTTAGTGCACCACACAGTGTGCAATGGGTGGACATGAACGGCCAGATCCTCGCATTTACAGGCTTGCTATCAGATGGGGTGGGTGGGTGGGTAATGAAGACAAAGGAGGACCCTGAGGGTGCTGGACAGGGGAAATTAGTATATTTTCCTGTACCAGGACCCTAGCACAAGAGGATGATGATGATACAGGTGTGAAGCTTGTCATCAAGCTTCTAAGCTGGGGTTCTCTTGTCTTCCTCTGTGACTTTCTCCTCTAATGTTTGTGTCTTTGGGGAGGGCAAATGTGCACAGTGACAGTGGCTCTCAATTTCTTTTACCAGGGTTTTGTCTTCACATGCATAAATTATTGTTGTGGCGTCTTTGTTACATGAGCTTAAGAGGGGCACTGCACTGTGCCTTGCCCAAGGGTAAAATATTCCGGCATCCATGATTTCAGTAAGGGGAGGTGTGGTGAAGAATGGCATTCTTCTTCCCCAAATTCACTGTCATTTGCTGAAGCAGGTGATGCTACTGCTGCCTCAGCATTAACAATAGAGCTAGGACCAGGAGTATTGTTAGCAAGTGGAACCTGTCCTAGTTCCATATCACTGCTTCTGAACCCAGTCCCATGGTTGTCTGTGGCACACTAGCCTGCCCATCATCATCCTGCTGCTGTGACAGATTAATGTATGCCTCTGAGTTATCAGTAAGAATTAGAGCAACAACAATCTCCAGAATGTCATTGCTGGTGGTGGTGGTGTTCATCCCCAATTACATCTCTTTCGTCCATTCCTTATTGATTTCTGCCAAAAACACTGTCATATTCTTATTCATATCAGGTGCTCCACCACTACCCTCACTCTCATCACCACCACCAACACCACCACCACCGGTTATTTGCTGCATTAAGGGGCTGGTTGAGTATGACAAATGCTATGTCATAGTTGCAATCTCCTCAGGAGATGGCACACTGGTATCAGTTGTAGCAGGCAGCTGATGTGTGCTGAAAATACTGCTGGCAGGTTCTGCCTTCTTCAATATGGTTCCCCACATCCCAAAGAATGATGTCGGGGGACTGGGGTACATTGGATCATGGGAAAGTGGGCTTCCTTTACCACTGATGCTCCTGACTTCCTCCTCATCATCTGTATCAGAATCAGCCCCAACTCATATTTTATTTTTAACCTTTCTTTCTTTCTTTCAAGTCAAAATTTTGACTTTTAAAGTCAGAATTCTGACTTTTAAACTCATAATTTTGACTTTTAAATTCAAAATTTCGACTTTTAAACTCAGAATTCTGACTTTTAAACTCAGAATTTTCACCTTTAAAGTCCAAATTTTGACTTTTAAACTCGAAATTCTGTCTTTAAAAGTCAGAATTTTGACTTCTAAAGTCAAAATTCTGACTTTAAAAGTCAGAATTCTGACTTTTAAAAGTCGAAATTGGAATTTTTTTTTTTTTGGCCCCAGGGCTCTTCTGTACTTTATAGAAGGAAATTCTGGGTTTTTGTTAGTATGGTGGTGGAAAGTTTCACCGTAGGGAACCATTCTTATGGGAAAATCTGTGGTGATAGCAAAATGGCAGAAAATGTATAGATGATTGATTGAGGTTGGGTAGGAGGATGTCCTAATATGACCATCATTGGGTCTGTGGGTTAGGGTTGGGCGAATTCTCTTGGCCTGTTTCCTCAAGAAATTATAACCACGTTGTTGTCTGCTTTTTTGCAGGAAAATCCACTTTAAAACTAGCAATTAAAATTTTTCAATTTTTTGCCTTTTGGCCAAAATTGTTCACCAACTTTTCAATGGTTAGAAAGTTTCCGCCCATTGATTTACGTGGTTTTCTCCTTTTTGCTATAAAAATGTGATGTATTTGCGGATTCAAACACAATAGAAGCAGCTACAGAGCGAGGTAGACTTGCCCTACTATTGTGTTGAAATCTTGAGGAAAAATTGAGGCAGGAGAGGCTTATAGTGACCATTGCTGCCCCTGCTGCCATTAGTGCTCTGCCTGCTGTCAGAAGTGCTGCCCCTGTTGCAACCAGTGCTGTGCCTGCTGCCAGTGCTGAACCTGCTGCCATCAATACTGTGCCTGATGTCAAATGTGCTGCCCCTGTTGCCAGTGCCATTAGTGCTGTGCCTGCTGCCAGTGTCAAAGCTGCTTCCACCAGTGCTGAAGCTGCTAGTGTGTCTTATAATACTCAGGAGGGGGAAGGAGAAGATGATGCCAAGTGTGACCCTAAGTCACACTTGCCATTCCCAAGCAGTCCTGGCAGTGCTAGTACTGTTATTAAGAAGGTCCAGCAGCTTGTTAATGTTAGGAGTGAAGGAGGAGGAGGTAATCATGGCTGTGAGGAGGAAGAGTCTGCAGCTGAACTTGATGTGGTTTGTGTTAGTAGTAGTAGTGGTAATGGTGAAGCAGCCAGTGAGACTAATGTTAGGGGGGTGGTAGGCACAACCGCCCTGATATCACACTTGAAAAACAGACGCCATGACATTTATGTCAAACATGTTAAAGACAAACACCCACCACAGAAATAAAGCACTGCTGTTGCTGTACCCCCTCACTTTCCAGGAAGGCTACAAGAGGTGAGGTGGAGATCAAAGAGGAGGAAGAATAGAGAAACCCAGACCGAGACTGGAAGTTCCATGACAAGCGAAACAACTAGCTAAACATCACCTTCTTCTTCTTCTTCTAGGGTAACTACATCTTCTGCCAATCCACCTCATTCATCATTACCTCCCCTGCCAAATTATAGCCAATCTGTTGATGTTAGGGTGTGTCAGTTCATCTACACCCATTGCACACTGTGTGGTGCCCTGACCACATATGCAAGTGTGTTGGAGGAGAATCACAAGCAGGGCATCAAGTGGCATCTGAGGAGATTCCATCCCGCAGAATATGCTAAGATGCTGGCAGGGAGGGTTCATTATTACTATTAAAAGGTCAGCAAGTTGTCATGTGTCCTTAGAGGGTGTGGACAAAGGGTATAGTGACAGTGGCAGTACTTGGGTTCTGGTGTTATGGTGTTTGGATACAGTTGTACCCTCAGTTGTTATTTACCATACACACCATGCACATTGCAGTTGCTGATGAGATGCTACTCTCAAGGGAAAATGTATATTCTAATAACAACACACCCATGATTTTGGAGGAGGGGCAGATGGAGAAGATTTAATGGCCAACTTCTTTTCTCCACATATACTGGAGCTACTTATTGTGCTGCTACTGTCTCAGACTCATCACTGGAGCTTGTCTTGTCAAGTGGAACCTTCATCATCCACCAGCCATGTTACTGCTAATGTCGATCCCATTCCCTATCAGGGCTTGTACCAAACAAGACTAAGTCCTACAAATCAGTGTTTCCTTAGGGCTTGTGCCAAACAAGTATAAGTCCTACAACAAATCACTGTTTCCTCAGGCCTTTGGCCTTTAACAACAAGTCTAAGTCCTATAAATCATCCTCTAGAAAATACTCTATCCTATCAATTGCAAGTCTACCCCTGTCACAACTTCACGTCAAGTGGTTCTTTTCTCTGTCACAAAAAAACCAAGAAGAGTGCAAACCACCAGTGTGCTACTGTATTAGTTCTGCTGGTTGATTTATAGCCAATACTCACAGTTACTATGATAGAGTGCTGGTTGTAGATACAAACAGCTAATTCAACCGCCCCGACCCGGTCACTTTTCCCAGGACAAACAACTGGAATCCACTTAATAAAAACTATTTATTTTATATATAAAAAATTATTATATAATGCCACAATAACGTCAATACATACAATCTGTATAATGCCAGATATGTTTGTGGACAAGTTTTGGAGAATACTTTCCTTTTTCATACATTATAGAGACATATGTAGATCATTAAAATATAAAAAAGTCATCACTCACCTACATTTTGAAAGACACTTAAATACTTATGTTAACTGGAGCAACGTCCAGATAATTTGAAAACCCTGCGAAATCGGGGTATCAACTGACCAGAAACAAATCACATGCCTGAAAAGCCGGTGAGATAGCTCAATAGTAAACTCCCTGACTATGGAGCCTATTCAACCTCAGAGTTGCAGGTTCGAATCCCGGCAGGGCCAACTCAGCCCTTCATCCTTCTGAGGTCGATAAATGAGTACCATTGATTGGGTAATAATAACATCTATTATTTCAGCTGCCGATTTGGTTAATTCCAAGAGCGTGCGCTGACAGCGCTTTGAGTCCCACTGGGAGAAAGGCGCTATATAAATACTAGTTATTATTATAATATTATTATTATTATTATAAAAGAACAATGAGTTCCAGCCTGAAAAGCTCCATTCAACTGAAACTCAAGTGGTCAAATCTGTAAGAAGACGACACTGGGTTATGGTCTGAAACGCCACGCTTTTTTGTTTTCCTCTGTCACATTATGCAAACATTTCTTAATTTATTTTTAATTTTATTTATTTTTTATTAACTTCCCCCAAAATCATCCTTTGTCAACTGATTCTTTTCCACAGACTTCATTACCAACATAGGCACTTATGCATGGGCAAAAATTTTCACCTCAAACCAAAATCGGAGAATAATGGCACTTCCCGCTTGGCAAATAATTTCCCACTAAAAAATACTGTTTTTCTGCTTTTTTCGCCTAGCTCATTTCATTGAATTTACACACAACACATAGGAAATGTTATTTTATTTCCAAAAGGAATACTATAAAAGGACATGAGGGTGCCTGTGTTGGTGGAGTGTGGGGAAAGAATCAGTTGAACAGGGAATGTTTTTTTTGGGGGGGGTGCGTTTACTGGGACTGTTAATAAAAAACAAATATAATTAAAAAAAAACATAAGACATAGGTCTGAGGAGGGCACCTGTGTTGGTGATGGAGTGCGGGGAAAGAATTGGTTGAACAGGGAATTTGTATGTAATGTGATAGAGACAGGCACCCACTGATGTAAGGATTATGTAGAGGATGATTTGTAAGGTTTGTTGTTAGTGGCCCACGCCCTGAGGAAACATTGACTTGTAGGACTTAGACTTATTAGAGGTTCAAGCCCTGAGGAAACATTGATTTGTAGGACTTAGGCTTTTTAGAAACTAGCCTCCCAAAATGGTTTATTTTTTTGTAGGCCTATGTTTTTTTTTGTTTTGTTTTTTTTTTTTAAAGCAGACGCCCTGAAAAAAAAATGCCCTACTGTCCTAATGCTAGCAGGTTATGTCATGTTGGCCAGTGGCTACTGGCCAGTGGCAAATGCTCTGATGTAGATGTGGAATTTGCGACTGCAGTTCTTGCTGCTTCTGCTGAGTTGTTCAAGCAGCAGGATGATTAGGCAGCTCAATGGGAATGGGATCAACAACAGCAGTAACATGGGTGATGTATGATCAAGATTCCACTTGCCACTACTAGCTCCAGTGATGCGCCTGAGGCAGTAGCAGCACCACAATTATCCCCCACCACTTCAGGTATATGTGTAAAAAAGGTGTTGGCCAATAATACTTCTCTACCTGCTCCTTCTCCAAAATCATGATTGTGCTTTTAATAGAATATAAATGTTTCCCTTGAGAGCAGGAACTGTGCCTCTCATCAGCAACTACAATGTCTTTATTGAATAACGATAAACATACCTGTACAAAAGTGTCAATCAATATTTGTAGTCAATGGAGAGGTGTAGAGCTATGGGTACAAACAGTCAGATGTGTAGCAAAACATCTCAGACGGATCCACGTGTTTAGCATTTACAACGCTTACTCATGATCAGTAAAGACAATTGTTTTTACTTAAAGGGATAGTAATATTTAAAATGTAAAAATATATATGTTGTAGGGTTTATCCCCCTGAGTAAAACAAGAGTACTCCCACTGCTGAAAGGTGTTTCATTCAAAAGTTATTAATTTTCAAAGTTGAATTTTTTAGGTGCGATATCACAGTGGCCTGAAATTGTACAGTGGCGCTGTTGCTACACGATCCTATGGACAACTCTGGTCAGTTGACCATAAATCTCCATAGGATGGTGTAGCAACAGCGTCACTGTACAATTTCAGGCCACTGTGATATTGCACCTAAAAAATGCAACTTTGAAAATTAATAACTTTTGAATGAAACACCTTTCAGCAGTGGGAGTACTCTTGTTTTACTCAGGGGGATAAACCCTACAACATATTTTTTTTTACATTTTAAGTATTAATATCCCTTTAAGGACTTCTGTGAATCTTTACTGTTGGAAGTGCATGACGTTTTCATCTTTTGCTAGCACTTATTAGAGCCTGAAGAGAGGCACAGTCACAGCACCCACGTTTCCATTGATCATCTTGCACCTTACCAGGAATTCCCAAACACAAGCACAATAGCATGGCCCACTAGTTGATACATCTTATCATGTCTGGTTGAATATGTCAAGTAAGAGCTGTTGAATTCACATGCTGTCTTCTGTGTGGTAAATAACACCAGGCACAACTCTATCCAAACACCATGACACCAGAAACCATGTACTGCTTCTTTCACTATGCCCCTTGTCCACACCCCGCTAAGGACACATGACAACTTGCTGACTGTTTAATAGTAATGATGAACCCTCCCTGCCACCAGCTTAGCATATTCTGCAGGATGGAATCTCAAATGCCACTTGATGCCCTGCAGTGTTTGATTTCTGTGGTGGGTGTTTAGCTTTTACATGTTTGATATAGATGTCATGGTGCCTGTGTTTCATGTGTGTTATCAGGGTGCTTGTGCCAAGGTGTGTTCCCTCTTTTCCCCTTCTCACTGACTTGTCACAAATTATGCACAGTGCCGTAGTTGATGACTGCACAGTTCTTGCCCCAAGAGAAAAATAGTCCCACACCCATGACTTCAGGGAGGAGGGGAAAGGTGGAGAAGAATGGCCTGTTTCTTCTTCTCCATATTCCATTTCACGGTCTGGGGCAGTGGATAATTTTGCTGCTGTTGCTGCTACTGCCTCAGAATCAGCACTGCAGATAGGACCAGGAGTATTGCCTGCTGCTGGCAAGTGGAACCTGCCCTGGTCCCACATCAGTTGTTGACCCCATTCCCATTGTGTCCACGGTGGTCTGTGGCATACTTACCTGATCCTCAGCATTCTGCTGCCCTTGCAACTCAGCAGCAGTAAGAATTAGAGCAGTTGCAAATTCCAAAAGCTCACTGCTGCTGGCCTTGGGGGGAAGGGGACTCCCTGGGTCAGGGAATGGTGTGGACTCCCTTGACCACTAGTCTGGATGCTCTTCATTACTTCCCCTACCACTCCCCTACCACTATACCCACCAGCTGCTTCACCATTACTGTTACTAACACCAACCACATCAATTTCAGCTCTTGAGTCTTCCCCCTCACAGTCACTAGTAATATGAGGATTACCCCCTCCTTCACTCCTAACAATAACAAGCTGCTGGACCTTTTTCAGTAGTACTACTAGCACTGGCGGGGCTGCTTGAGGATGGCAAGTGTGACTTAGGGTCCCCTGCTGGCACACTTGGTATCATCTTCTCCTCTACCCCCCCTCCTGAGTATTATAAGACACCTGGCAGCAGGTTCAGCACTGGTGGCAGCAGGGGCAGCACGTCTGATAGCAGGCACAGTACTGGTGGCAGTAGAGGCAGCACTGACAGGAGGCACAGCACTAATGGCAGCAGGGGCAGCATGTCTGACAGCAGGCTCAGCACTGGTGGCAGCAAGGGCTGCACATCTAACAGCAGGCACAGCACTGATGGAAGCAGGGGCAGCATTTCTGCCAGCAGGTGCAGCAATGGTGGCAACAAGGGTAGCATGTCTGGCAGCAGGCACAGCACTGGTGGCAGCATGTCTGACAGCAGGAGCAGCACTGGTGGCAGCAGGGGCAGCATGTCTGACAGCAGGCAGAGCACTGGCAGCAGGCACAGCACTGGTGACAGCAGGGGCAGCACATCTGACAACAGGCACAGCACTGGCAGCAGGCACAGCACTGGTGGCAGCAGGAGCAGCACATCTGACAGCAGGCACAGCACTGGTGACAGCAGGAGCATCACTGGCAGCAGGCACAGCACTGGTGGCAGCACATCTGGCAGCAGACACAGCACTGATATCAGCACGTCTGACATCAGGCACAGCACTGGTGGCAGGAGGGGCAACTTGTCTGACAGCAAGAATAGCAATGGTGATAGCAGGGGCAGCACGTCTGGCAGCAGGCAAAGGAGCTGACCTGTCTTGCTATCACTACTACCGTCTTCTTCCTCCCTTGACATTAACTTTCCCAAAATCCCTAGGGGTGATTTAGGTAGACTAGCCAGCACTGGTTTTGTAGTGCTCACTTCCTCCTCCTCCTCTCCTCTGATTCAGTGGACACATAAGAGTCCTTTCAGTTCCTGCTTTTGTTAGTTTTAAACTTTCTCATGGTGATATCAGTCACTATGAGCCTCTCCTGACTCAGTTTTGCTCTGAAGCTGCTAATAAGGTTTTATAGCGAAAATGCAAAAAACACGTAAATCAATGGGCAGAAACTTTCTAACCATTGAAAAAAATGGCAAAGAATTTTTGCCAATGGTTGAAAAATGTGAAGATTTTAATTGCTGTTTTAAAACAAGATTTTCCCACAAAAAAGCAGACAACAAGGTGGTTTTCATGGATTTTTCACACGACAGGACCTTTCCCCCACCCTTACTCACCGCAAGGTCTGATCTTTAGTTTTTTAAGATGTTGGCTAAGGAAGTCCGCTGCCTCCACCCAGACCACAAAATATTGTTGTTTTTTTTTTAAACAGAGTGGCAGCAGTGGTTAGTTGACAAGGCCCACTGCACCCTGCCTGCTCTTCAACCAATTATGCAGTCCTTGTGTACACACACACACACACACACACACACACACACACACACACACACACAGGGAACATTAAGGAAGAGTTATTCAAATCTCCTCTATACTCATGTCCCATTGCTCCAACCAAGAGGGTGTGATTTTGACAGGAGTTGCTGGGGGGAGGGGCTAGGGATTTAGCCCCAAGGCCACTCCTGTCAAAATCTCTGCAAGGAGATGCAGAAGCTACAATGAAAACACAATACACACACTTTTAAAAAAAATAATGGACCCAACATGCACTATACGCAAAACGCCATACATAAAATGCCATACACTATGTGCAATAATCTATACAGAAGACGCTATATGCAAAATGCTAAATGCAAAAAATGTCTTCTTTACTCCACTGGTAGCCATAGAACCCCATATACACTGCTTGGCCTCCAGCCTTTTCCCTTTGTCCAATGCTAGCCACAAATTCCCCTGGCCATTTCCAGCAAGGAATGAAGGCTGTGGGTTTCAGGCCGTGTATGTGGGGCTAAAATACAATGGTGATGTTCCCCACGTTGCCCAACATTCTATAAATCTGACATGCTGCCACCCCAGTTAAATCCAACATTTATTGACCTGTAAATATGACCTGATGCCCCCCCACCCAGCTAAATCCATTTGAATTAATCAATCACCCTGCAAGTTGTGAATGACCAGGTTCAATAGGGTGGAGTCCTTCTTGAGCTGGCAATTACTAAACAAGCAGACAGCTCAAGTTGGAAGAAGAAGACAGCAATAGCCTTCCTGGTCACCTCATTGATCACCTATCCTATTTGATAGGTGATCAATGCCGGGGGGGCAGCAGGAGGGGTCCTAATGTCCCCCTCGATGTCTGAATTATATTTAATACAGTTCACACCTTTTGTAACATATAGGCAAATGTTATGCAGATGCATACATTGCCTATTAACCCTTTGACTTCCAGAGGGGCACACAAATGCATTGCAAAGTTATTTTGTAGGGCTATAGCTGGGGAAGGCTAGCAACCTTTGATCTGGGTGGCAAGTAAAATCAACCCATTTCTACTATCACTCCAGCCCACTGTTCCAGCCCATCCTTTTTTGTTAATCTTATAAATGGCATTATTGATGTTAAATAATGTGAGGGATACCACAGAGCTTTGAATAGAATAGGTGTTACACTGATAATGTCTCAAAGCTTACAACTGAATTGAGCTACACTAGTGATACCAAAGAGTTTCCAATTGAAATGAAGCTAAAATAATGACACCACAGACCTTCCAATTGAAACGGAGCTAGACTAGTGACACCACAGAGCTTCCAATTGAAATGGAGATACAATAGTAATACCACAGAGTTTCCAATTGAAATGGAGTTACACTAATGATACCACAGAGCTTCCAATTGAAACGGAAATAGACCAGTGATACCGCAGAGCTTCCAATTGAAATGGCTCCCAGTGGCGCAATATCACTTCAAATTAAATAAAGATTTAGAAGTGGAAATCCACTCATATTTATAGCCTGTCAGAACAATCTGACAAATCACACATGCAGAGATCTTTTTCTGTCTCTGCTCAGGGTCTCATTGACTTTGCAACAAACTAATTTAAGGCTGCATGTAACAATAAAATATTTATTGGCAAGTAAAAGACATCAATGTCAGGATTATATAGTTTAAAACAGAGGTTCTCAACCCGTTCCCTTAGTGGCCACTAACAAACCAGGACTTAGGAATTTCCCTGCTAGAAAACAAGTGTGTTGATCAGAGGCTCAGTCATATTGATTACCTCACCTGTGCTCTTAAAAGGAAATTCTCTAATCCTGGCCTGTTAGTAGCCACTGAGGGCACGGTTTGAGAACCACTGGTTTAAAACACACTTTAATATGTTTTTATGTCTACACTCCACTTTATCAAAGAAATGGGCAATATTGCCCTATCCGGTTGTTTTAACAGCCTCAATAGGATTGAGGCCTTAATAGTGTAAAGTTCTATAGGTCTCATTTAATGCTTATGCCAGTGGTTTTCAGTCTTTAATTTGAAGCACACCTAACACACATTCTGGAATTTTTAAGTACCTCTTACATCTTAAAGCCTGTTTCTAAGGGTTTATTGTAAGGAAACTTTATTTGTAAATAGTTATTCCTAGGTCCCACAATCTTCCACATTTTCAATAAATAGACTTCTGAAATACGAAATTCACAGGGTTATCAAAATCTTCACTGGGCTAAATATTGAGCTTGTCTCTTTAGTTGGTGTTTTATGTCACTGGTCTTTTGTAATTATATGTGATCTCTTGTAATTGTTTATTTTTCCTGCTGGCCTGATATAATGGTAGAATTCCTTCCTGGCACATGGAATATTGTCCTGCCACTCTTATGTGATACTCTCTGTTGTATCTGTAAATAAGCTGGGTAAGGAATTTTGCTGCATATATATTAGGACAAGAGTGAAATATATGACATTTTTGGTTTGCTTGCTCAGTAACATGGGACATTTCAATCTATAAAACTTTAAACCCCCTAAATAGAAACATAGAATTTGATGTCAGATAAAGGTTATTACAGGACTGTGATTGAGAAAAGAGGTGATTAAAGGATTTTGAATGAGAAAGGAGGTGACCACAGGATTGTAAGTAAGAAAAGTGGTGATCAGAAGAGTGTGAGCGAAGAGGGACACTCCATGTGGAGACACGACAGTTTCAGGTCATTCATTTTCCTCACTATGCGATCATTCTGGGTTTTCCCTGGTTGCAAACTCACAACCCAAGAACTGATTGGCAGACTTGTGACATTTTATCTTGGTCCTCCCAGTGTACTAAGTCTTGCCTACAGCAGCCTATGAGAATTTTGTGTACCTCTACCTCTTCACCTGCTGAGTACCAGTCCTACAAATAGGTATTTAACAAGCATGCATCGATTTCAGGGGCCTGAATAAACTGATTTCTTGAGAGATTTACTACAGAGTTGTGTTGTGGTCTACTTGGACGACATCCTCATTCACTCTCCTAATTTGGAGGCACATCAGGCAGATGTAGCCTGGGTTCTACAACTGTTGAGGGAGATCAAATTGTTCTGCAAGTTGGTGAAATGTGAATTCCATAGACCTCAAGTGACATTCTTGGTGTATGTTATCTCCTCCTCCTCTGGTCCAGCTATGGACCCGCAAAAACTCTCTGCCGTCTTGAAGTGGCCACTTCTAATGGGATTGAAATCCATACAGAGGTTCCTGGGTTTCACTAATTACTACAGGAAGTTTATACGAAACTTCTCCACGATAGTCAACCCCCTCACAGATATGACTCCGAAGGGAGCGGATCCTTCAGATTTCTCTTGCTCTTCAAGCTCACAAAGTAGGATCGGCGACTCCAACATCCTTCTTCTTTCCTGTGACAGGTGTGGCATCTCTATGCCTGCCAGAAAATTCTTAACCTGAGCTAAATCTGATGAGGTTTAGGATGAGTATAAGTGTAAGTTTAAGTCTTTATTGATACTATGATCATTGAACAACGTCACACCTTGATCGTTCATAATAGAGGTAATCGCTGAAGGGCCCCTACTCCCCCCTGATCAAATGCACCATCAGCTTCCCTGCCCTGTCCCCATGTTCAAACAGGTTCTGACACTGAAACAAAAGTAGTTTACATTGTGGTTAGACAGCTCCATGTTAAGCAAGGAGGAAGCAATTAAAAAGGAATCACAGGATGCAGAGTCTGATTTTTCAGCCTTCGCAACTTGTTCCTCGAGTCTCTGAACCCTCTCCCCCCTGCCTCCTCTTGGGTGCCAAGATAAGTGCAATAAAAGAAACCCTAGCCACCACGTGCAGCTCCTCCCATACCATATCCTGGCCCTCTGACCCTGTATTGCAATGGAAGTATCATACCAGCTCCTTCCCATGGACAGTGACAATCTGGTCTACAGATAACCAGTATGGGTGAAGTTTTCAGCATCTGATTACTTAAGAATGCACCAAACAAATTGACAGTTATCTAACATTGGCCATACCCTCTAAGAAACCATGGCATGATCAATTCGTGATAGTGATTTGTGGGTTGCAGAATGGCAAGAAATTCCCTGACACTCGGGTTTAGTGCCCTCCAGGCATCAATTAATCCCGTATTCTCATTAAGGGTCATAAATTTCCCCCACCCCTACTCAGGTCCACACTACGGCCAGCAGCGTTTCGGACACACCTCTCCGTGAGGTTATACAACGTATTGCCAGTAGTGTTACACTGTATCCATTCCCAATATATATTTTTTCCTCCGCCATCCCCCTTACCGTGTGCGGAGCATAGTGGAGACAATATTGATTTCATCCTCCTATATTTAGGATATAAGATATGGATTTCAGGAATTACAGCATCTTGGACCTAACAGAGGAGAGTTGGAGTGTGCAGTCCATTGGCTAAAAAGGGAGAGAGACCCGCTTGATATGCTTAAAGCCCAAGAAGGGCTCTTGTGAGTGCATTTTATTGCATTGTTTTAAAGATTTATTATTGAACTACAACACTCAGAAACAGTTCTATCTTTTTGTGTCAGGTGTGCTGTTTCGTGACCAGTGGACAAGGCTACTATACTTCACTCTGCAGCACTGCCTAAGAGATGATACGTTCCTTTCTTCTTTTCATCTCATTGAATTCATTATTCCATCATTCCATTAATTTCATCTCATTCCATCTCCATCTCCATCAAGAACTGTGGGTATATACTGATCCGTTTATCAATCTTACCAATCTCATCAATACAATTGTTAACTTCTCTTATTTTTGAACTTTTGTTTTAATTATTTATTTATATTCTTTAGGTTACTTACTATTATTTTACACCTATCATGGTTTTAGCTCTTAATGGTGATCCTTTTATAGTATTGATTCATGCTATTGAATTGTATTTTAGATCCTTATTAGATCCTCATTAAGAATTGGGTTGTTTTGTTTTATTTAGGAGTGCTCCACCTTTGGGACAATTTCTTTTTTATCATAAATTTAAGCCTGGACCTCTGGAGATCTGTCAAGAAGACTCCATTCTGCCCAGCTCCGCACTGATTGTCATAGTAAAATCACTCATTCATATCACCAAATGCTTAGGTTTACTAAATACTTATATAAGAGCCCCTTGGAATATCTCAGGCACAAAAGGTGGTGGGACATATATGTTCATTAGGATCATCGAACTATTCCTTATTGTACAGTCAATAAAAATAAACCTCCCTCTATGGTCTAGTTTTAGGTCAAGAAGTTCAAGAGGCCGATATCTATGAACTAGTACTGATACCCCTCTGAGTATGTGGAGTATGTGGAATGGTAGTGAAATACTACCCATGGTTTCTTTAGTGACATGACTTTCCCACCCAAAAGATGAGTTTCCTACAACATGGCAAAATCTGGTGTATGCTTTTAAAGGTATCACAGGACTAGGGACCATTTGACCAGATCATTCACGCCCCTGAGATTCCAGGAGAGAAGTTTCAGTGGCTTACTATCCATACCCCAAATGAAAGGCCCCAGCCTCGCATCCATCCCCTGTAGAGTCAAGGGTACCTGTCTGCCTGCATAGAAAATTCACCGCCTTAAAACCTCCCTTACACCCCACCCTGTCCCTGTCTTCTTAAACATGACAGAGACCTCAGCCCTTAACTCCCTATACCTAGAAGCCGTTAGCCGGAACTGAGCCCCCCCACCCTGCACATTGTATTGAATGTAACGAACATCAAAAACAAAACATAAGTAAAGCAACAAGGCATGATGAGTAGCAAAATGTCCCCTTAATGAAACCACAGCAAGTACCCTGCACATCCTGCTCTCTTGATGTAAACCCAAGATCTCTTAATAGTAATTTACATCAGGGTCTTGGTGTCCCTGATCCCATGGTCCCCCACCCCACTAGGGCATTTTAATAAGTTAAGGAATTTAATTAGTTAAAATACAATGCCCACAATTAAATACCCTTCTAATTTCAAATGCTGCCCTTGCATAAAATAAGGCATTACAGCAAAAGCGGATAACATATTTTTGCCACTGTACAAATTGCTGGTAGGACCTCACCTCGAATATGCAGTGCAGAACTAGTGCAGGCACTAGTTCTGAAAAAGGATATACTACAACTGGAGAGTGTACAGTGAAGAGCAACAAAATGAATCAATGGAATGGAGGACTTGACGTATGAGGAACAACTAGACAAACTTGGTTTATTTACTCTAGAGAATAGATAAGTAAGAGTAGATCTTGTCACAATTTATAGGTATAAGAGAGGTCAATACAAGGATCACTCTGGGGAGATTTTCATTCCAATGTAAAAAAAATCTAGGATTCACCCCTTAAAGGGATAGTAATACTTAAGTATTACTAATCCCTATATTAAAGTCCTATTAAAAATAAATGTATTGCCCCCAGTGTCATCTCTCAAATCTTTATGGTTGCCCTCCCCCTTCCCCGAAGTCAGCTTTGTAGCTGACTGCAGGGAAGCTATTCAGAAAACTTTCACTGAAATGGTCTTCTACGTGTCCTTGGTTTGCAAGCACACGTAGAAGAGAGTTTTAATGAAAGTTTTTTTTTTTATTAACATGATCGCGGCTCTGCTGCAGAGCCGCCTGGTGATCTATGACCGGATTTCCCTTCAGTCAGCTACAACGCTGACTTCAGGGAAGGGGGAGGGAGAGGCCAACTTTAGGAGCGATTATCTCCAAACCATAAAGGTTTGAGAGATGACACTGGGGGCAATACATTTTTAATAGGACTTTACTATAGGGATTAGTAATACTTAAGTATTACTGTCCCGTTAAGATCAGCTGAAAGGAGGAATCTGCTTCAGCAGAGGAAGCATTTTTTTTTTACAGTAAGGTCTGTTAAATTGTGGAATGTTATACCCAAAGATGTGGTAATGGCAGATACAATGGATACATTTGTGAGAAAATTAGATGCATTTCTTTCAAGAGGGAATAGGAGGTAAATAGACTAATACAGGCACATGCACACATAAACACCAAGGGGGGCTTGAGCACCTGCCCTTTTTGTCCAAAGTTCCCTGGTGCCCTTTTTTTAAATATATGTTTGGAATAAATAATTATGATAAGTGCCCTTTTTTTCATTTGAGCCCCTGCCCCCCAAAATGTCTGTGCACGTCCCTGGACTAATACTCATATGGTGGCAGGAAGGCTTATATAATTCTTAATTTTTCTTGGTTATGATACAGAAGTTGAACTTGATGTGTCTTTTTTTAACCTAATTTTCTCTTTTACAATGTTACACAACGTTAACCATTTGAGTGCCAGAGTAGTACAGAACTCATTGCAAAGTAATGCATTGGTACACCTCTGGCACTCAAAGGGTTAAACATTACTATCCCTTTAACAGATGAATGGCATTTATGGAACTAATTGACATCAAGTGAAGCATTTCATGGAGAAATGTTTAATTATATGCAGCAGTGGATACATGACTGGTATCAAGAGAGAAATTACTCTTGGAGAAATAACTGTTGGTGGGTTCACCCTATGAAAGCCAGTGGATTGTGAAATGCATCTCACATTCCTCTTATACCCACATGATGAATCCATCAAGCACTACTTCTCTATTTCCCTCATCATATTCATTATTTAACCATTTGGGCTACAGATGAGTTTCTAATGTATTGATTAAAAATGCGTAGTAATTCCCTGGCATTCAAAGGATTACCCCTATTTACACAGGTTTAACTGGATGGAGCTAAAGAAGTTAAAAATGAGCCACTTGGGAAGGAGAAAGTGATACAAATCTGGGGCATGGCACAGAAGGGGTTAAATATGTCTATGAAAAGGTAAAGCTCTGCACTATAAATAATAAAAGGAAAACATCCTTCTCAGAACCCTGGGTAGCAGCTCATCATCATCCCAGCTGCTGTGAGGTAGGACCCAGCACACTTCCCTGCTCCTGCACATGGATAACCACCCCCTCTCTTATTAAGAGGCTGTCCTACTACAGATCATTTCACTTTATACTGTACTGTGCTAGAGAAGACTCTGCAGCTGTTATCCCTGCTCTTACTGCTGACTGCTAGTTGCAATTTTCTTTCTTTTTATTTTCCTTTTTTCTTTGATGTTTTGCTTATATGTTCTGTATTGTACACTGAACCAGAGAATTAGTTCCTAATTCCAGCTCAAATAACAGAGATTCCTCTACTCTCTACCTCTATCAAATTCTGACTTTTATATACTGGAACTATGGCTCTGAAAGATACTATTCTTCCTATCAGTGACATGTCCTATCCTTTCCCAGATGTGGTGGAATTAAATGTGGGGGGACAGGTATATGTTACCAAGCATTCCACACTCATTAGTGTTCCAGACAGCACTTTGTACAGCATGTTTAATAGGAACAATGTGAAGGAGCTGCCAAGGGACAACAGAGCCCGGTTCTTTATAGATCGTGATGGATTCCTCTTCAGGTATGTCTTGGACTTTCTCAGAGACAAGCAGCTGTCTTTGCCAGACCATTTCCCAGAGAAGGAAAGACTCCTGAGAGAGGCTGAATACTTCCAGCTGGGGGACCTGGTGAAGATTCTTACACCCAAGGTGATCAAACAGAACTCTTTAAATGATGAAGGCTGCCAGAGTGATATAGAAGAAAACTCCCAGAGTAGTGATCTGGTCAGGACTGCAGTACTGGATAAGAAATCAGGCTTTATCACAATAGGTTACAGAGGTTCCTATACGATGGTCCGAGATAATCAAGCAGATGCCAAGTTCAGGAGAGTTGCCAGGATTATGGTTTGTGGCAGGATAGCTCTTGCCAAAGAAGTTTTTGGAGAAACTTTGAATGAGAGCAGAGATCCAGATCGGCCCCCAGAAAAGTACACTTCTAGATTCTACCTGAAATTCACCTACCTGGAGCAAGCTTTTGACCGGCTTTCAGAAGCTGGATTCCACATGGTAGCCTGCAACTCCACAGGAACAGCAGCATTTGTCAATCAGTACAGGGATGACAAAATCTGGAGCAACTACACAGAGTACATCTTTTTCAGTAAGTTACCTCTGCATTTTTGTTTATCTATAAACATGAGAAAGTGCATAACAAGTTGCACCTTGTTCCCTGGTGCAAATTTTGGAAATAAAGAATGGCTAAGAGTACAAACTAAAAAGATACACAATTTTGGAGCAAACCAACTGTACCAAAAACAGCAATAAAAATCTCTAAATTCCCTATATGCAAATGGGGTTTTTAATTCCTTGAATGGTAGAGATTCAGAACACCAGCATTCAAGGAATTAAAACTCAATTAAAGTCAGTGATAATGCTTTCCTAACTATGCATATGTATGTAGCTTTTTGAACACTATTGATAAGCAGGTTGCAGTTCATCAGGTTTTTGGTTATTTAAAGAGAATTTCCTTTTGTCCCCTATGGTGCAGTTGTATTGCTCCAGATTTACATCACTGCTCTTTGTACTTTCTGACCTAAATACACAAGGAGATAAGTGCATTTCCTATTGTATTAGCCATTCTCATATTTGCCAATGGCTGGATTGTATTTTGTGCTGACTGGCAGATCCCATGTTAACCTATGGAGCAGACATATGCATATTCAGACACATAAGTGGGAATGTATTAATTTGCAGGCACAGCTCATTTTCTGCACTGGGTTACTGATCAAGTGTCTATCCTTCTGTGCATGTACTACAGTGAATGATTACTTTAGTGCATACTGGTGCCCGCGATAACACCTCCTAATAATAACCTGCCACTTACCTTACTATAGCTGAAAAAATAGTAATGTCCCCTTGAATTCTGCCCCAGTGCCTTTATTCAACAGAGACAACATTTTTAACCCCTTAAGGACTAGCTACCCAGCCCGCGGCCAGCAAAAGGACCATAGAGCATTTTTTTGTCTTACCGGAATCAGAGGTCCCTGAACAGTATGCAGCCTTGCAGGGACCCCTGAATTCCATGACGTGCATGGGTCCTTCAGGCACGTTCTCCCCATGACGTACATGTACGTCCTTGGTACTTTAGGGGTTAATCAATCCTGGATGTCAGGTCCATGGAGGCAGACATGACAGTTGGCAGTTTTTTCAAACTGAAGCATTTAGAGTGCATGAGTCTCTGTAACCCTTTTGGGACCACAGGGGTGTTCAATGCACTGAGAAGCAATGCATTGTTCACCCCTTTGATTTTATAGAGTTAAAATTTCCACGTACAGTGGGTAGAGCTTTTGCTTGTGCTCCTGTTAATAGTCAAGGAGCAATGCATTGAAAACCTCTCTAGCATCCAAGGGGTTAAAATAGCATTAGGAAGAGTTATGAATAATAAATGAATACATTCCATCTCCATGATGCATGCTGACACTAAAAGTAACAATTGGAGACCCTTTAAGCCATTAACCCTTTGAGTGCCAGAGGGGTATGCAACGCATTGCAAAGCAAATGGTTAAGTTCAAAGAGTTGTACAATGCTGCTTTGCCCCCATGACTGGCTATCAAATGGTTAAATGACTGAAATCATCTCTGTGTTGTGAAGCGTTCAGTAGACAACAATGCATTCCCAAGTAATGTGTTACAGAACCCACTAGAAATGAATTGGTTAACCAGTTGGCATGCTGTTTTGGAAATGCCATTCCTTGTCTTGTGTATTTGAAATGTGTCACAGTTGACATGACTGCACTTTCACCTCTTGGTCTCAGAGCTGCATTATAAATATTTCCATAAGTCTGTTCTACATTATTGATGCCTGTTCAACTATTCTTCTTATAGAACCTTCATACAAATTCATATACTTTATTATATAACAACTAGAGCCCGTGTACACGGGCCACAGTGCCAGGCAGCAATGGCCGCTGTGCAGTCATGCACAGTAGAGACTGCCCGCACTGCAACTGATAACGGAGCGGGGTGCTCAGATTTCAGACTGTAGTCCTCTGAATTCGGAGCTCCCCGCTCTGTTATTAGCGTGGTGCTGGCAGTCTGTACTGCGCACGACCGCTTCTGAAAAACATACATTAGCGAATTATTATATAGGATATTAACCCTTTGATAGACAGAGGTGTATGCAGCACATTATTTTACAGTGCTTTGCACAACTCTCTGGCAAAGAGTCCATAAAGTTGCTCATTTCTGACAGACAACTTCAGCAGCATAACATTGGTCTTTTTTCATTATTGGAAAATAATATTTTTTCCTGCATGTCATTTAGCATTTGTTATTAATATAAAATGAATCAATTGTAAAAAGACGTAGTTGGAAGAATTCTGCATCAAACCAACTGCGTCAGAAAGAGCTGATAAAATGCCCTTTGATTTAAAGAAACTCTGATAATAAACCCCCACTTATCCTATATTATAATTCACTAGGATTTTTGTCAGAAGCCATCATGCGCAGAATAGTCTGCTGTGCATGCTGCAGTCATGCGCAGTAGAAACAGCCTGCTCTGCAGTCATGCGCAGTACTGACTGCCCGTACACGCCATGGCTGATATGGAGCGGGGCGCACTGAATTCAGACAGGAGTCCTCTCTGTGCACCTTCCTAGGATCGCTTGGTCCCAGGAAGGTGTTTAGAGAGGACTAATGTCTGAATTCGTAGCACCCCACTCCGTATCAGCCGCAGGCACGTTCGGGCAGTCAGTACTGAGCATGACTGCAGCACCGCCAGTTTGAAGAGAGGCTCTGGCCACCAGCCGAGGTTGCTGGGTGGCACTGTGGCCCATGTACACAGGCTTTAAAAGTTTAATATAATATGGGCAGCAAATACTAATGGACAACATGAATCAATTCTATGGTATCCTTTTAAAAGGTCACACGCAAAAGAGCACGCGACCAAATGATAAGGTTACCATGTCGCCATAATAAAAATGTAGACATCACAATCTCACACTGCATAACACCGCGAGATTGTCATGTCGGTTGCTGAAATGTCACATCAAATAACACAGTGTTATAGGAGAGCGAACTCCACGGCAGTAACGTTTTAATCCTTTGCTGACTCTTGTCCTCATTTTGTCCTCAGCAAAGCTGTCATATTCACCCAGGCAGCTGGGTCAAGTTGGGGAGTCTTTTGTTGAATGAGGAGGCAGCCTGGCATGGCTGCTCAAAGACAGGGCCAACCCACTACTGTAACACTCTGTCTCTATGTGGTATGCTTCTCCAAAATGCATCTTTTAGAAGTATATGTCAAGTCACTCACTGAAAGCAGACATGATTCTTGTTGCAGGACTTGAAATTCCTACCATGGAAGGGGGAGATTCACCAAGTGATAAAGAGGTGATAAAGTGGTGAAGACATCTCCAGTTTATCACTTCTCCAATTCCTTTGTTATTATGTGAAGCCTATGCACTAAGATTTCTTCACCTCTGGAGATCTTACTGAATAGATTCCATAGAATAACATAGGAACTGGAGAAGTGATAAACTGCAGAAGTCATCACCACTTATCAACTCTTTCTCACCTCTCACCTCAAAGTCTTCTTGGGAAGTCAGGAAGCATTCTGTGGGAGGAGTTTGGGATCTTCAAGTCCTGCAACAAAAAATATTCCTAACCCTGTGAACATAATATCCAATACTAAAGCTTAATTGAAGAGAAATTATGTATACAGAATTAATTCATAGTGTCCATTAGGATTTTCTCCGCAAATGAAGGTAAATGGATGTTTATTGTTAAGAGTTGTAGCTCTCCTTTAAATGGGAATTTTAACCCTGTGAGTGCCAGAGGGGTACCCAATGCGTTGCATACCCCTCTGGCACTCAAAATGTTAACCCCATTGTGCATCAAACACAAATGCATACAAATTCCCATTGATTAAATGAGAGGTTTTAAACCCTTGAATGCTAGATTGTTTCACAATACAGTAGAATATTCTCTAGAATTCAAGTGACTAAAAAGTAAAAGCCACATTGTTGCTCACACCTCTGGGACTGAAATGGTTAAATCAATGGAAATCTGGTGATTTTTTTTTCTCCATGGTGCAACTGGTTTCTAAGATAAAAAAAAAAAAAAAAAAAAAGTGGGTGGTTTCCTTTGAAGATTCCAACCTTTACTAAAAGGATTAAGCCTTCCCTAGCACGATTCCATCCCTTCTTATTAAGAACAAAGTCAGCAGGCTCCCATCTGGGAAAATTATTAAAAGGGTAAGATCAATTCAGTGATGTGGTTAATATCTTCTGAATGCCTGAGGGCAGAACAACTCATTTCTCCCTCCTCTGGCACTCAAAGAGTTAAAATATTCTTTGGCTGATGTACTAAAAAGAACTGTGTACTAATTCTGGAAAAATCAAGAACACTCCAACACATTGTGAAGACCTGCCTAGCATTCAGTGGGTTCAAACTACATTTAAGACAATGTGAATGTTTATCATCTATTGTGCAGATTGCATCTTAATAAATCTGTCTCGCTGAGGCTGGTGTTCTAAGAAGAACAGGGGGGCGATGCACTAAGGTGTGATGTAGGGATGATGTTCAGTGGAGGTTA
This sequence comes from Rhinophrynus dorsalis, assembly GCA_037306005.1. NCBI lineage: Eukaryota > Metazoa > Chordata > Amphibia > Anura > Rhinophrynidae > Rhinophrynus > Rhinophrynus dorsalis. Next base: position 92,424,174 of record CM074718.1, on the reverse strand, counting down.
TTACTATGTTCTTTACAGAGTGAGATATCTTAGGGAATAAGTTCTATAGAATAACAAAGGAACTGGAGACTTTTCACAGTAGAGAAGTCATCCGCAGTGATGGGCAAAAAGCCTTGCATTTTTATATGGTAACTTTCACAGAAAACCCTAAATTTGCCATTTTTTTCCACAGAAATTCCCTCACACAGAATTACCATAACATTTCTGTCTTTTTGCTTACCCTCCAAAATTTTCTACAAGGTCATTACTGGTTTCCCCAATGCCTGATGCTCAGTATGTGTATTTCTATGGCTACCAGTGCAGTGGGGTAACAAAGCTTGGATTAGGAGGCCAGTATGTGTGGGTCTATTACTGCCAGTACAGTGGGACAAGGCAAGGATGGAGAGCCATTATCTGTCATTCTATGAGATAATTCTGGGATTTAGTATCTGTGACTATATGGCTACCAGTGCAGTGTTACACCGTTAGGGTACTTTGTGTGGAAGGGGTGAGTAATGTGAGGCCTTCCAGCTGCTGCTAGTCTGGGAGCATCTGGTGGACTTCATTGTTGTCCATACCTATGGCTCCCATGCAGTGGGAAAATGCTGGGAGCCAGTATATGTGGTTATATGGCTACTTCAGAACAAGACAGGGGCAGGGGTATCAATATGTGGCAATCTATGGCTACCATGTGACAAGGCTTGGAGTCAGAATGTGTTGTTCTGTGGCTACCAATGTAGTGGGACAAGCCTGGGTGGGTCTATATGTGTGATTCTCTGGCTACTCTAGGACAAGAAGGGGGTCATTGTGTGTGGTTCTATGACTAGGTAGGGGGACAGAAATTGGGGTTATACGGCTACCAATGCAGTTGGACAAGGTTGGGTTTCAGTATGCATGCAGGTGAAGTGGAAAAAATGCACTTTTCATGTGAATTCCCAAAGAAGTGAAAAGTACAGGTTTTCATACTTTTCTCTTTTGAGGCTAATGTTTTTGTCACACCCTACTGATTACAGCTTTAGCATACCTTAATGCATCTCTGCCCTGCAGTATACAAAGTACATCATAGGGGACAAAAAACATTCCCCATCAATTTACCATTGATTTAAATGGGGCTATTATACCCTTAAGAGCTAGAGATGTCATCAAAGGATTGATTCACAACGTGTTGTAGAGCTCCCTAGCATTCATGTGGTTAAGGCCCTGAATTAAATAAAAAGGGAGATTAAGGAATTTTTATTTGTCTACCTATTGTATACTTGGATTACTCCAAAATTAGCTAGTTCTTAGTATATCAACCTCACTGCACAGAAAGAGGCACAAATTCCATACTTTCTTCGAAGCTGCACACACCATCAGGAAATAAATATTGTTAAATGGTGTGCATTGACACTAAAGCATAAGAATGGTATGAAATCACTTTGTATTATGTTGCATTCTTATCATTTTAGCTACTAATTTCTACTCAGCATACCTGTATTGTGAGGAAAATAATTCAGGCATTTGTTACAAATCCAAACCTTTTAAAATGTGCACTTAGTGTATTCTGTGGGACAATGGCCCCAGAGTAATTAGGTTTAATGGTAACTCAGCTGGAAGGAAAACAGTAGAATACTTCAGAGGAATTTTCTGTCAGAGTCTACAGTTGCCTTAATGTGATTCCAAGCTTGCAGCGTAGGCTTTGAATGAAGTAATCATTTTGTTGGGTATTTGACTGGGATTTTCTCTTTTATGGGAGAGAAGAGAAATGTGGAGCTCAACAATTTACACTTGGAGATAAAAGGGACCCTTTGCACCTTTGACAATTACCTATATGTTGAAATAGCCATTTCTAGTTTCATTTAGAAACTAATTTTGAGTTATTTCGATTTATAGATAATGTGAATGAACCCTTTAACCCTTTGCGTGCCAGAGGGATACACAATGCAATGCGTTGCGTATCCCTCTGGCACTCAAAGGGTTAAATGTCAGGGGGTATCCAACGCATTGCCATTGGGAAGCAGCTCTCAAAGGATTAAGGCATCCCATGCACTTCCTGTCTAGCTCTATATTACCTCTCCTCTCACTCGAGAAATGTATAAATAAGATTCCACATAAAAAACATGCTCTGGAATTGATTTTCTATCCCTAAGCCTGCCCAACATCAATTTACTAAACTACATACACTAGAAATGTGGAGCTAATATAGCAATTAGCAGTATATTCCTGTAAATGAAAAGTGCAGGTAAAAATGCTTTGGAAATAAAATGGTTGCAGCTCACTAAACTAAAAAGCCATATAATTAGAAGGAAAATGTTGAATGATTAATGGTTAAAGGTGAATATTAATGCGCCATTTACAAGACAAAATAAAATCTTTATATGTTATTAAAGAGTGGGCCTTTAAATAAAAAAACAGGAATAAATATGGTGCAAACCAAGTGCACCATAGAGAGAAATAAAAATTAAAAGTGCTTTCAATGAGGCTTTTTTTTTTTTTTTTTTAAATCCTGTCTAGCATTTAAGGGTTTAAAATCCCCATTTAAATCAATGCACTTGGTTTACATCGGAACTGCTTGATAATTAACTCTTTACCCCTTGAGAACCAGTGGTCCTAGGGTGTGTGGTCCTTTAAGGACCACATAGCAAAGTTTGACGTGCCGGCACACTTGACTGATCACATGTGCCAGAACGCTGAACTAGGGTTGTCACCTTTTCTTCAAAAAAATACCGTCCAAGACATTCCCTCCATAGACTTAACATTGGAAAGAAGCCAATTTTTTACCGGCCTGCCGGTAAAATACCTGCTGGGTGGCAACCCTACGCTGAACGGGGGACTGATAGTGATCGCTCCGGTCTTGGAGATGTCAATGTCACTCCCCGCTACTACTAATAAAAATATGTGATGTGCCAGGACTGTCACTGGTCTTGTAGGCAAAAACAGCAGTGATGGCCCTGAAACATCACTGGATGTTAAGGGGTTAAATGTCAGAGAGGTATCCAAAGCAATGCATTGGATACCTTTTTGGCACTCAAAGGGTATGAACTGTACTGCGTCGGCATTGTTGTTGAGGACCTAAGCTGACACAGATATCCTACTGGAAGGATGCCACCTACATGCCAAACGTCAATGTGGTGCATTCAAAGTATTGCTGGAGGCAGAATGGAGCTTTTACAATGGCGCATTTAAAATGTTTCCGGGTCATTTCTTCTCTACAAGTGTATTGGTGCATATTTATGGTGTTTGGTGTTAAGCACTTGGATGCTAGAGAGGTCATGTTGGAGATCTCTCTAGCATCCAAGAGGTTAAGCTCTGTTTAACCCTTTGAGTGCCAGAGGGGTACACAACACATTTGCTTTGCAATGTGTTGCATACCTCTCTGGCACTCAAAGGGTTAACAATACAAATTTCAGCTCTGGAAAGAAAAGAAATGATGAATAGTATGTTAACAAAAAATATTAACATGTGATATTCATTATTTCTTTTCTTTCCAGAGATGATAATTTGTTTGTTAAACAGAGCTTAAATGGTTAGTAATGTATTTTTAAAATAAAATGAAATATTGTAGCTATAATATAGATAAAATGTTTTAAAGTTAACCTCCCCTTTCCCTGACATCAGCTGTAAGCTGACATCAGGAGAACCTGGAGACTCTTCAGTAGAGTCTAAATACAGCAATCTAAAAAGAAATACTTCCTTGGAACGTTCCAATGAAGTATTTCTTTTTAGAGTTTGGTATCTCGGCTCTGCTGAAGAGTCACCTCGAGTTGGCTGACACGCATCTCCTGCTATCAGCTTTACAGCTGACATCAGTGAGGGGGGAACTTTAAAACATTCTATCTCTCAAACCATAATGGTTTGAGAGATGGGAATGGGATAATTTAGCTTATTTTTTAATAGCTACAAGATTTGTTTTGTTTTAAAAAGACATTACGAACACCTTTTAACCCCTGATGGGTTAGAGAGATTGCCAATGAGAACTCTGTAGCATTCAAGGGGTTAATTCCGAATGCCACCAATATGCATCCATACACTTATAGAGTAGAAAGTAGCCCCTACCGAATGGACCTGGAGACATTTAAACAGTGTATGGATGAGTCTGTAGCTATCAGTGACATATACTGTGGATATTCGTGAACAGTGGAAGAAGGCTGGGGTGTCAGAAAATGTATGTATTGTTCTGTGACTACCAGGAGACATACAGTTTGTATGTATACACCATCATCAGCCATTATTGTGGCCCTATTTGTAATGAAATGTTGACTGTGACCCTTGAATATATTTCCATTTGACATGTTTGACCTAGAAGGATTCAGCTGCAACTCACTGACAAGACCCACTAAATGCTTATATGTACACCTGGGGTTTGCTGTTTTTCTCATGCAGAGATTTGCTTGACATTTCTATGTTGAACTGTTTGTGAGAGGAACCAGACTGATATGAATATGTAAATTTCTCCTCTGTAATGGCACAAGGGAGCAAAACATGACTGCACAGCACCAGAGAGTGAATTTGGGGAATTTTTATTTGTCACCTGTGCATTATATATATATATATATTTGTATACCCTGAATTTCTCCTCTTATTAGATCAACCTCCATGTATAATTCATTCTGTGTGTGCTTGTCATGACTCTTTTGTTTTTTATAATGTGTAAATGTTATAGCAATGTTGTATTTATTACTCTGATAGTCTATAGAGTAATGCTGTTTTATCAGATATGTTAGGCACTTTTCAGTTTGTGAGTGGTAGTGGAGATTTGTGCGTTGATTCTAGGGATTTTCACAGTCCATTAAAGGTCTAATCAGAACACTTGACATTAAGGCAATCATTTATCCCTTTGAGTGCCAGAGGGGTACGCATTGCTTTGCAATGTGTTTTGCGCACCCCTCTGGCAATCATAGGGATAAATGCACTATGTAAATTATATTGATATACTATAAATACCAAAATTACACTAGTGTGCTGAGTACAATTGGAGGACAAATACTAATTTGCATTCATTTAATATGGATTTTAACACACTGAATCACTTTTAAAATCAATTAGAAATTTATATCTGTCACCTATAGTTGAGTTGGTTCGTCCCAGAATTGCTCCAGTCCTTGTTAGTTCATCGGCCTCTACATCAGTGGTTCTCAACTCCTTTACTCAGGACCCACTAACAGACCAGGATTTGATGATTTCCTTGTTAGAGCACAGGTGAGTTAATCAATGTGAATGAGCCTCTGATCACCACACCTGTGCTCTAGCAGAGAAATCCCTAAGTCCTGGCCTGTTAGTGGGTCTTGAGGACAGGAGTTGAGAACCACTGCCCTAAATGTTCTTATGTATGCATAGCTGCAGGCACATGTTCAAACCTGTGAACTCCCTGTATGAACCCCCAGAGATTATGGATTTCTGACTTAATTACCAGATCTCTGGGGTCAGAAAGGGATTCACTAGGTAAGATCTGTTGTAACCCCACCAATTTCTCACCCCTTTTGCCCACTCCCCGCCTTGTTCCACATATTTTTTGGACACTCTACCACCTTTACTTATCCAAATCACATCAATTGCTAGGAAGCATTGCCCACATTATTACACAATTTGTATCATTTGGACACCCCCCATACCCATACCTCTCCTCTGTTAGATGCTGCTAGCACAGTTCCCAGGTATGTTCATTTTTAAGCTAAAGTGTAAATGCAGCACTGGTCAGTTCATATTTTCACTTCATTGTTCTGAAATGAGACAGTGGCAGTTGTGAGCAAGGCTTCATTTAGAACATTAGATAGGTCTGTGTAAGGAGTAAATATTGAGGCTGATATAATAAGACATTTACCAGTTCTAGAGAAAACAAACTGCATCATAGGAGAGAAACAAATATTTCCCAAATACCCATTAATTTAAATCAGGATTTAGACCCATTGAATACTAGAGAGGTCTCCATTACATTACTTTACTGTGTGTTGGAGAGCAGTCAAGGGTTTAAACATCCAATTTAAATCAATTGTAATATCTTCTTAGTCTTCGTGGCCTAGTTGGTTTGCCCTAAAATAGCTCCACTTCTTCTTAGTATTGTAATTTCCTACCAAGAAAGGGGATAAAAAGGCACAGAAAGCCATATATATCTCATTTTACAAAATGGATGCCAGCAGCAGAAACACTGTATCTTCACCAAATGTACTGAATGATAGTGAAAAATACATTACTTGAATAAAAAAGTAACTATTTTTGGAGGCTGCATAATATTGTCATGTAAATAACACTATTTCCATCTCTTCTGAACCTTGAAAGTTAATATTTTATTGTTGTTGTTGTTTTTGCATTTATCATGTGAATATTTAGATGGAGTTATAATTACTACATGACGTCATTATTTTAGGCTTTTTGCTACACAACAAATAGAGTATCAATAAAAAAGTGCAGATAGGCGTGAGTAGTGTGTAGATCTTTATGTCTGTCTTTTAAAATATATATATATCTATATAGCATGAGTTGAGAAAATATTTCTGCTGTTTTACATAGTTTTTCTCCATTTTACCCCTTCAGCATCAGAGAGGTGTGTTACACATTGTTTTGTAATTTTGTTACACATATCCCTCATTCTCAAAGGGTTAATCTGTACCCTAGAGTGCATCTATCTGATGTTGTCTTCCACTGGTTAAAGGTTCAAAATTAAATTGCATACTGCAGCGCAATAACTATTATATGACATATTAATTTCATTAGTGTATAGATACTAATTGCATATTGTAGCTCTATCTCATTATCAGTGTATAAATATTGTGCATTATTCTACAGTGAACAGATAATCAGCATTATTCATAGTGGAGAATGTTTATTATCGTTGCAGAGATACTCGCTTCATTATATAGCGCATCATGTTAGCTAACCCTGTATATGTACATAGAGTTAGAGGCCTCAGCAAGTTCATTATTAATGTATAGGGACTACATCCAACCAGGTTTTGTTGGACTACAACCCCAGTCATCGTCGGTGGGCCAGAGAGAAATCTTCTACTTTAAAAACTTGTAGTCCAACAGCAGTTGATTGTATCTTGCCAAACCCATTTGCAATTGAACTGGGAAAACTGGTTTATAATTTTAATTAAAATTGTCATGAATGAGAATAATATGCACACATATTGATTCACAGTTTGTTTTTCTATATGTATCCTTTTCTGAAATCAAGAGTATGTGAGGGAAATTTATAATTTTGATAAAGCTGTTTCCATGATTATGCACAGTCATCTTAGTAAATTTAGGCACACAACTCCTCCATTATCTAAGTGAACTACCCATTAATGTCACCACCACAGGAGGCATAAGAAAAAAAAGAAGATTTATCTGCCTATTTCTTCTGCAAACAGTTTTTACAAAGTCTGCACCTGACCACAAGGGAATGGTACACCACATAATCCCACTTAACTTTCATGGTGCAGTCTCATTGGTAGAGCAGCCATTTTGTCACATAAAAAGCTTTGTACTTAGCTGTTAAGTGGACCATTCAAGCACAAAATCTTGTTCAGAAACTGGTTTGTGGTGTATTTTACTCTTTTAATCAAGAATAACAAAGTCTTCTGTTGTGGCCTGAAACATTGACAATTTGCCACTTTGTGTTATTAACCATTATTCTGATAAATCCAGTAAATGTTCCATACTATATCTACTACTTTATACCATCACTGTGAAAGTAAATGTCTATGAACTCTCTCTCTCTCTCTCTCTCTCTCATATATATTGTATATGTCAAGCTGTGCATATGATTTGTACATCTACATGTTATGCATTTTGAAGTCTACTTATTGATTCTTTTGCTGAAATATAAACAGAATTAGTAACTGAATTTTAAATTGACTTTCAAAGAATGCCACATTGTGTTTAAAAAGGTTTGAAATGTGCTTTTTATTGCAAGCGTTCTGACATTAAGAACAGCTTAGATGGGATGCTGAATTGTATAAATGTGTCATAAATCAGCACCTTTTTAAGTAATCCTTATGGTTTCCTTTACAATATATCAGCACTTAGGCAGCATAACTGGGACTAAAGAACACATCAGCATTCTGCCTACATGTTTCTATAATATCATCTGAGAAGGTTCCATATTAGAAAAATAAATGTTTTCTAAAACAGGAAAAGTGATATACGTGGCATGGTTGATATTAAAAACTGAATATTTTGCAATAAATGTTTGTAATAATAATAATGATCATATTCTCTAAAATATTCTAGTCCTGTAAGCTCAATTTCAGTATTAAGTATTTACATATTTTGAACACCAGTCTACTTTCTATTGAGGGCGTTGGTATTTTATATATTTCAGATAGTGAAATGCAGGACTCATATCCTCTCAGGTTGAATTATTAATCCTTGAACACTTTCTTGGGTTGAGCTTGGCATATGTACTTTGTACAAAGTAGTTGTCACTGCTTATGTTTTTAAGTACTTGGTGTGGTACAGTGACTTTCGGAAGCCAGGAAAAGGTCCTTAAAAACACAGCACAGAAGAAAACTGTGCAGGTTTGTGAACGTAAGAAACTCGAACAAGAAAGGCTTGTTATGCAGCTTTCAACCCACCCTGTGTACACTGGCATGTGGGACAAAGACATTGTCCTACCTCCTTAGCCTTGGTATCAGCTTATTGACAAAATGCTCCCCAAACCCAGTCAGTAGGACTGGAGTAAATTTAAACCCCCCATGTGTGATCATGAAGCAAGAACACAGTCCATGATGTTCTGAGTGATGAGCATGAAAAAAAACAACCAAGTAAATGGGCCCTAGGGCAAAATATGATGCTGGAATGACCTCCCCAAATTTGAATCACACACCAAGACAGACCCAAGGTGCAATTCCCCACTGGAGAATCACAGAAAGTTTTCCTGTGAAGAATAAAAACAGAAGAAAATACATTTTTTTCAGCACCAATTTTTTTTCAGCTGCATCATGATTCAGTATCAATGGCAGCAGCTGTGGGTGCGTGATGATATCAGTTACTACCAGCTAAATTAAGACATGTGGCTGATTGTATGGAGTTGCAGGACAGTATTGATGGATGAAAAGTCCTGGTTGTTCCCATGGCAGTTTGCAAAAAAAAAAAATGTTCTACTTTTCTTGCAGAATTTGAGAGCCCCATAGATTTATAGATTTTCTGATCTTTTGCTAACACTACAGAATTTCACATGAGAATGGTACAATTTTCCACCTGGTTTCCATACTAATGAGCTCAGAATTTCCCACTATGCAGAGTGTTGTAGTGTAGGAGAGTGGCAGCAGACAGAGAGAGAGAGAAAATAAATAAAAGTTAAATTAAAATTAAAGTTGTTTTGCAGTGCTGAGTGGCTAGCACCAAGGCCAGCACCAACAAGATAAGCTGTATGGACTCTGCTGTTGATGCTGATGCTGATATAGAGGTGGTGAGGGAAGTCAGCAGCACCAGTGGCAATGGGAGCCCCATTCCCTTGAACCCAATTATTCCAGTCCCCCAACATTGTCACTTGGGACGTGGGGAACTATATTGAAGCAGGTTGAACTGGCTAGCAGTATAAGCAGCACAAATCAGATGCCTTCACATACTACTACTGCAGCCAGTGTACCGGGGACCCTCTGTCACACTTCTCATCCCAAACCAGTCCCAAAGAGCAGAAAGAGGCTGGTGCTGGTGGTGAAGAGAGTGAAGGGGATGGTGGAGCAGCTGGAGTGGAGGAGGAAAGTATGAGAACTTTTTGGAGAAAAGCAGTAAAGAATGGGAAAAAGACATGCAAATGGGAATGGGCATCACCACCATCACCAGCAGGGACATTCTATAGTTTTCTGTTGCTGTAATTCCTGCTGCTGAGTCATCAGAGGCAGACATTCATTTGTCACAGCAGCTCGATTGTGATGAGCAAGTCAGTGTGCTACAGACCACCGTGGATACCATGGGACTGAGGTCTTCAAGAAACCATTCCAATACTCCTGGTCCTAGCTCTACTGCTGATGCTGACGCAGCAGCAGCATCATCTGCCCCAGCCAGTAAAGGTGATTCTGGAGGAGAAGAAGGCCATTCTTCTCCATCTTATCCCAATGAAATTATGAGTGTGGGAATATTTTCCCTTGGGGCAGGCACAGAGTAGTTATCAGTGACTTCACTGTGATAAGGTAACATGCAACAGAGACACCACAATTTTATGTTAAGCATGTGAATGACAAACCCCAAATAAGAAATTGAGAGCCAGTGTCCCTCCCCAAGGGTGCAAAGAACAGGGGTTAAATTCCCTGAGGAAGACAAGAGAAAACTAGCCTAGAATTTCAATAACAAGCTTTACACCTGTGTCATCATCATGTTCATGTGCCAGGGTCTGTGTGCAAAAAAATTTACCCACTATCTCTGCATCCTCAGTCCTCCTATAGTTTACCACCAATGCCTCTGTTACCTCGCCCACCAGCTGATAGTGAGTCTGTAGATGTGAGGATCGGCAGTTCTTGTCTACCCATTGCATATTGTGTGGTGCATTGACCACACATGATAGTGGCGGAGAGCAATCAAATGCATGGAGCATTTGCAGACATTCCATCCTCCTGAGTACACTAAAATGGTGGCAGGAAGGATTCATTATCTTGACATTACATGCCCTTAGCGGAGTGGACAAAGATCTAGTGACAACAGTGTTTGGCTTCTAGGGGGATGTTTTTTACATTTCTGACTAAAGTGTCAAGGCATTTTCTTACAGTTGTGCCTGTTTCTTAATCTGAGAGCATTTATGTAAATTGTTGTGATACTCCCCAGTTCTTCCTTTCTCACACTGTGCACCTTACAGTTGCTGGTGAGCGGCATAGTTCCTTCTTGCTCTCAAAGGAAAATTAGTTTTCCATAACACCCATGATTTCAGAGGAAGTATAGGAAAAGAAGCTTAATTGACCAACTTGTTGTCTCTATATGCACCTGAAGTTGTGTGGGGGTTTGTTGTCATGTTCCTGCTGCTTCAGCAACACTAGGGCTTGTGGCAAGTAGATGTATCCTCATATCACCCCTTGTCTTTTATCAGTGCTGATGATCTCAGTCCCATGCAGCAGCCTAATCCTCCTGCTGCTTACTAAGTGGTGGTAACTACAAGAATAGCAAATGCCAATATGTCACAAGTGTCATTTGCCACCATCATTTAGCACTGCTGGCATAGGCCACTAGGGTATACACCTTTTCAGGACTTGTTTATTACAAGCCTGACGATTAGTCAGCAATCAAGATTTTCAAGCCTAGCCTTGCTGTAATATTTTGAATGTTTAACTTTCTGTAAGACCACAAAACAAATATTTTCCAGACTTCTCCCTGCAAGCCTATACGAGCATGGCAGATGCATATGGTGGGGGTGGACTGGTGTGACGTTATTTATGTATGTGTCATCATGATTCACAGGACAGAAAGCTAGACCAAGTATTTGCTTTATCATCTTTGACCCTAATTTAAGCTTTCATTATTCTCAGATTATTGTCAAACATTGATCATTGGTTATAGTAGTGGTCCCAACAGTGGTAGATGGTAGAAGTAGCAACCCTTACAATCCCTCCTCCTTCTCATCCTCAGTGCTGCCATTAATAGTACATGTGCTGTGGACTTTCCTGTTTTGTGTTGGTTTCTCCTTTGCTGCTTGTATGGTCTATATCCAGCTGCACTGAAAACCCAGTCAAACTGCATGTTTGCTGGTGGGCAACTAAGGGTTTCCATAGCAGTATGTGGCAGTACTGGCAATGGTCACACAGACTGTTTTCTTTACTAGCAGTCAATAGAGGCATAGTTTCTGCCTAGAATTTAGATACCCTGCTAGTGTGCTATAACCATCTCATATGCAGTAGGAGCTAAACAGTGTTAGTGTATGAGTTACCAGCACATACCTTGAGAGCATGTCCCAGAGATATGGGCCACCACCAGCAGCGTAACCACCACCACAAATTTTAGATTGTTGCCCATGAGACACATGAATTGCTTTCTGTGACGATGATGATGACATGTGTTTATATATATGTTGGGATGTTCTTATTGATGATGGCTTTGATGTTGCTTCTGATAGAAACCACTTGCTGACTTCTTTTTCACTAAGTTTTCGACCAGTTTTCCTGGCCCTAATATTCTCTCCCTTATCCTTCATAATGCAACCCTCAACTTCCTCTGTAAGCATATCTTTATATTCTTTTACAGACTTTGATTCCTCAGAGAGACGCTGCTGATTGTCACACTTTCTCACAAACTGATCACGACTAGGTAGAAATTCAGAAATGTTATGTTTAAAGCAGGGGTCTAGCAAAGTAGCAAGAATTTATTCCTCAATGCTTTTAATGAACCAGCATCCTGATCCAAGCACGCAAGCATGCCCTTCAGTAGCTGATGCATGTCTGTCTTGTCATTATTGTAAGATTCATCAGCCATGCTCCTCATTTATTTTCTGCAGTAAACATATGAGTGGGAGAATCTCGCTAATTCCTGTCCCTACATGACTAATTATCCTACACAAAAAGGTCTCAGCAGCTCAAATACAGTACATAACACATTACTTGCCATTGCCCAGGTAACAAAAATGCTTCCTTCAAAGCCTTCTAGTTTTGCATTGTATACTTGCAAATGGTTTTATTCTGCTTATACAAATGTTCTAGGCATGTACAATGTGTAATTTCACCCTTTAGGGACCTCAATTTTCAGCTGATAATGGAGCATGTTGTTACGCTCTTGTACGGGGTATAATGCATTGCGTGCAGGAGTGGCTAAAATAGGTAGATTTTGTGGGAGATATTCAGAATCTCTCTGAGAGTTTTGGATTCTGAGAGAAATCTAGTTATAACTAAATTTAGGACATGGGCAAAACTGTTAGAACCATTATCAGCAGACACAAAACCAGATTTCAAGGAGCAGGGTACTAGCCATTCTTCTATCAGCTGCTCTAGGTTATTTAACACATCTATGGCTTTGTGGGATTGTCTCTCAAAACTCTGCATGCACAACATGGTGTGCCAGTGGTATAGGCTACCCTTCTACGGTCCTTTAATAATTCTGTCAGTCCATAGGCAACAATACTGTCTGTGACCTGCTGTTGAAAGCTATTGATGAACACTGTTGGGAAGGAATCCCAGTGAGCAGTGACAGTCTGTATTCTGCTTTCTTGTCCACATATCTGTTGTCAGGTATATTTTCTTTCTATATGTGGTTTTCAGCCCCTTGCCCACCACACTAACCACCTGCTTGTACAATTCTGGCACAGGCAACCTTAAAAAATAACTGAGGCTTGGGATGTGCCAGCAGGATGCAACATGTGACATCATATCTTTAAAATCTTTCTTTTCTAAAGAAGAGTAAGGTAGCATGTCAACTGCCAACATCTCGGCAACTTTGCCATTCCATAGGCGTATTGTGGGATTAATTTTGTGAAGTTGCTGACTCCTTCCCAAGAACTCAATAAGTAGATTGGCAGTACATGACAGAAGAATTATTTAACTTTATTGATTTAACAACATAACTTGTATATCCTCAACAATAGCCTTGCTTTGATATCCAGTAGAAAATCCGTGTAAAGGAGATGCATCTGAGAAGATATGGGGGGAGGTAGGTAAGGGCAAAGGAGGGAAAATGGAGTGACCATTCCAATGGTCGAAGAAGGTGGCCCACATTTTCAAGTCCGATCTGGTGGCCGCTTCTAAGGAAAGTGAACTGAATGTGTCAGATGTTTGTGGAAGTAGAAGGAGAAGATGGGAAATAAAATATCTGCCCTGGGGAATGATTCTCATTGAGAAGCTGAGGTAACCTAAGAGGGATTGAAGTTCCAGTTTGGTGCATGATGATTTGCCAGAGGAATCAGAGACAATCTTTTGAATGATGATTAACTTTTCCTGTGACAGACTGGTTTCCATTCGGTTCTTGTCGATTTTGATTCCTAGGATTGTGATGGTTGTACCTGGACCACTGGATTTGTCATCGGCTATCGGAACGTTGAGTTCCGTGAAAAGAGACTGAAGCTTGCGTGGACTGGATGGAATGGGTAGGGGAGGTTCAATGAGGTAGTGAACTATGAACGGGCAATGGGAGATGTTAAGAAGTAGCCAGCAGAGTGTATCAGCAAAAGTATCAAAGATCTTGGGGCTACTTTTACAACTAAATGTCAGTTTAGTAGTGAAATAATAATCTTTGCCCCATCGGATGCCGTGCAGGTGTCAGAGGTTCAGATGGATAGGAATGAGCTTGAAAGCATTGGAGATATCGGCCATAGAAAGCCAGGCACCTCAACCCAAAGGGACAATCACTCTGATGGCATCATCATTGAGGATTAGCACATGGAAAACTCCTCGGAAGGTATTAGGGAATTCAGGCTAGATAGGGGGGAGGAGTGGGGGCAGAAAGATCAATGATTATGCTCTACTTTTTGGTAAATTTGCGTACCACGATGCCAATGGGGCTGACCCACCATGTACGGAAGGGAGGGTAGCGAACGGAACTATGATAAAGCCCAACTTACCCTCTTTGGACAAAAGCAGATCTACGCTATCTGGGTTTGCAAAGGGAGACTGAAGGTTGTCACATTCGAGGGTTGAAGAAGGATAAGCTACTAGGCCAGCGTGGAAGCCCTCAGAAAAAGCTAGTGAAAGAAATTGAATTAGCTGGGATCACAGGTGAGTATCAAGAAGATACAAAAGGTGGGAAAGGTTAATTGGTGTAAGTCATTTATTGGACAATTTGGGGCAGATACTCTTGGCATGAGTCTTTCTACAATTCAAATAAATGTGCAATAGTCGGCAGGTGCCGAAAAAACAACCTCTGTCGTTAAAGTTATTGCAGATCGCTGATCTGCCCAAAAAATGGATGGGTCACCCCATTCTGTCAACTGGAGATTGAATTGGAAGGGCAGTTGATGAGGTAGAAGGGGTGGTTGCTGCGTCAATGGAGTGGGCAGAAAGTGGGGGGGGCGTATGAGCAGAAGCTGGAAGTATGAGAGGCGGACTAGTGGTGAAAACAGAGGGGGGTCTTGATACTGGCAAAATGACGGCAAAAAAATTTGCCATTAATGATGCTCCAGTCAACGAAAAAATTAAATTGTTCCAGTGTTGCAGCTGTCTTCGAAGAAAATGATAAGTGATAGTCCTAGAAGGCTGAACCACCGTAATGGTAGCCGAGGTCAGTGACGTTAAACAAATAAGAGTCCAGGTCGTGACGTCTGAGTGGGTGAGCAGAACAAACGATGTCCCTGTAGATACTAAATGATAATACGAATTCCGGTATGGTTAATTTACGTGACAGGCGGGCGTCTTTGGATCTCATGATCACGGAAACATCCCCACAGGAAATGGTCTTCTGTTTGATGCCAGAAGGATGGATACCAAATTAACATCCTTGCCATCAATTATGTCCCTGCGAATGTAAGCGGGGATCAAATGAGCTGCTGTGATGCATGGTGTACCGGGAGCAATACCTGAAGCTGGAATGGGCAAAGAAACAGTGGGAACCAGAGCTGGTAGAGCAATAGGTTGTTCCAGATCAGAGAGTCTGGACTGGACGTCCGAAACGTTAGGTTAGATCTGTGAGAAGCTGGTGAAACTGGGAAATCTGAAGATGGCCTGGAGAAGCTCAATGCTGTGGAGATGGAGCTGACAGAGGGAAGAGGTGCAAAAGTGCTTGGCTTTTCTCGCAGATGCGGAGTAGGGGATACACCTCTTGGTCAGCTCCAGTCTGAGCTTGGAAAGAGAACTCGAGCCAGCAGAAGTCCCTGGTCTCGGGTCGATGGTGGGGCTGGAGGAGAGGCATCCAAGTTGGGGGAGCGGGAAGCGTCAGACTCTGCCATTGTCCATTAGAGGAAACCTGAGGAGAACATGAGCAGGGTAAATGACCGAGAAGCAATACACAAAGAGAGGGAGGCAGTGGAGGAGAAGTGGAGCAAAATGCAGATTAGAGGTGGACAACTGAATAAAAAAACCTTGGTCCTCTGAACGGGGAGGTAAGGTATGGACAAGACCCTTCGGCCTCTGCGTGAAGGTAAGGCTGGGGTCGTAAAAGATACCTCCGTAGAGGTGGATGGGACAATAAATTTGAGGATTTCAATGAGACACCACCTGCGGCCTCAGAAGAGGTAAGGATGTCCGGCAAAAAAGTCAGGAATACCTCTCGAGCTGACGAATTCCCCCAGCCTCCGATGAGGTGGGGAAAGTGTCGACTGTGAGAGAGCTTCCTACGGCCTCAAACGAGAGGTAAGGAAACAAACTGAAAACGGAAACGTGAAGGAGGACTGAGAAATGCGGAAAGGGTTTTGGTGAAAAGATTCCTTCGGCCTCTACGTAGAGGTAAGGAAAGAGCCTCTAGCCTCGGACAGAGGTGAGGACAAACCTTCGGCCTCTGAGATGCAGGTAATGCGAAAGAGAGACTTTGGACCTCAGAAAGGTAAGGAGCTCATGACGATTCCCAAGGCCTCCATGTGAGAACCTGAGCCTGCTCTGACCATAAGATGGGAGGCAAACAGGAGAGGGAGAGAAGACGAGTGAGTTATGGGCAAAATGAAAGAGAGAAACGTGTGGAAAAACACAGAAAACAGGGGGGATGGAAGAGAACTACTGCCTGCCATGGCAACTGTGGCGGGAGAATCCCTAACCTTGCAGGGCCCAGGGGGGAATCCCATATTGGGTGGCAGCCGAGGAAGGACCCCCAAAGATTTCACTTCCCTTTTTTTTGCGATATGAGGGATTGGAGATGGAGAGTAGAGTGACTGCCGAGATGGAGATGCTAGTATGGAAAGAGAAAGCTCAGTCTGAGGGAAAGCAAAAAGATGGGAAGTGAGAGATAGAGTCTGGACAGTGTTCAGTCAGAGTGACCCGAACGATAGTGATCTGAAGGTCTGTGACCAGACAGGAAGCCAAACAAAATCCCAATGACTTTGTGGTTGTTTGGGCGTGTATTAACGTAGCTGCGTGAGCAGAGGGGCTGGAAGGATGGAGGGTTTGCATAGCCTCTAGCCCCTCCTATAAAAACAGGCATTAGCCTTAAACTTATCAATTGCAATGAAATATAGGTCTAAATCTGCTAATTAGTGCAATACATAAATATCATAACACCAAAATAAAAAGATTTTGAAGTTATTATAACTAACAGAGTTCTCTAATTATGCATGTAAACTAAAAAAAAAAACAAAAACAAAAAAAAAAAAAAAAACTTTGGATCTATCTCCTTTGATCCATCCTGACCAGACAGGATTTACTCCTGGTAGGGAAGCGAGAGACAATACAACAAAGCAACTAAATATATTTTATATTTTTTTTTTTATTCCTGGATCAAACCCTTGCCATGTTTTTATCTACAGATACAGAGAAATCTTTCAATAGATTGAGCTGGGACTTTATCTCACATACCTTGCTGATGTATGTTTTGGTCCTGGTTTTAATATATTATTATACGTGAGTCTGAATGCCAAAATTCTGGTCAAGGCTGACTTTTGGACTCCCTGATGATTACTAATGGCACACGGCAGTGATATCTTCACTCTCTCTGATCTTGTTCAACCTGATAATGGAACCTCTGGGCCAACATATACAATGCAATGCTGTTATTTCTGGAATTACCATCCAGGGTACAGAACACAAATTAGTAATCTTTGCAGATGACGTTTTGATCATGGCCTGTTTCATCCATGCCTCATATCATGGTGGTCCTTCAGCTGTTTTCCAATTTGTCAGATTTCAAGATGATGATGTATAACTACAGTCAAAATTGATGTTCCTATGGTCTTATGCTTCTTGTTGTATCCATGTACTGCAGTGATACATCATTTAATTATTAGAAGCATTTTGATTATTTGATCTCCATAAGATCTAGAATGACAGGAAAGACTTCCACATTGCATGGTGAAGGTGGTTACATATATGGCGCTTTTCTGCCTCCTCCTCTATCTCCACATAAACCCTTGAAATGCATTATAAATTCCTGTTTCACTGTTATTACACCCCCGACTTCCTAAAATATTTGCTTCTACCATCCCACTCTGTTAGAGGTGCAAGAAAGCCAGAGGCTCTCCGGCTCATATATTGTGGACTTGCTACTATTGTGGACTATTGGAAGGTGTGCCGTGTTTGTATTGATATATCTTGGAATTTCAAAGACTAGATCCCCCTGGCACATTTTATTTTATAACCTTCTCCCCAATCTGCCGAAACAAAAAAAATCCTTCTATATACATTGCTTAGAGAGGCCAAGGCGCTGGTCCCTATACACTGGAAGGGCCCAACCCTCCCTCTTTCTCAGGCTAGCTAGCTACAGTCTGCTAATAGCTTACTCTGCTCAGACTGACCTTTATAACATGGGGGATGACCCTGCCCTGATAGAAGAGTCTTCACTACTTACTGTAACACTTAGACCTTAACTAACATGGGCATGGAGATGGTGGTCATTATGTTATACCTTACACTCTGTCTTTTCACCTACTGCTCTTTCTTTCCAATCTTTACTTTCTTATCTCTCATTTTCAGTAGTTCCTATTTGTTTTTTATCCTCAATCATTCCTTTCTTCCCTTCCCCATTGCCACTCTCATTCTCTTATATTGTCCCGTCTATGTACACATTGGCTCCCTTCATATAATACAGTATGATTGACTGTTGTAAGCATATTACTTGCTGCTGTACATTTCTTTTTTTTTCTGTATGTAATATTCTAACTCAGAAAAAAATGGATTTATTTTTGTTTATACAATCAATAAAAAAACTTCAAATGACTATACTTTTTCAAAACTAATATGGTCTGGTATATTCTCTCACTTAAATACTGGCATCTACCATTGATTATGTTGTCTTGGGAATCAAGAAGCATTCCTTTTTCACTTATTTAGCAAACAGAATTGCCTAAATGCTTTTACAGACTGCAAATCTGAATCAATAATGTAATTTATCTGTTGTTTAAAAGGAAAATGATAAAATGAAGAAACTGTCAACCTGAAGACATATTACAAGGCATATCAATCATTTAGAAAATTAACTTTCAGTTGATTATACAATACCATAATTGTTGTGAATCACTCCATCCTACCACCAATGTAAACTAGAGTAAAACTGAAAATAGTATGTTGGAGCATCAGATTCAGAAGATAAAATATAAGTCTGAGCTCATCAAGATAGGTGAAGACTAAAATTATGAAACAAATAATTTCGTGTTTCTTAAAGGGATAGTAACAGGGCCGGATTTGTAATAAGGCACACAGAGGGGCGCCTGTCATTGCTGGGATTGTTTTTTTCCTTGCTTTTGTTTATTTTTTATTAGCCTTGCCAGTCACCCCGGCAATATTGAGATGATGAGGTCAATGTGACATGTGAGAGGCAATATTGAGATGATGGAGTCAATGTGAGGGGCAATATTGAGATGATGGGGGCAATGTGAGGAGATATGGAGATGATGGGGGCAAGTTGGAGCTGATGGGGGGCAATGTGAGGGGAAATATGGAACTGATGGGGGCAATGTGAGGGCAATATGAAGATGATGGGGGCAATATGGACCTTATGAGCATTGTGGAGGTGTCGTGTGGAGATGGCAAATCGGTGGGGGGGGGGCGCTTCAGATTTCTGTGCCTACGGGATCCTCAGATGTAAATCCAGCCCTGGATAGTAATGTTTCACAAAAACAGCAACTCCAATTACAGTATTTTAGCTATAGAGAGTGTTATTTTAATACTGTCAGAGTTGCAGTTCAAGTGTTATTAAATGATAAAGTATCCCCCTCCCGCCCCTTTTACTTAGTGGAAGTCCCCTCACCTTAGATGTGCAATCTGGTCCTGGGACCAGACAGGTCACATTAAGGGGCAATCTTCTTATTGTGAACATAAGAAAAACTTTGCCCCCCTTGACAGGTTTTTCAGGATTTTCCCTTATGCTAAGATTGTTCCTCTTTGTAATCCAACTGGACACCACCTTGCTGCTCTGAGCTGAGCAGTGTTGCATCAGTAAATGTGGCAGGAGGGGGATACTTTATCATTCAATTACACTTGAACTACAGCTCTGACAGTATTGAAATAACACCCTCTATGGCCCAAATACTATGAATATTAATAGGAGCTGCAGTTTTTGTGAAACAATACTATCCCTTTAAAGTCTACCTATAGTAAGTATGGTAGGGAAGCTCAGGTAAGCAGGCATGTGCATACATAAACACCAAGGGGGGCTTGAGCACCTGCCCTTTTTGTCCAAAGTGCCCTCGTGCCCTTGTAACAAAACAAAAAAAAGATTTCCTTGCCGCCTGCAATTCCCCCCAATGCCCAGTCAGGTCTGTGCCTCCTTCAGGACAGACCTGTAGATGCTGTGCTCCCTCGTCGGCTCTGTAGTATTACAGAGCGCTGGGAGATGACATCTCCCAGCGCTCTGAATGAAGAGAAGACTGCGCAGGAGTTCCAGCAGCTACAGGTCTTTGCGAAAGGAGGCACATACAGACTTCTCCTGTTGCTGGACCACCAGGGAAGAGTTAGGAAACGGACATGGGGGGGCAATGTGGAAATGATGGGGCAATATGGATCTGATGGGGGGCAAGATGGAGATGATGGCAATGTAGAGATGATGGGGCAATGTATGTGAGGGTAAGTTGGAGCTGATGGCAATATGGAGCTGATGGGGGGCAATATGGAGATGAAGGGGGCAATGTGAGGGTACGTTTGAGCTGATGGGGGGGAATATGGAGATGATGGCAATGTGGAGCTGATGGGGGAAATATAGAGCTGATTGGGCAATAAGTAGCTGATGGGGGCAATATGGAGATGACGGGGGCAATGTGAGGGTAAGTTGGAGCTGATGGGGCAATATGGAGCTGATGGGGGCAATGTGGAGCTGAAGGGGGCAATATGGAACTGACAGGGGACAATGTAAGGGCAATATGGAGATGATGGGGGGCAATGTGGAGATTAGGTGCATTATGGAGATGGCCAGTGGGGGGGTGCTTCAGATTTCTGTGCCTACAGGCTCCTGAGATGTCCACTTCTATGGGGCACATCACAACAGGATATATTAGTTACTGGGACTAAAACTAATGTACAAAACTGCCTGTGCAGAGTCACTGGCATTATCTTCTAACTCTAGTGGTTGCTTTTCTGGGTATGCAATACAGAGTATTAGTGCTGTAGTGTACACCCTGGGAGAAATATCCTCATGATTTGGAACTTTGGTGCCAGCAAAATCCTGTATGCCACCTGCATAACACAAGCATGGTAATGGTGTACACACACATCATTTGCTGTACTTCTTATTTAGCACACTGACTTAACCATTTGAGGGCCAGAGGTTTCCAACACATTGCAAAACATGAAGCAATCGGGGAAGGAACACACTCAAACACCCTCAGAATGTCCCATTGTCCTTCCTTTGGAGAAAACTACATTTAAGGGGATGAATTCTGACTTACATAGCTCACTACACTGGCACAAGTCATCTGTAAGTACTGAATTTACTAAGAATACGGTTTACCTTGGGATATTCTGATAATGATATGTTAACTTTTAGGGGCACATGTGCGGGGTTAATGTACTAAGGAGTGATAAAGAGGTGATAAAGTTGAGATGACTTGTCCAGTGACATCACTTCACCAGTTCCAATGTTATTCGAATAAACCTATTCACTAAAATCTCCAAGGTTGGAGAAATCTTAGTTTATTGGCTCCATATAATAATAATGGAACTGGAGAAGTGATATCACTGGAGAAGTCATCTCCACTTTAACACCTCTTTATCACACCTGAGTGCATCTTCCCCATTGTACTTTTAATATTCTTACTATTATACTCAACGTTGAACCCCTTAAGGACCAGATTAGTGCGCAAAGGTCCTTAATTTTATATTTTTCTCTCCAGATGTCTACATTGTATTTGATTGCATTTTTTCTGTCCTAATAATGACCTAACATAATTCATACTACAGATTATTATTGCCAAGCATATCAATCTAATTATTATTGATTGACAACTATTTTTTCTTGCAGCTGCAATTACACATTTGTTGATTTACTGTTATTACCTCTTTAGCAGTTTTAATTCATGGAATCTAGCTTGGCTTATTGCTCAAGAGAAATGAATACATTTAGTCTTTTCTTACTTCTACTTATATATTTTTCTAATGCTAATATATTGTGTGTCCTTGTTAAAAAGAAGGAGAAAGGGAAAAAGTGGAGTGCAGTACCATTATTAAAATGTAATAAAAACACTAAAATTAAAAAAGCGGGAATGCAACTCACATTTTTGAGGCAAAATCTGCTTTCTTAAAATAAGCAACTTTGGATGCCATGCCTTGTGTAGTCTCTCAATGTCCACAGCATTGTCTCCGTGTCTGCCTACTCTTCCATGTCTCAGGAGCAGTTGGTTGAAGAAATCCACAGATACGTTCATGTTAAGTCAACTTCACACAACTGTTTCTCTATCCCTTGCCTCAGGAGTAGTTCAGTGGCATTCATTCTCTGTCTCCATTCTCAAACTAAATCCCTGTAGACTAGTAGAGTAAAAAGTATACTGTTATTGACTGAGTGGCAGTAGGATGCAAGCTTTTAAGGCAACTAGGTCTCTTCTTCAAGCATAATAAGAATGAAGCTTTATTCTTATTATGCCTGAAGAAGAGACATACTTGTCTTGAAGCTTGCATCCCAGAGCCAATAAAGGTATCATTTTTCCCTACTAGTCTCCTGCTTTTTCTATGGCTAACACAGTACCATGCTTTACCTAAATGCCTTTATCAGCTTATACAACTTTCTAAAGCCCATAATGAAGTGACATTTAGACTGTCATAAGATGTGTAGAGGACATGTGATAGGATACACGCTCCCATTCATGACTGGTAGCCCTTTGTACCACGGGCCACCAAGATGCCCATTTGTACTGCCAAATATTTCTGATTATGTTGTAGAATTTTATAAGTTTATGCTTCAGGGATTTAGTTTGACATTGGAGACAGAAAGTGAGTGCCACTGAACCTACCATAATACACAGGAGAGTAAAGCAGCTGTTTGAAGATTACTTTGTAAGAAAACAGCAGTGGATTTATTCAGTCAACTTCTCCTGAGGATGGGAGAGTAGGCAGACACGGGGTTATTACCTAGGACTTTGAGAATCTACAATAGGCAACTATATGCAATGGTGTTTATACTGTGAGTTCAGACAGTGCTTTTTTAAGAAGTTGTCATAATGATACTGCATTAGCTGCTCTGCTCTCTTCCATCTCTTTCTTTTTGTTATTTATTGATTCCTGGAAGACACCTTGAAATTAACACAGCATCTGCAGCAAACATACTTAAACTTTACATATTTTGGCAAATTGTAATGTACAGTTACTACTTATTCGCTGAATTTAACAGAATGAAAAAATAAAAGAGAAAATAAGGTATGTGCAAAAATGTTGGCACCCTTCCAGTATATCTACTAGGGTTGTTTTTTGTAAGATCTTAGAACTTAACTGACTCATTAGGCCTTCATCTAAGTTAGGTGATGACAGTACCAGAGAGTAATGACTTCTATGAGTCTTTGAAACTCTCAGGGTTTTTGAGTGTGTGTGTGTGAGTGTGTGTGTGTGTGTGTGTGTCTGTGTGCAGCCAGCAGAAGCTCTCCAGCTAGTGGGAAAGTCTAGACAGAAGTGATTAAAGAAAAATAGTCCATATGATACAGACTACATATGAGGCCACTGGTGACAAGGCTCCCAGGAAACAGATAGCCATCATAGCAGCTAGGGAGAGTGCACCCTTTACTGGAGAGGTGAAGAAACCTCATTGTAACAGGCCAGGTACCATAGCTATTCAGCTGCTAATTTGTAAACTTTCCTTCCAGCATCTGTGAAATTGTCAGGACTTCAAAACAGATTTGCGCTTCCAGAGTACTGCTATTGGTGCATTGCAGGAGGCTAGAGAGGCCAACCTGGTTGGTCTTTTTGAAGACTCCAATCTGGGTGCTATTCACGCAACAAGGATCCCACTTATGCCAAACGACATCCAGCTAGCACGCCGCATACAAGGTGAACAAGCTCAATCTCCCACTTGTGAGAACACATCGTCCTCTTCAAACCTGTATAAAAAAATGTTAAAAGTTAAAAAAAAATCTCCTTTTCCTGTTATTGGTAGTGATGAGTATTACATATATTTTTTCCATGGGGGTTAAAATGTACCCAAAGTATATAATTGTGAACTGAAATATGGGGGACAGAATCAAGTTTTTGTGAGCAGTTTTTTTTCCTTTTTATTCCTCCCCATTTTTGTGTGACTTTTCAGTGTTAGTGTGGGGTATCAATATTTTTAAATTCAGTCACATTTCATTCAATGAGCAGGAGTCAACAATTCATATTTATAACTAAATCTGTTAACTCTTTCTCGACAATGCCAGCATTTGGAATTTTTTTTAAATTAGTAAATGTCTTATTGATGGCAATTAAATGGTGTTTGTAGCATTTTTACCCAACTCTTACCCTGCTCCGGAGCAGGCTCCTCCACTTTACCAATCTTTACTATTATCTAGCGTTACAGAATAAGGAGCTTGTTGGGAGCATCTTAGAACCTGCTTCCTGATCTCCAACTCTTCCTCATCTGGAATCCCAGACTCAAATTTATAGTTCATTCATACCACGGCTGCGGCTGGTGGATAGATGTTGGGGGAATCTGCCTGCTCTTTTTCTCCTTTCCATTCTTCTCTGTTCTCCCTTCTGTCTCCCTTCCCCCTGCTCCCCTCTTTGCTTCCCTTTCCTCCTCCCCCCCTCACCTTTAGCAACACTGCACTGGACTGGATGCTCAGGCTTGGGCTTGAGTCCCCCCCCCCCTTTTTTTCTTCATCCTATGTTCTCTTTCATCTCCCTATTCTCCTTCTTCTCTTGTGCAGTATATGAATCACGCCCTGAACTGGACTGAGGTGTTATGTCTGTACATTCTGATTTATTGCGATCCGGTCATTGTGTATATCTGCACTCACGGGCGGACTGTCATATCGGGGGATCGGGCATCCCCCGGTGGGCCGCTAGATCATGGGCCAGTGGGGGAGATCAAAGGATCTCACCTCACCGCCCCACGATATTTTGAAGGCAAGGTCTGTGTTGCCACAAGCACTCTCTGTGACAGCCTTCACGTTCCTTGTTAACCCTTTGAGTGCCAGAGGGGTACACAATGCATTGCTTTGCAATGCGTTGCTTACCCCTCTGGCACTCAAAGGGTTAATGCAGAGCACCAGGATATGACATAATATCCTGGCGCCTGCTCTCCCATGCCACACAGGGGCCACAAGGGGGCGTCGATAGGGATGTAGGTGCAGCTAGTGGGCTGCTTTAAAAAAAAAAATGACCGTCTGGCTTTCCCCTACAATCCGCCCCCGTCTGCACTTATTGCCAATACTGCTTTCTGCTATTTTAATCTGTTTTTTATGACCTGACACTGAGTATATTTCATGTACTGCTCTTTTCTTGGTTTTAATAAAAAAAGTTTATTAAAAAAATGTACACTGGCTATAATCACCAGAAATACATTTGGAGAAAGGAGACGCAATTAAAGAAAATAACACCTTGCCAACTGTTACACATGGGGGTGGATCTATTATGCTTTGAGATTGTGTGGCAGCCAGTGGTTCAGGAAATATTGTGTGGGTAGAGGGAAGAATGGATTCTACTAACTATCAACAGATCTTGGAAGCTAATTTTACACACTTAGTGAAGAAACAGAAGCTGAAAAGCAGTTGGATATTACAAGACAATGATCTATAACATCAAAATCAACCATGAACTGCTTCAAAAATTAAAGCTTAACATTTGGAATGGCCTTCATAGTCCCCAAACGTTAATATTATTGAATATCTATGGGTAGATCTCAAACATGCAGGGTAAGCATTCTGAAAGGAAGAGTGCAATTAAAAAAATCCTAAAAAAGAAACACTGTTAGCTGTCTACAACACACTTTTGGAGACTGTGAGGTGTTACAATGTACTTACTGTCCAAATGTTTGCACATGCCCCAGTAGAACATGTCTGCATTTGATTGAATCTGCATAAGCACCAATACTGGCAAGCCTGTATATGCCCTGGCAGCATACCTGGGAACTTTTGAAACAGGGCTACCTGGAGGGTAACCCTGTCAGTGCCGACCTGGGAGTAAAATGACGCTATTCACGTCATAAAAGGGACGGGGCTTAGTCACAGAGGGGGGTGGGGAAAAAAAACCCTGCAAAATGTATCTAAGAGGGTGGGGAGTGGGAGGACCCAGGCGGGACGGAGCACAAGTGGGCAGAGTTTCCATTTAAACTCTGCCCACCCGGTGATCCACACATTGCCCCGGAGACCCAGTAATTCAGTCTGAAATCCGGAGTCTCTGGGGTAAAACCAGAGAGTTCCCAGGTATGCCTGGCAATACATGTTTGTAAATAACTGGTAAACTCACATAAGCTCCAGCAACGCACAAAAAATTCATTGTTTTTATGTTCTTTTAAATTCACTTCTCTCTTACATTTTATTATAATTATATTAAAAGTTTCTTTATATCCCCAACATATATCCATGTAGTAATATCTCCTACAAGTCTTTCCACTTTATATGGTGAGTGCTAGTAGAGCAGGGTTTTTTTTTCCTACCATCCTTCTGCTTCAGCCAATCTCTGGCAGGGAATAATGGGAGTTGTAGTTATGTTAGCAGCTGGAGGGCTGGTGGTCAGTAAGTGTTTCTATATCTAGCAGTTATGTGAGGCGAAGGTTTCTTAAGAACTGGTGCCCAAAAGTGCACAACATATTCAAGGTAAGGTAAACCAACGATTTGTACAGTGGCAAAATTATGTTATGTTATTATGTGAAAATACCTGCACATGTATATTTATTTTCATTTTTATAGATATATTTTTTGAGGAAGGGTAGAAGTATTTTCACTTTAAGGCAATATATGATTGTGGGCTATGTGATGTACACAGTTTAGGTATTTACATATTCATTTCAGTATAAACCAGCAGATGGATATGTCATTTTTATCATTTTTAATGATGAGCGAGCACCCCGATGCTCGGGTGCTCTGACCGAGCACCCCCTGAGGCTCGAGTGCTCGGCCGAGCACCCGAGCCCCATTGAAAAGCATGGGAGCACTCGAGCATTAAACCAGGCACCCCCTGCTCTGATGAGCGGAGGGTGCCTGGTCAATGTCCCCCTTCATCTCCGCTATGCCCCTCTTCCACAATGTCCCCCTTCATCTCCTATGCCATAGAGGAGATGAAGGGGGACATTGTGGAAGAGGGGCATAGCGGAGATGAAGGGGGACATTGTGGAAGAGGGGCATAGACTCTATGCCCCTCTTCCACAATGTCCCCCTTCATCTCCGCTATGCCCCTCTTCCACAATGTCCCCCTTCATCTCCTCTATGGCATAGGAGATGAAGGGGGACATTGTGGAAGAGGGGCATAGCGGAGATGAAGGGGGACATTGTGGAAGAGGGGCATAGCGGAGATGAAGGGGGACATTGTGGAAGAGGGGCATAGAGTCTATGCCCCTCTTCCACAATGTCCCCCTTCATCTCCGCAATGCCCCCTTCATCTCCGCAATGCCCCCGTACCTCCAGTCCCTGGTGGTCCAGCGGAGTCTTCGGATCTGTGCCTCTTCCGGCACAGATCCCCTTCACCCGAACATGTCGGGCGAGCACATGGCGGTACTCGTACGAGTACCGCCATGTGCCGAGCAGAGCGATGCTCGAGCCGATCCGAGCATCGGCCGAGCACGCTCGCTCAACACTAATCATTTTAAATAAATAAATGTTTTTTCTACTTGTGAACTGGGTGTTTGTTGTACCTTAACTGAAGATATTAGTCATTTTTATGTTCAACTCATTATTATGGCGCTCCACAGTTTATACATTTTTGTGGAAACCCATTTATATAGTTCATTATTAGTGGATTAGCCTACCACTCTCCTTTTGTTTTTTTGTCATACAATCTTTGCAGATATACCCTAACCCTACATGTCTGTTGTCCTGACCTGAGCTCTAGTGAAAAGATAGTCTGGCTCCGGGACCTAATCCTCCCACTTTTTGATATGGGGTACTACTTATATATGGATAACATTTACACAGGAGTGCCACTGTTCAGGATGCTACACAGAAGAGTTATTTTAGCATGTGGCATAAATTGTTCAAATAATAAGGGCTTTCCTCAGAAATGTCTGCTCAGAAAGCAAAAGAGAGTAGAGACCAGTGCCTTGCACTGTGGAGAGCTGCTTGCTATGAAATACACAGAGAGAAAGGGTATGTACATTATTCCCACTATTCATGATGAGAGCACAGTACAGGTGAAAGAGGCCCAGTGTAGGAAACCCAAATGTTTCTTGGAATACAACAAGCACATGGGCAGCGTCACCGCTATGTACCAAATGCTTCAGCCTTATACTGTTTGTTCAGACTGCAGCCTTGTCTCACCTGTGCGCTGCCTGCTTAGGCGCAAATTACATGGAAGCTACAGATGGGGTGGGCTAAACGAGGATTGGCTGGCTGAGGCAACATCAGGAGGCAAGCCTCAGCCAGTCAAAATTTTATTTTTTATCTACTTTTTTTTTTAAACAGCGCA
Source organism: Rhinophrynus dorsalis (assembly GCA_037306005.1). NCBI lineage: Eukaryota > Metazoa > Chordata > Amphibia > Anura > Rhinophrynidae > Rhinophrynus > Rhinophrynus dorsalis. The sequence goes on along the minus strand of CM074718.1, from coordinate 92,395,736 downwards.
GCAACCATAGCATCAGTGTGGGCTGTGTGGTCACCATTTACGCATTTCTCATGGTGGCAGCATGAAAACACGCTGGTGGCCGCACGCAGCCACGGTGGACGCACTTGAGAACCTCTGCTGTGGACAGTGAAAACACACACAGTAGTTCAGTAATGTCTAGCAAATGTACAAGCGGAGGGGGGGTGCAGGAAGTGCAGGGGAGTGGGAGTAAAGTGTTAGTGCAAAAACTGACTGCAGCAATCACTGCTTCAGCATGTGCAATAAATGATGATGATCTCTCTCCTCCCAGGATGGATGCAGTTTGTCAAGATCCCACCAATCATATCACGTCAGTCCCCCACCACCACTACCATACACATCTGCCACATTGTAGGTTGTATTTTATTTTTTTAATCACTTGACATCATCATGAATATGTGCCAGTGTCACTTAAGCAGGATGTCAGTGTTGTGGGCAAATGACAAATGCACTCTGCATGCTAACACATTTTTCAAGGTATATGTTGTGGTAGAACTCACAACTTTGACTTCCAGCTACTAATTTCTGCACTACAGCCCTCAGAAGAAGTAATATTGGGCTGGAAAAAGTTGCACCATATTAAAAAATGTGTTGGAATAGGAGAAAAATGTGTTAGAATGTGTTAGAATAGGAGAAAAATGTGTTGAATAGGCGAAAAATTTGTTAGACTATGCCAAAAATGTGATAGAATAGGAGAATAATTTGTTGGAATAGGCGAATGTCACCGTCAACCAGAGCACTCAGGAGTCAGAACGTATATGTAAATCACCTTTATAAAGGCACAGAACAAGCAACGAATGAGACAATATAAACAGGCAGAAGGTCGGCAGACTAGCTTGCACTACTATCAGGAATAGTAGGCCTCCTAGAATGGACCAAACTGCTGAGACTAGGCCGTAGCCACTGGAAGTCTCTACAGAAGCTAAGGCAGGAACGGGGACCCCCGGTGGATAATCTGGAACTGGAACAGGAACTGGATCAGCCATGGAAGGTCTTCATCAGGACAAAGGACTGGAACTAGACAGGAGACTCCGACCACTGACACACGCCTGCTGTCAGTCTCACTGGGATCTAATACGGAACTCAGGTGACTTCACTTATTACCCATAGGCTGAGCTGCACAAATTATTCCAGAAAGCAGAGTTATAGGAAATATTTCCCATTTCTATACCTTCAAAGATACGTACGAAAAGACATGGATTTTCCTATTTTAATCAGTACCTACTGCTCTTACAAAAAAGGCATATCTTTGGTATGCCTGTAAGGGATGCCAGAAGTACAAAACTACACCAACTAAAATGTATCATTTTTCATACATTTTTTGAATATGACTTTTCTGTACTAAAATGGTTATACTATACACCATGTAGTTTCCTAGTGTATTTAATACTTAGTGCTAAAATGAGAAAAATAGTACCACATTGGTATGAGGTGATATAGTGTAGTGGGTATCAGGAGCATGGTTACCAGCTGAACAAAGCTAAGAAAGCAGACAGTGTTTGTGTGATTCATCAATTACAAGTGAAACCAGGCTTGGGTGTCATACAATATATGTGGGTATATGGGTAGTGGAACCAGGATGGGGGTGAAACAGTACATGTTGGGATCTCTTGCTACCATTGTGACGTAGAACGGATGCTCTTATTTTTATAATAACATATTCTCAAACTTGTTAGGTCCTTCCTTGATGCTCTACCCCTGTACTGATTGCCTATATGATCATGAAAAATACACCTGCTGCATTACGTTACCTGCAAACTCAAGTTGGCATTGTATGAACTGTATGACGGTTGTGCTTGAGGGCCTCTGAAGACCTCAAACACCTACTTGTCTCATCAAGATGACATAAGCAGGGATTCCAGGTCCTCAAAGGTCCTTAAACCCAACCTGGAAGTATGGATCACGCCAGGAAGATTTTGCAGGTAAGGTTAGACAACAAATGACTTCCGGGTTGCAGTGCTGATTGCCCCTCATGATTGGATAAATTGATCAATACTGGGAGGATTGCATAAGGAAGATCCTGATGCACCCCCCCAACACTGAGGACTGATCAATTTCTTAATAAAGGTTTAGAGGGAGGTATAGGGCATGAAAGTATGCCCAGTGGAGGTACAGAACCACATAATAAATAAATATTCATTGACTTAAATGGAAATATTAATCCCATTAATTCTAGAAAGGAGCCTAATGCACTGTGAAGTGATGCACTGGAGTCTTCTATAGCATTCAAATGATTAAAATGCCATTCAAATCAAGGATAATGTTACTTGTCCCCATGATACAGTTGGTTTGCTCTAGAATTGATACTCTTTTTCTTTCTACATAAAAACCCAAAATGACTACTCTGATTAATCATAGTAAAATCAAGTCCATCAAGTTCAACCTTCGCTTCATACCTCAGTAACTGAGATTTTATAGCTTTCCTGCTACCAATTAAATTAGTCTTTTTCAGACCTTCCTGATCAGCCTACTGATACACTATAACTCTGTATGTTCCCTTTTGAAAGAAATGTATCTAATCTTCTCTTAAATATATCCATTGTATCTGCCATAACTACCTCCCTGGGCAATGAATTCCACAATTTGACAGACCTTACCGTAAAAATACCCTTCCTCTGCTGAAGTTTAAACCTCCTTTCCTCTAATCTGAAGGGGTGTCCCCTGGTCACCTGATCAGGCCTTGGAATAAATAGCTCACCGCAGAGATCCTTGTATTGACCTCTCATATACTTGTACAATGTGATAAGGTCTCCTCTTAGTCGTCTTTTCTCTAGAGTAAATAAACCAAGTTTGTTTAGTCGTTCCTCATATGTCAAGTCCTCCATTCCCTTAATTAATTTTGTTGCTCTCCGCTGTACCCTCTCTAGTTCTAGTATATCCTTTTTCAGAACCGGTGCCCAAAATTGCACTGCATACTCAAGGTGAGGTCTTACCAATGATTTGTATAATGGCAAAATAATGTTATCCACTCTTGCTTCAATACCTCTTTTTATGCAAGACAGGACTTTGTTTGCCTTTGCTACTGCTGTTTGACACTGGTCACTGTTTCCAAGTTTGTAGTTGACAAGGATACCCAGGTCTTTTTCTAGCAACGAGTCACCTAAAATTATTCCATTAAGTTTATAAGTAGCCTTGGGATTGTTTCCTCCCAAATGCATGACTTTACACTTCCCAACATTAAACTTCATATTCCACATGTTTGCCCAATCTGACATTGTATGTAAGTCCCTCTGTAGAGAGAAAATATCCTGTTCTGAATTAATGACTTTGCATAATTTAGTATCATCTGCAAATATTGATATTTTGCTTTCTATATCTATTTCCAGGTCATTTATAAACATGTTAAAAAGCAGCGGACCCAATACTGAACCCTGAGGTACTCCACTCTCCACTTTAACTATACTGGAGAATTTTCCATTTACAACCACACACTGTTCCCTATCCTTCAACCAGTTTTGTATCCAATTGCTAAGGTTATCTCCTAGCCCCAATTTCCTTATTTTATACACCAGCCTTCTGTGTGGTACTGTATCAAATGCCTTTGCAAAGTCTAGATATACTACATCTACTGCCTTGCCATTGTCAAGGTTGCTGCTTACCTCCTCATAGAAGCTGAAAAGATTAGTTTGGCATGATCTATTCTTCATAAAACCATGTTGATTCGTGCTAATGATCTTATTTGTTGTGTTGTAATCCTGAATATAGTCCCTTATTATGCCTTCTAATAGTTTTCCCACTACAGAGGTCAAACTCACTGGTCTATAATTCCCAGGTTCTGTTTTAGTTCCCTTCTTAAATAGAGGCACTATGTTAGCTCTTCGCCAATCCTGTGGCACTGAGCCTTTGGTAATAGAATCTTTAAAGAGTAAATATAGGGGTTTTGCTAACACTGCACTGAGTTCCTGAAGAACCCTTGGATGTATACCATCAGGACCCGGTGCTTTGTCGGTCTTAATTTTGTTCAGTCTTCCCATGACATCTCCTTGAGTTAACCCAATATCTATTAATTGTATTGTTTTATTTGTTACTTGCGGAGGCTCTTCTACCATTCCTTGCTCCCTTGTATATACTGATGCAAAGAAAGTGTTTAAAACATCGGCCTTTTCCTTATCCTCACTAACCAACTCACCCATCTCATTTTTGAATGGTCCAATGCACTCCCTCTTAAGTTTTTTGCTATTTATATATTTAAAAAACTTTTTTGGATTAGTCTTGCTTTCCCTTGCAATTCGAGTTTCATTATCTATTTTTGCTAGCCTAATTGCCTTTTTGCAATCTTTGTTGCACTCCCTGTATTTTAAGAAAGATTGTTCAGTTCCTTCTGACTTAAATAATTTGAATGCTTTTTTTTTCCTTGCCATTTCCTTCTTTACATGTGCAGTTAACCACATTGGCTGTGACTTACTTCTTTTGCACTTGTTCCCCATTGGTATATACAGTTGGGTACATTTCTGCAACCTAAATTTGAATTATGACCATTTTTCCTCAGTATTTTTGCCTTTAAATAAAATATCCCAGTCTATGTGTTGCATTGAGGCCCTTAACAATTTGAAGTTCGCTTTTTTAAAATTAAGAGTTTTGGTTGAACCTATACATTTTTGCTTTGCCAGACAGATCTCAAATGTAACCATGTTGAATCACATTATTTATGCCACATTCCTTTTTATCTTTGTAGGTTTGATGTGTGGAAAAGTGACCAGATTTTGCCTTCAAGGTAGCAGTGTAGGCTTCATTGGTTCTCATCAACCCACAAATAATCAGTAACCCACTGAGGAATGTGTAATATATATATATATATATATATATATATATATATATATATATATATATATATAGTAATGTAGATGTATTCATTATTTATAAAATAATAAAATACTTAATTTACCACATTACATTTTATTTTTCAACCAAATAATTGTGGAGGTTAAATTAAACAAAAATAATTTTTTTTTTGTGGTAGAGTAGTTTAGTGCCATAAAAGTGTTTTTGTATCTTGTTTCACATTTTACACATCTCTATTCTTGCTAACTAAAGCTGAGCCGCATTTGCTTTCCGCTGTAACAAACCAACCGTCAGTGTAGTGACATTAGCTGATCAGTTAATCCCCTTCCCTGCAGAGTTCCACTGATAGACAGGATTCATGTGTCTCTGTGGTGACTTTGATAAAGAATCACACATAGACCAGGATATTCTAATGATTTCAACAAAGCAATAAAATAAAATGTGATTTTTTTTTTTTAATAAAGAAGGGGGGTCATAAAAAATGTAACAACAATCATATGTAAAATAAACACAGCTGAAGGGAGAGTACTATGATTTATTAAGTCTGCTCCTCTTGAAGAAAGAGTAGTAACAAAACAGGCTATGCATCCCTAAAATTTCTACTGTCAGCCATGTTTGGGTGCCAAAATCTAACCCCCTAAACTAGCAAGTTGTTTGGAATTAACCAGGAAGTTTGTGACTCAAAGCACTTAGTCCCCATAGACTAATAAAATAGCCCCACGTGACTTGAAAAGTGTGACTTAAAAGATTTGCAATGCAGTCTATATTTCAGATGAAAGGAAGAACACTTGGGGTTACTTTTCAGGCCCTTTCCAGCTGTCCTGTTCTTTGGTCACACTGCAATTACATGAGAGATGTCTTTTGAGCACAAATAATTATGTATCAATAGACTTGGGCACTAAATTTAGTGCAAGTGCCTGATTTTGAGCACAGACTCTACCTAACAGTTATGTACTAGTTCTGTAAGAAAAAATGGTTGATTCGCTCCACTTTCACCAAGGTGCAGGCAGCAATAAAATGCCACTATATTTTGCCTTTAAGCAATCACTTGAAACTTAAAGGGATAGTAATGTATCACAAAAACAGCAGCTCCAATTAATCTTCATAGTATTTGAGCCAAAGAGAGTGTTATTTCAATACCGTCAGAGTTGTAGTTCAAGAGTAATTGAATGATAAAGTATCCCCCCTCCTGCCCCTTTTACCTAGTGTAACACTGCTCACCTCAGATGTGGGATCTGGTCCACAGACAGCTCACAGCAAGGGACAATCTTCTTACTGTGAGAACAATGAAAGCCCTGCCCCCATTGACAGGTTTTTCAGGTTTTACCTTATGATAATTGAAGATTGTCCCTCTCTGCAATCCACTTGGACACTACCCTGCTGCTCTGAGCTGAGCAGTGCTACATCAGTAAAAGAGTTCAATTGCTCTTGAACTACAACTCTGACAGTATTGAAATAACACTCTCTATGGCCCAAATACTATGAATATTAATTGGAGATGCTTTTATTATGAAACGTTACTATCACTTTAACTCTTATTAATTCTAGCTTCTATATTTATCACCCTAATAATTAAATATAAGTGATTTCACTGATATTACAAATGAGTTATACTTGATTAAAAAATGTGGTATTTTTATAAAGTACACCGCAAAAACAGATATCCAAACATTAATTAGTAATTTGAGTCTTTTGAAGTTTTAATATAGTAGACATTTGAAAGACTGTAGACAGAAGGGAAATGTATTAAATAAAGTAGCATGGAATGAGCTGCACATATATATATATATATATATATATATATATATATATATAAATTTCCACGCTGTGCACACTCCTTTCAATAGTAATATGCCTGGGTGCAAATTCACCGAACTAAAAATTGTATCCACATTTAGACCATAAAGAATGCACTCACAGGACTTCTTGCAGATGATGAACTGTATTGAAGATTATTCCACCAGAAAAATACAATCCTTAGTCTTAAAGTAACAGTGTCACTTACGTATTTCCATGAGATGGTGTAAAGTCATGCATATCATTGAGATATTTGGTCCCTTGATACGAGATCCTTATATCCAAATGTAATTTATCTATACTCAGTGTTAGTCATCCAAGACTAGTTCCATAAATCTGGCTCCCAACCAGTCTAACAACGGACATGGTAATGGTACGTTATTCTCTTTAGACCAAACAGAAGCAGGCGGGCACCAGTGCCATGGTGGGGAAGCAAATAAACCATATCTAAACCCCTCGCCATCCGGAGAGCCTCCAGATGGAGTGGAGAGGAAATGGGTACATGCATTCCCAATTACCCAATAATTAGGTAACCCATATAAAATTGACAGATTGTGGCTGTGTCTATCACTAGGTCAGAGGTGCCCTAACTCTTAGTCTTCTGAATCAATAGAAACAGTTGAATGATAACATCTCATTAAGTCCTTTAGGTGACAAGGACTTTAATGTATGAATCCATTTAGTTTCTCTTTGGTGAAGTAAACATTCTCTGTTGCCTCCTCTCCTGCACAGTGGAATAGGATCTATGATCATGCATTTCATGTTTGACAAAGTATGTTTATATTCTTGCCAATGTTTGGCCACTGGTGTAAAAGCCTGTGTGCACGGGCCATGGAGTAGTGAGGTAACAGCAGTACGCAGAGCAAGACCGGCCTCTTAACATTACCCGGACGTGCTCTGCGTACTGCTGTTCCCTCACTGCTCCAAGCGATTGCCCCACCTAACTGACACGATGCAATCATGTGCAGTAGAGACTGGCCAAACACGGGCAGTCTCTACCGCACATGACTGCATCGTGACAAACTTTCTGGTCTTTTATTATATAGAATGTTATATATACACTAATCAAGCACCTCTGTTTATGTACAGATGCTTAACTACATTTCAGCACTCATCTCTTCCAAAGCACAGCTTTTATAAGAACAACCTCTTAACATTATTCATATAGCAGGTATAAAGAAAATACATAATTTCCTCTGCCTCCAGTTCCTAAATAGAATGTGCCAGGGTAGGTATACCCCAAACTGCTCGTACACTTCAGCACTTTAACACTACCCCCTTGATTCTTCACAGCACTAAAAGGCAATTTTGTCATTGAAAAGCTTTAGACATAGTAGCTATGCTGTTATAGCAAACAAAAGCAGTTATCTGAATATATTTCAAGTATCATTCTCTTTATACATTCTGCTAGTAATTTATATACATTTAAGTATTTGTATATATTTAAGTAGCATTTCAGCTTCTGAATTTCATCCTTCCCTGACGCAACTCATTATATAATCAGAACCACTTAAGTTTTTTCAAGCTCCTTTGCTTGAAGGAGGTAAAGATCAGAGTGCCAGCCCCATCTATTGCTGTACTTCTTTATCGCAGTTTATAAGTGAATGGGAATAATGTACGAATTCACCATTTTCTACACCTAAAATTGGCTTAAAGGGATAGTAATACCTAAAATGTAAAAAAAAATATGTTGTAGGGTTTATCCCCCTGAGTAAAACAAGAGTACTCCCACTGCTGAAAGATGTTTCATTCAAAAGTTATTAATTTTCAAAGTTGAATTTTTTAGGTGCAATATCACAGTGGCCTGAAATTGTACAGTGGCACTGTTGCTACACGATCCTATGGATAGCTCTGGTCTCAGGACCATAAATCTCCATAGGATGGTGTAGCAACAGCGCCACTGTACAATTTCAGGCCACTGTGATATTGCACCTAAAAAATTCAACTTTGAAAATTAATAACTTTTGAATGAAACATCTTTCAGCAGTGGGAGTACTCTTATATTATACTGCCTCTGCAAATCTGGGTTTGCATGTGAGTGTATGATCAATTTAGATCACACTGATACTCCATCATTATCTAAATTGTAATGCACATATACCCCAAATCCACCCCATTGCATACATATTAAAACGGAGTACTTTTCTATTGATTTCCTATGCTCCATTTTAGTACATGAAAAAAAAACAGGTGTAGAGAACAGAATGCCACAAAGAACCTACTCAATCTCCCCTTGGTTTAAGTAGCAAAATGAGACAAATTCATATTAGATAGCTTAGTTCATAGGCATTAGGCAGGTGCAAAACAATTTTCAGGTCCAGTGCACATTTTAGCTCACAATCCTATTAGTGAACCCCTAATGAATGTATACACTCTAGTGCAGGGGTTTAAAATTTCAGTCCACAAATTAACAAAGACCATTATATGAGTAGTTTAACCTTAGAATAACTAGATGAGCATATGAGATCAATATAATGAACAAATTAAGCCATTATTGATGATTGTCCATAATCAATACCAGCATGTTTCATTGCCCAAAGCTGACAGTATTGTGCAGAATCTTGGGTACAGAGAAAAGATGAAAGAGTCTATACATTTTGGCCAGTTAAGCCTGTCAGTATTAATAATGGATGATAATTGTCAGAATGGTTTCATTTTTCCACGACGTTGAGACCACTATACATAGCTGTCCTGCCAAGCAGGGATGCGTGAAAATTTTCACCTCAACATAGTAGAAAAATGGCACTTCCTGTGAAAAGTGCAGTTTTTTCAGTGTTTTTTCACCTAACTCATTGCATTGAAATCAAAGGTAAGACTGAATTTACACAAAACACATAGCAAATGTTAATTTATTTCCCACAGGCATAAAAGAGGTCTCAGGGTCCGTGGGTTGGTGGAGTCTGAGAAAAGAATCAGCTGAATGGGGAATTTTTGTTTTTGTTTTTGGTTGACTGGGATAGGTGGGGCAGTTAATAAAATAAATAATTAAAAAAAAAAATTCATACGTAAAGTGATAGAGACAGTGACTCCCCTGATGTAAGCTGTGACTAGGGCAGACTGATTCTTGACGGGATAGAATATTTTGTAGAGGACCAAGGCAAGACATCACACACTGATTTTCGAGTCACAGTACTCCTTCCCCTCTTCCACATTCTCTAAAATCATGGGTGTTGTAATGTAATCGTAAAGAATTGGAACAATATCCTGCACTACCAACAAAAATTGACTCAGGATCATGTATAAGTGTTATCAACGTGAAACTCGTGGATCTGCCTGAGATGCTTTTTTTTACATCTGACTGCATGTACCTATAAGCCCACCAGTCTCTCCATTAACTACCAGTGTTGACAGAGATTATTGTAAAGGTATGCATGTGGTCACCAATAAAGGATGTTGTTTTTATTTAAGGACTCATGTGAATTTATGGTGGTAGTGAGTGATATTGTTCCAGTTCTTTAAGTGTATCAGAGCTCAAAGAAAAGCTTTTTCATGGCACCCACCCTTCAAGTGGACCTGTTAACCCTACCTGGAGTGCCCTATATACATGTGAAAAGTTTGGCTTGAAGATTAACCCTTTGAATGCCAGAGTGGTACGGAATGCACTGCAATGCATTCCGTACCCCTCTGGCACTCAAAGGGTTAATGTCATTGGTGTGTGACAACAATGAGGTCCATTAAAGATTGAAGTAAAAGCTGCTGAATTCACATCCTCATTACAGTGTTGTAATATAACCACCACACTTTTTAAATGTGTTTTTTAATGTTTCTTTTGTTTGTTTTATGTTTTATGTTGACAATGTTAAACTGTACCCCAAAAAATCAGGTGCTGTCAGTCTATGAGGGCCTCGTCCATTACACAAAATATCCCTGGGTGGTAGATGACTGACAATAGCCATGGGTCATCACTACACCATAAAAAATGGCCCTTCTTGTTATTAGACTGGTGTATTCTGCAGCATGGACAGTTTGTAGATGCTCCCTTATTTCCTGTATTCTGCTGGTCACCAGTGTGCAGTGTGTTGAGGCATATTGCCAGTTTCTCACATCTGAGATTCACTGTCTTCTGATGGTACTGGTAAAAGTTGCAGTGCTGAGGATGACTCTGAGAGATTTGGGGGATAACAAGGATATTATCCTGTATCTGATTCCTAACACAATATGAGAAAACAGGTGTAATTGTCATTGATGATGTGCCAAGGTAGTTGGGGGGCACTGACCTCATGTACTTTTGTTTGTGATTTTAGCTCATTTGGTGTTGGAAGAGACAAGGAGCAAAGTGACAGCAGAACCTGTTCTATTTTTCCTGTGATGTGATTCAACATGTTTAACATGCACCTCAGGGTGGTTATATTGTATGTGCTTTAATAGGGCAGATATGCCAAGGTGTGATACCTACTTGTAACTCGTCACAAGTTTATCACACAATGTTCACAGTTCCTCCCCCACTAAAAAAATAATCTCATGGAAGGATATTGTTGGCCAGATGTTCAAGCAGTGGCTTGTGGTGATGCCGCCTCAGCACTAGTACTAGGAGGACTAGGAACAATATCCATCACTTAACCGTCATTGGTTCTCCCACAATAATACCGATTGGTAGGGATCATGTAACAGCCTGCTGATCTTTCAGTGAAATATGATGTTCAAATTAGGTAACTCAGCAGCAGGAAGTTAATCACCAAACAAAATAATGTCACTTCCGGTGGTGGTGATATTTGTTCCCATCTGTATATCTCTGTCTGACTCTTCACTGGTTTGAAACAAAAAAACACTCATACAGTCTTCTTCACCATCTGCTGAGTCATCACTCCATCAGTTTCTCACTATTTTCATGGTGGCAAGAAGTGTGACATACGGACCCCTAGTGTCACACTCATGAAAAACACAGTGCTGATTGCCTGATTGATTTAAATAATATGTTAATCCCTTGGGTAGCTGTAGTTTTTATGACAGTTCTGCAAAATAATGTTCCATAAAGCTAACCACCACACAGAGGACTGAAGTTTAAGTGTGTTCAATGGTAAAATTAAAAAAATGTTACTGAAAGATATAATGACATGTAAATAATATGTAATCAATGAAAAAAGTGATGCCTTTTTTGACTAACTGAATAGCTTTAGAATACAAGCTTTCAGGACCCCTATGGTCTCTTCATCAAGCTTGCACTCTGAAGCTATTCAGTTAACCAATAAAGCTATCACGTTCACTTTAGCAGTCTCCTACTTTAGCCATGACTACCCACTGGTCAACCTACATTTTTACATCTACATACTGTGAACTTCTGGACTGAGGGGTTCCAGAGGGACTGCTACTACTACTGGGCCTAGATGTTGTTGCAATTCTACTGTTACTACTACTACTAGCACTTCCAGCAGCAGCCGAGTCACTCATTATAGCTAAGGTTGTGAATGTTAAAAACCTGTGTTGCTGTTGTTGTTGCTGCTGGTTACTCAACCCAAGTGTGTGTGGCTGAGAGGTACTTGGACTTGGAAACGGTGATGATGCTGATGATGATTGATAGGATGACTGTGTACTTTTTGCCATCTTTTCTTGTCCAGGATCAGAGTTTCCAATGGTTTTCTCAAACAGTTTATAGACAGACACAGTGCTCTTTTTCAGTGGTGGAAGACTGAGCCTTTGCCTTCCTGCTAACTTTCTGGCCATGTCATCATCTCTCTCACTCTCAAGTTCATCTGTGTCTGAAGAAGAGGAGGATGCTGGAGGGATATATTCTATATCTGCATCATAATCATCAGACATCATTAGGTCATCTTCAGCATCAGCATCACCTACCACTTCTTTCCCACTACATTTATATTCATCTAGCCTATAGAGGTGTCAAAAATGTCTTTTTACTTTTAATTTCACAAAGTTCACTACTACTTTGAGAACAGGTGTTTTGGTGCTTGTTTGTCTCACTGTCAGATGCAGCAGTTTATTCAGCTGCTACACCTTCCTCCATTATGCCATCATCAACACTTGAATGCAACTCATTGTCGTCTTCAGTGTCCCTCTTATATTTTTTTTATAGTTCCGTGCTGGTGGTGGTATTGGTGCTTTTGGTGGGACCTTGACAAACTGCATCTACCCCAGGAGGAGAGGGATCATCATCATTTATTGCACACAATGCAGCAACCATTGCTGCAGTCAGTTTTTTGAACTACCACTTTACTCCCATGTCCCTGCACTGCTTCAACTGTCCCCTTCCCCTGGCCCTTTTGCATTTGCTGGACATTACTCAACTAGTGTGTTTTTACTCTCTACAGTACACAACACAACTGATGGAGTGTGATGACTTGCCTTAGCCCTCAACAAAACTGCCAATGTCATCTGCTGTATATCAAGTCTGCCTGAGTCACATAGCTCATGTCAGGCTCCCAGTCAGCTGTCTGCAACCTAATAAATGTATTTATTTGTTTAGTTTTTATTGTTATTGTATTATTTTATTATTATAATTATTACGTTGCCCATTCTATCTTATCACAGTCTGTCCAAAATATAGAAAATTATAACTAAAAAACAAAATCAACAACTTCTTTCCCCAGATCCCAGACTTCCCCAGCACAGAGACAATAACTGCAAGGTAAGTAAGCAAATTGGACTCCAGTTGCCTGTGTCTTGCCAGTCAGTCACACCAAATTTTGGGGTATTTTGGGTCAACCTCTTTCCTCTCTTCTTCTCCCCAGTCTGCCACCGGACTACCCTAGTACAGAGAACAAATGTCCTGTCTATAAGGCTCACTAAACTATGCTTCAATTCCCACTTTATTTGCCAATCTTCTCTAGCTCAAAAATGTGTGTTTCTCATCTCACAAACACAAAATGACCATGCTGTTGAGAGCCTGACATCCTTTTATATGGCTGTAGAAAACTAGAGAAAACTTTCATGTGGTGGGGAAAATTTTTCTTCCCATTGATTTCAATGTAATGGGTTAGGCAAAAAAAGTGGGAAAACTGCACTTTTCACAGGAAGGAAGTGTTTCTCAGCATTAAGCCTCAGGATACACCTACAGATCATGTTTTTTCCAATAGCCCTACTTAATTACAGGTGAGAAACTGATGCCTAGTTTTTATTAATCTATCTGCGCTTAGCTAGGGATAGCCTAAAAACCAGACCTGTTAGCATGCCCTGAAGACTTCAGCTGAAAATCACTGAACTAGGGGAATGAATGTTGACTTGTCTCAGGGTGTCTGAGATCTATATTTGGCCCCACTCACATATACAAGTGTGCTTATATTTAGTACTGTACCTTTATTAATTTATTTTACAACTCTTCCATGTAAAAATGTGCTTTCACTATTAAACCTGGAAGTTTTGACAGGGTTTTGTATTTGTCAAAAGCCAGTACCAATCCAAATCTCATTGCTGCAATATCATGGAATGGTTACCTTGAGAATGAACAATTCTATTACATGAATATTTGTTCTATGCACTTGCATAATTTATTTCTGGTATTTTTTGAAGAGGACAACATTACCTGCTGTCTAAGTGAGCATGGTATTAAATCAGTCAGTCACAGGAAATAAAAGATCTCCATCATAGAAGTAAAGGAGTGACATGGAAATTGCTAGGTACATGTTTAGGGAGCTAAAGCTTATGTTCAAAGTCCCAAGTCTTGTTGACAGCTTTTATAGCAGTAACAGTGCACAGTACACCAATAATACATTTGGTTTCCCGAAGTCCTAGGTCTGTAAGGAAACTAGTATCACCAATGATGTTTTGTATTTGTCATATTTAATAATTATAGCAAGTAATTTTGCTCCTTAACACTTCATGGACTAGGGATGGGTGAAAACTTTCACCTCAAAATAAAATTGGCAAAAAATGGCACTTTCCACTTTCCAGCGAAAACTGCCATTTTTCCAGCATTTTTTGCCTAGGTCATTGTATAAAAATCAATGGCAAGAAAAACATTTCCCCACCACTTGAGTGTTTTCTGTACCTTTCTACAGTCAAATTCAAGGGTGTAAGGCTCTCACAACATGCCATTCTATAAGATAGGCAAATAAAGGGGAATTGAAGCTTAGTTTAGGAAGTCTTTTAGGTAGGACATTTGTTCTCTGTATTAGGGGAGTCTTGGGGAAGACTGGGGGAGAAGATATTTTATATATTTTAGAATGATTGTGATAAGATAGGGTGGACAGCTTAAAAAAATAAAATTATAAAAATTAATACATAATTAAACAAATAAATATATTAGGTGACAGACAGCTGACTGGGAGCCTGATGTGAGTTCTGTGAGGCAGACTTGATAGACAGCAGAGGACATTGAGAATTTTGTTGAGGGCCAAGGCAAGATACCACACTCTGTCAGCTGTGTACTGTAGAGAGTAAAAACACACACAGTAGTTGAGTGATGTACGAGTGAGAGGGGGAAAGCTTGAGTAGTACAGCAATGTGGAAGTAAAGTAGTAGTTCAAAAACTGCAACTTGTGCAATAAATGATGATGATCCCTCTCCTCCTGGGGTGGATACAGTTTGTAAAGGTCCCACCAGTCACACCATGCCAGTCCCCCACCTCCACTACCATACAAATCTGCCACATTGTAGGTTGTACTTTATTTTATTTTTGACATCATCATGAATACTTGCCAGTGCCCCTTAAGCAGGAAGTTTTGTGGGCAAAGGACAAATGCACTCTACATCAGAGGTTCTCAGCCCGTGCCCTTAGTGGCCACTAACAGGTCAGGTCTTAGGAATTTCCCTGCTAGAACAGAAGTGTGTTGATCAGAGGCTCATTCATATTGATTCACTCACCTATGCTCTTACAAGGAAATTCTCAAATCCTGGCCTGTTAGTAGCTGAGGGCACTGGTTGAGAACCACTGCTCTGCATGCTAACACATTTTTCAAGGTATATGTTGCTGTTGGACTTTGACTTCCAGCTACTTATTTCTCCATTACAGCTCTTAGAAGAAGTAATATTGTGCTGGGAAATGTTGCACCATAGGAAACATAGGAGAAAAATGTGTTGGCATAGGATAAAATGTGTTGAAATTGGAGAAAAATGTGTTGGAATAAGAGAAAAATGTGGTGGAATAGGCGAAAAGGAGGAACATTTTGAATTGGAGAAAAGAAGAAAACTTCTGCGAAAAAAAAGAGAAAAATTGGCAGTTTTTCATGAAAAGTCATACAGGAACCTTTTCTCAGTTTTCGCTCACCCATATTGTGGACAAGAGGGGTGCACAGTGTTGGTCCTCAAGAGGTTAAACATTTGCATAATTTATGCACTGAGTCTAAAAAAAAATGGCAATGCTAATATAAATGTGCATTTCTTCTACTGTAACAATAGGATCACTAATAACATCTCAGTCATTCATCTAAACAAAGCATTAAAAACAAATCAGATCAACTGAATTATCAGTTAGTTTTAATTTATTACATTAATGGGTTTTATCCCTCATGTACTTAATAAATCAGTAGTGTCTTATGGTAGATACAAACACAAATACATTTTGTGAAGGCTCTAAGGATATGAAAATGTGATGTTTACTTTTACATATATGTGCATGCAATTTTTCATGTGTTGCTAGTATACATAGAGTTAATACATTTTCTGGCCTAAATTGGATTTTAAGTCAGTATATAGGATTGTCATGGAAAGTGGTATATATATATATATATATATATATATATATATATATATATATATGGTAAATATATTTGTTCTTTACTATGATATTCTAAATCTTTGAAAAAATGCACTTCAAATGGATTAATGCATTATGATCCAGGTCGGTTTCAATGGAATTAGATGCACCTTCAACTATAGTAAAAACCTGTCACATCAGCATGCTCAAAGTAGAGAGAGAAAGCTGAGATTCCTTTATGTAGCTAGTATGTCAGTATCTGAATAGTGGCTCTGATGTACCAGGCAGAACTGGAACAAATCTGGGGCAGTTGATTTACTGCACCACAGGGAAAAATAAAAATTGCTGAACTGCCTAATGATTTTAATGAGACTTTTAACCTTTAACTCTGTTCACAATACGTTGATGCCTCTCTAACATTATGCATTAGAATTATTCCAGTTCTTCTTTGTATATCATCTTCACTGTAGAATATAGACATATGGGTGAATGTATATCAGGATATGGAATGAATTTTCTTGCTCTATGCTTGACTAACACCAGTTCGCTATGCTACTTACATTTAAATTCTGTTAGAGTTTGGGGGTTCTCCTTCCCTATACATTTTTTAACACTATGTATGGAACAAGTCATAAGGGGGAAATTACATATTACTCCATTTTCCTGCACATGCTTTTGGGGCAGGCATAAGAGGTTTGTTGTCATTAAAGTCCTAACAGTGGAGGAGTGTGTCCACCAGTATGCACCACAGCAATCATATGCTCTAGCAAAGGGATGGGCACAATGCGACCAGTGGGATGATTTATTGAGGCCTCTGGTCTGGCTGGCTGTACATAAACTGCAGTTCTGCTATACTGAGAAAATATCACTTCTGGCTTTTTCTGCAGAGGTTAGAACAGTGTTTCTCAACCAGTGTGCCACGGACATCCACTTAGGGTGCCCCATTGTGTCTATAATGCTTTAACAATTGTAGACTTCCAAATGTACATTTAAGTATATTATTATGTGCAATATGTTTATTTTAGTTATGTGGTCTAACAATAACTCTATATTTGTATATTTGTAGCCTTCATTACACACTTGACAAATTATATAAAATGATAGAGGTGCCCCAAAAATGCCAGACTGCATGTTAGGTGTGCTTTGAGCAAAAACGCTTGAGAACCACTGGGTTAGAATGATACACTTTACTATATTTTTATACAATGCATCTTTCTAACTCCAGAAAGCCAGAGCTGAAACATTGTCTGTGCATTTTTGAGATAAGAAACACAAGGAAAAGCCAGGCTTAACCCTCTGTAATTTTCACTCCCATTTTACTTAGGAAGGGGGGTTGCTAATGGGGGAGAGGCGATAGTCAGGGTTGTGTGTGTATGTATGTATGTATGCATGTCTTTTAATATACATACATATATATGCATGCACAATGTCCGTGCAGCTCTATGACTTTATTTTGAACCGGGATGTGTCCCTCAGGCTAAAATAATTGCCCACTCCAGCTCTACCACATACTTTGAAGAACAGCCACTGGCATTGGAGGTTAACAGCAGTGGAGCTGTACTGCAGTAATTTTATATTTACCCCATAGAGAAATTCACCTCATAGAGAGGCTGATGTAATAAGTAGAACTGGGGTAATTCCAGACCAAACCAACTGACCCATAGGGGAGAAATAAAAATGTAATGTATTTGATTTAAAGGGTTAGTAATGTCATATATAAATAAAAACTTTTATTGTAGATATTGAAAAAATAAATCCATCAATGCCAGTCCTATCTCTCAGACCTTTATGGTTTGAGAGATATTATGTTTTAAACTTCCACCCATACTCCCCTTTCCCTGATGTCAGCTGTAAAGCTGACAGAAGGAGATTCGTGTTGGCTGACTCGAGGCAGCTCTTCAGCAGAGCCAAGATAGCGCAATGTAGAAAGAAATACTTCACTGGAACAGTCTACAAAGTGGGACTGGTTTACAAGCAGACTTCCAATGAAGTATTTCTTTCTACCTAGCTCTATCTCGGCTCTGCTGAAGAGCCGCCTGCTGGTCTCGGGACCAGGATCTTCTTCTGTCAGCTAGACGCTGACGTCAATGAAAAGGGAGAGAGGGGGAACTTTAAAATGTTATATCTCTCAAACCATAAAGATATCAATTTCTTTTTGGATTATCTACAATATTACTTTTTATTTATATATGCCATTACTAACCCTTTAAAGGGAACTTTTAACCCTTTGAGTGCCAGAAGGGTACACAATGCATTGCAAAACAATGCGCTGCATACTCCTCTGGCACTCAGAAAGTTAACCTGAATATTACAGAGGTCTCCAACACATTGCTTTGCAATGTGTCAGAGGCCATTCTAGTACTCATGGGGTTAAAAGAAAGCACCATTGAAACACACAGTTATTTTGTCTCAGACTTGCAGTTTTTCTTAGTAGGAGACTAGCAGGGTGAATATGGTATGTCTATTAGAAGAATTATTAGCTTTTTGAAGACCATATATGCATCTTCATCATGAGGTATGCTATTTATGACAAAGAGACCTAAGTGGTCTTGAAAGCTTGCACTGTAAAGCTACCCAGTTAGCCAACAGTGTATCACTTTCACTCTACCAGTCTCCTGCATTAGCTACAGCTTATAAAACACTTCTAAAGATATTTACAGTCTTGTGGATATAATCGCATTGAAATGGATGACCCTTGTTATAACAAGCCAGTCTGGCAAGTCTAAAATATTGTCATATACATGCTACCAAGATGATAACATATTTATATGGTTGATAAGCTATTAATAGGAATTGTGATTATAATGGTAATAGAAATCAAAACAAAAATCTGGTGGTCTTTCATGTTTATATTCTCAGGGTTTAACTGTACTTGTACACTATCAAGGTACAAAAGGGGATATGTCCCCATACTTACAACACCAATTGATATAAAAACAAATCTATGAAATGGAAAGGACAGACATCTGAGCTTACTTGTCTCTTCTCATTAAGATTCATGGGTTAATCTGCATGCAGTTTCTCCCTTGGAGCTCTCGCACACTTTTCTGGAAACCTGTCCTCACATAAAATGGATTACCCCCTCCTTTTTTGCCTGCATGCAATCCCCGAGCCTCTTCTGTCATCCAACAAGCTCCTCATTCTACTACTTTACTGTTAAATGTCCCTGTCTTGGTTGTGATATTATTCTACATATTTATGTTAAGGTAACACAGACAAAAAAAAAAGAAAGATTAAATCCTGACTAGACTATAGGTAAAAGGGGAAATACACATTAAGACTTTATTCTTAATATTTAAGTGTATTCTCCTTTGTATCAAATATGAGAATCTTGTATTTTAGTAACTGTGTTCCTTTAAAAAAAATAAGATTGATTTATATTCCATATCCATGCAAGTTTTAATATTATATGGAAATAAAGAAGCGCAAAAAAGGACCATCTAAAAGCAGAGTTTAATAGTTCAATCCAATCTTCTCTTGCACAAAAGATGAAATAACACTCACAAGATATAAAATAAAAATACACGTTTCTCTCTCAGAAGTCTTCCCTCTACTTCCACTTCTCCTCTCCTCCGAATCAACACCAGCACAAGGATCCTAATCAAGCAAGCCCGTGGTGCTATATACAATCCAACTCCACATACCAAAAGTACCCGTCAGCACGAAATAACCGAGCTACTCACGGTACCATACAGTAGAGATCCCAGGATCGCTCCGATCTACACACCACTTGCGGAACAATGGAATGTGAAAGATGGGGAGAGAATGGGTAGATATATAAGTATGTGGATTTTTTACGTTTTATTATTATGTTATGTTTTATTGTTATGTCTGTTATTATTCTTATGATGTTTATATAGTGTGTATGTGTGAATACGGACAATCTAGTGGCTTATATGATAGAGTGGGTTGTGGGAAAACGGCTGCGCCTGATGGACCAGAAATGATGTTGATTAAGATATATTCCGGACAAAGGGGGCGGCCGGTAAAAGCCCTGAGGAAGAGGACAGGTGATCTGTGATACGCGGTGGCTGGTGAAAGATTTTATAGAGATCTTTTAATGTTACACTTTCTCTCGTGGGAGCCTCTCATCCTGAAAGCTACATTGTAAGGCACTGAAGAGGATACATAGTATCTAAGCGAGCCGCAAGTGGTGTGTAGATCGGAGCGATCCTGGGATCTCTACTGTATGGTACCGTGAGTAGCTCGGTTATTTCGTGCTGACGGGTACTTTTGGTATGTGGAGTTGGATTGTATATAGCACCACGGGCTTGCTTGATTAGGATCCTTGTGCTGGTGTTGATTCGGAGGAGAGGAGAAGTAGAAGTAGAGAGAAGACTTCTGAGAGAGAAACGTGTATTTTTATTTTATATCTTGTGAGTGTTATTTCATCTTTTGTGCAAGAGAACATTGGATTGAACTATTAAACTCTGCTTTTAGATGGTCCTTTTTTTGTGCTTCTTCATTTCCATATAGAAATTCGTTGCATTGATGGTGTAGAAGAGGGCCACACCGGGAGCTGCATGAGGAGAATCTAAAGAAAGAGTTAAAGAAAATTGCTGATTCGAAATCCAGAGACTGGTGATCTGTTAGATATTTTAATCCATTGCGATTAGTCCCAGTGGGTCTTTTGGATGCTGTCTTGAATGTATCTGGATACATTGAAGGTTATATTTGTGTGTTATATGCTTATATACACACTTTTTTTTATTTTTTTGGTGTTACTTTATATATTTTTGGTCCAGGTAGATTGGAGATATCTAGTATTAAGGCTGCAACAGAGTTGTTGCTCTGGGCCAGTATAATAGATATCCCCAAATAGGATATATTTGATATATTGATAGTGTTCTTCTCAGACTACTTAGCGCCACTTATTCTTTTGTTTGTGGAAGTTTTAATATTAATTGTCCTAACTAATAAATCGGGGTTTTTCTTTAACCCTTTGAGTGCCAGAGAGGTATACAACGTATTGTGTTGCAATGCTTTGGATACGACTCTGGCACTCAAAGGGTTACTTGACTTTCAAGAAGTATTGCTATTATTCTTATCCTATTCTGTAGTCTGCAAATCAATGGGAGTGAGCTACCTCATTTTGAAACTACAGAGAGAACTGTTCATTATATTTTTGTTGTTTCAGTACTATGTTATTTAGACTAGAACAATGTTTCATAACCTTCTCCTTGGAATCCACTAACAGGACATGTCTTTAGGACTTTCCTGCTATTAAAGGGACAGTAATACTTCATTTTATCTTTATTTTATTTTGTAGGCATTAAAAAACATGAAGAACCATATAAGTCTTATCTCTCAAACCTTTATGGTTTGAGAGATATTCACAAGCAAAGTTTCCCCCTACCGCCCCTTTTACCTAGTGTAAGCAATCTCTTCTCAGATGTGGAATGCAGTCCATAGACCAGACAGATAACAGCAGGGGACAATCTTCTTCCTATGAGAACAATGAAAGCCCTGCCCCCCTTGACAAGTTTTTCAGGTTTTCCCTTATCTTAATTGAAGATTGTCCCTCTCTGCAATCTACCTGGGCACCTCCCTTCTGCTCTGACTGAACAGTATTACATCAGTAAGAGGGGCAGTAGGGGGATACTTTGTCATTGATTTACTCTTGAACTACAACTCTGACTATTGATAAAACACTCTCCAAAGTCCAAATACTATGATGATTAATTAGAGCCACTTTTATTATGAAACATTACTATCCCTTTAATTAAACTACTCAGACTCTGATTTACTCAGGCAAGGAAATGTTAAACACAAGGCCTGGCTACCTGAGTATAGGTTTGAAAACCTAGGATAATACAGAATACTAAATATTACTAAACCTAGGAGAATACTAAAAGTTCTTTATGATCCCAGTGGTGTTTTACATCTGACTGAGGTCCTTTAGTGTGCTTGTCTACTCATTTTTTCAGTCTCAGTCTAATGCTGTTAATGAAAGATAAAATACTTTTTGTGTATGCTTATCTGAGAGAGTCTTAAATACTCTGCAGTGCTGTGTTATTCAAGCTGTCCATGTTTACTAATCTCTGATACCCTGCATGTGATGAGATCACAGGGGGACATGACAGAGATGTCATGTATCACATTGCCTGCTGGCTCTGACATCAGCCTTATATCTGTAGGCTTCCATGCTGCTCAGGAATACTGCAACTTGGATTAATTCTGCACTAAATACCTACAAATTGCAGCATACTGCATTATGGAGGAAGTACATTATGTTTAATCAACACCATAGGCAGAATTATTTTCACTTTGGTGTGTTGATGCAGCATTAAAATGGTGGGTTAAAGTTGCACAAGTGAGCTCAGCCAATCTTATACAGAAATAAATATAAAGCCATTTCATCTTGTCAGTATTTACTTGTTTATGTAACACATGTGGATTAAAAAACAAGTAATGAGTAATAATTTCAATAATATGGTTGATTATACAATCAATTAGCCAGAATTAATAAGGAATTATCAGTCTCCATGCCTTTTAAAACCCATGATTTGAATCACTTTCAAATTAATTTAATATCATTTAATGAGTGTTAAATGAACTGTAATTGACCTTTATTTTACCTTGGATCCACATAAAACTTGCCATCTTTACCAATGTGTTCTATATATTGAGATTGATATAATTTAAACTGGAACAGGTTCATATACTCTTTAATTTGCTAAGAGAATGTAATTTATAGAGCTATAATGGTATACAAAAATTCAATTTACAGGGTTTTATTTATGCAGTGTACTTTTAATGGAATAACTCTTACATCACCATGCATATGATTTCTTTTAGAAAGAGGTATATATATATATATATATATATATATATATACCAATAAAAACAACTCAGGCTTCTAGAAATGCTGGGAAGAGATAATAATTGCAGTCAGTTAAAGGGCTAGTAATACTTAAAATATTTAAAAAAAATATGTTGTAGGGTTTATCCCCCTGAGTAAAACAAGGGTACTCCCACCACTGAAAGGTGTTTTACTCAAAAGTTATTAATTTTCAAAGTTGAATTTTTTAGGCGCAATATCACAGTGGCCTGAAATTGTACAGTGGCGCTGTTGCTACACGATCCTATGGACAGCTCTGGTCCCAGGACCATAAATCTCCATAGGATGGTGTAGCAACAGCGCCACTGTACAATTTCAGGCCACTTTGATATTGCACCTAAAAAATTAAACTTTGAAAATTAATAACTTTTGAATGAAACACCTTTCAGCGGTGGGAGTACTCTTGATAAACCCTACTACATATTTTTTTTTACATTTTAAGTATTACTATCCCTTTAATGCCACTGTACAGGCAAATGCCTTGATTAATCCTTGCCTTTAGGATCAAAGAGACTATATATAACCTGATGCAATAAAGGATGCTACTGGACTTATCACTAACTTTTCACATTAGACTAAATTACACTTTATGAAGTTTTTAAGTTTAAATCCAGTGATAATTGCATTCCATCAAAAGTATTTGACCCTTGCTTAATTCAGTTAAGTCACACAATGGAAAAAACCTAAGAACAGAATTATACAGTTCTTAAAGGACACAATCAGGGCTGATTTAATATTTGAAATAATGTAACTGTAATGTAGTTTCAGAATGCACTATGTGCTTAAGTAGTCATTAATTCAAATTAAATTACAGAGATTAAAGCTAAATGCAAGATCAAAGTAAAATGTGGTTTTAAGACTACAAAATATAGACAAGGTGCAACTTTTGTGAAATTATGCATGAGCTTAAAACAAGGTCCCTGAATCGCTGTTTGGTACAACAATTTGCTAAAATATTTAGTATTTTACTCTCTGGTACCACATTTGGTGCTGTGCTGTTTTGATAATTCTCATTTGCACATAAAAATGTTTTTAATTAAAATAATCCACAGTTTAAATTATTGATTTGAATCATTACAGGCTTTTAAAGATTTGTTGCATGTTTTTGTCCCTTGGATGGGTGTATAGTAAATTATTCGGAATTTAATTTGGTACACTAAACTAAGTTATAAATACCACACACAAACAACATTGACAAGAAAATATTAATACATATTTAATATACTGCAAATAGTCTCTGGCTGGAGGTTTATTTGATATTTACTAATGGTTAAACAGAAATTGATATGCTGCAGTAGAAACTTGTCATATTTTATGCATTATGCTTGGTCATCACTCAAACATATTTATAGTCAAAAACTATCAAATATATTATCAAAGTCTGTTTGACTTTGGACCTTCCAATCCATATCCAAAAGTTGGGTCTTGCTTCCATCACACACCATAGCCTTTTCTGCCTCATATGGGAAGTCTCTGTATAATGTACCCTTTTCTGGTTTTCACTGATGTGTAGTGTCCAGAGCTAGACCTGCATCTTTCAATAGCAATTGAGTAACAAGTAAAATAAGAAAAAATAAAGATTGTATCTATACATGTAAGAATTGCACTCCATATCCTCAGCAGCAAAATCGCAAACTTACCCCTCTGTCTTTCAACCTATTCAGAAAGTCCTAAAATGATAATAATAAACCTAACAATGAATTCAAGTCATTTGTGAAATAGCTGGAAATTTTCAATAAAAGGCATGCCATATTTACATAATTAAACATGAAGGATAAATATTCAGAAGATAGTTTTCATTTGTTATACAGCACATCTAGCTAAACAACATAGACTTGTTTTCCCATCTGTTATATTTTTGTGTTTATAACACCTAAGAAGGTAAACAATTAGATTGCACACATATTTGAAATACACTGGATAGTTTCTTGTGTATACATCCCTTGTCTAAGTAAATATAATTTCCGTAAGGGATAGTACCACAGGTCCAT
This sequence comes from Rhinophrynus dorsalis, assembly GCA_037306005.1. Lineage (NCBI taxonomy): Eukaryota > Metazoa > Chordata > Amphibia > Anura > Rhinophrynidae > Rhinophrynus > Rhinophrynus dorsalis. Next base: position 92,370,721 of record CM074718.1, on the reverse strand, counting down.
ATAAAGCAGGCACATAGATATGGAGATGGATGGTGTAAAGCAGCAGAAGACCATATGAAGTTCTACTGTCATTGAAAATATTGAAAAATAAAAGTATAACGACACGAGAACCCAGAGTGAGATGTCAAAAAGGTCACCTGCTATAACAAATCCCTGATAACAATGAAGTAATGTCTCCTACCTTGACAATGTTACTGACTAGGGGCATCCCTTCATGTTCACAGTTTATCTATCCTGTAACATTTATTTAAATCAAGAAAATGTATCACGTCACAAGGTTTTGATCATTGGTGAATGATGCCTGAAGCAAGAGAATACTTACACTATACTTCATTGGCCTGCATAGTCAATGTTTCTCAACCCATCTGAGAAACTGTTGGCTAAGGCAGATGGGCTACTCATGTCAGAGACCCGCCTTAGTGCAATAAAGGTTCTGAGTGCAATAGATGTTCTGTATCGGCCACAATCCCTGTAAAACTCTTATGGCACCTCCTGTGGTAACTGGAGCCTGTACTGAGAGCCAAAGGAGGCTCTACCCATTAATAGGTCAGTGTACCTAATAAACTGGCAACTCAGTGTTATAATGGAAAAAAGAAGAGCTTGTACATATAGGAGAATGTCATAAATAGGATGGAGCAAAGGGTTAATGTGGTTGTATAATGCGAGGTGGAGGAGATAATAAAAGAACATATAGATTATATTCAACTAAAAACAATCTCCACTTGGCTATCAACAACCACTATAGAGTACGAATTTAAAGAGGGAGAAAAAATATTTTTTCTTTCCCTAGAGTACTTGTATAAAGTCTCTAATGAGCCCCCTTCTCCTGCAGCTTGTCCCTCCAGTAATTATAAACACGGATGATCCATCAATGTTTACATGCACTAAGTGTAGTACAATTAGAGATAGTAACGTGAGTAAACAAAGATTAGCATAAAATAGTATATATTTATTGTGAAAAAAGGTGAAAAAGAATGTCATATGCACAATGACATGGATATATCCCAAAGGTGTTCAAATGAGAACCCCGTGGGGTATCCCCATATAAGGTTTTAAACGTCTGGTGGGTGAAATTCTGGCTGCACAAGGGTTAAATACAAAGAGACAAAGTGTATAAGCAAAAGGTATGCTGGTAGTAGTCAATAGCAAAAAATATAATGCTAAAATTAGTAAGTCTACATGCTTACTAGACGCATACAGTAAACGCTCATCTCATAATATAGTGTGCGTATATGCTTACTGGACGCCCAGAGTAAGTGCGCTTATCTGGGTAATAGTCCTCCGTCTCTTTAGTGTTGTCCGAGTTCAGGCTATCTTCCGGAGTTCTGGTCGCGTTCGCCTCCTCCTTCCGCTATAGCTTCCGTCTCGGTGGAATCTGTGCTCAGATCGTTCACCCTGCCGGTGCGGCAGATAGTCTTTCAAAGTCGTGGTCTTGGCGTCTGGCCCAACCACGTGGCTCAACGTGTTTCGGCGCAACAAAACAGCGCCTCCCCATCCCTTTCAACTCAGTGTTATACCAGATCAATATATACTTTTCCTGAGGCATTTAAGAATGGAGTAAACACTGAATGACTTGCAGTGCATAATTAATAGTATTTCTAACATTAATAGTATTGTATTATCATACTGTTATTCGTATTAAGAAATCTATTGACGCTAGAATAACAATTCTTTAATTATTCCTTTATAGTAATTATAGTAAATTGGTATCTGATTCATCACTGAGATGTCTTGTGAGTGTGGTTTTTCAACAAGGATTTGTGTGTATTCCTTTATCACTGGTGGATCAGTTACTATAACTTTTACTTTTGAGACACCTTTTAAGATCTCTATATTAAAAAGGGTTCTAAGAGTTCTGCATAAACCACGAATGCATGCCCCCACACGGAATTTGTAAAATTAGAGTTTCAGACCTCAGCTATAAAGTAGATCATTTTACAGATGCTAGCTAGTAATTTATGGCTATACATGTACATAATCAAACATAATGTTTAAATAAGAAAATTATATATAGTTATATCACATAGGTCCTAATAACAATCATTTTTTTATTAAAATACTGTAAATTTTTTAAATGGAAGGTCTTGGTGTGTTACTGAAACTCATACAATCACTGTGGTAGTCTTCATGTGATGGAACAGAACGAAAGCACAACATTAAAGAGAAAGTATGAATGGACTTCCACCCAGATTTTGTACACTGAATGGTCCACAGTGTGGAGCAATGTGGGTATTTTGGGCATTAGCTGTTTATATATAAAATGTCTAAGGCCTGTGCACACTCTCTGTTATTAAAGTCCATAGCCTGGGTGCCAGTCCTTAGTACAATATATATATGTATTTTTTATTCAAGTCAAAAGTTGGCAGTGGCACTCAAAACAAAGAAAGAAATAAAACGTATTATCAAGGTGCCCTTGATTGCCTCCAGTGTTGCGTTAATGTAACAGTGGCCTTTCTACTTCCTGGCTGTCTCTAAATGCTAGTCGATGTTCTTATAGGTCACTGGTAATTACTGTCATGTCTCTGCCCACCTACTAGGCCTTAAAGGCCTCAGCATTTCCATTACCCAGTGCCCTCTCTTGGTGTACCTGAGCCTAGTGTTGTGTTGGTCCATTTTCTGATTCCTGTGTAGTACTCCTGGCTTAGTCTGACTACCCGATCCGGCTCTGACTCCTGGCCTCGTCTGACTACCCGATCCGACTCTGACTCCTGGCTTCGTCTGACTACCCGATCTGGCTCTGACTCCTGGCTTCATCTGACTACCTGATCCGGCTCTAGACCCTGGCTTCGTCTGACTACTTGATCCAGCCCTGACTCCTGGCTTCGTCTGATTACCTCCTGCTCTGTTGCGCTCCCGGCTTCTTTTACTGCCAGTCTCAGCTACCCAGCCCCAGCTATAGTTATCCTCGGCTTCCTGGGCCTACCGTTACAGCCGCACTTGCTACTCCTGTAGCAGTGCTTGTTCGGTCAGTCTGTGTCACCGACCTTCTGCGGTCTAGGTTTGGGTGGTTTGTTGCCTCACCTAGCGTTCTAGGTGCAGTTTACCTTGCCTTTGGTATACCCTAGCAGTAGGATATAGTTGTGCTATTCTAACCTGCCTTGTGAAGGATTGAGGAAGTGCTGTGTATTGTCCTCATATCTAGTCTCATGAAGGTTACTTAGGGCTAAACGTATACTAGCTGACACCTGCCTAGTGAAGGGTTGTGGAAGTGTTGCGCACTGTCCTCTCACCTGGTCTCGAGAAAGTGGTGGAGTTAGAGTTGCTACTTTGGTGCTCCAGTGTTCTGGAGTTTCTCACTCCTGTTGCCTGGGTTTACCCTAGTGTTAGGGTACAGACGTGGATCCATCTCACACTTGCCTAGTGAAGGGTGAAGGAAGCGTGTGCACTGTCTTTCCCTGGTCTCGTGAAAGTAAGAGGTACATTGCTGCTACTATTGTGTTTCAATAAAATTTATTAATTTTATCTGCACTCATCAGTGTCTTTATTTCTCAAGTCACTCCGTGACAGTACGAAAGGGCCATGAACCCTGGTACTACAGATACCAGTAGTGAGCAGCTGCTTAATATGTCCAGGATGGATATGCAGGAACAACGTCTTGATCAGTTGTCGGTAGTGTTGCAGACACTCCTAGCCCAAACTGTGCATCTTGATAAGATTGGGCAACCACTGATGGCCTCCTCAGTATCGGCATCAGTAACAACCACTCAGGTAGAGAATATGAAATTATAGAGGGCTGTCTGGTATCGCTCCACTCCCTCTAAGATACAATGGGTATCCCATGTTGTGTCGTGGGTTCTTAAACCTACTCAGAAATTTTTTGGATCTGGTACCCCATGCACTCTAAAGTGAAAGGAGCAAACTAGGTTTCATGATTTCCTTGTTGACTGGCAAAGCATTGGCATGGGCAATCCATTGTGGAAGATGGCTAAACACATAACTTCTAATTTCACTCAATTTGTTGAGGCCTTCCATAGGGTTTTTGATATTCCAGGCCGGTCAATTTCTGCCACAAAAAACTGATGACGATTCAACAGGGTGCCCGTACAGTACCAGAATATGCTATAGAGTTTTCTACGCTAGCGGCAGAGGTAGGCTGGAACAATGAAGCTCTGGTGGCAGCCTTCTCGCAAGGGCTAAATGATGTGATTAAAGATGAAACAGCAGCCCGGGAGCTGCCAGTGGATCTAGATCAGTTTATTTCCTTCATCATACTGATCGACACCCTTATAAGAGAAAGAGCCACATATAAAATTACATGAGAAGGCATGAGTCGAAATTTGGCACCAAACTGGGAGTTCCCACCCATGCCTCCATCGCCTCCCTTGCCACCTAGTGTGGAGGTTACTAAGGTTGAGCCTATGCAGATTGGCTTTACACGTTTGTCCAGGGAAGAGCAGTCCTTCCGTCGTAGAGAGGGTCTATGCCTATTTTGTGGTAAGGCTGGACATATGTTGCAGGCTTGTCCGGTATGTTCGGGAAACACACACCTAGGATCCCTGAGGGGACAGATCCTAGGTGGAGTCAGTTGGCCCCCAGATCAGGAACAAAGCAAGCCTATTTTACAGGTGGCTATATCTTGGGCTATCTCCTCAGTGGCTACCCCAGCCCTGATTGATTCTGGTGCTGCAGGCTATTTTATCGATTGCGAGTTCTCTAAAGTACATAATATTCCTTTGGTGCTCCGTGAATCTCCATTGGCTGTAGAGGCCATTGATGGTCCACAACTAGAACCATACCATGTCACACATGAGACTTGTCCACTATCTCTGAGGGCAGGAGCTCTCCATGTCAGGTTATTCAGTCTCCACACCATGCCGTCATTTTAGGATTCCCTTGGCTCCAGAGGCATAATCCCAAAATTGACTGGGAGACTTGTGACATATTATCCTGGTCTGACTATTGTAAAGGGGCATGCCTACAGCAACCTATTAAGATATTGTGTACCTCCCCCTCTTTACCCTCAGAGTACCAGTCTTTCAGTGAGGTGTTCAGTAAGGGGGAGGCTAGCACTTTGCCGGAATATAGACAGTATGATTATGCTATTAATTTAACACCAGGCTCGATACCTTCTAAAGGCTGCACCTACCCCTTGTCAGTAGAAGAAAACCAGGCCATGGAGGAATACATTACTAATGCTTTGTCCAGAGGCATAATCAGGAAATCTTCGTCGCCTGCGGGGGCTGGAATTTTCTTTGTAAAAAAAAGATGGGGAGCTTAGACCCTGCATCGACTATAGATGTCTAAATAAGCTGTTGGTGAAAAATGCCTACCCTATCCCGTTAATTATGGAGTTGTTTGGCCACTTGAAGGGTTCCACTGTATTTACGAAACTTGATTTAAGGGCGGCATATTATATGATTAGAATCAAGGAGGGCGATGAGTGGAAGTCCGCTTTTAACACTCGCAGTGGACATTATGAGTATTTGGTCATGCCATTTGGGCTATGCAATGCCTCAGCAATCTTTCAGGGGTTAATAAATGATGTTTTGAGAAGCCTACTACAGTCCTGTGTAGTGGTTTACCTGGACGATATACACTGTCCAGATATTGAGACTCATAGGAGAGATGGTATTGCCATGGATACAGAGAAACTCTCGGCAGTCCTGCAATGGCCACGTCCTGTGTGTCTGAAGGCCATACAAAGATTCTTAGGATTCGCTAATTATTATAGAAAATTAATTTGACATTTCTCTACAGTAGTCAATCCCTTGACTGACTTAACAAATAAGGGCACTAACCCAACGGTTTGGTCCCCAGAGGACAACATTGCTTTTGAAGCCTTGAAATATGCCTTTTCGGTGGCTCCAGTATTGGTACATCCAAACAAACACATTGCCTTTTACCCTGGAGGTGGATGTATCTGAGACAGGTGTAGGGGCAGTGTTGTCTCAAAGATCCGAGCCTGGCAAGACTCTGATGCCCTGTGGATTCTTCTTTAAAAAGATGACTAAAGCTCAGAGTCTATATGATATAGGTGACTGTGAACTGCTAGCCATTATCCTCGCTCTTCGTGAATGGTGTCACCTCCTGGAGGGGACTAAGGCTCCTATCCTGATCTTAACGGATCATAAAAACTTGACATACCTGTCTGAGGCCAAGAGGCCATCACCATAGAAAGGCCAGATGAACGTTGTTTCTGTCTAGATTGAATTTTGTAGTCTTGTACCTCCCTGGGTCCAAGATTATTCATGCATATGCCCTGTCTAGACAGTTTGGCCTGGAGCGTGAGACGGAAGATGAACCCATTCCGATCATTTCCCCAGATTGCATTTTAGCCACAAGACGCACTAGCATTACGTGTCCTTTGGGCAAAGAGATTATGGCTTCCCAGAGTAATGCTCCAGTAGAGAAACCTAGTAGCAAATGTTTTGTAGCGGACTATCTCCATACTAAGCTACTCGAAACGTATCATTCGTCCAAGGCAGCTGGACACATTGGTCGGGACCAATTAATTTGGTCAATCTCACAGCTCATCTGGTGGCCTAGTTTAAGAGCTGATTGTGCAGCCTTTGTGGAGGCTTGTTCCATTTGTGCTCATGCCAAAGCTCCCAGCAAACTCTAGTTCCGAATGGCAAGCGCCCATGGTCACACGTTTCCATAGATTTTATGGTGGAACTGCCTAGATCCAAGGGTTGTATGGTCATACTAATGATAGTGGACCAATTTTCCAAAATGGCACATTTCATCCTGCTCCAGGGACTACCTTCCTCTAAGGAGTTGTCTGTGGTGTTTGCCAGAGAGGCATTCAGGCTCCACGGAGTACCCCGGGTTTTGGTTTCTGATCGTGGAAGTCAGTTCGTATCACGGTTCTGGAGGGCCTTCTGTGAACAGATGGGCATCAAACTGTCATTTTCTTCTGCCTAACACCCCCAGACTAATGGTGCTGTGGAAAGGGGTTGGAACAATTCTTGCGCTGCGTCACTTCTGATGGTCATGATAATTGGCCTGACCTGCTGCTGTGGGCTGAGTTTGCCAGGAATTTGGCCTTGTCCGGAAGCTCTCCTTTCCTGATTAATTATGGGTTCCAACCATCTCTGCTCCCAGACTCATTTCAAGCACAAGATATTCCGGCTCTGGATGAGCATATTCGGCAGCTCCGCTCCACATGGGCACAGGTCCTGAATGCCTTACAAAGGTCCTCAGAGAGCTATCAGAAGCATGCAGACCGCAGGAGGTGTCCTGCTCCTGTTTTTCAAGTGGGGGATAGAGTCTGGCTGGCCTCCAGAAACCTGCACATGCAAGTACCCTGTCATAAGATGGCTCCACGTTTCATCGGACCTTTCCGGGTGCTTCGCAGAATAAACTCTGTGTCTTATGCCTTAGACCTTCCTAGGAACATGCGCATTCACATCGTCTTTCATGTCTCACTCCTGAAGCCTTTGGTTTGTAACCGCTACTCATCCACTCCTGTAGTGCCAGGTCCAGTGAGCATTCAAAACCAGGATGAGTATGAGATTCAAATCATGTTGGACTCCCGTAAAGTCCGGGGGTGCATCCAATATCTTGTTCATTGGACAGGTTATGGTGCAGAGGAGCGTTCCTGGGTGAATCAGTTTGATATTCACGCTCCTATATTGGTGCGCAGATTTCATGTGAAATTTCCCAATAAGGTATAGTCTCCTCCACGGGGGGGAGATTGTTGAGTGGGGGGTACTATCACAGTGCCTCCAGTGTTGCATTACTGTAACAGTAACTTTGCTACTTTCTGGCTGTCACTCAATGCTAATCGCTGTTCTTATAGGTCACTGGTAATTACTGTCATGTCTCCGCCCACCTACTAGGCCTTAAAGGCCTCAGCATTTCCATTACCCAGTGCCCTTTCGTGGTGTACCTGAGCCTAGTGCTGTGTTGGTCCATTTATTGATTCCTGTGTAATACTCCTGGCTGCGTCTGACTACCCAATCCGGCTCTGACTCCTGGCTTCGTCTGACTACCCGATCCGGCTCTGAGTCCTGGCTTCGTCTGACTCCCTGATCCAGCTCTAGACCCTGGCTTCATCTGACTACCTCCTCCTCTGTTGCACTCCCGGATTGGTTAACTGCCAGGCCCAGCTATTATTATCCTCGGCTTCCTGGGCCTACCGTTACCGCTGTGCTTGCTACTCCCGTAGCAGTGCTTGTTCGGTCAGTTTGTGTCACTGACCTTCTGCGGTCTAGGTTTGGGTGGTTTGTTGCCTCACCTAGCGTTGTAGGTGCAGTTTACCTTGCCTTTGGTATACCCTAGCGGTAGGGTATAGTTGCGCTATTTTAACCTCCCTTAAGGGAGTTTATCGGTGTAAGGGGTGTACCAACTGTGGTAATGTAATGACCGGCAAATACTATAAGCATCCAAGGACTGGAAAAATGATACAGATACGAGACTTTTTAAATTGTGAAAGTCAATATGTAGTTTATATGATTAAGTGCCCATGTGACTTAATATATGTTGGAAAAACTACAACTAAGGTAAAAGAGTGAATAATCATAAATCTGCTATAAAGAAAGCACTAGAAGGAAGATTGGATGCTAAGGAATTTATATATAAACTTGTAGCAAGACATTTTAAATTAAAAACAACATAAAATTACAGACTTTTGATTTATGACAATCTTAGCTATTCCCAGGCCAATAAGGGGTGGAGATCGCCATCGCATGTTACTACAGGAGGAAGCTCGAGTGACTTTTGAATTTAATACCTTGAAAAAAATGGACTTAACCACGATTTATCATATTCAAGTTTCCTATGAAAAATCCTTGAGTGCTGTTTTTTATGTGTCCTTATAAGGTGGAATTAATGGCAACGACCTCTGGATAGAAGAGGAACGTGAGGCACCTATCTATCCATATTGCATAACAGCTCCCAGATATTATGGAGGAGAGATATATACAGAAGAAACAGTGTGGCTAATAAGTTTGAGCACTCCTTGTGGTAAACTACAGGATTGGGCTCTGAAAGCCATAAAGAGTGAAATGTGGAAGTTCAATATTGTATCAATGATGATACTAAAGAAATAATCAGGCAAATAGGACATGCATGACCTGGATTTTAAATATGCTGGATGATATATCATGGTGCTATATATGACCCCTGCAGTGAAAGTTTTTGGACTACAATTAAAATAGAATCTGTACCTTTAAGACTATCCCTAAAAGTTATTTCTGAGAAAGAGGGTGTTTTAATGTAGTAAATAAGGATTTGTGCTGTCTGTATCTAATATTCAGATGTTTATAGATAATGATGTGATTAACAGTAACATTGATTTCTGCTACAATGCAAATGAAAAAATTAAACTGATTGCGATATTCTACTGTTTTGCTTTCAGTCGGCAAAGCAGGTTAGGGGAGCGTCACCTGTTGATTAGCGACTAATGACGCATGCTAATGACCACACACTACACGCGGAGTCTCACACGCGGACTCCAAGTTTACAGGTGTTTCTGCTTAAGGAAGGAGACAACGAGTGATAGGGTGAGTCTTAATGTGTTTAAATGATCATATTTTTAATGTTAAGATGTACATATGCAAAAACGTCCGGCTAGACTCATAATTAGTGATGAGCGAGCATGCTCGGCCGAAGCTCGGTTCGGCTCGAGCATCGCTCTGCTCGGCACATGGCGGTACTCGTACGAGTACCGCATGTGCTCGCCCGCCATGTTCGGGTCTCCTCCCCGCACGTTTCGCGGCTGCTGCGCAGCCAATAAACGTGCGGGGAGGATCTGACATCAGTGTAATGCCAGCAGCCATGTTGGCTGCTGGCATTACACTGATTGGCTGGCCAGAACCCGTGATCGGGTGCTGTATAGCACCCGACGCGCGAGTTCGGCTCATTCTTAGCCAGGGAGAGATGCGCTTAGGCAGGGAAAGTCAGTGTAGGGAGAATAAAATTGTTGAAACTCTTTCAAGACCCAAAAGTCCTTTTTAGGACTGTTGTGTGTGGGGGCAGCATTTATATTTTGTTTGGGGGGGCACAATTTCCTTTTTTTTGTGGGGGGGATATATGTAAGGTGACATATAATACTAGATGCACAGGAAGTCAGTGTAGGGAGAATAAAATTGTTGAAACTCTTTCAAGACCCAAAAGTCCTTTTTAGGACTGTTGTGTGTGGGGGCAGCATTTAATTTTTTTTGGGGGTGGCAGAATTTCATTTTTTTGTGGGGGGGGACATGTTCTAAGGTGACATTGTACTAGGTGCACAGGGACAAATATTTCACAGTGCAGTGACAAGCTGACATATTCTGTTAGGTGCACAGGGCCAATGATTTTACAACGCAGCGACAAAAAGGGCCATTTTAAACGTGTGCCTAGCCATAGATTATTGTCACATTCTGTTTAGTGTGCAAATTCACAAATTAACGTCACATATTCCGTTCACTGTGCCTAGCCGCAGATTAGCGTCACATTCTGTTTCGTGTGCCTAGCCGCAGATTAACGTCACATATTGTTTAGTGTGCCTAGCCGCAGATTAGCATCACATATTGTTTAGTGTGCCTAGCCGCAGATTAAAGTCACATATTGTTTAGTGTGCCTAGCCGCAGATTAGCGTCACATATTGTTTAGTGTGCCTAGCCGCAGATTAGTTTTTATCTTCCTTTTTGTGTGTTTTACGGTCAGTCTGTAAAAATGGCGTACTACGGGCGAAACATCGTTCCCAGCAGTGACGTTGGAGTCCAAGATGCATCCAGACATCCTCCCTATGCTGTCCCTGAACCATTTCTGTGGTGTTTCCATCATTTTCTGCCCTTTTCCTATGGACCAGGCACCCTCCCCTCATCAGAGCAGGGGGTGCCTGGTGTAATGCTCGAGTCCTCCCATTGACTTCAATGGGGCTCGGGTGCTCGGCCGAGCACTCGAGCCTCCGGGGGCACTCGGCCAGAGCACCCGAACACCCGAGCATCGGGGTGCTCGATCATCACTACTCATAATGTGTTTGGAGAAATAAATTGAGTATTTTTGATATAATTATGGAGTGCTGTCTCTACTTACCACCTGGGATGCCCCAGACTGAGTATACCGATATTCAATACTATGGGACGTGTACCTAAGAGAAATAAAGACACTGACGAGTACAGATAAAATTAATACATTTTATTGAAACACAGTAGTAGCAGCAATGTACCACTCACTTTCACGAGACCAGGGAAGGACAGTGCACACACTTCCTTCACTCTTCGCTAGGCAAGTGTGAGATGGACCCACGTCTGTACCCTAACGCTAGGGTAAACCCAGGCAACAGGAGCGAGTAACTCCAGAACGCAGGAGCACCAAAGTATCAACTCTAACTCCACCACCTTCTCAAGACCAGGTGTGAGGACAGCACGCAACACTTCCTCAACCCTTCACTAGGCAGGTGTCAGCTAGTATACATTTGGCCCGTAGTAACCTTCACGAGACTAGATATGAGGACAGTGCACGGCACTTCCTCTATCCTTCACAAGGCAGGTTAACATTTTTGATATAACGACGGAGTGCTGTCTCTACTTGCCATCTGGGATGCCCCAGGCTGAGTATACAGCATCTCATGCACTGCAACCTCTTTTTTAACAGTCCATTTCCACTTTTTTGAGGGTATGTACAAAATAAGGGTGCAGCGCCTATAGATAATTTCACTAAGCATGTACCTGTGCTCATGCACATCTGTGGGCAGCTCATTTGGTGCACAACACCTAAGTAAATAACCCCTCAACATCCTATAGCAGGTATAAGAAAAAGAAAGACTTTTGTACCTATCTCTACAGTTTCCAGCACAGCCTTTGAATGGGTATAGAGGAATGGCAAATCCTAAAACAAATGCACACTGCCCTCTCCTTGGTGCAAGTGGTACCAGGTGGCAATGTAATGCACAAAGAGCTTTGTACCTAGGAGTTACATGAGCACAGCAAATTAAAACAATTATTTGTGCTTATGTTTGCGTACACTTTCCCCTCGGCATGCTGACTACTCACAGAATTATGTTGCAAGTACTTTCCACATAGAAGACATTTTCTATAACAGGGCTGAGCAACATTTTCTCTCCGGGGGAGATTAACTAAGTTTTGATAAATAGTTGATAAAGTGGAGAAGACTTCTCCAGTGTGATAAACTCCAGCACTCCAATGTTATTATATAGAGCCAATGCACTAAGATTTCTGCAGCATGAGGTATATTAGTGCATGGGCTGCACAGAATAAATAGGAACTGGAGAGTTTATCACATTGGAGATGTCCTCTTCATTTTATCACCTCTTTATTACCTCTTTATCACACAAAAGCACATAGCCCCTATGTTGTTTTAGACTACAATTCCCATCATCCCCAAGTCGCCAACAGCTGGTGAGCCAAATGTTCCCTTCCCCTGCTATAGAAGATTAACATTGAAAAATTCTACCTTGGCTATGATATTCTGGGGCAGGTATACAGCACAAAGGAATTTTTCTTGAAATAAATGTACTGCATCTGTTTCAATGTAGCCAATGTATTCAGGAATTAACTTATTTCACAATTACAATCAGGTGTTACATCTTCCTTTTGAACAGAATGAATAACCTACGTTCATGATCAGACTCCATCAAATTCTAGATATAATAATACATTCAATTTTGAGAGCAATAGCTCAGTCCACAGCTCATCGCATAAATGGGTGAGCTGTAAAAGTTCTAATTTAGATGGTCTCCATTGATCTAATGAAGACTTTGGTAGCATGTTGCATGTCAGCTACCAAATGATCTATTATTTTCTAACAGGCATTTGGTTCAGATATGAATGAAATAGATTATGTCAGCAGAAAGTTCAGTTTATTATATTTGGAATTAAAAAGTGCATGCCCTCATAAAAAGAATCTTGACTTACAAGATATCATTGAATAATTATTCTGCAAAATTACAATTCCTCTAGCATACCATCACCATATGCCCTCTGCAGTATAAGTATTATTTTTCTAATGCTACAATAAAAATGAAGGGAATAAAAGTTATCATTTCTCAACCAGGCAAGTAACAAGTAATTGTGGTGTACACACGTGTGTGTCTGTAAATATGTATGTGTCCACTTCTGTTAAATGTTTAATTCAAAAATTATTACAGAACAGGAGCATTTCTTTTAATTGGAGATAAAGATTATCTGATGTATTGTGGCCAAGTGATGCTATTGCTTTTGCAAAGTTATCTATAGCTCTCTATAGACTTCAGTATCAACAGTGCCACCTGGGGTCATACATACAAAAAATGTTACATTCTAACCACCAAATAAAGTGCATGAATGCATCTTAACAATAACAATACTTGAATGAAAATTCTACATGCAATGCCAGCAGCCTTGTTTATGTCATGGGGATAATGGGAGTTGTAGTCCTCAAAAAGCTAAGGGTACAACATTGATTAAATAGCTCATACTTCTAATCAATATTGGACTATACAAATGTATGATGACAGGTCTAACTTCGAGGAACTGCTGTCCACAAGTTGCAATTTTATTTATAATATCCTTGCCACATACAGTGTGATCACAGCTGAAGAAAGGATGGAATTGTGCTCTGGGTACAATAAGACAGTTTCTCTATGAACTCTCAAGAGTTCAACATTGGCTACCACTGATGTAAAGAAGCTACATCTTCAAGATGTAATATATTGTACACATTTCCATGTCATTAATCATAAATAATTAAACATGTGTACCTGATTATGGTTTGATAGCTGCCCAGGTGAGGATTCCTCCGTTTTAACATATCAGCTGTTCTTGTAGAGTTACTCCAGTTAAGTGTAAACTGGAGGTGTAAAGTGGATACAGCAAGATATTTGCAGAAAGTAATCATATGTCACATCGCTAAAAGAAAGATATCCAAATCCTATTCAGGCTAGTTACTACTGTTCGTAAAACATCTTCAGTTAGTAAAAGTGATTACCCTGGAAACACTGAGATGGCTGTACAAATTATCCAGTGCATTGGGTAGAGCTTGTAGCTACCCCCTAGCCAGATCACCAGCATGAAAGAGAAATACGGACAAATAAGGACACACAGGCGCAATGTCAACAGAATGTTAAGTGAAAGTGCAAGCTTAAAAGACCAAAACAGGACAAGCAATAGTCACATGGACACTCTAAATGAAGATGGAGTGGAGGGTGACTTTAATGTGAATGTTTGTTACAAATATACTTTCCGGCTGGTAGAAATTAATACAACTTCCTAGGTGACCCTGTAAGAGAAGGTTGCTCACTGTTACAACTGTTGTTTATTCTGGGGAGTAGACACACAGAAGGTTGACCAGATGCCATTTATGTACTGTCTGGACATATAGTAAGTGGCGGTATCAAGAGAAAGATTCTGAGCTGGATGTAGGTTGAGAATTTGATACATTTTATTATTATACATCATAATCTTATTTATATTTACCGTATCTCTTCATTTATGACTCTCCTATCATTATTCCTTTCCATTTTTCATCTGAAGTGGATCTTGGCATAATTTTGTTTCAAATCTAGTGAAAGGCTATTCAGAGGGAAACATATCATTGCAATTGTAATGATTATCTGATTCATTTTGCACCTTATATGAATGTGATCATGCTATGGATGCATACTGGACTTTTATGAATTAGAACCAATGGATTTCTGAAACGTAAGTGTCACTGTTAAAGTCATTCATACTTGTTATGATTTCTTCATTGTGACATGTTTCTAGACAGGCTATTTTGGCCATGTGTGTTACTGCTTTGTTTTAATTGCTTATCTAGGACCACAGTTTTTATGCATTTTGTGTACTGATTTTGTATAAAATGTATTATATTGATTTCACTTACCCTAATTAATTGTGTCAATCCATTTTAGTGCTTTTCTTAGCATTTTTGGCACTACACATTTGTTTCAAAACTTTGGAAGAGTGTTTTTGTATGTTTAGCAGCCTTAGATACTGGTGTATTTGTTTACACAGAGTACTTTAGTAGTTATATATTTCTAAACTAGTTGAAGAGCCCATTACATGTACCACAGTGCCACTGCCAGCCGGTCGCGGGCAGGTATGCACAGTAGAGACTGCCCGCGCCGCAGCTGATACAGAGCTGGAAGCTTCTTCTGAGCGCCCAGCTCTGTATCAGCCATGGCGCGGGCAGTTGCTACTGCGCATGACTGCAGCATGCGCAGCAGTCTCTACTGAGCATGACTGCATCTTTACACACATTTTAGCGAATTATTATATAGAATAGGAGGATAGGCCAGGATACAATTCTACCCATAAATATTTGCTGAATGGCTATTTTTACTTTCAGTATTTATTTCGAGCTGCTTAATTCTGCAATCACATTCAGACTAATCTGACCAAACCTCACCTTTAACCGGAGATACACATGAAATGCATACTGCAGGGCTGCTTTGTTTTCTATTTGTTATGTGTCCCCGGTTAAAGGTGATTTCTGGTCAACCTAATTCAGACCAAAGGTGAGAACTGGATTACTGAATTGCATTTTTTTTTTAAACCGAATGCCCCATTGAAATCCTGTTGGATTTCTCCACAATGACCCCAAAATGAGGCTAAGAAGAAAAGTGGACAGAGATCATCCTCTTGCCTTGGGCTGGATCAGGCAATCCCTGGTTCCCTCTCTGATTCCTATGTCCTGTGCACCCTTCCCACATCACCAACACCCATGGTTAACCCTCCCACTGCCGGATCTCAGGTGTCTTGCTGAAATGGCAATTGGGGGGTTAACCTCTATTTGAAAAATAAATAAACCCCCCACAACTGTACACCACTTCATTGCTGGATCACATACATTTCTCTGCTCCAGTAACAGTATGGTTAATTTTATTTTTGTATGAAAAAAGCATGCCCCCATCCCTTTTCAAAACCATGATTATCACTCTTCATTGTCATGGTGACTACAAGTTTTCACAACGGCAATGAATGGATTAATTAAATTGCTTACAAAGCAATAGGGAGGGGGTACATTTTGAATGGAAAAATAGATTTTGACTGTAGGTAACTACCAATTGCCCCATCTAATTCTGCCCATTTTCCTATCCTGTCATTATGAAGAAAAGAAAAACTCTTATTCCTCGGAAAAAATTACTCTTTACTCAATGGACAGGGTAACAAGGCTTTGTTTGCAGACATCATATGCATGGTCCTGAAAGTAACAGAAAGTGCTGAAAACATCCACTTATGACTGACTTCAGCAACATATAAAAACCATTTAGATACAAAATAGGTTTCCAACAACCAAAAGTTTTATGGTTTAAAATTAACCCATCACTTTAAGATAGTTTTACTTACTATTAGATACGTAAAAACTGGCTAGATGTTGTACTAGCCATTTTTCAATATTTTCAAGAAAGAACATGTATTTGTTGGTGGCACAGTGTAGCACTTTATGCTAAATAATCCTATATTGAGCTAATATTACCACTTACTGTACTTTGGATTAATCTAGGCAGAGCCAATACACGGGGCCATTTCTTACTTCACATACAGCAATACGTTTAAACTTGCACAGAGCTATTAGCATATTATGTAGGTAATTGTATAAAGTGCCACACTGTGCCACAGACACATAAAGGATAATTTCTCCAAAATATTTCTTTTTCAGAAAAGTGGCTAGTATGACACAAGGGTAAATTTCTATATATTTTTTTGTTAGATTATCTATAGATCATGCTAATTAGTTATGTTCAAGGCTATTATTTACCCCTCATTATGCAATTAAATATGCCATCATCGTGTGCTTTGCTCAGATTTATTTATAACACAAGATGTGGTAATATTTGCCCAGGGCCAAAATGAATTAGCGTAAAGTGCTACAATGTACTACCAACAAATAAAGGTAATTTTTTTTCAAGTACATAGAAATGACTAGTGCATCCTATAAATAAACTAAAGTTATGTTAAGGTGTCATTTCCACATTAACCTCTTGAATGCTAGGGATAATGCCAATGCATTGTGAAGCAATGCTTTGGAGTCCTCTCTATAACTCAAGGGGTTAAATGATCCAGCCATTGGTTTTCAAAGTCAGTATTAGGGCTATGTATTGTTGTACATGCCGGCAAGGGGAAAATTAGCTAGCATAGAAAGGTAATGAAAAAATGTCCACTAATTATATGATTGCTTCAATCTCTTTCTTACATGAAAGGGTTGCGAGTATGCAGCTGCCTCACTTTAGTAAAATGTAATCAGGCATTACATTTACCTCTATGTATAGACAAGTGTTACATCTTGCCTTTGATCAGAGTGAGTAATCTACGTTTAGTAGCAGATTTACATCAAAAACTTCTGGATATATAACAAACATCCAGTTCAAGGAGGGAACATATTGTACTTTATATTATTTATGTACAGCTCAGTGAATAAATAGGTTGGTTTCACCTTCATGATCTATATTGCTCCTATAAAGCATTTTGGTAGAAATATGCCTGCAACCTGCAAATTCTCTGTTATTTATATAACCTCTTGCATGCCAATGAGATCTGCAATGCAAAGCAATTCATTGTGAATGTTACTAGTATCAAAAGAGTTAATAATACTGACACCAGTTACCTTACTATACTCAGACCTAGTTCTAATGGGTGAGATGATATATACTGAACAACTACACAAGGGTTTACTGGCCACAGCAAGGTAAGAGAGTGCGTGGGCTTTGTTACTATTCAAAGGGTTCAGTTCCTTTTTATTAACCCATTTAGTGCCAGTGGCATTTGAAATGCATTGCTTTGTGTACCTTTCTGACATTTAAAGGGTTTAAAAACTATGGTCAAAATTTCAAAAAAGGATTTCTTACTATTAATGGTCTTATGTAGAAAGAAAGAGTATTAATATTACAGCAAACCAATTGTTTCATAAAGGACAAATAAAAACTCCAAGTGATCTAAATGGGTTAAGTAATAACCCCTTGAATGCAAAGCACATGAAGCTCCTTAGCATTTAAATAATTAAAAGCCATATTTAAATATGGGACATTTTATTTGTCCTCTTATGACACAGCTGGCTTGCTCCAGAATTGATTCTCATTTTGCTTTCTGCCCTATGGCTCTACAATGTGTTTGATATACCCAATGGATTAAAGCACTTGCACAATTCCATACATATTTATATGCATACTTGAAATTACATGATCGCATCCCTTCAGTCGAGTAAATAATATATTTCATATTTCACTTGTCATTTTGAAAGAGAAGTGTTAGTGTGTATGAATGTGCGTGTGTGTGTGTGTGTTGGTAGGGTGGGGGAATAGGGTAGGAGGGGTGGAATGAGGAAGAGACAAGGTCATAATAGCAAGGGGGATAAAAGAAGAGTGATAACAGACAAAAGGCTGATATATTAAGAAAACTATACTACTTCTGGTGTAAACCAAATGGAACCATTAAAAAATTAAAGCATCTGGGCACGGGGAGATGAACAGATAACATGCCTAAACTGTGGCTACGTGCTTTGAGTTAATTAATCTTAAGCAACTATTCACATCCTGCATTTGGCCATGAGTGCAGGTAAAGAGTAGGCAGTGTGCCTGATCTCCTTACATCATACCAACACACAAACTCCTCCATTGTAAAGACTCTAATAAGTGCAGGCACTAAATGCTACCAGCATACCAATTTCATACAGTTTTCAAACCTTGTTAATTCTTAGTGTAAGACAAGGTGCAGAGGAATGGAATGCCATGATAAATGATTACATACTCTCACCTATCACTGAGAGAGATTTTTTTATATAAATAGCTTAGTAAATTGGTTTTAGGTTGGCACAACACAAAAATCAGTTCTAGCTCCTATTTGAGAATGTAATCATATTAGTACATCCCCCTAAAAGGTTTAAAAGCTAAATTTTAATTAATTGGAATTTGTATTTGTTACTTATGGTGCAGTTGATAGAATTTCCCCAGTTCTTAGAATGTCAGCCTCACAGTCTTTATATATTGGGCTCAAAGGGACAGTAATGTTTCACAATAAAAGCAGCTCTGAATAATCTTCATAGTATTTGGGCCATGGAGAGCATTATTGCAATACTGTCAGAGTTGTAGTTTAAGAGTAGTTGAATGATAAAGTATCCCCCTACTGCCACTTTTACTGATGTAACACTGCTCACCTCACAGCAGCAAGACTGTCCAGATGGATTGCAGAGAGGGACAATCTTCAGTGAGCATAAGGAAAAAAACTGAAAAATCTGTCAAGGGGGGCAGAGTTTTCCTTATGCTCATAGTAAAAAGATTGTTCCTTGCTGTGAGCTGTCGGGTCAAGTGACTAGATTCCACATCAGAGGGAAGGTGGCTAAAGAAAGTAAAAGGGACGGAAGGGGAATACTTTATCATTCAATTACTCTTGAACTACAGCTCTGACAGTATTGAAATAACACTCTCCAGGACCCAAATACTATAAAGATTAATTGAAGCTGATATTTGTGTGAAATGTTACTATCACTTTATTACATCAGCCTTAGCACTTAAGCCATAGTTTAACCCTTTGAGTGCCAGAGGGGTACGGAACGCATTGCAAAGCAATGCGTTTCATACCCCTCTGGCACTCAAAGGGTTAAGCCTTTGGGTGGCAGAAAGGTATCCAGTGCATTGTGTTGCAATGCATTGGATATTTCTCTGGCATTCAAATGGTTAAGTGCATCAGCCATAGGTTTGGGGGAATGGGAAGGAGGAATAGGTTGAACAGATTTCTTACATGCTTTTAATGCTATTGTATGAGAAGTTAAGGATGGTTTTATAATAAATGAGAGAATTGTATACCTTTGTTTTTGGCCTGTCTGTGCATGTTCTCATCTAAGTTCTGGGGTCAGAATAGCTAATATAAAACTATTCGAATCACTATCATATTTCCAACTTCACAGCAGTTGTTACAAAGTAGTTCTACATCAAATTCACATATTCTAATGGAGACTTTATTGATATTAGCACTGTTTCAAAATTAAAATGGTCACTGTCGCAACAGGAACAAACAGGAGCATTTTTACTGCGATTGAGGGCATAAAATAGGACAAAAATATTCATTTTGACAAAAAAGTAAAGCTCACAAAACAGAATTTCTTAGGAGAGAGTTGTTTTAATTAATTAATATGTAATCATTTTAAGATTTCCTTTTGTGGCTTTTCTATATTTAAATATGGAATCTTAAAAGTGAATTTATAATCTATATGTGAAATTTTATTTCCATTGGGGAAAAAAGTTCTCTCTGTCTTAGCAAATTGTCAGGCTTTATTGTCTTTAAGAGCAAACAATGTGAAAAAAGGCTCCTGTGGGCTTGACTCGTCAACATCACAAACAAATGCTTTAATAATGATACATTATAGAGATCCACAATGTGACGTACACTCATCCTGCTCCAAGCTTTGATTTACCTGTACAAGATATTGCGTGGGAAAGATGTACTAAGTTTCAATAAGTGTCCAGGATGGCAATGCTGTATTGTAGTTAAACCAATTCCATCTCATCATATACTCTACTTGGCTTCTCGTCATATCCCTGTGAATACACTGCAAATACAGACATAACTATGCTTTTGTCCTGCCTTCCCCAGGTTTGTGATGTTGCAGTATCCACATCAAATAAGGCTCATTTTTATACTGAAATGCAGCTTAATGAGAAATTGCTTTATTCCTGTTTATATGTTAATGTGGCTGTCCACCACATGCACTGAGCTCTGATAGCTGACTATAATGTTGAGTACGCAGCTCCAACTTTGCCAGCCAGAGATGCAGAAGTTGGTATTCTACGGAGCCACAAAGAACAAAGTTTGTTTTCTCTCTCCCTTAACTCTTTGACTGACATTTCTGTGAAATGTGTTGCCCACCCCGTCACACTCAAAGGGTTATAACATGAACAATCCCCTGTCCTGCTTCACATATTATTAAAATACATACAGAATGGGCAGTGCAGCTCGTACATGTAAACAGCTTCTGTGACCGTCCATTCTTTATTTGAAAGTGGATTATCAGTCAGATGGTTCATGTAAATAGAAGACTCTGCTACACTCTGCAAGTCCATTTGTCTTGCAGAATATAGCAGAATATTCTGTTTACATGGATCAGCTGATCAGTGGGTAGTCCTCTGATCAGCCAGTTCAGGTAAAGATAGATCTAGCAGAGCAGCTGTTACATATAACAGTTGTTCTTCCAGTTCTGTGCATATTTGAATAATCTGTAAAATGGGGAATTAGATTGTTTATAACCCTTTGAATGCCAAAAGGGTGTGCAACACATTACATAGGGAGGACTGATGGTTTTCTGAAGTTTGTGTTCATCCTCTCTACTGTGGTGGTATTCTGAAGTCTGAATACCAACACTGTGCTAACCCTATATGCTAATGATTATATTCTCTTCCAATCCCCTTACACAGATAGTTCTTAGTGAATATAGCAGTGTCATCTCCCCCCAGCTCTCATAAACACTGACACACAGCAGTATGAATACTGTCCATTCTATACTGTGCTTGGGTGTCTGCCTTTGCCATCTATGGGACTTTTTAAACTGATTATGATAAAGTTGTGTTTTTAAAAATTTATATAGCCTATAGATGTTGAATTACACACCAGCCCAAATAAGTGCTGTCATTTTAGTATGTTGTTTGTCAATGATTTATTCTCTAATAATTTCATCTATTTTCTACATAATACCTACATCCTGATAGACCTGAGAGCAAATCAATTTCAACAAACCAGTGCTACAAAGGCAGACAAGACAAAAATACTGGATCTGTCATCTGCCGGCATAAAGAGTTCAGTGACCGTCACACTAAGGGTAAACACAAACATGGCAAGGTGTATAAGCCAGAGGTGCACCTGTATACAGCATGCATGTATACGGGCATATAGGGCACAACAACACATGCTATTAAATCCCACAACATACTATTATGTCTCCAATAACATGTCCTGCCCACTCCTCATAAATACCCCCTAAATGGATTACATGTTTTATATACTGTTTTCAAATGGTTTTATTCCCATTAAAGTCTATAGAGAAATTTGCAGATAAATTCCTTTATAAATTTATCAGTTTCAATGTAGAGAAGCCTATGTTGTCAAACCAACTAGTAGATAGATTTCCTAGCTTTTTAGGGCAGCCTATATGCAGGTTTATCAATCTTTCTAATTAAATAGCATCTATAATATAGGTCATCCACACTCCACACGTGATACATCTGGATCCATCATTTAAAAGTTGTAATTTCTAGGTTTCTTCTGATGCAGTTTATATATATATATATATATATATATATATAGGTAGATAGATAGATAGATAGATAGATAGATAGATAGATAGATATAAAAGAATAAGCCTCATTGCATAATTTATGGTACCTCACACACAGAACATAATTTATGTCTCATTAGGAGACACAACTCCCATTGGGTGATTCAATGGTGAAGTTACTGCTCCCATTGGGTGATTCAATGGGGGCATGTTTACCATACAGGGAGTTGGCCCGCCCCCTCCAGCCCGCCCACCACTATCCTACTGACAAAAAATATATAGCTGCCACTCGCTCCTGAAGTAGGGAATATCAACAACTTCTCCTGGTCCACACACACACACACACTCTCACTCAGGATCATGACCCCACAAACACACTGTTTCACCTCCCACAGATAATTGTAACCCTCCATACATTCTGTTTCAGTACAAGGGTGTAATGTTTCCATAAAATACAAACTCAAACTTAATAGCAACTCTTTTATTTAACGCTTTCATCTCTTCAGTCAACCTCACTAACTGTCTGTTTTCAACTGTCACTCCTCCACTTCCTGCTTCCTGATTCCCACCCTTTCTCCTTAAAGGGAGAGAGATGCTTTGCTGTATGTTACAGAGGGCAAGCCTCAAACACCACTTTCTATTTGTTCCCTCAGCATATTGCTACACTGCCTCAGCTGAAGAGCCACCGTGTGTTATATTGCTATGTTACCTCAACTTTGAGTGCCAGAGGGGTACACAACGCATTGCAAAGCAAAGGGTTAAGTAAGGAGGAGTTACTTCTCCCACTGGGTGATTCAATGGGGGAGTGATTTAAATCATGCAGGGAGCTGGCCTGCCCACTATCCAGCCCGCCCACCACTATCCAAGTAACTGAAAAAACAAAATGGCTGCCGCTCGCTCCTACACCACAGACACAAACACATCAGACACTCACACAATAATCACACAAACTCAATCACACACTCACACTCTCACTCACACTCAATTATACACACTTACAATAATTCACACACTCTCTCACTCACACACACACACTCAATCAATCATACACTCTCTCACACACACACTCACACTCTCTCACTCACACGCTCTCACTCACACACATACACCCTCTCACTCTCTCCCACACACTCACTAACACACTCACGCAATCACTCACATGCAATCACTCACACGCAATCACTCACTCACTCTCGCACTCACACGCACTCACTCACACCCTGGGAGCCAGCACGATCCACCTTCCACAATAGTTTCACTCACACTCACACCCCGGGAGCCAGCACAATCCACCTTCTACCATAGTATGTGCAATTACCACATGCATTTCAGCTACATGAATGAATGCCACTCACACACACATAAGTACAAACACAAACTAATTACAATGACACATAAGTCACCCCCTTATGACTCACTTCTGTGTATGTGTGTGTCTCTGTGTGTGCCTGTGTGTTCCTCACTGTGTGTGTTGCATGTCTGTATCACACTCTGTGTGTCTGCATGTTGTGCATTGCATGTATGTGTGTATGATTGTGTCGCTCTTTATGCATCTCAGTGCATACGTGTGCATTTGTGTGTGTGTCTCTGTGTGTGTTTGTCTTGCATCCATGTGTGTGCATTAATTCCATATATATATATATATATATATATATATATATATATATATATAGTTGGAAAAACAAAATATTTTTTATTGTGTTATACAAAAAGCAAGAGTTATCAGAATATTGTAAGACTGAATATTAATGTTCCTATGGACATGTAAAAATAAATGTATTTATGAGAGATTTCAGTGTTTCAGAATCTACTGTAGTGGGTGCCAGGAGCATGGCTACTGGGGGAGCAGGCAGTATATGTGCAATTCTATGACTACCAGTGGAACCAGACTGAAGGGTGAAAGTGTGCATGCTGAGATCTGCCAAAAATAGTGGTCAGTGGAACCAGGCCGGGGAGTGGGTCAGACAGTGTATGTGAGGATCTATAGTAGGACCAGGCAGGGATGTCAGATAGTGTATGTGAGGGGTGGAGGACAGTGGATCAGAGGGCTGGCGGGTATATTTGAGTTCCAAAGGGATGTCCAACATATTGCAAATCAGTGTATTGGACACCACACTGCACTTTTTTATTATTATTTTTTTAATCACTGTAATTTTTTTAATGCATTTAAACCCATGAGTACCAGAGAGGTATCAAATGCATGGATACTTCTCTGGAACTCAAAGGCTTACATTCATATCTTGTGGGGGCATTAAGACCCCTCCTGATGTCCACTTAGCTACTGATGTCCAAGCTGATTTTGCTTGGAGATCAGTAGAGGTAAGGCTTGGGAACAACTTAACTCCTCTGCTTCCATCCTACCTATACTACCAGGTAACAGTGGGAGGGATCAGGGAAAGTCTACCTCATCACAGATATAATGCCATTGAAGGCTTTCCCAGATCCCTCCAACATCATTAGGGGTCCTGATGCTCTCCAAGAGGGCTGACAGTTTTTTAAATTGCAGCCAGCAAATTCCATATTACCTATGAGAAATTAGTTGGCAGTTAAGAATGAAATTGACTTTTTTGGATTTATTTTCATGTGTAACTTGCAAGAGTCAGAAACAGACAGCTCTTGGGTAAATAGACTGCACAGCATTTACAATGATTTAATATTAAGACCTACTATAATCTTTGCCAAATATATTATCCCTTTAAATCTCCGGGTTATTTTGCTAGAATGTTTAGCAATATCAGGAAGATCAGAATTTTCCCATGAAAACATATTATGTTCTATATGTGTAAATTCTCCAAGGCTTTGGTGTTGGAACACAGTTATAAGTTACAGAAATGTACACCTTAGTCCAAACATTGTCATCTTCCATCTGCATTAAAAATATAATTTTAACCCTTTGCGTGCCAGCGAGAATTCCAATGCATTGCAGTTCAAAGCTCTCAAATGTTTAACAGGAGTGCTAGTCATTTTAAGTCAATTAAATTATTTTTATCTATGAAGATAGATGACATTGTGCAGTCACATAGGATAAGTAATCCATACTGTGGGAACTTGAGTGGACAACTAGCAAATCATTCAGTAAAGCTAGTGAGCAGGTACTGGGGATGTGTAATGATTCAGTTTCTATGGCTGATAGTGAGCTGTGACTCGAAAACGTACAACAATAACAGTTAATGTTCATTTAATTAACTAATTTTTAAGTAAAAAAATGAACACTTATATCTAAAAATACTAACACCAAAGTTATTTTGCTCCAGCAGACTTTCAATGCAACAACAGCTGCTGTGTTTATTAATTAGATTAATTATCCACTGCAGTGGCAAGAAGACATTTTTACTGTTAGTTTACAGATTTTAGGTGCCATGGGGTTTTAGTCAAAAGCAAGCTTCAACCATTTCTGTAATGACATTCACCTGCTGAAAACTGATACCGCAATCCATTGAAAAGCTTGTTCTTTGGAATAATGAGATGACAGTGTAACACCAACATGCACAAAACATATTCTTTGGAAAATAGTTTGTTTTGTTTGTTGCTGCTAAGGAGGGTTTGATGTCATATTTAAGACTAATGTAAAAGCCCGTGTACATGGGCCAAGATCCGGGTGATGTTAAGAGGCCGGTCCTGCTC
Organism: Rhinophrynus dorsalis; assembly: GCA_037306005.1. Taxonomy (NCBI): domain Eukaryota; kingdom Metazoa; phylum Chordata; class Amphibia; order Anura; family Rhinophrynidae; genus Rhinophrynus; species Rhinophrynus dorsalis. The sequence continues at coordinate 92,344,969 of CM074718.1, read as the reverse complement.
TGCGCCCTGCCGCCAACACAGTCATGCACTGTAGAGACTGTCTGAAAACACAGAATGCTCCCAGCATTCTGTGCTCCCAGCATTCTGTGCGTTCGGGCAGTCTCTACTGTGAATGACGGCTTCTGACAAACATCATAGCAAAATTATTATATAGGATGTGCACATTAATATTTTGGATATACCCATAAGAAAATAGTACTTATGTTTAGTAATATGAATTCCAGAGGGGCATATAACACATTTCAAAGCAATGCATTGCACACCCCTCTGACATCAAGGAGTTAAAATATAACGGATGTAATTAAGGGGCAAAACAACTGCACTATAGGGAACAAATTAAAATGACCACAATTCCCTTTGGTGTAATAGGGGTTTAACCTTTTGAGTGCCAGACGGCATGCAATGCATTGCTTTGAAATATGTTGCGTACTCCTCTGGAACTCAAATGTTTAAACCCCTTGAAGGCTAGAGAAGTCTCCAGCATGTTGCTTTCAAGTGCATCAGAGATCTCTTTAGCATTCAAGGGTTAAAAGCACCAGTTAAATCAATGTTATATTTGTATTTCTCTCCTATTGGACAGCTGGTTTGCTCCAGAATTACTCCAGTTTCTTTTGAACAAGAGATCATTCATGTATATTTTGTACATTGTTTAATGGCTTAACCCCTTTAGGGTGCCAGAGAGGTACCCAACTAATTATGTTGCAAAGCATTGGATACCTCTCTGGCACTCAAAGGGTTAAATTTGCTTGTGTATGCTTACTAAGATGGAACTATAACAGCATTTCAGCAATTAAATATGTACAATACAATAGCACAATACAATACAATGCAATAGTACAATAGGACAAATCATGAAAGATCTTCATTTGATATTCTGAAATCTATTTCTGCCCAAAGTTGCCCTTACTACAGCATTAGCTAGTGTTGCTATGTACTGCCTTATGGGCCATGTTCTCAAAGAACAGAACAATGATTCTGGAACAATCTACATCATGGGGAGAATGTCAAATTCCCTTTGATGCTTTTGAATACTAGAGCCCTTGCATAACTAGTCATTGGAGACCCCATCAAAAAACTGTTTTTAAAGAGTCATAACTAGAACCTACTGGACCCTGGAATTGATGGGTCCACCTTAAATGCTGGGCCCTGGTGCAACCACACCCTTTGCACCCCAGTAGTTACACCCCTGCATTAGAGTAGGCTCCAATACGTTATGAAGCTATATGGTAGAGATCTTTCATGATTCTGATGATTAAAAGACCTAAAAGTAGTTGATTTGCCCCAGAATTGCTCCTATTGCTTTGTGCTTTTAGCCATTTATAACTATATGTCAAGGGTGAGACACCTGTGGCTGTCTGAGGATGCTGGGCATTGTCCAACCACAGAGGAATAGATGCCTATTCCAGCTATATACTTAATAATTTATTCATCATATATTAATGTCAAATTTGTGTCTCTTTCTGCAATACAAAAGGACAGTACATTAATTTAGTTTGCTTCAAATACCTCAAGGGCAAGACCAGAGCATACTTTAAGTTTTTCTATTTTACCTTGTTTTTCTGAACTCATAAAGAACATCAATTGTATTCATATCAGTGTATTAACTACAACAAATGTGGAAAATAAATTGCTACCCCTCAGCCAACAAAATCAATCTCCTAATATGAGACTAGATTTAACACATAAAAAAATGGAGAGAGATAACATTATATCCATAGTTTAAAAGAAAAACACTTATTTGTGGTATTGGTTGTTTCAACATAAAAAAATATAGATGGTCAATGTTTTTGATAGACATGTTCAAATATCTATTTATTTTGAAAAAAAAAAAAATACAACTAGACCCAAAATTCCCAAGGGAACCAAGTACACAAGTGAAACCTAATACTTGATGAACATTAACAGGAAAGCCTAATAGAACTGACTGTAGTAGAGTACATGTCCTTGTGGGACATTCAGTAACTAGTGCTAAATGTGTTATAATGAGGCGATAACTCTGATGAAATCTGGAATTTCAATGTTATTTAGTGGGTACGATGTACTAAGACCTCTCAAGCTTGATAGATGTTAGTGTATAGGCTCAATAGAATAAAATAGGAACTGAAGAATTTATCATACAGAAAAAGTAATGTTCTCTCTTGATTACATTTATCATCTTACTACATAAACTCCTGACCCCACACCCCCAATAAGGCTTATACATTTAGGGCTCAACTTAAACAGTCGGTAGGACCAAATTGGATAAAGCAAACAGTGCTAAGAACCATTCAAAGGCCCTACCAGCTGAAAGCACGATGGACATTAGGCAACAGAAAAGGTCTTTTGGCCAAAAGTCCATTTTGTGCAAATTGTAGTGTAGACAATTTGTTGTATGTTTAATGGGGGGAAATGGCTGCTAAGTTTAGTGGCCGATATGCTTAATTTTCTGAGGCAGTTCTTCATATCACAGTTCTTTGAATTGCTTACTGTGCTTGAAAAACTGCCATTGGATGTTTTTTTTTTGGCATCAGACTGATTTAAATTGAGAACATCATGTCATTTGTAAAGAACTTTGGTAAGATTTGGGGCCTCCTTATTTGTGTTCTGGTGTCCTAGACACCAGAGTGCTAGCCTAGAGTGTCCATCATAACAACAGTCTTGTTCTGAATATAGCTGGAAAGCATTTAAGCAGGTTATAGACCAATTGAAATCAATGGACATTTTTTTTTATTTTAAATTTGTTTATGATGACGTAGTGGATTTGCCCCAGAATTGCTCCATTTTCCGGTACTGTATGTCCCAGTCATTCATGCTATTTGATTTTAATTGGAGATGCTAGACAATTTATCCAGACATTATTCAAATGTGTTGATGCGCATTTGATATTTAAACAAATTCTTCAGTTAAAATTAAGTATAAAGCAAAAAATTAACAAAATTAAAGTGAGCTTTTTTTGCCAAAAATGCTATTTGGATAAATCCATATTTTTACATGCACAATGCACATATAGCATATTATACAGCTGTAGAAAAATTAAGCTGCATAAATTAATTTTGGTACACAAACATTTGGCATGATAGACAGAAATGACTGAGTACTTGATCAGAGATTTTACAAGTTCTAGTATCAACAAAAGAATGTTGAAAAAGCCTTCTCTTTGAAGGAGACAATTACCTTAAATAAGATGCTCCAGATATGGAAGTCAGCAAAAATTGTGCTAGCATAGTACGTTTGCCAGAACTTTTCGTGAACTACAGTTCAAGAAAACAGCTTACCTTTAAGGAACAGATGAAAGTTCAAATTAATAATACCAAAAATGTAGCATTTTATTTAAGAGAAATACCAAAATAAAGGCATATTTGCTTTAGTACACCCAGCATATGTTTGAAAGTTAACCATATGAGGACCAATGGGGGTGTTGATTGCATTGCAAAGCATTATGTTGCAGGCACTCTGGTACTCAAAGGGTTAAAGGAACAATACACATATATTATAAAAAAGACATGTATAGCTTTTCCTGATGACCAAAACAAGTGTATGAATGCTGCCAAACCATCATGACCAGCACAATGGCATCTGGATGACTGCAGATTGGACCCCACTTCCAGTACATATACTTTGATGTACATTTTATCAGTTGAAAAAAACCCTATTAAGGCTACAGAGGAAGTTTCATTGTTCAAGATCCAAAGGAGGACAAAGATCCAGGATATAGATGCATCCATCCATTTCATAACATTCTGTATTACAGTGAGGAGGAGGATATGAATGATAAGGTGGCTCTGGAGTTTAGTGAATTTATGTGAGTGAACAACAACAGAAGGGTTTTCTGTCAGGCTGAGGGTCACTTTGTATTATACTACTATTTATGTGTCCTCAACCATGGAGGATTTCTATGTTAAGGGAAGGGTTTGGTTCATAGTGCAAACACTAGAATCAACACAAAAGCTATTTTATTGTTTTGTGAATAGGTGTCTTTCACATTTTAAAATGTAAGTGGCCTGCCAGTCTGCAAAGGAGGGTGAAATTAATTGCATCCTCAGCAGCACAGTGCCTACCTTTCCGCAGTTCCCTAAGCGGTCAACTAAAATGTTGAATCGTCCCTGTCCTAACTTGATTTGAAGCTGGGCAGAGTATGATATATATTACAAGCATCAGTTACATGGTGCCACATTTACCTCCTTCTGAGCATGACTCTCCTGAAATTCAGTGCTGCAATGCTCTTCATGCAGTTCATGTGACTTACTGTCCTAGCTTAAATAAAGTTAAGTCAATTCTCAGAGCACATTGTATCACTTGCTAATACCTCTCAAACTGCTATTCTTCATCTTTCTCTGTGTCTATATTAAACCAAGAGGGCCACAGAGGTAAGAAAGAGAGGAAGTATGACCCAGCTCAATGATTCTCCCCTTTAGCTTTGAGCACCAGTAATTTGCACAATTTGCATCACCAGTAGCTCTACCCATGCATTGGACACTATAAAGTTCTCCCTTTAAGCTTTGAGCACCAGTGATTTGCACTATTTGCATCAGACGTATCTCTACCCATGCACTGGACACTATAAAGTTCTCCAATGCATTGGTTTAGAGACCTGTCTCTCAGTCAAGGTTTATTTATTTTTTTAATTACATGTTATAGGCTAAAACTATTTTCTGTTCTAGAAATTAATGGATGAGGCTAGGGATGAAGTCAAATGAAGATAGGGGAGTTGCCCTGTGGCAGCTGTCCCTTTAAGGAGAGCACTGGGGAGTGACCCAGCACTGAAAATGTTACTTAGCTGCCATACTGTAACATTCTTGTGATCACCCCTTCTTTTTGCATTAGCAATATATTTGGGAAGCTAAATAGATGTACTTTGGGAATTTCAATATCTGGAAAATTATAACCTTACAAAAAATACTCATTAATAATGATTACAATTCTAGCAAAAAGTTAATTACATTTGGGAAATAATTGCTTATAAAGGACATTTTTTATAAGGGCTAGACAAATGTTATAGCCATAGAGTTGTATTACAAGACAAAGTGATCATACAGCTATAAATACATCTATAGTAACTAAAAAATGAAAGCTTGCTTCTTATACAAATGCATTGTCAGCGTCTGCAACAAGAACTGCACCTTTGTTTTTTGAGCAAGGTCACATGAGATAATATTATGGTATACCAGACCTTAATATATAGTTTGTTTTTGACCTCACAAGGCTGCACAATTGTAAAAACACAAACTTAACTTTTTTGTTTAAAGGCATAGTAATGTTTCATAATAAAAACAACTCTAATTAATCATCACAGTATTTGGTCCTTGGAGAGTGTTATTTCAGTTCTGTCAGAGTTGTAGTACAAGAGTAATTCAATGACAAAGTATCCCCCTCCCACCCCTTTTACTGATGTAACACTGCTCAGCCAAAGCAGAAGGGAGGTGCCCAGGTAGATTGCAGAGAGGAACAATCTTCAATTAAGATAAGTGAAAAACCTGAAAAACTTGTCAAGGGGGGCAGGGCTTTCATTGTTCTCATAGGAAGAAGATTGTCCCCTGCTGTTATCTGTCTGGTCCCATGACCAGATTCCACATCTGAGAAGAGATGGCTTACACTAGGTAAAAGGGGCAGGAGGGGGATATTTTGTCATTCAATTACTCTTGAACCACAACTCTGACAGTATTGCCTGAATACTATGATGATTAACTGGATCTGCTGTTTTTGTGAAACATTACTATCCCTTTAAAGTGACAGTAATACTTATTATGAAAATAATATATTTTTAGGAATTTTTGTTTCCTATGAAATTACCTAAGGTATCCATTGACTATTAGCAACAGCTAACATGAAAGTAGAATTGTCATAAGAATGACTGCACTTTTCTTCTCTTGAACAGCAATAACTTTTGAAAGAGGTATCTTCCAGTACTGGGATAAACCTTGTGTTACTCCAAAGGAAAGGTTGTACAAATATGTATACATGTATATATACATGTCATGCTAAGTAGTGCTTTCCCTTTAAGTATATAACACTGTAGTCCTCAGCAAGATCTAGCTTCTTTCAACCCCTTCATGAATTCAAATTCTGTTCTTCTTCTAAAATCAGTGTCATTGGTGTTGTAAATTTTATTTTATTTTATTGTTTCTCACCCAGTCCTGATTCCCCATTTTTGGAGTGATAAAACACAGTCCTAGTGAATATGCTGAGGGATTATTAGTTCTTCTTCCTGCTAATAGCCTTACCATGTTATTGAGTTTGTCTATAATCTTGATCTAAACTTATTCTGTTCTATGTCTTCATGATGTTGACTCTGTCCTGGCCACTGATCTGGATTTTATCACATCACATTTTATCTGTGTCCCCAGAAATGACCATACTTGTTTTGCCTGCTACTTTCTCTCTGTATTACTTTGGATTTCAGAAATTATTCTGTAAAGTTAGTATGTATATGAAAAAGACTATTTCAAAAAACATGTTTAGTTAAACTGGTGTTTTATTTCTCATATTTTGTTTGCAATCTGGACCAATAAAATATCAAGATAAGCAGATTTTAATTATTTCATCATTAATCAAAACAGATTAATGCTCAGGTTACCTATCTGAACACAGTAGGGGAACTGCTTTAGAAGCGTGCTTCTATTTACAAGGCAGGATTTCGGGTTGGTCTTTCTTTCTTTCTTTCTTTCTTTCTTTCTTTCTTTCTTTCTTTCTTTCTTTCTTTCTTTCTTTCTTTCTCTCTGTCTCTCTCTCTCTCTGTCTCTCTTCCTCCTATTCTCCCTCTCATCTTCTTTCCCACTCTCCCTCTGACTCTACAGTTGTATTGTTCTATTGTTCTACCTTCAACATGTTTCTGCAAGAATATAACTTGAGTGTCTGGCTCTCTCCAATATCTATGACTAGTTGAAGAGCCCGTTACACGGGCCACAGTGCCACTGCCAGCCAGTCGCTCCTTCGGAGCTCCCCGCTCTGTATCAGCCTCGTCACTGGCAGTCTCTACTGCGCATGACTGCAACACACGCAGCAGTCTCTACTTCAAATGACTGCGTCATCACACATGTTTTAGCAAATTATTATATAGGATGAGATGGGGCAGGTAGTTGTGTGTGGGAGTCTGGCAAATCAAACCACTCAGTATATGTGCCCGTCAGTTAGCCATTAGACTTACAGATTATGATTTGAGCAAATGTGCTGTATATTATGCCCTAAGATGCTTAAGACATCTAAATCAAAGCCCTGGAAACCTGTCAAACATCCAATGACTTAACGGGATTATTTCACTTTAACTATTTTTTTAACACAATGTAATATGCAGTTTTAAATTCTGTGTCCCTATATAAGGCATGCACAAGGTTAAAAAGAAATCTGTTTGTTGGAGAAATAATATTTGGAATTCAAACAAAAACTGCTGAGAGGTATAGATGTTTACAGCAACATGCCTCTTGCTGAATAATTGCCATGCTGTTTTATTAATGATTAAAGTTTTGTTGTAATTTTGTAACATTACTTATGTGGTAACATCTTTAGCTATAAATAAGAGAACACATAAGAAGTTTGTTTGGGGGATTTTTTACTGTTTGCTTATTTTTTTGTGGTAGAAATAAATTCTTAATAAAGAGAATATTAAAAAAGGAATTTTTTTAGATTTACTTACAAGTTAAAAATGTGGCATAAATGCCAATGGATTTAAATGGAAATAGATACTATATGTTCACAGCTGTACCACAGTCCTTAAGCTAAGCCAGATTTGATCCATTTTAATGGACACTGATCTTCAGAGGGCCGGAAGTAACCACACTACTAACCCTTTGAGTGCCAGAGGGGTACACAATGCATTGCATCCCCTCTGGCACTCAAAAGGTTAATACATGAAATTGCATATACAACTTACAACTTCCAGTGACTGTTCAATTACACAATTTTATAATCTGACATATGCAAATGAGGTAACATGGATCCACAGAAGGCAGCAGATACCATTATTTTTTTCATTAGTCCAAGTAATAAAAACACATAATAATTTTGCAATTCAATAAAAAAAAATTACAGACATTGGCTAAGTTGGTCATTCTCAACTCAAGGTATCATGGATACTGATATGTGTTAATTCTTTTCTATTAAGATTTACACAAAAATATGAATGCTCACCAGTTCTATTCATGTAAAATGTTATATACAATATGTTTGGTTTTGTTATTCTGATTGTATGACATAAAAACATATACTTATGTATTTGTACTCTTCATTACTTTCCTACAATTGATCTATAACACTTTAGGTGTGCGCTAAAAATTCCAGACTGCATGTTAGGGGTTCCTTGAGCAAAAAAGATTGCGAACCACTGACCTAAGTTATTATACCTTTTTGTCAGTACTAAAATGATGTCTATTTTCACTGTGATATTATGTTTCTTAGGTTTTGTTGTGTGCTGCAGTTTATTATTCACAATAAATACAGTTACTAGCTGCACTGTGATTATGGCCATGGGATGGAATGTCACACAGTGAGATTGATGTAGTAAGAAGAAATGGAGTAACTCTGAAACAAACCTTATGCACTATAAGGGGCCAAGATGCATATCAATTTATTTAAATTAGGGCTTTTAAAAATTAGAGAAGCCTTTAAGTCATTGCTTTGGTGAACTTTCTAGCATTCAAGATGTCAAAAGCCTAAGTGAAATCAATGGGAATTTCTACTTCCCCATGGTGCAGCTGAATTTCTCCAAAATTATACCAGTTCTTAATAAATCAGCCTAAATAATTCTGTTCTCTTCTGTGCTAATTTAAACTCATTCTATGTTACAACCAATCACAATGCTACAGTAATACTGTCTACATCAGTATATCAATTAGTTACTTATGCATCAGTTAGCATAGAAATGGAGTTTTTTTTTTATCTAAGAATTCTATAAGGTCTTGACAGATCTAAACCTTTGTTCTCACTTGTTTGCCAGCCTAAATTGTTGATCTCTAAGCTTGGAAATTCCTACTTCAATATCAAATTACCATTTTATCTGAATCTATTATTGCAACAACAATGGTTTACATTAATGGAATTTTTTGTTGTTCATGTAACAATTATGCATCTTACTTGATTACTTTGGTGCTATTTTAAATTAGTCCTTTGAGTTACACTAAACTTTTTTAACACTAACTCAAATATCTCCTTAGAAGAGAGAGCAAAAATTATTTGAACAAATCTATATGCACTATTTACACATCTAACATGATTTACAACTAGAATGAAGCAGGGACACTTCTTACACCTCCCTCTTATTAGACAACCTAACTTTAGAAGTGCTGCAAACTTGATGATATTTTTAGCAGGAGGCACTAATATGCAGGAAATGGTAACTATAATGAAGGACATTGGGAGCTCTTTGATTATATATGAATGTTATATGATCAGGCAGCTTATTAAATTAGGGATTAAAAGATTCCTGATGGGTGAAATACTATGTGAATGCCAGTGAATTCTTATAATGGGACAGACAATGATACCTTGACTATATTTTATTTATATGTTCTTTCTTTTACCTACCCCTCTGTCTGTGCTGAATTATGTGCAGGGGGCTGCTACAGTCCTGTTGACCATGTAAAAAATCTTAAAACCTTTTTGGAAATTATTTTTAAGTACCCTTGGTTTTATTTTCACTCTCTTTGCTGAGGGTATTTATGTCAGATCTCAAGAGAGCACCTGAAACTTTTAGATTGTTTCTCATATAAAACTTTGAATATCCTGTGTTACTTTGTAGCTCAAACTCTGTTTTCTCCATTTTATATTTTTAGTCCCTTTTAATTTTTGCCACGCCAAAGTAGGGTTGCTGTGTTGGAGCTGTTGCCCATTGTGAAAGGTCCTAACTGGTCTATGTATCCTTCACACTGACTAGTGTATTCAAATGCGTTGATAGTAGTGTTGAGCGAGCATGCTCGGCCGATGCTCGGATCGGCTCGAGCATCGCTCTGCTCGGCACATGGCGGTACTCGTACGAGTACCGCCATGTGCTCGCCCGCCATGTTCGGGTGGCAGGGATCTGTGCCGGAGGAGGCACAGATCTTGCAGACGCTCCGCTGGACCACCAGGGACTGGAGGTAGGGGGCATTGCGGAGATGAAGGGGGCATTGCGGAGATGAAGGGGGGCATTGCGGAGATGAAGGGGGACATTGTGGAGATGAAGGGGGACATTGTGGAAGGGGGGCATTGCGGAGATGAAGGGGGCATTGCGGAGATGAAGGGGGCATTGCGGAGATGAAGGGGGACATTGCGGAGATGAAGGGGGACATTGTGGAAGGGGGACATTGTGGAAGGGGGGCATTGCGGAGATGAAGGGGGCATTGCGGAGATGAAGGGGGACATTGCGGAGATGAAGGGAGCATTGCGGAGATGAAGGGGGACATTGCGGAGATGAAGGGGGACATTGTGGAAGGGGGACATTGTGGAAGGGGGACATTGTGGAAGAGGGGCATTGTGGAGATGAAGGGGGGCATTGACCAGGCACCCTCCCCTCATCAGAGCAGGGGGTGCCTGGTGTAATGCTCGTGTCGCCCCATTGAATTCAATGGGGCTCAGGTGCTCGGCCGAGCACTCGAGCCTCCGGCGGTGCTCGGTCAGAGCACCCGAGCACCCGAGCATCGGGGTGCTCGCTCAACACTAGTTGATAGTAAAGTATAGAAGGCTACATCTTTACTGTGCTCATACAATAGTGAAGTAAAGATGGAGATAGGAAGGTCTGCACAGCAGTCTGTGTTGCCGTCAGCAGACCTTTCACACGAGTACTGATGAAGGATGCCAGGCTCATCTAAAACTACAATTAATACAATTAAAACTGGGTGAGGAACATTGGTCAGCCAAGGATACTCAGTGCAGCAGATGAAAGACAGCAGTGCCATCATCTCAGAATTGTCAGAAAACAGTGGGACCCTGCTACACCCAACTACTGCCTGGAGAAGTCTAGTCAGAAGTGGTCTTCATGGAAGACTTGCATCCAAAAAAGCCATACCTCCGATGTGGAAACAAGGGTAAGCGACTCAACTATGAACAAAAACACAGGAACTGGGGTGCAGAAAAAAATATCAACAGGTGCTCTGAACTGGTGAGTCAAAATTAGAAATATTTGGCTGTAGCAGAAGGCAGTTTTTTGATGAAGGTCTGAAGAGAAATGCAAGAATGAGTGTCTGCAGACAACAGTGAAGCATGGTGGCGGTTCCTTGCAAGTGTGAGGCTGCATTTCTGCAAATGGAGTAGGGGATTTGGTCAGAATTAATGGTATCCTCAATACTGAGAAGTACAGGCAGATAGTTATACATCATGCAATACCATCAGGGACAAATCTGATTGGTCCCAACTTTATTCTGCAGCACGACAAAGAACGCAAACATATAGCCAAAGTCATTAAGAACTATCTTCAGCGTAAAGAAGAACAAGGTGTCCTGGAAGTGATGGTATGGCACCCACAGAGCCCTGATCTCAACATCATCAAGTCTGTCTGGGATCACATGAAGAGAGAGAAGCACCTGAAGATGCCTAAATCCACAGAAGAATTGTGGTTGGTTCTCCAAGCTGACTGGAACAACCTACCTGCCAAGTTCCTTAAAAAACTATGCGGAAGTATACCTAGAAGAATTGATGCTGTTTTGAAGGCAAAGGGTGGTTGCACCAAATATTGATTTAAGATTTTTCTTCTGTTCACTCACTAGGTATTTTGTTAATTGATAGAAATAAACTATTAATTTCTATTTTTGAAAGCATTCTTACTTTACAGCATTTTTTCACACCTACCTAAAAATTTTGCACATATACATATACACACCCCAACACACACATAGAGCAAAAGGTTTTAGAGCTATATTAAATAAATTAGGACATCAAATAAGAGTAAATTATTAATTTTAAATGCAGGCACATAAATTTATTTTAACAATACGTTACAAAATATATTTTATTGGTTTTCTATTTGTAATAAAGTAATATCAGGAAACATTAACTTTCTCACATTGTAAATGAAGACAATTTCGCTTTTGCTTTTACAGTTCTTACACTGATTAATGCATGATGGCATTTAAAAGAGCTTTTGACCATAGAAAACAATAAACAATTTTGAATTCATTGTATTTGTATAAAACATTAAATATATATAACCGTATAGGAATTAACATAAAAATGTTACCTAAAAAGAGAAAATTGCCAGAAATTGCACTATTTGCCTTCTGTGGAAATTTACATGAAAAAATTTTGTTTTCCTAAATTTTTTCTGCTTTCCAAATTCTGAATCCCAGCCTTGTTCCACTGAACCATACATTCTAACCACCAGCCTTGTCCCACAGTAGCCTTCAAACCAAACATACTTATTTTATTTTATTCCCCCAATTTTTAACATTTGTATTTTATTTCATTGATGTGATTATAGATTGGGCCCCCCCAATTTTTAACATTTATATTTTACTTTATTTTATTTAATTGATGTGATTATAAATAGGGGCTATCATTAACATATTGTGATGTTTAATTAAAGTTACCCATATTTCTCATATCAATATTTTAGATTTAAGATTTGAGAGATATTGGATTAGGATTTTTAACTGTTTTTTGTATTAATAAATACTATTCTTTAATATTAATATCTATATTCATATATTTTTGTAGCATCACATTTGGGGTTGTCATTGGTTGCAGTGCCGGATGAGGGTTTTTGATATTTGCTATTTTTTAAAATTCCAAAAGCAGGGAATTTTTTCTGGCAACAGCAGCTTAATTTTGACATTGTGTTTCACGTAGCACCAACTGAACATCTATAGCTCTATATAATTTTGTACTTTTATTTTTCAATTAAGGCTGCAATATGGAAGACAATGTTATACAAGATAGCCCAAATGTGGATGCAATAGTTAATATGCGAGATAAAAGAGAAAAACAAAGGCAAATAAAGGAAACCAAATAATTTTGGGACCATACAGTACTAGAAAAATATCTAGAGAGAAATATGGTCCCAAATGGTTTAAAGGTACATAAAATTCCGGCCAATGATTTAAATGAAGAGAACTTCATAAACAGTTGGAATCTGGTGCTGAAAGAATGTGGTGTGAACTTGTTAAGACTGGTGATTATGACTAGGAAAGAAAGAGTTAATAGCAAAAAAGAGGTAGATTCTATTTGAGAACAGTTAGTAGAATATAAAGAAGATAAAAAATATACAAATCTGATGCAAAGAACTCAAATGTATATAGGGAATCTGGAGTGCAAAATAGTACAATGTAAACATAATAAATTAATTAGAGATTTAGAAATGTTAGAGGAAGATTAGCAAGAAGTAAAGTCAGATAAAAAAAATCACAAAAAAGGAAATATATCTCATAAGAAGATTCTGGAGATACTATCCCTTTAAAGAATAGATTTTCTCCAATTACAGATAATGAACAACCAGGTACGTCAGAAGATATTGAACATGATAGAGAGATATGAGAGAAGAAATCATCTAAAACTATAGAGTCTTCTTCTTTTGTAGAGAGAGGGAAAATGCAAAATATAAATATACAGAAAGGAGAAATATGAACAGTCAAAACAGAATGAGGAATGTACAGCCATACCACCAAACAAATCGATAATACAGACCCAAGAATTGGAATTGGTGGGTGCAAACACGAACCGGCTATTGTGCAATGTACTTTATCTTTCATTGCAAGTTGCTGATTCTGAAGCTGACAAGTCTGCCATCATCCTCTACTGTAACATGAACTCCAGTCCAGATGAGAGAGAAAGAGAAAGTCTTTGCTGAAATGTTGACACTAGATACATGTAAAGGCAGACAGGATAAGAGGAGGAGCTAGAGCTGACTGCTGCTGTAGGGAATGTGAACATGATTTATTTGCAGGCAGGAACAGTTAAAAAATAAAAAACGTTTTCAGTGTTGAGGAGGCCCTTTGCCTATGGAATCTACAGTATAGTGATATGCTGTTCAGGATCCAAAAGCTAAACATGCTGCTAATTGAATTTTTAAATAGTGGGAAAGCAGGATCAAATCTAGGCATATCCTCAATGAAAATTAAAATAAGGTTCTGGAAATTACATGTTTGTTCCCCACCCATTCTGGTGTATAAACTTGCTAGAAACCTTCAATGAGCAGGCCCATATGTTCACATATTGCATAAACATTGAAGAAACATTAATTACTTCCACCTCTGTTCTCTGCATGCTCAGTGATCACATTGTCTGATCACATGGTTTCACCCTTGAAAGCATATGGACCATCTCTTGTAAGCTCATGTACCAGAATGAAGCAGAAGTGTGTCTATTTGAGTGTCCTAAGGGCAGCTTGGATGGGGTGGCGGGTGTGAGTATGTGTCCTTACATCTTTCCTTTAAGTGTACAATAGGACCCCTTTCCACTTCTGCTCCCATGAGCACAGCCTTGTGAGCTGGTCAGTGACAGAGGATTATACAATCACTGATAACAGATGAGAGTTGGTACTGTGTTAGCCGTAGAAATACAGGAGGCAAATATAGTTTTTGATACCTTTTATTGGCTAACTAAGCAGATTTAAATGCAAGCTTTCAAGACCTTAGGTCTCTCACTGTACTCTCTATCATTGACTAGCTGGCACTAATACATTTTGAAAATCCAAAGCTATGGCAACCACTGAAAACTTAGCTTGCATCTCAGCAGCAGATGCAGTGGACCAGGGCAGGCTGGACTAGGACTGGTCATATGGGCTGTGGTGGCTACATATCCAGGCTACTTGTTAAATTTTTTTTTACATCTGTCCTGTGAACAGTGCATCTGCTGCTGAGATGCACTGTTCACAGTACATCTGTCCTGTGAACATTGCATCTCAGCAGCATATGCACTGTTCACAGGACAGATGTAAAAAAAATTGGAACAGGTATCCTGGATATGTAGCCACCCCAGCAGACTGATGGCCCAGACTTATGACCAGTCCTAGTCCAGCTTGCCCCAGTTGACATGCTGCCCTATTCTTTTGTTGAAAACAGTGAATTTAAAGAATCTTGTCATGTGCTGCATCCCACTGGCATATCGCAGGCCACGATTTGTTTTTCAAGGGTGGCTGTGCCAGATTTGTTTAAGCAAGTAGATAGTGACATGGGCAAAAAGCTAACAATTATTTCTAGTATTATGTTGTTTTCCTTTCATCTGTGCTTTTCTCCAATCAGCTGCAGTATAGAGTGGGAATTCTCATGGACATGGAAAACGTAGGTGGAAAATGGCAAAATTCTTGAAGGAAATTAATTGGTGGTAGCAAAAGTCTAAAATTTTTTGTATGTTCTATGCACAGGAATTTCCATTGAATAACTGTAAAATTTTCTTTTTTGTATGAAAATGACTGTAAAAAAATAGACTTTTATTCATGTCTAGTGGAGAGAATCATAACAGCCTACAGAGCGCCTAAGTGAGAAAAGATTGAGCATCTCACATGCTGATCTACTGGCCAACAGCATAAGCTGATGTTCGGGTACTCCAAAAGGTGAGCAAAACATTTGGGGAAAATGGGGAAAACTGTTTTAGAGGGTATAACCATTTTCATGATGTTCCCCTTATTTATTGTTGTCACGATGAGTCTGAAGGGTGCCAACAAGCGGAGCTAGAGAACGAAGCTGGAGTGCGAAGCTCGGGTGCACAGTCAGCCCCCTCCCTACTCTCTTGCTGCAGCTAAGGCTGGAGTAAAGGTGCTGGCCATGAAGCCAGATCGTTCCACCCCAGTTGGGCCGGGGTGCAACCAGGATGAGAGTAGGGGAAGCTGAGAAAAAACTCGGGACCCTCTCTCAATAGTTGAATGACCAAAATATCCTAGCGAAGAGGCTCGACACAGCAGCACCACAGGATCACCGGACAAAAACTGAGAACCAGCGGACCCCGAGACCAGAGATCTCAAAACTAGGCTAGCCCAATATGAGAGACCAAGCAATATGGCCAACTTGGGAGGCTCGAACACCACACCACACTGGCCCCAGACCAGACGTGAACCCCCGGAATCCAGATCCGACGGAGCCCTGGCCTCAGAACTGGAAGGAAAGAAAGGAAATTTCCTGCTATGACCAAAGCTAAAAGAACAACTACTTACATCCTAGGGTATGGTTACAAGAACCAAAGGTACGTGAGGGGGAAATATAGAAGCCAATGACTGGTCAACAGACCTGCTCCCCGAGTAGTCAGTACCCGCAGAGAGGCAGGAGGGAACAACCACCACCTGTCCAGCTGCCTGGGCCTGCACTAATGACTGGGCAACAGGCCTGTACCCTCCAGAAGCAGCCGTGCCCTACTGAAAGAGGCAGGAGGGATCACCACTACCTGCACAGTTGAATGGACCTGGAACCCAGCGGACGGGAAAGAGAGAAGCAGCCTGGGAATAGGGGAAGAAACAGCCCAACAACAGCGGGACAACCCCTGCAGGAAAGAAGGGATGGACGAGCGTCCGATAGGCAGGCAGGGAAACGGGCCAGAGAACTATTAGGCGGGGTGACCCGGGAGAGCAACACCAATCTTTCCACCTCATACCATCCCAAACCCCCTGTGCGACGGTAGCCCAGGACGGATTGGAATACAGAGCACTAACCTGTTGATGCCTCCACAAAACCCTGGAAGTCCCACTCCCTGCTCGGAAGGACCAGTACTGCTCTCCACACACCACCGTTGGAACACCAGCAAATACAGCAATCGGGCCACAGGCTGCAGAGGAAAAGAAACAGAGAGACCAGCAATGCCAATAACAGAGTCAAGACAGCCAAGAGGTCAAGCAGGAGTGATGGAAACCACAGTGAGGACCCAGGAATCAGCGTCAAACAGAGCCAGAGGTCACGAAAACCGGAGAAGCACACCACAAGCCGAGGTCAGAACACAGGAAACTAGCCACAGGACTGAGAGAAGCTCAATAATCAGGCACGGCAGAGTCAAGACAGCCAAGAGGTCAAGCAGGAGCGATGGAAACCACGGAGAGGAACCAGGAAGCAGCGTCAAACAGAGCCAGGGGTCACGAAAACCGGAGAAGCACACCACAAGCCGAGGTCAGAACACAGGAAACTAGCCACAGGACTGAGAGAAACTCAATAATCAGGCACGGCAGAGTCAAAACAGCCAAGAGGTCAAGCAGGAGCGATGGAAACCACAGAGAGAAACCAGGAAGCAGCGTCAAACAGAGCCAGGGGTCACGAAAACCGGAGAAGCACACCACAAGCTGAGGTCAGAACACAGGAAACTAGTCACAGGACTGAGAGAAGCTCAATAATCGGGCACGGCAGCTAAGGCTAGCTGCTCTAAAAAATATTTGTTGGCCAATGAGGATGCAAGAGGGGAGGAGAGCAAGACCAAACCCCCGATACAGAAGTTAGAGGACTGCCCACGGCAACCCTAAGGTAACCGAGAGCCAAGCCGACCCTGACGAGGGCTGACAATTGTTTTGTTTTAGAGATTAATATATGAACATGTCCAACACCTTTCATGGTGGGGTTCAAGGCCAGTTCCCTCAACTTAATTTTAGATCAGCCGACAGAAGAGTTTCTACCAGTGGATTTGTGCAATGGAATACCCATATGAAAGGTTGGGGATGTAGATAACATTTTATTCCCAAAATTACAAGAGAAGATGGTGACTGCACTGTACCAGTAGCAAAGTACACTGCAAACTTCAAGAGATGTCAGACACATTCATGCAAGTTCCACTTGAAAGCAAACAGGAGAAAGCCATATGTTTCAGGAGGCATAGTTCATGAAAGATATTTGTACCAAATGCATATGTAGATTTCACAAATATTTTGTCAAGATTTGGAGTTTTCACATTTTATAGAGGCAGCTGAGAAGAGCACAACAATGCAAAATAAAACATAATGTCTAAAATGTATTATTGTGGCTTGCTCACATTGATCTAGCAATAATCTTGCACTCCACTTCTACCACCTGTGTAACATTTGAAGCTTTATAGACGTTCCTCATGACCAGTGTCCTGATAACTCCAATTTGCACTCTTGTGAACAGATCTGCAGTCTCCTGACCATTTTCCTGTCTGCAACCTGCAATGACATGAAGTATCCTGACCATTCTCCAATTTGCTGTCTGTCTCAGCCTTGGCTTTCTTCTACAACTTGGAACCTGATATATTTCAAGCCCTGGCCGTTATTAAAAGTAAATGTCTCAGCCTTTGAGTGATGGTCTATATTGTTACCACCTAACTTCACCTTTTTTCCCTTGACCCTCTACTTCCTCTAGGTTGTAAACTCTGTTGTCCATATCCCTCTTTCCACTTTTTTCTATCTTTACATGTTGTATTGCTTTAGCTGTATATTCTTCCATTTATCCTGATCCAAGGAATATGCTACCACGTCATAAATAAAATAAGATCATGATGATGACAATGATGATTATGGTTGATTGATTGATAATAAGAAATCTGGCTTCTCTGGACATTTTCTGATGTAATGTGGACCATGAGCTAATTAAACAGGTAATTTTAATATATAGTCTTGAAAGCAACTTTCTGTAAAAAAAAAAACAACAGAACTCTGTTGAATCTCAGACAAAACTGAAGAGTTCTTTCTGGTCAACTTATGTTATCCCTAAATACCTTTGAATGGATGCCTCACTTAGAAAAATGTTTAAAACATTTGCTTCTATATTTGCTTCTAATGTATATGGCATGCATTGATATAAAGTGCTCTGATTAAAAATATTCAAACTGCCAACATTTTGAAACAGGGCTTAGAAGGATTATTTTTTTATCATTAAATAAAGTGAGCTACTATATTCTATCAATTTCAAATATTGCCACAGTTTAAAAAGGATGTAATCTCCCCTTCAATAATATCACTGGTGTTTTGTTATCTTGTGGCAATGAAATGCCTGCTGAGCTCAATTTCTTTTCTATTAACTGAAACATATTCTGCGAAGAAAAGAAAAAAATTGCAGTATTTAATATGTTCCGCTAAGCAACAAATTAAACTTAGAGATCGATATAAGAGTGACTGCTGTGATTTTAAACCACTTTCTATCTTTTGATTGCTTCTCTTTAAATACTGGAATAAGCCATATCCCTGTTCTTTTATATTTTTTTGTTTTTATTTATACTGTAGATGGTCAAATATTGCACAGCATAAACATCAATTAGGCTTAAAGCAAAACATTTGTTTGTATTTTTTATATTGTGTGGATTCTGCCTCCACTAATATTTAAAATAGAATACAACATTGTTGAGGAAATAGCAAGTAATGTTGTCTTAAGCAGAGATAGATGAAAATTAAAAAAAATGTTATCATGGGAATTTTCTTCGAAGAGTCTCAGTTTTCATACTTGTTCCAAAAATCCCTGCCTATTGAAAAGACATAATATCTATGCCTTTTTGCCAGCATCAATGAAATTCCCAAAAACGTTGCCATTTTCTTTCTATGCTGACACAAGTTGCCACTTAAGTACTACTGCTGCTAAGTGCTGAAGTGGAAAAATCAACTACGGAAAGTAAAAGTTGTTAGCAGGAGGCCTATAGCAACATAAGCTTTGAAAAACAATTTGCAGGCTGGGTCCCTTTGTCCTTTGGCGACAACACTAACCTCTTCTTAAGTTCTTATAAAATGCTAGCACAGCCATCCCTGAAAAATAACTGTGGTATGAGATATGCCAGGAGCGTTCAACATACAACTTATATATTTTTTAAAACCTCTGCTTATGATAAAAGAATAGAGCAGCATGTGAACCATTAACATATTGGCAAGTTTGCTGTCTCACATGTATACTTTTTGATTCTTTTTGTGCAGTTTTTGACTTCTTTCTAAGGACTCAGTAAGTGTGAGTTGGCAGCACATAGAAAAAGAACTGTGTAACTTAAAGGGTCTGTAATGTGTGAAAATAAATGCAGCGTCAATTATTCTTTATAGTTTTTGGGCCATGTACTGCAGAGAGTTATTAAAATACTGTACAATGTATAGTTTAAGAGTAATTGAATTATACATTTTAAGCAGCCTCCCATCAGATGTGGAATCTGGTCATCGGACCCGACAGATCACAGGGAAGGAAAATCTTATGGTTGTGACTGAGTATAAGGAAATCACTGTCCTCCCCTTGATGAAGGAGGGCAGCTTTATCCTAATGCTCAAAGAAGATTGTCACTTGATTTGATCCTTCTAGATGGTCTTGCTACTTTGAGGAGAGCAGCGTTAGGTAGGTATCACGGTCCCCGTGATTCCCTGTCAATCTTGCTGTGTTACCTGTGCATTGGAGGAGGCTGATTGGCCCGCCCAGGATGTTCCTTTTTATACTGCATTTGGGCACTTGTCAGTTGCCCTTTCGTGGTGTTCCTGATCCTGCGCCTCGTTGCTGAGTTCCTGAGTATCCGGCTTGTCTGACTACTCTACTGATCCTGCTCCGTGATTGACCCGGTTCTGGCTGACGACCCTGCTCGTGATTGACCCAGTTCTGGCTGTCGACCCTGCTCCGTGATTGACCCAATTCCTGCTGACGTTCCTGCCTCTTGTATTGATCCGGTTCCGGTTGACGTTCTTGTCCTGTGTGCAGTTCCAGTGTTCCTGAGTTGCTCCGGTCGCTCCCGGCAACATTCTGAACTGTCTTGTGTCACCCTGATCACCTCTCTCTACCGAGCTGTTGCCTGAGGTTGCAGAGTCTTTCCGCTTTTACTGCTGAGCTGTTCTCTCCTATACCAAACCATATTAACCCGTGCAGTGCCTGTAGTCTCCATTTATGGGCCTATCCTTTACACTTGCCAAGCCTCTGATTACCCTTAGAGCCGTTTACCGTCCTGAGCCTGTGCAGTAAGACCTAGCCTACCTAACACTTCCAGAGCACTGTCCATTTCGGTGTTCGGTGTGCACCGTGGCCGCGCTGGGTGGCGTTGGTAGCCTCTCCGCTCTTGCAGTGTGGGTTTTCCGTGCGGCACCAGAAGGGTGTCCTGGCTCAGGTTTCCTAACGCTCAAGGTATTACGTTATCCTCCGCACTACCCAGTGCTCCGGCTCTCATATAGCTTGTGCAGTGTCAGTCTATTTTGGCACCCCAGGGGTGTTTGGGCGCTATCCCGTTGGAACACGCAGGGTTACTACCAAGGGTACGTTAAGGGCGATTCAGATTCTGGTCTTGTCAGCTCTAGCAGTAGAGTTCCTCCACGAATCCCACTGTGGTGGTATTGGCTCAGCTCTGGTCTGTTGGTGCGCTCCATTTTACTACCTTTGAGAGTGATTCAGTGCAGACACTATATTCTGCTTCTCACCTTCAAGAGACTGTTATCATATCCTGGGCGTTGGCTAATCAAGGACTGAGTTGCTTCAGTTTCTCCTCTTTAACCCTGTATGGCAGTGTACCACTCTATATGTTGCCTAACCTTTACTTGGTCTGTATTTTGCCAATACTGATTATACCTGTACTGGCCCCTAGGGGCACTATTCATTTATCATTTTCTCAATAAAACTGTGTTTTTACTTTCTACCGTGGTCTGAGTGTCAGAAAACCGTAACAGTAGGTAAAAGGGGTGTGAGGGGGACACTTTATAATCCAATTACTCTTGAACTACACCTTGTACAGTATTGTAATAATGATCAACATGGCCCAAAAACAATGCAGAATAATTACAACTGCATTTATTTTCATACATTACAAATCCTTTAACTCTTAATAACATGATTAGTTGTGTTGGGGGCAGGTGTGGGGACTATTTTACTCCTGTCACCTCCAACTAACAGAGAGTCATCTTTCTCTGTGCTTTGAATTTGTACAACAGCAGAAGGAGATATGGGTGTTATTTTTACATAGGAAAATGCTGTTCTACTGCCTGATAAAGCTACAACAGTACTATTATGTGCCCCATACACTTTTAGGAGTGCTTTTACAGCTGCTAGTCATGGTACATCTGTCTTGCTTCTGGTGTGTCTCCCAATTACATCTGTGGTTGTGCTTAATGTGGGATCTCAATGTCTCAATGAGAATGTGTCTAAATGTTATTCTGTTTTTTCCCCACTCACATGTGTTTTAAAGAGACAACAGACAGAAACATGTTTAGTGAGTGAAGTATTTCTACAGTGGAGAATTCATAGAGGAGTTCATGCGTGATTTCTTCTACTAAGACTGGGGTAAAATGTCTCAGTATTACTAGCAGTAGGGATCATTGGCCCTGCACTTTGATCAGCAACAGAAGTGCTCATCTCTAAGGTTGTGGATGTTGACTGGTGTTGCTGTTTGCTCAGCAATAGAAGCGGATGAGTGGGTGGAAGCTGGACTTTGAAGTGGTGACACTGATGATGGTGATTGTAGCTGTGTATTTTTGGAAGGTTTACTTCTTCTGAATTTTCAACTGATCCCACAAGAAGTTTGTAAATAGATACAATTCTCCTTTCCAGTGGTGACCTTTTCCTCTCACCTAATTTGTGGGCCATACCATCCGCTCACACTCTACTTGATCTGTTTCTAAAGAAGAAGGGAAGGGCAGTAGAGGGACATATTCAAAATGAACATAATGATAACCATCATTAATAATTAGGTCAGCAAAAGCAGCAGCATCTGATTCCTCCCTATCCATCCCACTTTCATATTATTGTAGTCTGAAGAAATTTGTTTGTAGTAGGGTTTTACTGATGCTGCCTGATGCAGCACTTGGTCTAACTGCTAAATCCTCCTCTGCTGTGGTAACAAAGCTACAATGTGACTCCTCACATAGAAGAGGATAATCATCACCGTAATGTGCTGCACAAGCTGCAGCAACCATGAACGTAGAGAATTGTTATTTCAATTCTACATCATTTAACCCTTACACATGATAGAATAAAAACTAATGAAAAATAAAATAATTTGTGAATTCAAAGCATACTTGATCAAATAAATAATTTCATCTAAGAAAAAAGGTCTATTTTATGTTAAAAACATATAATTAACTAAAACGGATGATCTGACATGAATAGGGATAGGTCGAAGGTTTTGCTTCAAAAGAGAAATATGTGGAAATTCCATCAGAAAGTGAAGTTTTTTTGCTTTTTTTCATTGAAATAAATGATAACAGCATTTCCCCCAGATTGGAAAATTTCCCCAATGCTTTCCCTCAGAACTAAAGTAAAAGGAGTGGTTAGTTTGCCACGTTATTAGTTTGTGTCTGAGAGAGGGAGAAAGCAGCTACCTTTTTTATGTTAGTTACAAATTTAGACATGCAAATATATAGAGCTGGAGTTATTTAATACAAGAATTGATGGTAATAGCCATTACCGGTTGTTCTCTAAGAATGGGTTTGAAGGGAGAAACAAGAGTAAAATAAATAAATAAATAAAACAAAAAAATTTAACTGAGAAGTGAGTCAGATAGACAGGTGATCCGTTCCTTCATACCTGAGCTGGCAGTGCAGAGCCTGAGACTCCACTGAGACTGATTCATCCACTGAGACTGAGCAGCATTCAATATGTAGGCCGCACCACTGGTGGGCAAAATGAAAAGTTGGAAGTAAGCAATTTCTTATAATAACTTCAAATAGGATAGGTTTGCTGCTTGTTATTTCTGTTTTTTTCAGCTATAGGTATATGGTCTGTGGTGCTTTCTGATATCCTTTTGTCTTTTAGACATTTGTTCTATCTGGATTTTGTATGTGTGTTTTGTTTTTAAGCAACATAGTAAACATATTTCTATATATACTAAAATAAACATGTCTAATAGGTGTTCTTGATCATATTATATTATAATTTTCAAGTTTATACACAAATATGTTTTTATATATATATTTTCTATATCTTTTATTATTTTTATTTACAATTGTGCATTGTATTCCACCTTTTAAATGCATTTGGCGAGTCCGGTGACAGTGCTCACAGAGAAGAATATAGATCGAGAATATACGATGATATGTATTTTATATCTATGACTATATTAGGATACACACATACTTCACACCCATAGGTGTGAAATAATGAGTAATGTGTTGGTGAGCCTGATTTTCGGTCTTTCCAGTTGTTTTTATTGATTGAACTAACGGAGCGTGGGCTGTTGCTATGGGTCCAGCTAGGCCAGGTCATGTCACGTCCGATTACATCATTTCCTCTTTTTGAGACAGATGTTGACATTGAGTCCGGGCCTCATTGTGGATCCATCTCATATGCGACCGGCGCCGGTGTAGTCCGAGGGACTCCCTCAAGTGTATAAATGTAAGTGTTATTTTATGCTTTTATAATTATCCCCTGACAAAGTGTGTTAATACGCATGAAACGCTTTGGGAAATAAATATTGTTCGGCGCTATCGGTCTGGTATACATTATCTGATGTGTTTGGTTGGAGCAGTGATCCGGTGAGTAGGGTTGCATTGGGGGCTCATATATCTCCTTTATTATACAGTGTTACCCTTAGAGGATTCTGCGTTATCTTGTTTTCTACTAGAGGGTGTTTCCTATAAACCTGGTCCAGCCAAGTTATTTTAAGTAGATCCCTGGAGATCCCCTGAACACTTTGGGAGTTTTCTTGCTATCAGCAAGTCACATTTTGACATTTGAGGCCAACTTGCAAGACAAGATCTTGTAAGTATAATACATATAAGCAGACTGGATATAGTCAAATACAGAAGTGCTCTCAGATTTCTTGCGCTCTTCCTTTTCTTTTGTACATCAGTTCTGCATGAGGTGCTATCTGGGACACCACTGGGAGAAGCTGCTAATCTGAACATTTTCTTTGTATTCTATTGTTGGGCCCTTTATTGACTGTTACCAGTTTGACTCTTGGCAACCATTCAGCCCAGTAGGAGCGCACCAGTTTTTTCTTCTTTTTATGTTTTGTACATTGTGTATGATCCTAGTAACCTGTGTGCGGCATCTGGGCAGTTTTGATTAGATAGCTTATATATCTCTCTGGGCACATAAATACGATTAATCTTTGCAACATGGCCAGTATGGCAATTTCATTTAGGACCCAACATAAGAAAAATTTAGAACAACTTTTTAAAAAGCCTCTTATTGTTGATGACAATAACGATGCTCCTATAGTTCAGTAGGACGATAATGGGGATCTTAAAAATATGTTCCACCAAGAACTTAGGCAATGGTGGGACTCCTTATCCCTCCAGCAATATCTTGATAACAAGATGGTACCAAGGGGGTTATGTATCCTCAAATCATGTAGCTTTAATGATCCCACTTTCTCCAATCAATGGGATGGAATTTTGGAGAACTGTTCCTTCTCATTGATGAAACATATAATTAAATTTAGAGAATAAAAATTTCTTTGTTTGGAGAAATAAATAGAGGAATTACGTTTGCTCTTGGAGCCACACCAACATAAGGACATATTTAAAACACTAAACAGTGAGGTTCAATCAAAAATAGATCATCTAGAACGAGAACTGAAGGATAGGAAATCCAAACACATGGATAGAGACCGTAATGACTATGCTACTAATAAAGTTAAAACATGGTCGAGGTTTCCTCCATATAAAACAAACATATGTAAGCAAAATCAAGTATATAGACCAAGAAAGAATGTAAGAAATAAATTTACACAGGGTAACAACAATGAACCAACCAATAGATACATTATTTCTGTTAATGGTGCTGTATCACAGGTTGGAATCAGCTTAGAAAATAAGCAAGCACCAAGTGAACACAAAATCCCTCTAGGAGTTTTGTCACCAATAGCTTCCACTTCAACCTCTATGGTGGGTAATCATACACCATTACCTTTGAAAAACACATATGAGTTGTTACAAAACACCATAGTAGAGGTGTAACTAACAGGAAATCATAGTCCATCAGCTATGTCTCCTTTTTTGGGATTAAACCCAAATCTCCACATCAAAATGAAAGCTCAAGAGAAAAAGGGGAACAAAAGAAGAAGAGAAGAACACACAAAGGGAAACAGGGAAGTGGAAGAGACAGAAGAAACAAAAAAGAAAGCCAAAAATTAGACCTTTCAGCTGGCCAGAACGTTGGGGCGATTTTTAACCTCTCAAGTAGAGTTATGTCTGGGGATGATGTTTCACTCCTGGAAAGGGGTCTTACATTCGCTCCCAATAGTTCTTCTGATGAGTTCCGTTTCTTTTTGGATTTAAAAAGCTTCGTCAGAGAATTAACTCTGCAACGTTTTTTAAAAAATCAAGAAATTAAAGGAAAAAATTTGTGCTCTGTGGAGGGTAACACTCCAAATTTTCAGAGTTCGAAAGATCTAGAAACTTTGGGGCTTTTGGAGTCCCTTGCACATGAAATCTTGGATTTAGGTGGTGGAATGGAGTTATCTTGTTAAAGACCGGACAATATGTCTGGTAGAATTCAACATACTCCATTCAAAAAACGATCTGAGTTTTTTCCGACACAATCCAAAGGTCCCTTTGTGGAGACCTTCTTTAAGATGGTCATGGAAGTTTATAGGCAGCACGTTTCCAATAACAGGCGTTAAAATATCTTTCTGAAGAAAAGGGAATAACTATTCGGGAAGCAGACAAAGGGGGGGCCATTGTCATACAAGATACCCCAGTTTACCTATCAGAGGCTTCAAGATTCCTAGCAGATTCAATTTCATATCAGAAATTAACCTACAATCCATATGTGGTATATAATGACCTACTTAAAGATCTACTTCAAAAGGGCTTGAGTCTAGGAATACTTAGTAAACACGAGTATAATTACATCTATTCTTAGCATCCCAAACTCCCTTTCTTCTATCACATACCAAAACTGTACAAGGATAACATAAATCCTCCAGGAATGCCTATAATTTCAGGAATTAACTCATTTACCTCTCACCTATCAGCATATATTGATTATTTCCTCCAAAAGCATGTGTTACTTCTTCCATCATACTTGCGGGATTCTCAGGATGCAATCAACAAACTATCTGATATCCAATGGAAGGAACATATCATTTGGGCTACACTAGATGTAACCTTTTTGTATACCTGTATCGACCATATATTAGGTCTGCAGGCAATCAGATATTTTCTGGAATAATATTTAGAGATGTCCAAACAGCAAATGGAATTCATTTTAGAATGTGTCTATTTTAGTGATGAGCGAGCACCCCGATGCTCGGGTGCTCGGGTGCTCTGACCGAGCACCCCCTGAGGCTCGAGTGCTCGGCCGAGCACCCGAGCCCCATTGAAAAGCATGGGAGCACTCGAGCATTAAACCAGGCACCCCCTGCTCTGATGAGCGGAGGGTGCCTGGTCAATGTCCCCCTTCATCTCCGCTATGCCCCTCTTCCACAATGTCCCCCTTCATCTCCTATGCCATAGAGGAGATGAAGGGGGACATTGTGGAAGAGGGGCATAGCGGAGATGAAGGGGGACATTGTGGAAGAGGGGCATAGAGTCTATGCCCCTCTTCCACAATGTCCCCCTTCATCTCCGCAATGCCCCCTTCATCTCCGCAATGCCCCCGTACCTCCAGTCCCTGGTGGTCCAGCGGAGCGTCTTCAGATCTGTGCCTCTTCCGGCACAGATCCCCTTCACCCGAACATGTCGGGCGAGCACATGGCGGTACTCGACGAGTACCGCCATGTGCCGAGCAGAGCGATGCTCGAGCCGATCCGAGCATCGGCCGAGCACGCTCGCTCATCACTAGTCTATTTCATTTTACATCACAACTTCTTTATTTTTCAAGAAGATTTCTATCTTCAAGTGAAAGGGATCACCATGGGGACCAGATTTGCCCCCTCTTATGCTAACCTCTTTATGGGACTCTGGTAGGACCTTGCAGTATGGCCCAGGGAGAGGTGGGGGGGGTTAATCTGGTCTTCTATGGCTGCTACATAAACAACATCCTTGTAGCATGGGGAGCCAGTGAGAGTGAACTGATGGCTATGATTCAACAGTTCAATAATAACACAATGGGGCTGCGTTTTATTTCTGATTACAACAAGACCAGTATCAACTTTCTGGATTTGAACCTAGGAGTGTCTGTGGAAATGTCTATCAGTTCTACCCTCTATCAAAAAGAGGTATGTAGAAATCAATATTTAAGAGCAGACAGTTGTCATCATCGTCATTGAATCAAAAATATACCTTTTGGCCAATTCCATAGGCTTCGCAGAAACTGC
Organism: Rhinophrynus dorsalis; assembly: GCA_037306005.1. Taxonomy (NCBI): domain Eukaryota; kingdom Metazoa; phylum Chordata; class Amphibia; order Anura; family Rhinophrynidae; genus Rhinophrynus; species Rhinophrynus dorsalis. The sequence goes on along the minus strand of CM074718.1, from coordinate 92,317,027 downwards.
AGCACATTGAATGACTTTGTTGACAAGAGTAACAAATTGAAACAACAGTTTTTAGAAAGAGGTTACAAAACAACTGTCATTGAGTCAGGTTACCAGAGAGACAAGAATCTGGACCGTCGGATCATTCTAAACACTAAAGCAAACAAAAGAATGTCAGCTAAACGACCACCTTCCATTATTACCCAATTAAGCAGATCTGCAAACGCAATATACAATATAGTATCAAAACATTGGAAAATTCTCTTACAAGATCCGCTCCTTAAAGACACCTTAACCAAAAGAGCCAATATAACCTATAGAAAGGCTAGAAATATACGCAGTATGATGGCTCCCAGCAGACCAAAAAAAGTAGGTGAGATCAAAATTAAAAGTGGGATCTTTACAACTATGCCAGTGGTTGGCAACTTTAAGTGCTTACATAATAGATGCACCAATTGCGAAGTTAAAACAAATAAGACCAATATTATTGTAAGTTTTGCCAATCAAACTCGGTATGAAATCAGGAGTCTTGTTACCTGTGAAATGATCTTTGTTATCTATGTTATTAGTTGTGGGTGCGGCATTCAATATGTTGGCTGCACCACTAGAGCATTACGGGATCATTCCAGGAAACATAGACTACAGATTAAAAAACAATCCAAGGATCATTCTGTCCCCAGACATTTCAATATGTAAATAACTTGTTTATGCCATCATGAGGCCTTCTGGATTTATTGTTTGGGGACCCTGTCTATTGGTAGTCTAAATGAAGAGTTGGAAATAAGCAATTTCTTATAATAACTTTGGATAGGATAGGTTTGCTGGTTGTTATTTCTGTTTTTTTCAGCTATAGGTGTTATCTGGTCTGTGTGTGTGCTTTCTGATATCCTTTTGTCTTTTAGATATTTTGTTCTATCTGGATTTTTGTATGTGTGTTTTGTTTTTAAGCAACATAGTAAACATATTTCTACATATACTAAAATATACATGTCTAATAGGTGTTCTAGATCCTATTATATTATAATTTTCAAGTTTATACATGAATATGTTTTTATTCTATATCTTTTAATATTTTTATTTACAATTGTGCATTGTATTCCACCTTTTAAATGCATTTGGCGAGTCTGGTGACAGTGCTCACAGAGAAGAATATAGATCGAGAATATACGACGATATGTATTTTATATCTATGACTATATTAGGATACACACATACTTCACACCCATAGGTGTGAAATAATGAGTAGTGTGTTGGTGAGCCTGATTTTTGGTCTTTCTAGTTTTTTTTATTGATCGAACTATCGGAGCGTTGACCGTTGCTATGGGTCCAGCTAGGCCGGGTCATGTCACTTCCGGTTACGTCGGATGTTGACATTGAGTCCAGGCCTCGTTGTGGATCCATCTCATATGTGACCGGCACCCGTGTGGTCCAAGGGACTCCCTCAGGTGTATAAATGTAAGTGTTATTTTATGCTTTTATAATTATTCCCTGACAAAGTGCGTTAATACGCATGAAACGCGTTGGGAAATAAATATTGTTCGACACAATCGGTCTGGTGTACATTATCTGATGTGTTTGGTTGGAGCAGTGATACGGTGAGTAGGGTTGCATTGGGGGCTCATATATCGCCTTTATTATACAATGTTACCTTTAGAGGATTCTGCGTTATCTTGTTTTCTACTAGAGGGTGTTTCCTATAAACATGGTCCAGCCAAGTTATTTCAAGTAGATCCCTGGAGATCCCCTGAACACTTTGGGAGTTTTCTTGCTATCAGCAAGTCACATTTTGACATTTGAGGCCAACTTGCAAGACAAGATCTTGTAGGTATAATACATATCAGCAGATTGGATATAGTCAAATACAGAAGTGCTCTCAGATTTCTTGCGCTCTTACTTTTCTTTTCTGCAGATATAATACAGACAAACATAATACATCATATATTCAAGACAAACAGACAGGTCCAACTTGAATACAGTGTTATTTACTAGGGGTGGGCAAAAATTGTGAAATTTTTTTCACCTGGCTTTTCACAAAAAAAGGCTGACTTTCGCTTTTTTTTGCAAAAGTTTTCCCTTTTTCTCCAGTGCAAAATTTCCTCCTTTTCGCCTATTCCAGCAAATCTTTTGCCTATTCCAACACATTATTCTCCTATTCTAACACATTTTTTGCTTATTCAACACATTTTTCTCCTACTCTAACACATTTTTCACCTATTTAGCACATTTTTCTCCTACTGTAACACATATTTCTTCGATTCAAACACATTCTAACATATTGTTTTCCTATTCTAACACATTTTTCTCCTATTTCAACACATTTTTTTTCCTATGTTTAATATGGTGCAACATTTCCAAGCACAAAATTACTTCTTCTGAGGGCTGTAGTGGAGAAATAAGTAGCTGGAAGTCAAAGTTGTCAGTCCTACAGCAGCATATACTTTGAAAAATGTGTTAGCATGCAGCGTGCATTTGTCTTTTGCCCACTACACTTACTTCCTGCTTAAGTGACACTGGCACATATTCATGATGCTGTAAAGTGATTAAAAAAATATACAATGTGGCAAATGTGTATGGTAGTGGTCATGGAGGACTGGCATAGTATGATTGGTGGGACCTTGACAACCTGCATCCACACTGGGATTACACATACTGTAGCAATAATTGCTGCTGTCAGCTTTTGTATTAACACTTTACTCCCATGCCCCTGCATTTCCTCCACCTTTCCCCCACTCACTTGTGCATTTGCTAGACATTACTCAACTGCCGTGTGCATTTTTACTCAAAATTGATGGAGTGTGATGTCTTGCCTTGGCCCTCAACATATGTCGTCTGCTGTCTATCAAGTCTGCCTCAGTCACAGAGCTTACAGCCAGCGGTCTAATATATTTATTTGTTTACTTATTTATATTTTTTCTTATTTATTTATTTTTAAGTTATCCACCATAATTTAATTACAGTTAGTCCCAAAATATATATATGACTAAAAATCAAAACAACAACTTCTTTCCCCAGACTTCCCCAGTACAGAGACAATAAAAGTAAAATCAGCAAGCAATCTGGACTCCAGCTGCCTGTGTCTTGCCAGTCAGTCACACCAAGTTTTGGGGTATTTTGGGTCAACTTCCTTCCTCCCTTCTTATCCCCATTGTTCCCCCTAGACTCCCCTACTACAGAGAACAAATGTCATATCTAAATGATTCCGTGAAACTAAGCTTCAATTTCCCTTTATTTGCCTATCTTCTCTAGCTGAAAAACATGCTGTTCTCTCCTCTCACAAACACGGAATGGCATGCTGTGAGAGCCTGACAGCCTTTTATATGGCTGTAGAAAACTTGCATGAGATGGAGACAAATTTTCTACCCATTGATTTCAATGCAATGAGTTAGGTGAAAAAAGTGGGAAAAAGCAGGAAAAATTACACTTTTCACGGGAAATTTTTCACCAAGCGGAAAGTGCCATTTTTCACCGATTTCAGTTTGAGGTGAAAATTTTCGCTCATCCCTATTACTTACATAAATTAAGTACAGCACACCTGTTGTGACCTTTATACTTTTTTAAAGCTGCTTATTCTGTACTCTACTGTACTGTAAAAACTAGCACTGCAGGCCTTGTGAGAGAAGCTGCTGAAATGTTGATACTATTTATTAGTTGCAAACAGGCAAAGAGGGAAAGTTGACGTAGCTTGCTGTGGTTGCAGTGTGGCTGGGATTTGTAGACTGTGATACTGAGAATGAATGACAAAATAGTTAAAGTAAAACAGCTTATAGTTGATGGCCTAGTGGCAAAAAGGTAGGAGATCCTACCCCTGAGTGGAGAGTGAAAGTGACAGACATAATACAGTATTTTCATACAGACAACAACAGGCAAAAAATCAGAATAAGAATAATTGTAAGGAAGTTGCTGATGCAGATGACCTAATTATTGATGCGGATGTTGATTTACAAAATATTATTTTCAGTTTTTCTGGTTTACTATAATAGTTGATTTGGAAGAAAAACTAGTGAGAATGACAGGTAACATGAAGAGTATAAAAGTATGTGGAGCAGTTTAAAAGCTCTCAAGCATGAAATAAAACAATTTCAGCAGGCTACATGTCAGTCAGCAATTTTAGATGTACCAATAAACTTCCGATCCCTCTCTAACTACTCATTTTCAAACTGTGTTTTTCCTTGAAAACTTTTAATATACTTCTTTTCTCACCTCCTTCAAATTTTTCATTTAATGTTTAAAATGATCTTTTCTCATTCACAGAGTTTTTGACAACAGAGGATGAAAGTGTCAACTTATCATACACAGCTATCAAAAGGTTTTAACCCTTTGAATGCCAGAGGTATATGCAATGCAATGCTTGTCAATGCATTACATTTCCCTCTAGCACTCAAAAGGGTTAACTACTATCAGAATTTAATAAGCTAGCATGGTGCAAATATATAAGTGCTTTACTATATATATATTTTTGCTTGAACCTAAGTTGTAACTGTTTTATTGCACACTTTGGGGATACTCCCAATACAGGTTCCTAAAGAGAGGAGCTCTGTTCGTGTCTGACAGGAAAGCAGGGACAGTGTTATAATATACCAGTAAAGACTAAAGGGAGATAAATTCTGGATCTCACTCTGTCCAATCCTTGGGCATTCATAGGCTTCAAGGGGTGGTAATGTTTTGATTTCAAGAACGCTGCAATCCTTTTTTATACTGCATACAAATAATCTGTTATGTTAGTAATACTGCATGTGCTATATATCTTGAGAAATAATATTATGAATTATCTCCCTCATGCCCCTTTCCACAAATCCAAAAAACCTCCCCATAAATCTGAAGTCTGTTCGCTTGAAAGGACAGAGAGCTACAAGGCACAAACTGTCACCATTCAGTACAAGGAAAGGCCTCCCCCTCTTGATAAAGGAGGACAAGGTTTTCAGTGTAATGAATAGAAGATTGTATCACGTTGCCATCCGCTTGTAGCTCCGAGGCTCAAAGGATGACGTAAGTATAAGGGGCATGGGGAATAATTCATAAAATTATTTCTCAATATATATACTGAATGCAGCATTACTAGCATAACGGATCTGTTGTATGCAGCATAGGAAAGGATTGCAAATTCTTGAAATTGAAACATTACTATTCCTTTAATATATTAATCATTGTACACAGTGTGGTTAGTGCTCTGTACACTGTCATGCTTTTCTACTACTGAAGTTCCCTAAGGTTTTCTTCTACTGAGGTTCTGCCTCATAAACCAGAGAAATGATAATTATATAATAATAATAATAATAATCCTTTATTTATATAGCGCACACAGATTCCGCAGCGCTTTACACTCATATTGGTTCCTGTCCCCATTGGGGCTCACAATCTAAATTCACCTATCAGTATGTTTTTGGAGTGTGGGAGGAAACCGGAGTACCCGGAGGAAACCCACGCAAACACAGTGAGAACATACAAACTCATTGCAGATGTTGTCCTTGGTGGGAATTGAACCCAGGACCCCAGCGCTGCAAGGCAACAGTGCTAACCACTGAGCCACTGTGCTTTCCCAATGCCAAATGTCTGTGGAACCTGCAAGTAAACCTGTTCTGCTTTGCTCTTCAGTTCATTAATATGCATAAAGTGCCTAGTAGCTTGGTTATATCAGAGCTGAGCCACACCAGATGTCTAATATTTCTCATGGTGAAAGCCATTTTAAAAATTAATAAAACCACAAAATATGCACTTTACTAGAAGTAAAAGTGAATATCTGTGGTGCTCTGTAAGTGGTTCTATTGCCACCCCACAAAATCCTACTAATGATCAAGTTTCTCCCCAGAAAAGCACAAACCACTAGGCATGGTATCATCTGTCAAAGAGATTGGTCTACAACAGCTCCCATCCAGATCTGGTGATCCGACTTGCACATGCTTTTAGAATGTGATGTTATACCAGCACTAGAGGATAACACTTTGCTGGAGAAAAAACATTGGAGTGCGATGGTGTGGTAGCCTTGTAGGCAAGATTGAACACATTTTGGTCAAACTACGCAACCAAAACCTCTACTTGATAAAGTGTGTCAATATGTGGGTATCATAAGCAGAAATATATGCTGTAAACAGGCTGATCTTTAAGCAATCTCTATGAATTGAAATAGGTGTGTCTTCTTTTATGATTGCTGCACTTCATCCTTCTGAGTGAATGTCACTAATTTTTACAGATCTATGATTTTGCCATACATTGTTATTAGCTTTAATGTGTAAAACAAAAAATCAATTACATTATTAGTATTTGTTAGAAATGTTATTTCTAATTATATAATAAGCTCATAATACTATATATTTCACATAAAAATACTGTAAACTTCACTTTATTTTTTGTATTTTGTGGCATGACATAACAAAATAACTATTTTGTTTTGGGAAAATTCATCAACATGTGAGAAAATCAGCATTTCAAGTGTGCTGCTGTGTGCCAGGACTTCACCACAATCACTGATGGATACCTTTTGGAGGGAAATAGGTCAAAAACCCTGCATAAATGGCAACATACTGGTGATATACATAAGCATACAGAGTATGTGCATGTGTGAGCTTGGCCCCACTTCCTGTAATGGGATCCTCAAACTCAAAGCTAGGGAAGGACATTTTGTGATTTATCTGTTCATCATTACCACTAGTGATGATCGAGCACCCCAATGCTCGGGTGTTCGGGTGCTCTGACCGAGCGCCCCCGGAGGCTCGAGTGCTCGGCCGAGCACCCGAGCCCCATTGAAGTCAATGGGAGGACTCGAGCATTACACCAGGCACCCCCTGCTCTGATGAGGGGAGGGTGCCTGGTCCATAGGAAAAGGGCAGAAAATGATGGAAACACCACAGAAATGGTTCAGGGACAGCATAGGGAGGATGTCTGGATGCATCTTGGACTCCAACATCGCTGCTGGGAACGATCTTTCGCCCGTAGTACGCCATTTTTACAGACTGACCGTAAAACACACAAAAAGGAAGATAAAAACGACTTTAGGCGAAAAATTGTTACCAAACAGTATTTGCTGTATATTTACTTGTATATCATCTGCAAATTCTGCAAAAAATTTCCTCGATTTTTCGGAACTGGGGCCATGATTAAGAGGGAAACGTGCGCAGAGGCAAATTCTGCAAAAAATGTCCTCGATTTTTCGGAACTGGGGCCATGATTAAGAGGGAAACGTGCGCTGAGCCGACCATCTAAAACATTATGGGTGAGGGTCTGCTGCGGAGCTGACCATCCTAAACATTATATGCGAAGGCCCGCTAGTGAGCTGACGCTATAAAACATTATATGAGAGGGCCCGCTAGAGAGCTGACCCAATAAAACATTATATGAGAAGGCCCGCTGGTGAGCTGACCTATACAAAAATTGTCAAACAGCGCCCGCTGGTGAGCTGGCCCTATATAAAAATTATATCACAGGGCCCGCTGGTGAGCTGGCCCTATATAAAAATTATATCCCAGGGTATATGGAAGAGAGTCAACCATATACCCATTTTTTGGGTGGAAGGGGTGAATGGGAATACAGAGTATTCCCATCATTGTAAATAACATATCTAAAGTGACTTTATGTTCCCCCGGGGCTTTCCTCCAGTGGAGTGGAGAAGTCAGGGGAAATCCAGGCCTTGTTCATTTTCATAAGTGTCAACCTATCAGCATTTTCGGTGGAAAGGCGGATACGCTTATCTGTTATGATGCCACCAGCAGCACTAAATACCCGCTCAGACAGAACGCTGGCGGCAGGGCAGGCCAGCACCTCCAAGGCGTAGAGTGCCAGTTCATACCACGTGTCCAGCTTGGACACCCAGTAGTTGTAAGGCACAAAGGGATCATTGAGGACGCTGACACGGTCTGCTACGTACTCCTTCACCATCTTCCAAAACTTTTCCCTCCTTGTGACACTAGGCTGCGCATCAGGGTGAGGGTGCTGGCGGGGTGTCATGAAGGTGTCCCACGCCTTGGAGAGTGTTGCCCTGCCTTTGTCGGAACTGCTGTGTGCTCCCCTTTTCTCCCCTTCTCGGTTGGCCAAGGTAGCACGTACTCTGCCGCCAGCGTTGTCAGATGGAAAATTTTGGAGCAATTTTTCAACAAGAACCTTCTGGTATTGCACCATTTTGCTTGTCCTCTCCACCGGAGGAATGAGAGATGAGAAATTCTCTTTGTAGCGGGGGTCCAGAAGGGTGAACACCCAGTAATCCGTGTTGTTTAAAATGCGTATAACGCGTGGGTCACGGGAAAGGCAGCCTAACATAAAGTCAGCCATGTGTGCCAGAGTACCAACAGTCAAGATTTTGCTGTCCTCACCAGGAGGATGACTCTCAATCTCCTCATCCTCTTCCTCCTCTTCTGCCCACCCACGCTGAAGAGATGGAACTAAAGTTCCATGGCTACCCTCTGTAGTGGAGGCAACCGTGTCTTCCTCCTCCTCCTCCTCCTCCTCCGCCTCCTCCGCTGAGAAGACGAAGTGAGGGTGCTCTGGCTATCACCTTGTGTAAGCTCTTCCTCCCGCATTTCCACCTCTTCCACATGCAAAGCGTCGGTTTTAATTGTGAGCAGCGAGCGTTTCAGTAGACACAGAAGTGGGATGGTTACACTGATAATAGCGTTATCGCCGCTCACCATCTGTGTCGATTCCTCAAAATTGCGTAAAACCTCACAGAGGTCTGACATCCATTCCCACTCCTCTCTTCTGATTACAGGAAGTTGAACGGAGAGGCGACGACCGTGTAACAGCTGGTACTCCACTACTGCCCTCTGCTGCTCACAAAGCCGGGCCAACATGTGGAAGGTGGACTTCCAGCGCGTGCTCACGTCACACAGCAGCCGGTGAGCTGGCAAATGTAAGCGCTGCTGCAGCTTCAACAGGCCGGCTGAAGCTGTTGATGACTTACGGAAATGTGCACACACGCGGCGCACCTTGGTCAAGAGATCATGCACATTGGGGTAGGTTTTTAGAAATCGCTGAACCACTAAATGAAATACATGCGCTAGGCATGGTACGTGTGTGAGCTTGCCGAGCTCCAAAGCCGCCACCAAGTTACGCCCATTATCACACACAACCATGCCTGGTTGCAGGTTGAGTGGCGAGAGCCATTGCTCGGTCTGGTGACTAATCCCCTGCAACAGCTCTGAGGCCGTGTGCTGTTTGTCCCCAAGGCAGATCAGCTTCAGCACGGCCTGTTGACGCTTCCCCACTGCAGTGCTACACTGCTTCCAGCTACCGGCTGATGGGTGAGTGGCGCTGCGCGCAGAGAATTCGGAGGTGGAAACGGAGGAGGAGGAGCCAATAACGTAGGTGCTGGCGTAAACCCTGATGGAGGTAGGGCCCGCAATCCTCGGCGTGGGTAGCACCTGTGCCATCCCAGGGTCCGAGTCGCTCCCAGCCTCCACGACATTCACCCAGCGTGCTGTCAGGGAAATGTAGCGTCCCTGGCCACAAGCACTTGTCCATGTGTCAGTCGTTAAGTGGACCTTCCCAGTAACTGCGTTGGTCAGGGCACGGGTGATGTTACGGGACACATGGTGGTGTAAGGCGGGGACGGCACACGGGAAAAGTAGTGGCGGCTGGGGACTGCGTACCGAGGGACAGCTGCTGCCATCAGGCTGCGGAAGGACTCAGTCTCCACAAGCCTAAATGGCAGCATTTCGATGGCCAGTAATTTGGAAAGGTGTGAGGTTAGTGCTATGGCCTGTGGGTGGGTGGCTGGGTATTTTCGCTTGCGCTCAAATGCCTGGGGTAACGACATTTGGACACTGCGCTGGGACAGGGAAGTGGATGTGGTCGCTGATGGTGCTTCAGATGGTACAGGTGCAGGGCGGGAGGTATGCGGGCCTGCGCCTTCGACAGGCGATTGGCCGGCACCGAAAACAGGGGAAGAGGAGGCAGTGGTGTGGCCTGCAGACACAGATTGGCGATCCGGGCGTTCCTCCCACTTATTACGGTGCTTGGATGCCATGTGTCGGATCATGCTGGTGGTGGTGAGGTTTCTAGTGTTCATGCCTCGGCTCATTCTGGTGTGGCACAGGTTGCAAACTACAATTCTTTTGTCGTCCGCACTTTCCTTAAAAAAACGCCATACCGCGGAACACCTACCCCTTGGCAAGGGAGATTTACGCAAGGGGGTGCTCCGTGGAACATTTGCGGGCCGGTTTGGTGCGGTCCGCCTTCTTTCTGTAGCCATACCACTGCCTCTTCCAGCCTGTTGCGGTGCTGCAGATGGCTCACCCTCAGGACTGCTGTCATCGCTCGGCTCTCCACCTTCCCAGGTGGGGTCAGTCACCTCATCGTCCACCAAGTCCTCCTCCACTTCCTCACTCTGATCATCCTCCTCATTTCTTGATCCCACCACATACTCAGTCATTGACAACTGTATATCATCCTCCTCATCAAGGTCTTGAGACAGTAAAAGTGGTTGATTTGATGGCAACTGTGTCTCATCATCATCATCATCCACTTCCTTTGACCTTAAATGCCGTTCACCTCTGTCATCTTCTTGTGATTGGGTACCCTCTAGAGGCTGTGAATCAGGGCACAAGATTTCATGTTCCTCTGCAAGCGTGCTTGGAGAGAGGTTCAAATGAAGGATTGGTGATGAGACGAGCTCCTCACTATATCCCAGTGTGGGATCACTTCTTTGACCAGACCCTCTGTGGTGGGAGGAAGGATGATCAGGGTGAGGATTATGTTGACCAGACTCTTGGCTACTGAGAGTGGACTTGGTGGAAGACAGGGTGGTGCTTAACCGACTGGAAGCAGTATCACCTGAAATCCAACCGACCACCTGTTCGCAGTGGTCTGACCTCGAGAGTGATGTCCTGCGACGCCCTGTAAACTGAGACATGAAGCTAGGTATGGTGGATGTCTTTCTGTCTTGTGCTCTGGCACCAGGCACAGTTTCTACGCGTCCTGACCCACGCCCTGAACTATCAGGATCACGTCCACTTCCCTGTCCCTTTTTACCCGCCTTCTTCATATTACACGGAATATGTGCTGCAAATCTGCAACTTTGCACACTAAACAGAATGTGCTGCTTATCTGCGGCTAGGCACAGTGAACAGAATATGTGACTTTTATTTTTAACACTTTGCACACTAAACAAAATGTGCTGCAAATCTGCAACTTTGCACACTAAACAGAATGTGCTGCTTATCTGCGGCTAGGCACAGTGAACGGAATAAGTGACTTTTATTTTTTACACTTTGCACACTAAACAGAATGTGCTGCTTATCTGCGGCTAGGCACAGTGAATAGAATATGTGACTTTTATTTTTAACACTTTGCACACTAAACAGAATGTTCTGCTAATTTGCAACTTTGCACACTAAACAGAATGTGCTGCTTATCTGCGGCTAGGCACAGTGAACGGAATAAGTGACTTTTATTTTTTACACTTTGCACACTAAACTGAATGTGCTGATAATCTGCAACTTTGCACACTAAACAGAATATGCTGCTTATCTGCGGCTAGGATCAGTGAACGGAATAAGTGACTTTTATTTTTTACACTTTGCACACTAAACAGAATGTGCTGATAATCTGCAACTTTGCACACTAAAAAGAATGTGCTGCTAATCTGCAACTTTGCACACTAAACAGAATGTGCTGCTAATCTGACACTTTGCACACTAAACAGAATGTGCTGATAATCTGACACTTTGCACACTGAACAGAATGTGCTGCTAATCTGCAACTTTGCACACTAAACAGAATGTGCTGCTAATCTGCAACTTTGCACACTAAAAAGAATGTGCTGCTAATCTGCAACTTTGCACACTAAACAGAATGTGCTGCTAATCTGACACTTTGCACACTAAACAGAATGTGCTGATAATCTGCAACTTTGCACACTAAAAAGAATGTGCTGCTAATCTGCAACTTTGCACACTGAACAGAATGTGCTGCTAATCTGCAACTTTGCACACTAAACAGAATGTGCTGCTAATCTGCAACTTTGCACACTAAACAGAATGTGCTGCTAATCTGACACTTTGCACACTAAACAGAATGTGCTGATAATCTGCAACTTTGCACACTAAAAAGAATGTGCTGCTAATCTGCAACTTTGCACACTGAACAGAATGTGCTGCTAATCTGCAACTTTGCACACTAAACAGAATGTGCTGCTAATCTGCAACTTTGCACACTAAACAGAATGTGCTGCTAATCTGAAACTTTGCACACTAAACAGAATGTGCTGCTAATCTGCGGCTAGGCACAGTGAACGGAATATGTGACGTTTTTTTTTTAAACTCTGCCCCCAAAACAAAATATATCTGCTGCCCCCACACACAGTAGTCCTAAAAAGGACTTTTGGGTCTATTTTTTGTTCAAACGCGCTTTTTTTCTCCCTACACTGACTTTCCCTTCCTATCCTCATCTCTCCCTGGCTAAGACTGAGCCGAACTCGCTGGTCAGGTGCTATACAGCACCCGATCACGGGTTCTGGCCAGCCAATCAGTGTAATGCCAGCAGCCAACATGGCTGCTGGCATTACACTGATGTCAGAGCCTCCACGCACGTTTATTGGCTGCGCAGCAGCCGCGAAACGTGCGGGGAGGAGACCCGAACATGGCGGGCGAGCACATGCGGTACTCGTACGAGTACCGCCATGTGCCGAGCAGAGCGATGCTCGAGCCGAACCGAGCTTCGGCCGAGCATGCTCGCTCATCACTAATTACCACTCATTGATGAATAAATGATGGCTAGATGTGATCTGGTCACTGCAGAAATGGAATGGCTAATGGGCAAGGAAATCTGACTTTCTTGTGCATTGAGCCATTGATGGCTTGATGAATTTACCCTTTTACTTTTAAAAAACAACATGCAACTATATAAATGTTAATGTGACATTTTTATTTTCTAGTTTCTATTTGTGTATAAATGTGTAATTGTGTATATTTGAAAATGAGAGAAATCTCAATGTATTCATCCCGGTACAACACTTTCTAAAGACATTTGCAGTTTTCCCCATTACAGTGCCAGTCACATATTTGAAACTTGCATAAAAAAGATAGCAGGGAAGTAACATACAGGGAGCATTGGCTGTAAGGTCCAGTAGTGTCTAGTTTGGAGAATATTTGGAGCCCAAAAAAACTGTTTTTGCACTGGAGCCGTACAATGACTAGTTACACCATTGAAAGGTAAAGTGTGCTACATCTGTAGTGTACATAAAATAATGTTTTATACTCAATTAAAGGGTTAGTAAAAGCTAAAAATAAATCTATACTAAAGGACTTGTTTCCCAAATTAAATGTCCTAGACCCTTTGCAATGCATTCCATACCTCTCTGGCACTCAAAGGGTTAAGTATAAACGTTCACTATTGAAACGTTGATTTAACCAGGTTGCCGGCTTCAAAAGCTCCACCTCAGAATCTCGCCCGAATCAAAAGGGTGAGATTCTTATGCCGCAGCCTACAACATCACATCCAACTACTGCTCATACTGCTGCATATCTTAAAGTGTTAGTAATGTCTACAAAAAACTTTTTTGCAATTAGAAGAGCTTAAAAAGCTGAGCTAAATGCAAAAAAACTTATCTCTCAAACCGTTATGGTATAAGAGATATGGGTGTTTAAAGTTTGCTGTTTCCTACTGACAGCTGTAAAGCTGTCAGCAGGAGATTCATGTTGGTCGACACGGTGGCGCTTGAGAAGTGCTGAGATCTTGTTACTTACATGGAATCCCTTCATTGGAATGGTCTAAAACGTGTGCACACCAGGCACACATTTTAGACCATTCCAATGAAGGGATTCCGTACTTCTCAAGCGCCACCGTGTTGACCGACACGAATCTCCTGCTGACAGCTTTACAGCTGTCAGTAGGAAACAGCAAACTTTAAACGCCCGTATCTCTTAAACCATAATGTTTTGAGAGATACTTTTTTTTGCATTTAGATCAGCTTTTTAAGCTCTTCTAAATGCAAAAAAAATGTTTTTTAAACATTACTAACACTTTATGCTGCGCCTCCGATCTCCGTGTACTGGTAAGCCATGTATAAGTGTCACGGTTTATTATGACTCTCAGACACAAGTTTTAGGTAAAAAATCAATTTTATTGAAATAATAAATTGATAACGTAGGATGGCAATCACATACGTCCAGATATATTCAGAATATAACAAGACAGAAGGCAGACTCTACCGGTCCTGTCAATATACCGGACAGGACAGTCTGAAGTAATAGAATGTTAGGCTCTACCGGCCTTGCCAATATCGGGTAAGGCAACCTGCAGATGGAATCGCATAACGGTTCTACCGGCCTTACCAAATTACTGGGCAAGGCAGCCTCAATAGATTCATAATGTAGGCTCTACCGGCCCTGCCAATACCGGGTAAGGCAACCTCAGATGGAATGTGGCAAAAGGTTCTACCGGCCTTACCAATACCGGGCAGGGCAGCCCAGAGATAGTAGCAGCAGTCAGATGGTAATGGCAAATTGACAGGATCGTAAGCAACCCAGTGTACACACACTGAGACTAACAGGGGAATCGTAAAGCCGCAAGGCTTTGGAGCAAACCAGCGTCCGCACGCTGGGACCAACACTGAATTGTATAGCCGATAGGCTTAGGAGCAAACCAGTGACCGCACACTGGTGTAACAAGCGAGTTAGTATAGCCGTAAGGCTTAGGAGCCAACCAGCGTCCGCACGCTGGGACCAACACAGAATTGTATAGCTGATAGGCTTAGGAGCAAACCAGTGACCGCACACTGGTGTAACAAGCGAGTTTGTATAACCGCAAGGCTTTGGAGCAAACCAGCGTCCGCACGCTGGGACCAACACAGGATAGTACAGCCGATCGGCTTTGGAGCAAACCAGTGACCGCACACTGGTGTAATAAGCGAGTATGTCTAGCCGCAAGGCTTGGGAGCAAACCAACGTCCGCACGCTGGGACTAACACAGGATTGTATAGCCGATAGGCTTTGGAGCAAAACAGTGACCGCACACTGGTGTAACAGGCGAGTTTGTCTAGACGCAAGGCTTTGGAGCAAACCAGCATCCGCACGCTGGGACCAACACAGGATTGTATAGCCGATAGGCTTTGGAGCAAACCAGTGACCGCACACTGGTGTAACAAGCGAGTTTGCCTAGCCGCAAGGCTTAGGAGCAAACCAACGTCCGCACGCTGGGACCAACACAGAATTGTATAGCCGATAGGCTGTGGAGCAAACCAGTGACCGCACACTGGAGTAACAAGCAATGTCGCCGACGCGACCAGGCAGGAGTTCGTCAGGATACAGGAGACAGGCGATGCGATGACAGGAACCAGCAACGATCAGTCAGGTCAGGAAACAGCAGAGAAGAAGTTCAGCAGGAACTGTAACACCAGAGACTAGGCCGGAACCAGGACTGGAAGTACTTCAGCATGCAGGAAACACTGGAACAGTAGAGATCAGGAACTCAGGAACACTGGAACAGAGGCCCAGCTATCACTGGCATAGTGATAGCAAGAAGGTCAGAAACAACACAAAAGGGCAACCAAAGGGTGCCCAATCCAGGTTTAAATAGGCAATGAAAGGCGGGCTATCTGCAGACAGCCAATAGCAGCCCCCTACTGGTGACAGACAAGGAACTGCAGCAATCACGGGCACCGTGATAATAAGCAATTTCAATACATATGTTTAATGTAACTGCTGTCTATGTAACTGGTGCACTGTAAATGAAGGAAATGCTTCACACGGTGCTATATTTCTCTAGATATAATGTAAATGATGGTGGTATTTTATTCTGATGGGGTTCTCTTACATCCTTAACCCTTTGATTGCCAGAGAGGTATGAAAGTGTTAAGGATGGAAAAGAACCTCGTCAAAATAAAATACCACCATCATTTACATTATATCTAGAGAAATACAGCACTGTGTGAAGCATTTCCTTTATTCATTTACAGTGCACAGCTTATCACTGCACAGAGGTCGGAGGCACAGCTTAAGGTATGGGGCAGTGTGGATGGTGGATGGAACTATCGTTTTAGGCTGCGGGATAAGAATCTCGCCCTTTTGATTCTGATGTGGTGCTTTTGAAGCCGGCAACCTGGTTATAGCACCTTCATGTTGCACGCTCTTATGCATGCAACATTTCAAAAGGATACCAAGATTAAATAATGAATATCTACATTGTTACAGATGTTTTTCTCCTGTATTTTGTTTCATTTATTTATTTTTATATTAACTGTCCCCCAAATGCCAGTCAAGAACCCCATCCAAACAAATTCCCTGTTCAACTGATTCATTCCCCAGATTCCACCCACCAACACAGGTACCCTCCTCAGACCCCTTTTATACCATGTCTTACAGGGTTTTTTAATTGTATTTAGGATTTATTTTTTATTAGCTGTCCCCCCAATCCCAGTAAACAACCCCCCCAAAAAAAATTCCCTGTTCAACTGATTCTTTCTTCAGACCCCGCCAACACAGGCACCCTAGTGCCCCTTTTATACTATTCCTTTGTGAAATAAATTATTTGTTATGTGTTGTGTGTCAATTCAATATTCCCATTGATTTTAATGGAATGAGATAAGCGAGAAAAAACAGAAAATCTGCACTTTTCACAGGAAATTATTCACCAAGCGGAAGTGTCATTATTCACCAACTTCAGTTTGAGGCAAAATTTTTCTCCCATCCCTACCTACAATGTGGCAGATGTGTATGGTAGTGGTGGTGGGGGACTGATGTGGTATGATTGGTGGGACCTTGACAAACTGCATCCACCTTGGGAGGAGAGGAATCACCATCATTTATTGTACATGTTGCAGCAACCATTGCTGCAGTCAGCTTTTGAACTACCACTTTACTTCCACGTCCCTGCACTGCTTCACCTTTCCCCCATTTGCTTGCGCATTTGCTAGACATTACTCAACTACTGTGTGTGTTTTTACTCTCTACAGTACACAACTGATGAAGTGTGATGTCTTGCCTTGACCCTCAACAAAATTATCAATTTTCCTGCTGTCTATCAAGTCTTCCTCAGTCACAGAGCTCACATAAGGCTCCCAGTCAGCTGCCTAATATATTTAATTGTTAGTAAGAGCAAAATCTGAAAGCAATTTATACCCCTGCTGCCTGTGTCATGCCTGTCAGTCACACCGAATTTTGGAGTATTTTGGGTCAACCTTTTTCCTCCCTTCTTCTCCCCCAGAGTGCCCCCAGACTCTCCTAATACAGAGAACAAATGTCCTACCTAAATGACTCCCTAAACTAAGCTTCACTTCCCCTTGATTTGCCTGTCTTCTCTAGCTCAAAAATGTGCTGCTCTCTCCTCTCACAAACACAGAATGGCATGCTGTGAGAGCCTGACCCTTGTATATGGCTGTAGAAAATTATACAATGAGCTAGGTGAAAAAAATGGGAAAATGGCACTTCTCACGGGAAATTTTTCACCAAGCGGAAAGAGCCATTTTTTGCCAATTTCATTTTGAGGCAAAAACTTTTGTCCATCCCTACTTATAATTTGAAGGTTTGTTTTCATAATTGAAATCTCAAACATATATATTATATATAATATATATATATCAAAATAGTAAAGGGAAAATTATTATTCTCTCTGGGTTCTGTAGTTGAAAGGAACAGGATCCATGTGTACAACAAAGAGTTTAAACAAAGCTTAGTTTGAATATATTTATCAATAGTAAGATAATAAATATCATTTTATGGTATTCTTGTTTTTATTTTAGCAGTGTTGCTGTTAATTGTGGTATTTCTTTGATGATCAGTGTTTTAATATACAATGTAAATACTGAAGCTGTTCTGGAATCTCACCTACTCCCAATACATTTTATTTATTCCATTTCTGACAGCTCTTGCACATAAAGGAGGTTTGATCTGGAGGCAGCTTCATCAGAAGCCTGTATGTCTTGAAGAAAAGAGTGATCCTGAAACATATCACATCAGGCTGTGTTATATGTTTAATATTTTGCTTTTAAACCCACAGTAAATGTTATATATTTAATTTATACTCTGGCACTTATTATCATTCATTGCCTCTGGCTATTGTGGAGGTTCCTGAACAGGGGCAGGCATTTCCCGTGTTACTTTACTGGTTGAATTAATTTCAACAGGCTTCAGTCTACATGTGAGTAACCCTTTGTGTTTGAGTCATTACATTTATCATTGTTTTAGGATCCCCTTTTCCTCTTTGGTGCCTCCCTGCTTTTGAGGAGTTTCCTCTTGGGGAGCAGCTGTGAAGAATCTGTGTGCTGGGCAGTAAAAGATCCCTCACATGTCTGTTTAGCCATAATATTATCAAATATGAGTATTTATGACTTGATTTGTTGGATTCCACCCATTTAGAACTTAATCTATGAGTGTCTCCTATAATCTTTTTTCGCCTCACTTTTGTCATTTAGGACTCATATGTCGACACAGTTATCACTTATAATATATGACTCATATACAGACATTGTTTCACAATCGTATAATAAAGTCTATCAATTCACTTAAGTTCAAACTTGTACAGGACCTTGTGTTAATTGCGACAGTTTAAGCTCTAATGTATTTATTTCTCTCACTGATATTATTTCACACCTTATCTGTAAGAGCCTTACATGTTTCTATACAAATTGACTTCAATTTTTGGACAGTGGACAGAACATATGGCATGGCAAACATGCATTTTGATGTGTGCTTGGCCCTGGTCATGCTTTGCTGTGGGTGCCATGCCGTGATAAATGCTTGGTTCTCTCAACATTGTTCTATAACCTCAGAGTTGTTCCAATAATTGTTTACCTGGTCTTTGCTGTAGATGGGTAATTGGCATATTCTGCGCTATATGATGGCTTGTGCTTGTGCCTTTCTACACATTCCAAACCCCTTCTTTTGTTTTTGAATTCTCTGTGCTCCTTTATTAATCTTCTGTGACATCTCTTGTGTACTTCTCGGCTAAGTGGTTGGGTTCAAGCTGTGCTATGTATCAGCTAGCACCTGGGTGCCCCAAGGAGGGATCACACTAAATTAATTTTTCTATGCAATAACTTTGCATTTTTATTTTTTGTTCTTTAATACTGCTTGTTTTTGGCCATATCTGACAAACCCCCTATTTTTGTCCATTGCACCCATGTTTCCCTATAGCATCATAACTGTGTGATGAATGCTGCTTTGATATGTTTGCATAATGTTTTATTACTTAATGTAAACAATGTTGTGTATCATTAATATGCATGGGAGACCACACCCTTGTTGATGATACCAGCATTATACACCTGACCTTGTGAAGGTATGATGTTTAGACCAAAACATTGACAAAAAGTTTACAACTTTTCATCATTGTATGCAAAGAAATCACAAATGCACTCTCAGGTCTATAAAAATTATTAAATATTTCTTGGTCAACATTTCGGCCAGAGATCCTGATATATATATATACATTTACATTTTTCTCTCAACCATGCATATCTTGATATTTGTTCTAAATATTGTGTGAACTAAATCATAGCAGTATCATTCATTTTTAACTACAGCCAAAGTAATTTACTGCTGTAGCTTTTTTGGTAGGTTAATATTTTTGGGATGTTATAGAAGCATATTAATAATAAAAAAATGGTTTTAAATATTAATTATAATACAGTAGCAAGAAAAGCATAAAAAGAGAAATGGTTGAATGAATCTTTCTAAGAATATACATAATTTGACTTTTTGGATTAACTCACAAATTAATGGCTAATTGTAGTTCCACAGTAAATATATTTATTAAAAACTGAAATCCAGTAAATTAAATAATATATGTTATGATTGAATATATGTCTTATTAGATAAGGAAGCGTACTGGAAATGTATAATTAGCCATTACTGTGTGAATAAAATCCAAATGTAAGCAAACATTTAAATTTGTCTTTGCACTTAGTCCTTGGCAAAAATATTTTTTTTAGGATTATTACAGTTTGGGCTTCATTGAATCGAATCCTTTATCTGTGTAGTATGTAATTCAAGAGTATTATATTGAATGAGCTTTAGCTTAGGTAATGTTAATCATGTTTATACCTAAATTAATTATGTATATTTTACATGGACATTGTTTGGAATTTAAGAGGTACAAATGTTGCAACATCTTATTTACAGATTTATTGACCTGATATTTACAGCCCCTACGCTTTACTTTTTAGGACCAAATTTCCATCCCAATGTATTTTTGGCTTTCTGAGAGCTTAGCATCTCATCGTATGAGAAAGAACAAAATTGACCAACAGTAATAAGATGTAAGTAATCAGTCATTTTTTGTAGTTACTTTTATGGAAAGTTGACAGTAGGTTTATAAGCAATATGTAGTTGTATTGCAAATTATGCAAAATGTATTTTAAAAAGTAATTGTATCTATATTGCTTTGACTATTGGCTGTTTTCAAATAATCACATTTATTTAATTTTCTTCACTGAAAAATCAATTTAATAATTTTACATACCATATTTTGTTTAAAAAATATTATGACATTAAAATTACTGTATAGAGTCTAAAACTAAATATGCATTTTAATACAATTTTAAAGTAATAGTATGTTGTCTTTACCAAGATCTCAAATGCATATAAAAACTATACATTCAGTATTTGTACAAATGGTAAAGTGTGAAATGACTTTCCTGAATAGTCACAATATTTTTAAGTTGTTATAAACTATATAATCAATATCTATAAGTGAAGATGTTTTAGCAGAGACCTGTATTATTAACAAGGTTCACTGAATTTATATTCAAGATGATTTTGGAAATGAGGAAATGAGCAGTATGCATTTTGTAATCTACTCTGTATCTCTTTGTATTTTAATAAACCATATTCCTTTGCATACTGAGATCTCTGTGGAACTCACTACTAGCACTTTTTTTTCAAAATAATAAAAAACATCTACAAAACAAAGTATACATATATATATATATATATATATATATATATATATATATATATATATATATATCATACTTTTTCCATAATTATATAAAAATATGCATATGTCTATAATACCGGAAACTATTCTATCTACAGAAATAGCTCTAAAGGAAATTATAGTATCACAACTGTGTTTTATTATCATTTAATTAATTTTAAAATGTTTACTTTTATATTAGCTATAGTTGAAGATAACACACACACACACACACTCACATGTGCTGATGCATTACACCACAGATTACATTCTTGCATTTTTTTTTAGCTTGACAGATGCTGCAGATGTGACGTGTTAAGGAAGAAAAGTAATGAAATGGTTTGCTTATACTAGGAAACAGGCTATATACTTTCAACTAGGCTGCTCTTTAGAAGTAGAATGTGTGTTCTGTAAAGTGTAAAGAAGCAAGAAAGGCCACATGCTTATCGACAGATGTACAGTCCCTCAAGCAGTCAATGATCAGTGAAATCATTGTTTTATGAGGTACTCTTGTTTTTAAGGCCCCATTCTCATTAAAACACCAGAGTATCAATTCTACAGCGGTTTTGTCTCCCATGGTGAAATGTAAAATGCTGGACTATAGTACCTTTCACTCAGGCAACTATCTCCTTGCATGAGTACACCAATGTCCAGCATGTTATATCTTTACTGCATTCACACAGGAAGGTAGTAAAAAGGAAGCAGGGAACATCTTCATTTTGGCTTGTGGGATGATCGTTCACAGGAGCAGTGTTGGAGGCGCATAAACTAATCACAGTCTCTTTTGAAACGTGGGACAGTAATATTTAGTTGAGGCTCACATGAGCCAGAAGGCATCCATGCCTCCTGCCTTATGGGATTACAGGACAATGCAGGAGTATAGTGAGTACAGAATAAGAACTGTAGCAAGCTGTTGTTGCAGTCCAGTCTCCTCTGTGAAAGAGCCCATAATATGCTTATGACTTAAAGGTACTCCTATGGGATATTGTTTATATATTTATTTATTTATTTGTTTATTTGCTATTAATACCTTCAGACCTATACATTCCCTCCAACATTGCATTTTATTGAAAACAGCTTTCCTCATAGCCTTAAGCAGTAAGTTGAGATTTTTCAGTAACTAATGAAGATGTATTTCTTAACAGTGAAATGTTACTCTTGAAGTTTAAACTGCTTCTAAAATATTGTATTTTTAGTTGTAGATACAAGTAATTTATAACAAGATGGCTATAAGTGTGCAGTATTTAACTGTATCCATAATAATATGTGTTGACCACATTATAAATAATGCCTTCAAAAAGTATCTGCATACTTAGATTACACAGTATAAGAGAAAGTCAGATACATTTACCATCTGATGGGAATAGAACACTTACAGACTATGAAATCATTTATGTCCAATTACAGGATCTCCTATGTTCTTTGCTAAGTTTATGTTTTCTATGTAACAATGGAGATTATGCTGTGCCTTGCTAGGTAGCTTTTCATTTTTTATTACTAATACAATTACAGGGTCTGTATGTGTAGGCGAAGAAGGAGATGTGTGGGAGAGGGATGTAATGGCAAGGCTGTCTTTCTCCAAATCTCTCTGGTAATATTGATTCCTTTCAAAGATAGATTAGACCTTTTGGAATGTCCATGGAGAAAAGTAAATTGAAAAAAAAAAAAATAATAATAATGCTTGCTTTATGTTTTGGTTCTAAAATTGTTAGCAACACTAGCTTGGTGAATTTAAGGGAACACTGTTATTACCTACATAAACAGTAAATTAAAAAGTACTAAATTAACATGCATGCATGTGTGTACAGTAGTCTCAAACATGTAATACATGAACCAAGGTTATAATAATACATTTTGTTCAAAAACATAAAAGTCATAACAAACCTATTGCATACCATACTGTGATATATCCACTTGTGTTTGAGATATAGTCAATATAAAATTTTTTCAGGAAAGTATTTTATAAGGAAGGAAACATTAAGATTGTCTCTCATTTTCAAGTATGTCCTGGGTACTCATTTTATCTACCTCAGAAGGCTGAAAGGCTGAGTTAACCTTTCTGGGACTAGAAACTGCAACCCTGAGGGGTCTTGATACTCTTATTGCTGCTAAACACATCATTAGGGACAAAATGAGTTCTGGCCAGTACACACATTGTTGTAACATCAAAATTCTATAGCTTGATCACAATCAACTGCAAAGGTCTTTGGCCACAAAAACTCATGTTACAGATTAATACTCATCACAGCTTTCTGTTCCCACAACTCACACAAAATAGCATGAATAGTGGAAACAAGAAACTAGCCAATGCTTGATGTTTGACAGAGTGTCAAACATTGACCATGAGCTAGTTTCTCATTCACCCTCCCCCCCACCATCCTAAACACTGACCCTAAAAGTACTGCCTGGCCTTCCACTACACCTAACATTACTAATAAATGTAAATAAAATAGCACTATCCTATGGCCCATTCCCACTCCTCACAGCTGTAACACTTATCTTGAATAGATAAATTCCCCTCATTGTCGTCTCCTCCACTGCAACTGATGCTGTTGCCGCCTATAAGTTAAAGAATCCCTAACTATTAAACAAAAAATCTGTAACTATTACAATAATTAAAAACACAGCACACAAGGAATATGCATTTTAAAAAATACCTTTACTTAGATTAAAAGATGGTAGATGAAGAGTTGTTTTAATATAACTGCTTAAATGCTAGAAACTTTGTGAGTTGCCTGTACAGACATTTGGGCAGGGCCAATTTATCCAATCGCTAAAGTCGGTATTTGTCCAGAGCAGACGATCAACAGGGGTCCACTGATGAAGGCCTTTGTTACATTCAGTTTACCTCTGCATTTTTACTCATTGGATAAAGCGATTGTGTCTGGGCCAGTCATAATTTTATCCAGTGGGCAGGATCTTTTAATTCAGTGCAAGCATGCCGCATGCTTACTTTCTTGTCCCCCTATGACTTTTGAGGACCTGCCTGGTCCTACCTTCCAATTGTACAAATGGAGTAGACCTCCAGTTGTACAATGTATTTGGAGTCAGGACCTTGGAAACTGGAGCAGAGAAGCTGATGGCATTTAAGGATGCATGTAAGTTTCCAGTTGTAATGTTTTAATAATTACCATCATGGCATCATTTCTTTCATTGTAGGTTATGAGGACTGTGCTGAAGGAATGGAATTCTTCAATTATCATTTTTTTTTTCTAATAATGCTTTTCATATAGCCTTTAAATATTGTATTTGATGGAATGCTCTTAATTGCAAAGCAACTGTGATATTTGCTATAATCTGCATGGATTTCTGTTATGGAATATGAATAATTAAAAAATAAATATAATATTATTTTTAGAACACAAGTAACTCATTATATGTTTGTCTTAACACCATGTAATAGTTGATATACCTCTGTTCTTAAACAGAAGCTAATTATCCAGCTAAAACTAATAAGTTAAATGAAGGTCTAATACTACCACCACCACTAAAAATACATATAGGGACCCATATAGAATTACTGAATACATGGTTATCTTGTAATTACAAATAAATAACATTCTTGTTTCATTGCATTTTTATGCTATTTTGTGCACATTTTTTTAAAGGAGCAGTAAACTTTTTTTATGAAAAATATATATTGTAGGGATTTTCCTATTGAGTAAAATAAGGGTACTCCCACTGCCGAGAGATTTATATTTCCAGAGTTATTACAGTTTAAACCCATGTTTTTTTACATTAGCAGTGCCCTCTAGTGGTCAAATTCTAATTATATTTCCTGTTAGATTCTAATGAAGAGAAAAGTCACAAAAGTCAGAGACATACAGTTCTCCATAGATAGAAACTGCCTGTCACTTCCTGTCAGTTAGAACTTCCAGGAAGTAAACACAGTGAATTCACTTCCTGATTATTTAAACTGCTATAATTTTTGAATAAAACATCTGACAGCGATGGGAGTGACCTTGTTTTATTCAGCAAGCAATGCTCTTTAAAATATGTGTTTCCATTAAAAAAGTTTACTGCTCCTTTAAGGGTGGGATTGTAGGAGTGGGGTACTAGTATGGGATTTGGCCATGGCCCACTAGTGTCTGCAACTGGGACATCTTCACATGAGTTTTTGATGAGCACTTTTACATTGGAAAGTCTAGGAGTGTAAGGCACAGCCATTTGAGGATAAACATTGAGTCTCTTTCTGCAGTCTAAGTGGTATATCACTATTAAATCAGTAAAAATGTTGTTTGTTCATCACTTCACTTAATGTATGGGGGATTACTATTCAGATTTTTGTGTGTATAAAGCCCATGAAGAACTGTGGCTAATTCACACCATGAAGACAAATAAAATGTTCCAATGAATGCAATAGTGCTATTAACTCCTTAACTACTAAACAGGATCATAAGTCGTTGCTTTGCTATGTGTTAAATACCTTTCTAGCATTTCTGCAATTAAAAGTCCTACTTGGGGCCCCTCAGACACTGAACAATATCTGGGATAAATGGCTGATGTACTCCTCCTGCTAGGTTTTGAGTCCTTCGACTTAGTGATAAATCTTATGGGGGGGCCTATATGAGTGGATGATACAGAGATGTTGTTTCACCCCTCTCCCACAAGGTTGAACACATAGACTTGTGTTATACAAGGATATATATGAAGATCTTATCCTCTCCATTTATTATGCCCTTAATCCTGACATTGCTGCCTTTTCTACTTCGGCCTGATATGACTGTTGATATCCTTTGCTGCTCTCTGTGCGGGGGGTCTGGGGGGGTCCGTCTTGCCCACAGGAAATGGGGCGGTTTGAGTGTTGGGGTTTGTTAGTTAGGGATTTTTCCTCTCCTCTACTTGTTGGAGGATTGTTTTTTGAGTTTAACAAAGTAAAAACAGAGCAGCTTTGCTTCTTATACTTAATATGTATTCTATTGTACCTGTGCTTTTATAATTCTGCATCTTAATATTTGTTATACTTATGTACTACACTGCTCTTAATAAAAACTAGTTAAAAAAAAGTTCTACTTGAATCCTCAGCAATTTTTTGATTATATATTTGCCCCCTATGGTGCAGCCGGTAGGCTCCAGAATTGTTTCAGTTTTCTTATTAGATCACCCTCAATGAGGATCATGTACTAAGTAGAGTGGTTTAATTCTGGGGCATACTACATACACCACAGGGAACAAATATTTCCACTAATTTAAATGGGGCTTTTAACCCCTTGAGTGCAAGAGAGGTCTCTAATGTATTGAAAAACACTTTAAGCCTCTATAGCATTTAAAGAATCAAAAGCCACATAAACTTAATGGAATATTTTTTAATTTTTCTTTATTTTCTATGGTACACTTGGTTTGCACCAGAACTGCACAATTTTCCCTAGTACATCAGTCATAGCATGGTTTCCTCTATTAAGATCATTGACATTTAGGAGATGTTGGCCTAGATGCACTAAAGGTCGAAGAGGGCTGCAAATGTCGATGTTCTGTCAGAGCAGTGTTGTAGACACTTCCTCAGTATTCACAAAGTGTCTATGACATCACTTCACCAGAACTCTGACAAAAAGATATCCACATCAACATCAATCTGACATGCCTTCACCATGTCTACATATTTGGATTCTTCGAATCGACAATTGCTCATATCCATATGGAAATGAAGCCTAATGAGATACAGTCGTATGGGGGGGGGCTTATATTATAATGTGACACTTCGAGTCATTCAGTCGAAGCCTCTGCTGTTGGAGTTTACAGTCTCCACTTAATCTAACTCTGTCGTAGCTGGGATCTCCACTGTCCTTTCCAATGGAGTAACAGAAGGGAGAGCTACAACAGTCTGAACAGCACATCTCTGTGCTTCCCTACCTAGCCATTAGGGGAACACAGAGAAGGCTTTCAACATCATGGACAGCACTGAATGCTATAGCTACTGGCACCTTCTTGTTTTTCTACTTTAGTATGTCGAATATATGCACTATATGTCGACGTACTAAGGGGGGGACATTGTGTAGTGCTTGGTGTACTAGTTCTGTTTATTGTAACCCTTTGAATGCCACAGGGGTGAGCAGTGCACATCCGTATGGCATTCAATGTTGTCCATGGTGCTGAAAGCCTTCTCTGTGTTCTCCTACTGGCTAGGTAGGTAAGCACAGAGAATGCTGTTCAGAATTGTTGTAGTGTTGGTGATGTGTGAGGGGAGGAGATCCCTTCCACACCGAAAGCACTTCAAAAACCCTGTATGCTAATAGGGACCTACTCTAACCTTCCCCTTCCATCCTACAATTTTTGTGAATATGTGGATGTGTGTGCAGATTGAATTGCCGGAGTGATTCAAGCACATTAACAATATCATACCGACACCACATCGACATTTAGTGCATCTAGGCCGTTATCTATTATAGTGAATACTGTAAACAATATTTTTTCTGTAACCTATGTATTATGATATACACAAGGGGGGAGATTCACTAAGCTGTGATAAAGAGGTGAAAAAGTGGAGATGACTTCTCCAGTTTATCACTTCTCCAGTTACTTTGTTATTCTATGGAATCTATGAAATTTGTTATTCTATGGAATCTATGAAATCTTAGTGCATATACTCCATAGAATAACATACAAATTGGAGAAGTGATATCACTGGAAAAGTCATCTCCACTTTCTCACCTGTTTATAACTAGGATGGGTGAGAATTTTGGCCTCAGGCTGAAACTGGTGAATAATGGCACTTTCCGCTTGGTGAATAATTTTCTGCGAAAAGTGCAGTTCTTCTGCTTTTTCACGTCTTTTTCACCCATTGAAATCAGTGGGAAGAAACATTTTTCTCCAGCACACAAAAGTTTTCTACAGCCATATAAAAGGCTGTCAGGCTCTTACAGCATGCCATTCTGTGTTTGTGAGAGGAGAGAGCAGCACCTTGTTTGAGCTAGAGATGAAAGAGAGGGGAATTGAAGTTTAGTTTAGGGAATCTTTTAGTAGGACATTTGTTCTGTGTGTGTTTTAGGAGAGTCAGTGGGGCACTCTGGGGAGAAAAAGGGAGAAAAGAGGTTGACTCCAAATACTCAAAAATTCATGTGACTGACTGGCAAGACACAGGCAGCTAGGGACCTATTTGCTTGCTGATCTTGCTGTTATTTTCTCTGTGCTGGGTGGGGATGGGGAAATCTACAGAAAGAAGTTGTTGATTTTGTTTTTGAGTTATAATTTTTATGGACAGACTGTGACAAGACAACAGGGTGGACAACTTAAAGGGATAGTAATACTTAAGTATTACTAATCCCTATAGCAAAGTACTACTTAAAAAAATGTATTGCCCCCAGTGTCATCTCTCAAACCTTAGTACTTAGTATTACTATCCCTTTAAAAAAATAAATACAAAAGAATATAGAACTAAATATATTAGGTGACTGGGCTTAGGCAAGGCTTCATACAGCTCCATCAGTTGTGTTGTGTACTGTATAGTATCAAAACACAGAGTAGTTGCGTAATGTCCAGCAAATGCACAAGAGGAAGGGGGAGGGGTGGAGCAGTGCAGGGACGTGAGAGTAAAGTAGTAGTTCAAAAACTGACTGCAGCAATAGTTCCAGCACCACCAGTGCCAGTAGAAATAAAGAACCATATAAGAACACTGAACATGGCAACAAGTCACATTCAAGTGTTGATGATGCTGGCAGTAGCACAATAGAGGAAGGTGTAGCAGCTGAACCAAAGTAGTAGGGAACTTTGTTACAGTAAATTAAAAGTAAATTGTTAGAGACCTCCATACTCTTAGAGGAGTATAAGGGTAGTGGGCAAGAATTGTCAGGTGATGCTGATACTGTTGAGGATGACCTAATGATGACTGATGATGGTGTAGATCTAGAATATATCCCTCCATCATCCTTCTCTTGTTCAGATACAGATGAAGTTGAGATTGAGGATGATGACATGGCTAGAAGGTTAGCAGAAAGTCAATTTTGAGAAAGCCATTGGAAAGTCTGACCCTGGACAGGCACATATGTCAAAAAGCACACAGTCATCCTATCAGTCATCAAGCAGTAAAGTTGGGGGACTAACATTCTTAAAAATGAACCAACATCTCATACCAACTGAGCATCGGATAGCAGAAACTACACATGACACACAAAGCCAGGACAAATATATTAACAGCAGAACAGATGAGGAGGTGGAGGACGGATGTGAAGAAAGGTTGCTATCATCTACCCCACTTGGGACCACTGCTATGAGCGACAAGTAATGTGTGTCAATAATATGAGAAGGAGGATAGTGTATGACAATGGTAAAAATACATACACAAATCACATCTTGCCAGCCCTCACCACCACCACTACAATACACATCTGCCACATGGTAGGTTGTACTTTTTTATTATTTGACATCATCAAGAATATGTGCCAGTGTCACTTAATCAGGAAGTTAGTGTTGTGGGGACAGTTTACGGGACAATTTTAGGGGGACAGTTTATGGTTCTAAATTTAGAATGGGACAAGGCTGGGTAGACAGTGTGTAGTTCTTCAGTTACCATAGCTTGCAGCAGGAAAAAGAGGAAAATTGCACTTTTTCACAGACCAAAGGCGAAAAATGCCTCTTTTCGGGCAAAATATTTAGCCCACCCCTACTAATAAAATATCAAAACAATGTTTGAAATATGTCATCAAATAACCTAAAATGCAACATCTCAATATTTGATTGGTAAAAATGTGAACCTTTAAGATTTTACAAATGTTACCGCAGGCCATTATAGCAAAATGATCATAACCAAATGTATCTAATACTTACCATTTTGCAAAGTTGATTTTGAAAGTTGACTTTAATGTTAATGGTTACAGCAGTGATTCTCAACCAGGGTGCCGTGGCACTTTAGTTTGCCACGAACATCAACTTAGGGTGCCCCATGTTAGAAACATAGAAATATAGAATTTGATGGCAGATAAGAACCATTTCAGCCCATCTAGTCTGCCCATTTTCCTACAGTAAAATCCTCAAACCTTTTTTGGTCCTTGGTCTTTTCTTAAGTTAAGGACAGCCTTATGCCTATCCCATGCATGCTTACATTCTGTCACTATATTAAATTCTACCACTTTTGTTGGTAGGCTATTCCACTTATCTACTATCCTCTCAGTGAAGTAAAACTTTCTTACATTACATCTAAACCTGTGTCCCTGTAGTTTTAGACTATGGCCTCTTGTCCTAACAGTTTTTACTCCTTTGAAATATACTTCCATCCTGTACTTTGTTGAATCCCTTCATGTATTTGAATGTTTCAATCATATCCCCTCTCTCTTCTCTCCTCCAAGCTATACATGTTCAGATCCTTTAGTCTATCCGGATATGTCTTTTCCTGTAAACCAGTCACCATTTTAGTAGCCCTTCTCTGAATTTTCTCTAGAGTATTTATATCCTTCTGGAGATGGGGTCTCCAGTACTGTACACAATACTCTAGGTAAGGTCTAAATAGAGTTCTGTAGTGGCATGACCACTTCCCTTTTTCTAGGAAGACTAACAAAAATGGACTTTTAAATAAAGATTTATAGAAATTGTTATGCACAATATATTTAGTTTTGTTATTATGATTATAATACCTAATAATAACTGTATATTTATGTATTGTACCCTTCTTATGCCCTTGATAAAATACATTAAGTATGTTTGGGGTGCCTCGAGTGTTCTAGATTATGTGTTTGGGGTGCCCAGAACAAAAAAAGATTGAGAACCACTGGGTTACAGTATCGTTAGACATATCATGTGAGTTGACCTATGAGACAGCATTCATGAAAAAAGCATTAGGCTTAATGTTTTAGCAGATCTGATTTTTCCACTTTTTGTCTTTTTATGGCTTTAATTTTTGAACGAAACACAATTTTATTTTATTTTATGCATTTATTTATGCATTTTATCATATAATAAATGTATCATATAATAAATGTATTTAGATTTTCATGAATAATATCTAAAACAAAATACGTTAGGCAACTTATGTTATTATGTAAATTAAATTACACTATTCAATTTTCATAATTTTTAAACTAAAGATAGTAGTGGACATAATATTTGGCAAAATTTAAGATAGGGTTAAATAGTGATAAGTGATGGCGATAGAAAAATGGTTCAATAGGAAGGTTGAATAGACCTGGGGAATAGTTTTGTGGTTAACTTGGGGACAATAGACAGTATAGCTTAATAAGAGGAAGAGGAAGAAGTAAGACTTGCAGATGGACAAAGAATATGGGGACATAGAGGTTTAAAAAAGGATGATGATGGAATGAAATTAGAAATATACAGATATAGCATACTGTTGAATAGAGAAGGGTGAAATGTTGTTTTTTTCTCATAGGAAATTTTTCAAATAAAACACAATTTCCTGCATTTCCCACAAAATTACCGCATATTGAAAATCTATAAAATGTCCTCCTTTTTGCTATCCTCAATGAATTTTCTGTGAACACTTGGCCATTTTCTTCGTATTACCAAGAGTTATCACATCTATACAGACTCAGTGTGTTTAGTTCTATGACTATCACTGCATTGGGATAAAGCTGAGACACATGTAAGCTGAACATTTGTTGTTCTCTGACAACCAGTGCAGAGGACAAGGCTGGGAAGTTAGTGTGTGTGTTTCTATGGCTACCGATGCAGTGGAATAAGGCTGGGTAGTCAGTATGTATGGTTCTACACTACCACTGGACAAGGCTAAGCTGATGGGCAATGACAGAGTCTCTAGCTGGTTCAGACTACAACTGGTAGTGAACAATGGGAGTTGTAGTCTAGTAGCATCTGGAGGGCTGGGGTCAGTAAGTATTTCTGCATCTACCAGTGATGAGGGGCAAGGCTGGGGAGGCCAGTATGTGTTCCTTGACTACCAGTGTAGTGGGATAAGGCTGCGGGGGCATGTATGGATAAATGGCTGTTCTATAGCTAGCAACAGCTTAAAAGTACAATTTAGTTGGTACATATAAAAGAGTAAAAAATCATGTAAGTGGAATAAATAAATTATATATAAATAAAGCAGGGTTTTCTCTACTTACAACCTTATGTATTTCCTATACATGGATAGATACTTCTTCACTGGAAAGTATAGTAGGTGTGTTATACAATATTTAAACATATACATGGCAATTTAAATATTCAATAGCAATTTGTTTTCCTGCTTTTTCATTTTTAGAATTTCATAAACTGTGTTTTTACAACTCATAAATTGATAAACTGATTGAAGGTATTTCCACAATACATTACCATCTCTTTGGCTTCATGGGCTTTCAGGGGAAATGCTAATACACTTATCAATTACATTATAAAACACATTTTTCATAAAAAACTGTCTTTAATGCTATTTTGAACTGATTCCCATTATTAAAGGGGATCAATCACCCCTTTACAACTTTGCCTAAATCATTTTGTTATATATCGTATATAATGAAAAGTGTATAAATTAAAAAAAAAAAAGCTTGTTTGGCCAAATTAAAAGAATAAATACAGCTCTGTACCTTCTTCTGGGCAGACTGAGGTTAACTGATCTGTGTCGCAGTCAGCCACTCTGCGTCTGCTCCCCTCCGTCTATCCAGCCTCCTCCAATGACAGAGGCTGTCTGTAAGCTGGCGTGCTCTCATTGGCAGAGATAGATTTCTGGCCAATGAGAGCGCTCCAGCTTACAGACAGAATGCATCCGTCATCGGAGGAGGCTGGAGAAAGGGAGGGGAGTGGAGGCAGAGTGGCAGACTTCGGCACAGATCAGTTAACCGCAGTCTGCCCGGAAGAAGGTACAGAGCTGTATTTATTCTTTGCATTTCACCAAACAACTGTTTTGTTTTTTTTTAATCTAAACACTTTTCATTATATACAATATATAACAAAACAATTTAGGCAAAGTTGTAAAGGGGGTGATAGATCCCCTTTAAAGGGTTAGTAATGTCTAACATTACCAAACCCTAATATTGTAGGTATTGAAATAATAAACTTAATGGGACAGGATTGATCTCTCAAACCTTTATGGTTTGAGAGATATGAGCGCTTAAAGTTACCCCTTCCCTCCCCTTTTCCAGACTTCAGCATCTAGCTGACCGGCCGGCGGCTCTTCAGCAGAGCTGAATGAGCGATATCTAAAAACAAACGCTTCAGTGGAAAGGACTGCAGAGTGTGCTTGCAAACCAAGCACACTTTGTAGACCTTTCCGGTGAAGCATCTGTTTTTAGATATCACTCATTCAGCTCTGCTGAAGAGTTGCCAGAGTCGCATGACTCAAATTCACCGCTGACAGCTTTACAGCTCTTCAGCAAAAGGAGGAAACTTTAAGTGCTTATATCTCTCAAACCATAAAGGTTTGAGAGATCAAACTTGTCAACCCTTTAAATATAAAGTCACGTGGCCTGCACAACTGTATTTCAAATTATAATATTCCCAATTAAGTATTTTGACTAAATTGCTTTTTTGTTTTTGAAAAACTATTATTATCTGACATGAGCATTAGTGTTGAGCGAGCAAGCTCGGCCGATGCTCGGATCGGCTCGAGCATCGCTCTGCTCGGCACATGGCGGTACTCGTACGAGTACCGCCATGTGCTCGCCCGCCATGTTCGGGTGGCAGGGATCTATGCCGAAGGAGGCACAGATCTTACAGACGCTCCGCTGGACCACCAGGGACTGGAGGTAGGGGACATGTGGAGATGGAAGGGGGCATTGTGGAGATGAAGGGGGACATTGTGGAAGGGGGACATTGTGGAAGAGGGGCATTGTTGAGATGAAGGGGGGCATTGTGGAGATGAAGGGGGACATTGTGGAGATGAAGGGGGACATTGTGGAAGGGGGACATTGTGGAAGGGGGACATTGTGGAAGAGGGGCATTGTTGAGATGAAGGGGGGCATTGTGGAGATGAAGGGGGACATTGTGGAGATGAAGGGGGACATTGTGGAAGGGGGACATTGTGGAAGAGGGGCATTGTTGAGATGAAGGGGGGCATTGTGGAGATGAAGGGGGACATTGTGGAGATGAAGGGGGACATTGTGGAAGGGGGACATTGTGGAAGAGGGGCATTGTGGAGATGAAGGGGGGCATTGACCAGGCACCCTCCCCTCATCAGAGCAGGGGGTGCCTGGTGTAATGCTCGAGTCCTCCCATTGAATTCAATGGGCCTCGGGTGCTCGGCCGAGCACTCAAGCCTCCGGGGGTGCTCGGTCAGAGCACCCGAACACCCGAGCATCGGGGTGCTCGCTCAACACTAATGAGCATGTTTAAATTTTAAGAGCATTGACTGTTAAATTTTAAATTATATACTTTGTAAATAATTAATAGTATCCAATTGAGTTTAATTGCATATTTTTTTAAATGTTCTCAAGAGACATGTTTAAAGAGAATATATAAATAATAATGAAAAATATTAGCAAGATAAAAATATCTACATCACATTATAGATTTTTTTTTATCACAGTTGGATATCATTAGAGAGGAACAAAAAGGAACAATAAAAATTCTCACTTTAGTAGGAATGTCTTTTCGGGATTCGCATACTTATACTTCCCCATTAGCCTATTACATTTGGCGAAAGCAGCCTCAGAATGACTGAGGCAATTTCAGCACAGGTAAGTAATTATGTAGGCTGCATAACACAGTTTAAAGAATTCAGCTCTTCAGTCCTCAACAATTAAACAAAAATCTCTGAAAGCATTGCATTGAAAAACAACAAGCACAAAGTATATACAATTTAATCTTATTCCACTACCTTGCAGGTGACATATAATCAAATAATTATTTTAAGTAGCTAATCGGTTAAATGTAGATTTTATGTCAATACTCTATTATATAACACAGTATTTAATCCAGGCCATAATTAATAGAAAGATTTAAAGAGTACAACTTGTTTAGATACCATTCATTTTATATAATTAATAATTTCACAGTAGGCCAAAACATATAAACATTTTTACTCAATCAGCAAAACAGATCAGTGATTCTTCTAATCAATATTAATAATAGCTACTTGCACTGTCTCATTAAGAATATTTAGTATTGACATCAAAATTATAGATGATATATTGGATATTCTGAATTTCTTCCCTGCCAAGTATAATGAAAAACCATGGGAGTACATGATTTTTAATGATTATCAGTAGGGATGGGTGAAAATTTCCACCTCAAACTGAAATTGGTGAAAAATGTCACTTTCCTCATGGTGTAAAATTTCCCGTGAAAAGTGCAGATTTTCTGCTTTTTTCACCTAGCTCATACCATTGAAATCAATGGGAACATTGAAGTTTCACACAAAACATAGCAAATATTATTTTATTTCCCAAAGGTATAGAATAAAAAGGGAATGTGGGTGTCTGTGTTGGTGGGGTGTGGGGAAAGAATCAGTTGAACCGGGGATGATTTTTGGGGGGTTGTTTACTGGTATTGGGGGCAGTTAATAAAAATAAATCCTAAATAAAATGTAAAAAAACGTAAGGCATAGTATAAAAGGGGTCTGAGGAGGGTGTCTGCGTTGGTGGGTGTAGTCTGGGGAATGAATCAGTTGAACAGGGAATTTGTTTTGGGGGGTTTCTTGACTGGTATTGGGGGGACAGTTAATAAAAAAATAAATCAATAAAATAAAATAAGGAAATTGTTTGTAAAGTGATATACATGAACCCCCTGACATAAGCTACCACTTGACTTGAATATTTTGTAGAGGATGATTTGTTAGATTTGTTTTTAGAGGCCGAAGCCCTTAGGAGACATGGATTTGTAGGACTTAGGCTTGTTAGAAACAAACCCCAAAAATAGTTTTTTTTTTTTTGTAGGACTGTGTTTTTTATTTATTTATTTATTTGTGTATTTATTTATTTTCAAAACACAAGCCCTGAGAAAAAAATGTCCTACTGGCCTAGTGCCAGCGAGTCATGTTGTCCAGTAGCCTCTGGCCATTGTCAAATGTTCTCCTCCTGAGTCCATAATTGCGAAATTTGCAACTGCTGTTCTTGCTGATGCTGCTGAGATGTTTAAGCAGCAGGATGATTAGGAAGCTGAAAGGGAATGGGATCAACAATAGCAGTAACATGGGTGATGAATGATGAAGGTTCCACTTGCCATGACTATCTCCAGTGATGCATTTGAGGCAGTAACAGCACAATAAGTAGTCCCCAGTCTATCTGGAGAAAAGAAGAAGTTGAACAATAATTCTTCTCCACCTGCCCCTCCTCCAAAATCATAGGTGTGTTGTTATTAGAATAGAAATTTTTCCCTTGAGAGCAGGAATTGTGGCTCTCATCAGTAACTGCAATGTGCACAGTGTGTGTTGTAAATAACATCTGGGGGCACAACTGCATCCAAACACCATGATACTAGAACCCAAGTACTGCCACTGTCACTATACCCCTTGTCCAGACCCTACTAAGGACATATGACAACTTTCTGACAGTTTAATAGTAATGATGAACCCTCCCTGCCAGTATCCTAGCATATTCTATGAGATGGAATCTCTTCAGATTCCGGTTGATGACCTGGTATCGATTCTCCTCCTCCACACCGGCATGTGTGGTCAGTGCACCACACAGTGTACAATGAGTAGAGATAAACTGCCATATCCTAACATCAACAAAATGGCTATCATTAGGTGAGGGAGGTAACAATGAATGAGGTGGACTGGCTAAAGATGTAGTTGTTACCCTAGAGGAAGAAGGTGATGATGATGACGAGCTAGTTTTTTGCTCATCATTGAACTTTCAGTGTCTGGCTTTCTCTATTCCTCCTCCTCTTTGATCTTCGCCTCTTGTTGCCTTTCCAGAGAGTGAGGGGGTATAGTAATAGTGGTGC
This sequence comes from Rhinophrynus dorsalis, assembly GCA_037306005.1. Lineage (NCBI taxonomy): Eukaryota > Metazoa > Chordata > Amphibia > Anura > Rhinophrynidae > Rhinophrynus > Rhinophrynus dorsalis. The sequence continues at coordinate 92,280,448 of CM074718.1, read as the reverse complement.
TAGATTTCTGTTATGGTTGTTTGACTTTAACATGTTTGACATAAATGTCATGGTGTCTGTGTTTCATGTGATAACAAGGAGTTTGTGAATATTTAAGGAGTAAATATAGGAGTCTTGCTAACACTGCATTGAGTTTCTGAAGAACCCTTGAACATATACCATCAGGACCCGGTGCTTTGTCAGTCTTAAAGTGATAGTAATGTCTAAAAATACTTTTTTGCATTTAGAAGAGCTTAAAAAGCTGATCTGAATGCAAAAAATGTATCTCTCAAACTGCTATGGTTTAAGAGATACAGGCATTTAAAGTTTGATTTCTCCTACTGACAGCTGTAAAGCTGTCAGCAAAAGATTTGTGTCGGCCGACACGGAGGCGCTTGAGAAGTGCCCAGATCTCGTTACTTACACGGAATCCCTTCATTGGAATGGTCTAAAACGTGTACCTAGTGTTCAGGCACACGTTTTAGACCATTCCAATGAAGGGATTCCTTGTAAGTAACAAGATCCCGGCACTTCTCAAGTGCCACCGTGTCGACCGACATGGATCTCCTGCTGACAGCTTTACAGCTGTCAGTAGGAGAAATCAAACTTTAAATGCCCGTTTCACTTAAACCATAGCGGTTTGAGAGATACGTTTTTTTGCATTTAGATCAGCTTTTTAAGCTCTTCTAAATGCAAAAAACTTTTTTTTAGACATTACTAACACTTTAATTTTGTTCAGTCTTTCCAAACCATCTTCTTGAGTTAATCCCAGACTGATCTCAAATGTAACCATGTTGTGATCACAACATTTCCATTTCCCAAATGTTCACTTACCTTGATATTGGATACCATTTTTATGTTATTCGTTATCACTAGGTCCAATACATTATTATTTCTTGTTGCCACTTCCACCATTTGTGACATGTAGCTTTCCCGAAGCATGCTCACAAACCTGCTGGGCTGGGCAGCTTTCCTCATTTGCAATAGCAGTTGAGCCTCAACATTGTTGAAATATGTGGTGGTTTGTAGCATATACCCAGCAAACACCTTTTTTTACCTTTTACACCACATTTAGTCTCAAAATTGCATTTCGCTGTGGTTTCAAATATAAGCACACACCTCCCCCTTTTCTATTAATCCTGTCTTTCCTAAACAGGAAATAGCCCTCTATGTTTACAGCCTAGTTATGTGTATCATTCCACCATGTTTCTGTTATACCAATTATGTCCAATTGCTCATTAACCGCCAGCAATTCTAGTTCTCCTATTTTATCTCCCATACTTCCTGCATTTGATAGCATACAATTAATGTTGAAGTCTTTACCATCATCATCACCACCACCACTAGTCCCTATATACTGATTCTTGGAGGAGGTGACGAGCAACGTGACAGAGGGTCCCCAATGTCAAACTTGTCATTTCTTTTTGGCCTTAAGAAGGCAGACTAACAGCACTAGCAGCAGGCACAGGAAGCTCTTCTGTGCTCCTGTTGGTGTTGGTGGTAATAATTCTGAGCCTGCTCTCCCCCAATAACAGTTCTGGCCTCTTCAAGATCATGTTCCACTTGGATACTGTAGTGAAGGGAAAGGGAGGAGGACTCCTAGAGCCAGAGGAATGGTGTGGGCTCCCTTTACCACTAGTCTGGATGCTCTCAAATGCTTCCCCTACCGCTCCCCTAACACTAGTCCCACTGGCTGCTTCACCATCACTGTTACTACTACTAACACCACGCACATCAAGTTCATCCCCATAGTCTTCCTCCTCACAGTCACTATTAATATGAGAATATTAATTACCCCTCCTTCATTCCTAACACTTACAAGCTGCTGGACCTTCTTAGCAGTAGTAATACTAGCACTGGCGGGACTGCTTGGGGATGGCAAGTCTGACTTAGGGTCCCCTGCTGTCACACTTGACATCATCTTCTCCTTCCCCACCTCCTGAGTATTACAAGATACACTAGAAGCTTCAGCACTGGTGGCAGCAGCTTCAACACTGGCACTGGCAACAGGGGCAGCACGTCTGACAGCAGGCACAGTATTGGTGGGAGCAAGTCCAGCACTGGCAGCAGGGGCAGCAATGGTGGCAGCAGAGGCAGCACATCTAGCAGCAGGCACAGGCAGCTGACCTGGCGTGTTCTCACTAGTACTACCCTTTTCTCTCTCCCTTCCCATTCCCTTTTCTCCCTCCCTTCCTATTAAATTCCCCAATATCCCTTGGGGTGATTTAGGGGGACTGGACAGTATTGGTTCAGTAGTGCTCAGTTCCTCCTCCTCCTCAGACTCAGTGGACACATAAAGGTCCTTCCAACTCCTCCATTTATTATTTTTAAACTTGCTCATAGTGATAGCAGTCACTAATCTCTGAGCACCTCTATGTACATATATCATATCTTCAACATAGTACTTAATAGAATTTATAGTCTAGCTCGTGGAATAAAATAGCACCTAATGCTCAGAGGACCATCAAGACAATTAAAGTTATTTTTTTAACAGCACCATACGGTGTGTAGTCTCGATGACCTAACTGGTACTGATGGTTGCAAAATCACTGGACCAGTTCCTAAAGGACAATTTGGACCCTTTAATAGATCAATTCAGAACCAAAACCATATCCTGTCTTATTCTTTCAGTTAACATTCTGGGTCTGGCTAATCTTATCAGAATTATATTCTTACCTAAGTTTCTTTATATATTTCAGGGGGCATTATTGATATGATTATTACACATTTCCTGTGGTCAGGTGTCCCATCTAGAATTAAAATTTCCACACACATTCAGTGGAAGAGGGGGGTATTGCTCTCCCTGACTTTCAAAGATATTATATTGACTGCACAAGGACAATATGCATTCTCATAAGTCTTACCTTGTAGCACGCATCTAGTCCCTAAAAGAGAGGAACCATTTCTAAAAAAGCAGATATGCCTTTATGGGGGCTGCAGTTTGCTATAGTCCCTCAAGAGCCAAGCAGGTGCTCTGTAGAGTATAGTTCTCCCTACAATGAGTATTGGGCTATACTGCTAGGGATCCGCACACCACCTTGTGGGGCTGAGTGGGTCTAGACCAGCTACAAGCATTCAACTTTGGGAGGAGCTGGGGGCGAGATACATTATTACCACTCTGGAGCATGTATACCAGGATAACATGCTCAAACCTTTGAACATTTACACACTGAATTCAATATACCAAATAGACTTTTCTTCTCATACCTGTGTCTGCATCACACCCTTCAGGCTGAGTGGAAGGACTCAGGATCAGAGCTTCTGGAATTCCCACTAATTACCCTGGCATTCAGACATCTTACTCTCAAACAGATATCCTTAATTTACACATGGCTGCAGAAGTATACTTTCTCAGATGGATGGCACTCAGATCTAGATGAGAAGATGATGTGGGGATGTTGGAAGACTGGAAATGGAGGCCAACCAGAATGGGCCCCAAGGCAGTGTCTGATGGCTGGGCATCAACTGATTCAGCTTAAAATCTTGCACAAGACATATTACATCCCAAGGCTACAGAGAATGGGCAAATTTGATACCAACAACATTAAAAGGTGTGGGGCACAGGGGGCCACCTTATTGCATGTTATATGGGACTGTCCAACATTTTCAAGGTACTGAAGGGAAGTGGTAGATATATTGCCAACAGTAGTCTTGGGGAGAGTGCCTCTTAGTTCTCCTATTGCTCGTCCCCGGGGGGGAAGAGGGGGTGCTCAGCTTGCTGGGGTTTGTAGGTTGGCTAGAAGATGGGAGGGTTGGATAGGATCAATTTTATTGTACATTAGGATAGATTAACGTTCTCTGTGTTCAGAAAAATAGACACGTTTTCATAATGATAATACTTGGATGTAACCATATTGCTATGAGTACTTGGATAACTTTCCTGTAAACAAACTTACTGCCATGTACCAATTAATTTCCTGCCTTCAATAAAAAACAATTAAAAATAATCTTTTAATAAAATCGATAAAAAGGACAGAAATAAACTTAGTAGTGCTATAATAAAAGCTCAAGCTTATTATTTTATTCAAATTGACAGCTGCTAACCAAAAGGCAATTGGATTTTATAATGAAATCTCTGGGACAGCCTGAGTCAAAGACTGCAACTCTCCATAGTAAGTGATAGGAACATCTTCACTTGGTGAGCACATGTAAAAAAAAAAAACAACAAAAAAAAAACAATTGTCAGCTGTAATAACTGTTTAACCCCTTAAGGACCAGCGAGATCCCGTGCGGCCGGCACTTGCGTACCACGGGGCATTTTGTTTTTTTATTATGGCTTCCGGTTCAGGGTTTCCAGAGCGGCGTGCAGCTGCGCCAGGAGCCCTGAACTCCATGCCGTGCCAGGACCATCATTGGTCCTTAAGTGCTGGACCGCCGTGACGGTCCTGGCACGGCAATGGTCCTTAAGGGGTTAATTAAAATTCTCCCAGCAGTGTTTTACTAAGAAGGAAAATAGCAATAGATTTTCATAAAAAAGTGTACTGCTCATTTAACTAATCAATGAAATAACTGTGATTAAACTGGTTCAAAATTAATATTATATGTAAAATATATATAATCCACACAGGAATATATGATTCGTACAGCAATATTGTTTATACTCCCATGCTGACCACTGTTGTTTTACATATTTAGTAGATTTCCGCAAATGTCTTTCCTTATATTTATCAAATACAATTTCTAGACCTACAGCCATCCACTGCTGCTACCGTATGTCCTTCAGTGTCATTTGTTAGATAAGATTATGTACTGAAAATCCTAACAGAGTTAAATTCACATGTATCATTCATTGATTAGGTACATATAGCTTTACAGAAGTACAGTGTATCGTATGAATATTAGGTTAGAAGCACAATTAAAAGAGAATTAGCAATATTTTTATTGGTACACTAGTTGAAGAGTCTGTTACACGGGCCACAGTGCCACTGCCAGCCGGTCGCGGGGCAGTCATGCACAGTAGAGACTGCCCGCGGCTGATACAGAGCTGGTGCGGGCAGTCTCTACTGCGCATGACTGCAGCACGAGCAGCAGTGTCTACTGCGCATGATGCGACATTACACACGTTTTAGCTAATTATTATATAGGATTAGTATTCCACAGACTTAGAAATTAGGGAAAAGATTTGGCAAATAAATAATGACTGGAGAAGTAATCACCACTTTATGTGTGATACATTTAATGCCTCTAACTAAACCTCAATGACTATAATGTCCTAAGGAGACCTGTAGGGAAAATGCACTAACGGTGATAAAGAGATGACTTCTCCAGTGATATTACTTATCCAGCTCCTATATTATTCTATGAAGCCAATGTACTAAGCTCTCTACCACTTGAGATTTCTTAGTGTATAGGTTCCATAGAATAGCATAGGAACTGGAGAAGTGATATCACTGGAGAAGTCAGCACCGCTTTATCACTCACACCTCAGTGATATCCCCCCAGAGTAGTTCTGGAACAAATCAACAGCATTATGGGGGACATATAAAACATCCCATTGATTTAAATGTGGCATTTAACTTCTCGAATGCTAGAGAGGTTTCCAGCTCAGTGATAAGCAAGACATGGAGACCTCTTTAGCAAGGGGGGATTTGGGTAATTTTTATTTTTCCTTTATGGTGCTTTTGGTTTCTCCACAGTACAGTTCTTCTTAGTGCATCAGTCTCAGTAGGTTCAAAAATGTAAAGCTCTATACACAAAGACACATGTGGAGCATTTCTGCAGCAAACCAACTCTGGCATAGGGGAAAAATAACAACTCCTACTGATTTCAATGATGCTGTAATGAGGTTTGTAACCCCTTGAATGCTACAGTGGTTTGAAATGCATTTTATAACAATGGTTTGGTAACTTCTGTAGCATTCAAGGGGTTCAAAATACCATTGAAATCAATGGAGATTCTTTTTTGCACCCTATGGTGCAGTTTGTGTGACCCAGTATTGCTCTACTTTTGTCTTTGTTCATAGTGCCCTCAGTTGGCATGAATAATAGATACTAATGCTGCCATGAAATTATTTTAAATCAAATGCATATAGAAAATGGCACGTGGCAGTAGTAATAACATCTTATATTACTATCCACAAAGAGAAAATTATTCACTGACAACTACTGCATAATACATCCTGATTCATGAAAGTCACATGGAAGGAATATACTGATATGAAGGCTGATAAAAATGCTAATGTAAATACCTGCTTCTACCTGGTGACTCTAATATAAGAAGGCTTAATATATTACCCAAATGACCTAGACAATACAGGTTTTTATTAAAACTGATTATTAAAAGGAAGTATGAGGATATGGTCAGATTCTATGGCTAAAATAGTATATGTAGCAAAATATAAGCTGGGAGCAACTGGACACCTTGATGTTAATGTCCTAAGAAGAACATTTGCTTTTTACCCCTTGTATGTTAGAGATGTCTCTAGCATATGGTTCATAATATGCTGGATGCCACTGTAGCATGCATGGGGTTTTCACTTTGTGAAGGCCCCGTTTACAGCAGGGACAATTTAATGTATGGGCATCCCCATCAGCTGTGGAATCTCTTCAGACCTAAGGATAACAGGTTCTAGTTATGGTAGCATCAACAGACTCCCTAGGTAGATAAAATGAGTAGCATTAAATCAGGTAATAATACCATCTATACACAGGGCCTACTTGAAAATAAGAGGCTTTTTCAATAGTTTGTTTCTGGTAATATACCTTGATGTTATTATTATTATTATTTTCCTGGGGCCTCCTTTTTTCAGGTGGTCTCACCTCTGGTTGCTAACAGTGCCAGTTTTATAGGAAGGAACCAATGTAATCCTGTGGCCAGATGGTCAGGGAGAAGGGAGGATGGCTGATCTAATAGATATAGCTGCTTTCTCCACAAACTGGGAGGCAGAAAGGGGAGGTCCAACGAAAGCCTAAGAATTACAAATATTTGGGGCTATACAAAGGAGCAGGTGCTTTAGTCTAATCTTTATTTTTTCAATTCATATAAAGCACTTGATCGTGGGCCCCAAGTGGATTCTCTGGACTGTTTCCATTGGTACCTGTACCATGTTGCTAAGAGCCAATGGAGACAAGGCTACCTCCATGCAAAATAAGCAAAACATACTGAAAAAGGTTGTCAACACTGTACAATATAGAGAAATGCATCTAAATATGGAGGAAAAGAAAAAAGCACATACATATGAATGCTAGAGTGATGTCAAATTATTGGATGGGCCCTATAGCAGAATAAAGCAATAGACTGCAGGTTGATAATAGTAATGAGGTTATACCCTCTATTATTAACAACCCAACAAACCATCAACAATGTAAAAAGCCAGTCAAAAATGTATCTAGAAAATTGTCAAATACAGCAGAGAAATGTATTCAATACAAAATTAAATATCCAGCAACTAATCCACAAATATGCGTGTAAATACAGATACATACATAAGAGTAGAGGTATGGAATAAGGTAAACCTCCATTTTGTTAAAGAGCAAAAACAGGAGTCCCCACTGACAAGCCACCCACCATCACAAACTGGGTATCTACAAACAGTCTCACACCAAAACTTAACAATGGTCAGAGACTGGGGTCCAAGAATCATATCTAGTGGGAGAACACATGGTGCCACAGGTAAAAATGAAGGGGCCCCTTAGGTTTCATGGAGAAAAGTAGAACAAAGCCTAGCAACCACTTACATGATATTCACTTGTTGCCCTTTTAGTAAGAGTTAAGAGAAACAGGCTACCACCAGACTGGTCTTTCCGGCTGTTAAGACACAATTACTGCAGATGGTCTGGTTTTAAGCCTCCAAGTACCAAAGAGAGGTAAGCAAGACATTACAGAGCAATATGCTGCTTACTCTCTGTGTAATGCAAAGGGTTAAGTAAAGGCAAAACAAAAGGGGCTTTGCAGTTGCCCTCCAATACTCGTATCAGATGAGAGACACACAAATATTTAGTCACTGACAGGAATGTCCCTCCCACACACACAATTAACAAGGGAATGTCTAGCTGTCTAGCTGAAGCCCTGTGTGTCATTTTAAGTGCCCGACTGTTATCCAACTCTTTTCATGCCTGGTGTGTGAGGCAAACATGTGAGAGCACCTTGTGAGGATTCCCCACCCCTCTGATTGACCTATGCAGGCACTGCCTGTGTGGCAGTGACCTGTAGATAGCATTGATGGTAAAGGAGTGGCTAGGAGATCCTTTGGCCAATCCCCAAGATTGTTATTTTTTATTTTTAATCAGTTCATTTACCAATTGAGGTTATACACAATATGAGTGTAGGTACATATGAGTGAGGACAAGGTTAATGTTGGCTATCCCCAGGCCTAGATATGTATAAACCCCACTCATATGTACGTGTGCCTGCACATTCATCTTATAGTGTGTAACCTCATTGGTTAAGTGAACTTAAGAAAAAACAAATTACACATCCTCATGGGCACAGCCTGGGCAAGGGAAGAAGGCTGGGGGTGTATATGAGGCTTACACACAATGGTGTTGTTCCCCATGCTGTCCCCTTTTGACATATACTGGTCTTCCTTGTTCATTTTGACATACACTGCCCCGCTCCAATATCCGCTGCCCTCCCTTGTTCAATCCAACATGCTGGCCCCCCTTTTTCAATCCGACATCTACTGCTGTCCCATACGCTACCCCCCTTGTTCAATTTGACATGCTGGTGCCCCTTTTTCAATCCGGCATCTTCTGCAGTCACAGTTAAGGGAGTGATGTTGTCCATGTTGCTGAAAGTATTCTCTTTACTCCCCTGTTGGCCAAGTGGGGAAGCAGAGACTGCTATTCAGCTTCAGAACTGTCATAGTGTAGGTGATGTGTGAAGGGAGGAAATCCCTTCCACATCAACAACAGTTCACAACCCTCCCTGCTTGTGGCTGATTGAGGGCTGTTACTGCATAGAAAAGTACAGGGAGATCCCAACTTCCCAACCTCAGGTAGGTGAAGTTGAGACTGTGAACTTCGACAGCAAAGGCTGCTACCAGAGTTTAGTGAATGTGTTGAAGTATTACATTAACATAGCAACATACCCCTTTGCATATGATAATTGTTATTTTTCTGCATTTTTCTGCATTTCCATATGGAAATTCTTGTTATGCTTCATTTCCATATAGAAATAGGCCATTGTCAATGTGATGAGTGAAAAATTGTAAACCTGTTGGATGGATGTCGATGTGGGCAGATTTTTGTTGAACTGATGGTGATGGGATCTTGAAGACACTTTAGTGAATACTATTGATGTTACAAACTGGTACGAATCGTGACATCTACTATCTACTGCCTTTTCACCATTCATTCTTCTTAGAGGCCAGAAGATTTTTTTGAGGTATAGATTTTTTATGACTATGTTTCAATAAATCTTTGATGATTTTATCCATGGATCTGGTATTGAGAATGGATGTGTGTGTTTTTTTGTGTTTTGAATATATTGTATTGAGAGCCCATAGAGAAGCTTCCTTATTTCTCATATAGAGATTACACTTAAATGTGACAAAAATTGCATGTTTATATTTGACAAGATTACAAGATGTGAACTTAGTCTATGTGAGAAGACCTTGATATTTGAATATACTGTCCCAATACTGTTTAGAAGTAAGAGCTGCTGAATCTTTGTCACTTTTACTCTACCAGTCTCCTGCTTCTTCAATGGCTAACATGGTACCACCTTTTGCCTAGAATATTCTTTGTATGGTGTCTCAATGGCCTGAAATTGTTCAGGTCCGTTGTTGCTACACCATCCTATGAAGGTTAATGGTCAAGCTTCTAAAAGATGGTGTATCAACAGCACCACTGTAAAATTTCAGGCAATTGAGATACTACACTTAAAAAAAGTTGGAGCTGCAATAATATTTGAACAAAATACCTGTCAGCATTGGGAGTACCTTTGTTTTATTCAGAAGGATAAAGCCTACAACATGTATTTTAGCATACTAAGTGTTATATCCCTTAAAGGATTTAGTAGCCAACCAATTGTGTTAACCATTACCATAATGTTCCAGATGTCCACTGATAGTTACATGACCATATATATCCTGAAGCTAATGTACTAACGAAAGTGGAGCAATTCTGAAGCAAACCAATTGTATCACTACATCACTATATTACAAATAACAATTCCCTAACTTTCATTTGATTTAAATTGCACTTTTATGTGTCCCATGTAAGATAGTAGGTTTGTTCTACAATTGTTCCATTCTTCTTAATACATTAGTGTCATTATCTGCCACTCCAGTTTTGCTCTTGTGCCCCATTACAAAATGTTGTTCAATGGAACTGCTTGTACTTCTTCAGGAAAAAATATTGGTTTATTTTATCTAAAACTTGTTCATATTCATCATGGCAGTAGGCACTCTTTTTATTTATATTTCTAAGGCTATGTTCACATGGGAGACATTTTGTAGCAGCGTTTGATGCAGTGGAAATGAATGAAAAGAGACGTATTTTTACTGTGTTTACATATTACGTTGATACTGTAGCAATTAATCTCAACATCCCTGTCTGTCGTTATAAACATCAGCAATAAAAATGTACATTAAATGCAACTACAAACAATATTTGTGCTATTCTGTTAACACATACTATAAGTTATGTAGGTTTGTTAACACATTGTCAGGGAAACTTTGTAGTAAGCTGCATTGGTCAGCGACACACACTGACCCATGAGAACAACTTCACACCAAGTCAAAGTCATGGATACATTTCATGCACTACAATCACTCTATAAATGTTGTCTGTGTGAAAAGGCTTTTACCTGGAATTCCAACTGAATTTATCAAATTAAAGGGCTAATGTTTAATGATTGGAAATTGATCCTGTAGAGAAAAATATTTCTTAATTTGTTTACTTTACCAAAAGGCTTTACCTACATTGAGCATTTAATAGAACAGTCAGCTCTATACATTTTGTCAGCAGAAGTCTATATCTTGTTTGTTTTTTTATCAATCTGACTTTCTTGCATTGTTGTACACAACAACGTGCATGAATCTGTGGTGTTATTTTTGCTGTAGATTTACAAATCAGTGTATTTAGGGCTAACATTAAATGTGAGCTGAAATAAATGAAGATTTCTGTTGCATGATGAACTCTTTCATAGGAGCAACAAGATAAGCTAAACAATTTTAAAGAAGAATTTGAAGGTAAAGATATTTTTCAAAGCTTACTATGCATTATAAAAACTTAAATTGAATCCAATATACATTTTTTTTGACATTACTACCTCTTTAAATTATTGTATCGACAAAGATAGAAGTATCCTAAAACATGTAATGGAAACATCCTTTGTTTCTCCATTATAGTTACTGCAAAAGGAATATAAGTATTACCTTCAAGTGATTAAAAGCTCCCTTTGGCCATCTAATCCTCAAAGTAAATCCTTAGTAATTCCTTTTAAATTACTTCAAGAACTGAGAAAACATGGATACGCTTACTGAAAGCCCAGCAATATACCCTGTGAGATATAGCCACTGTAATGAGCCTGTATAAGATAAAAACAGCTTAATACATTTAGATTGGGAATGTGCCTTTGAATGACAAAGTAACCAAGGACAGGAAAGCAATTAGACCTCTAAGACATGGTGATCATTTCTTTACACTTCAATGGGACAAAACCATAATGATTTCTGAAGACAATAGTATACTTGTTACATTTATGACTAAGGATTCAGTCATTGGTGATATTTAGATATGTGCAATTATATTTGTAAACCAATAAGTAATAAATGAAGCAAATAATAATTTATATTCCCTTGCTGATAGGCATAGAGTAGCTCACAATACACAGAATGCTATTAAGCCAGAGATGTAGCCATAGCCAACACATTGCAATGCGTTTGATACCTCTCTGTCACTCAAAGGGTTAAAAAGTAACAAATATATCTATCTAGCTATCTTACATATCTATCTATCGATCATTCGATAGATAGATAGATAGATAGATAGATAGATAGATAGAGCTAAAAAACTACTAAACAAAAAATTAAATATAAATTCTTATATATGTGGAGGCCACCAGTCAAGCCCACTGATAAAATCTGCCGACGCTGGCTATATGACTCCCCTACAGATCTATATCACTCAAATCTCAATACTTTGTACAAGCCAACAATCACTTAAAGGGATAGTAATGTTTCATAATAAAAGCAGCTCTAATTAATCATCATAGTATTTGGACTTTGGAGAGTGTTATATCAATACTGTCAGACTTGTAGTTCAAGAGTAATTCAATGACAAAGTATCCCCCTCCCACCCCTTTTACTGATGTAACACTGCTCAGCCAGAGCAGAAGGGAGGTGCCCACGTAGACTGCAGAGAGGGACAATCTTCAATTAATATAAGGGAAAAACCTGAAAAACTTGTCAAGGGGGGCAGGGCCTTCATTGTTCTCATAGGAAGAAGATTGTCCCCTTCTGTTACCTGTCTAGTCTTACAACCAGATTCCACATCTGAGAAGAGATGGCTTACACTAGGTAAAAGGGGCGGGAGGGGAAACTTTGCTTGTGAATATCTCTCAAACCATAAAGGTTTCAGAGATAAGACTTATATCGTTCCTCATGTTTTTTTTAATGCTTACAAAATTAAAAAAAAATAAAACAAAGTATTACTATCCCTTTAAAATATTTACATATCCATTTAAGGCTTCTACAATCTATCTGTCATTGTGTGAATAGTGACAAAAAAGTTTACAAAAAACAGATTATAGAGCACACCACAAATCGATGTGCGAAAAATCTTCTTTTATTAATAACTTTACAAATTTTCACTTAAGAACAATTATGGAAATCCAAGTATTAACATTTAAACTGTTTATCTGCATAAACTGATACTTTATATCTACATAAAACTTTTTGTGCAAAATGTAGCTCAGTCAGTGTTCCCCAAGTATTTAACTGATCTTTGTATATTTCAGCCCCACTTTTCAAAGTTCAATACTGTCCCAAAATATGGATAATATTTATGTTGTATAGGGAATCAAACTGAATAGGTCTATTTGACTATATGATTTATGGGATTGTGAATAATAAAAGTAATATTTTGTGGTGGAATTAAGTCATCACCAGATGCCCATCAGTGATGTCCTTTGCAACGTCTTGAAAAGTCTGTAAATTTTTGTTATTCGTATGCCTGCAGGGGGAGGACTTAGAGAAGTTAATGCCCATCCAAAGAAAGACAGAGGGTTGTGTTAAAATCCCCTCTCTTTAGTAGGGGGCCCTCTCACTTTACACTGTGCACATATATACACCAGAGACTAAATTAACCCATAATTTTCCTCACTGTAGTGTGGTGTATGTGAAGGCAACAGAGTAACAGTGAGGAAAAAAAAAACCTGAACTCAAATATTAAAAAATAAAGTGGTTATTTAGTGGTTAATAGTGCTGACTGACACTATGCTCACCAATGTTTTTTTAAAAAAGAGAAGCTGGGTGAACACTGGCGCTAGTGACTCTAAGTAGAATTCAGTCACTTACACAAGCAGTGACACCAGCAGTGCTAAAGGGACTAGGAGCCTACATTCCCCAGTCCTAATGAAGCCGACTTCCCCCAACATCATCCCAGCAAGAAGCAACACATGACATCAGTTCTCTAAATCTTAAGTTTTCAACAAAATAATATGGGACCATGTCCAATGCCAACATCTTGGCAACTTCACCATTCCACAGGCTTTCATTGGGAATGTTTTGTGAAGTTTTTGACTCCTTCCCAAGAACATATTAAGTGTGGGTTAAGAGTAAGTGGCAGAAGAACCCTGTAACTTGATTGCTTTAACATGACTAAAGGAGGTGGTGGAGGTGGAGGCAGCATGCGTGTGCAGTCTATGACTCCTGCCCTCTCCTACAGCAAACTCTGAGTTATGCTCATCTGCAGCAGGAACCATAGGTTCTATTTGGAATGAACAAATGCTCAGCCGACTCTCTGATACATTAACATCACTACTTCTATTGTGTGCCCCAGAGCCAAAGGAACTTTTTGGACTGCCTCTGCTGCTGCTAATTTTGGCACCTCCGACATGTTGATAGTGTGACTCTCAGTCAGACCTGTGGTTGTGCTTCAGGTGGGATCTCATTGAGGAGGTGCCTAGGTGTGAGCCCTTTTTCTCCCACCTCACATGTTGAAGACCTATGTTGTTGATGTGTTTTGTTGCTGCTTACAACACAACACTATTTTTTGTGGCTGAGTGGTTCTTCCACATGGAAGTGGTGATGATTCTCATGATAAAGAACTAATAAACAAGGGTAAAAAAGGAGAAAATCCCCAAACAAGAAAGACACATAAACTAGGCACTCAACCAAATGATTACAAATGTACAAAAATGAAAATCATCCAATAAAGATAATATCCTAAGCGCTTAAGTGTGTAGTTGACTTCACAGATATAGAGATAACCTTTAACAAATTTTATAGAAAATCCCCACCGTCCATAAAACCAAAGTTATCAATTTATTTGATCTATATGGTCTAGATTCTTAAAAAACATATTAAAAAGAAGTATAAATTCTACACACTTATATTTCTGCTCTTCAGAGTTGCACTTACACGGCACACAAAGAGTCCCGTTCGCCAAGATGCGTACCAAGACCCGTCAATCACATGTTCATCAGCCACTGAAAACTCAATACAATATTAACCAACTGGTTTCCTCAGACTGTGATGTGCACGTATTGCATGCTAGTGTATATGTCACGTCTCTCTTCCAAAAGGGAACAGTCTATCTGCCAGTTTACAACTAATGGAGAGCATCAAAAACAAATAATAGTTGAGTAATTAAATACATCAGTCCATATTCATACCTCTATTCACATAAATGCGGATATCCAAATTAATAGCGTCCGCAACGGGACTAAGCCCATATGCGTATGTCATCAATTAAAATCTAAAAAATACACAAAATTAAAATATCAAATATGTAATGATAGTAATTGATAAATCTTGAACTACAACAAGATGGAGGAGCCTATACAAATATTTAACCCCTATAGTTGCTGCAGACAACTTACATGGGTATATGTTCACACAGAGTTATATGGATATACGATTATCTGGTTGCATACATAGTATCTCATGGACATATTATGATTTTGAACTGTCCCTTTAAATCGATGTTACAATCCTTTAGTTTTCTGTTGTACTGCTTAGTAGTATATAATGACTTGATGTTATTTTCCTCTTCTCAGATATACATTTATCAGCAGTATATATATTTACTATATTCCATTTCGATGGTATACACGTTCTTTGCGACCCACACTTTTCTTAAAGGCAATAATGGTATCGTGATTCAGTTCTTATTTCTCCCGCAATTATATATATGAGTGACAATATGATCTGCTTCTACCTACATACCATGGATTTATAACATGGTTATTGCAGCACCTACCACATTCCGAAACTGGTTTATTAGTTACCTTCTTTGCAAGGTCCGTTTCATGTGGCACTTTGTTTTCTTTGAGCTGTTCACCACTTCAGCAAGATCAGCGTTTATGTCACATATCCAGTTCCATACGGAATCTCCTTTGTTAGGGAACTTGTTATTATGATACCTCTTATTTCTTTTCAAATATGCCTTTTAGGATAACCTTATTTTTTTCAGTGGGTCTTCATTCTCTGTGTGTGAAACATCCAACGCGTTTCAAAATCCTCACTGATTTCTTTTTCAAGGATTAAAACAACAGCTACCTGTCCTCCATCTTAAACTTTCTCATATACCTGTACAAGGCTCCTCCTTCTCTCTACTTACAATACACCTGGTAAAAAATGTTGACCATTACATGGCTCTTTCAGCCACCATATAAGATCCTGATCTATGTAATACAGAGTATACTATACTAAATAACATCCCTAATACCTGAACCAGTGTATCCAAACATCACACTATATATGGTATAGTGAGTATATATTAATCTATTAACCTTCTATATACTGTAAAATCTTCTATGTGCTATAAGATTTCTGGTAACAGATATGTCCTGTGTTTAACACTAGATAAGTTTAAAAAAAAAATCCTCCACACCCTAAGTGTATACAACACTGATTAACAATATTAGTTACTTTTACATATCACCCAGTGCCTTAAACTATATGCCTCAATACTAACCCTAATTAAAAACTTACCATTCCTAAACCAAACCAATTAGTTATTTGAAATCAATACAATGTTAATTTCATTATTTTTAATCTACAAAACCAAACACTTCAATTTCACAGTTGAAGCCATATGGCTATAAAGTATTTATATCAAAAATCATTTGGGATTCTCTCCTGGACATGCTTTTTATTTAGCCTTCACCACGCCAGTTTTTTTCCACATGATCTGTAGCAAAAAATGTCAGTTCTTTCAGATTACATTTGTGTTTCTCTACAAAATGTTGTGATAGACTATGATTTTTGAATTTTATTTATTAAATATGTTCTTTTATCCTCTCTCTTAGTCTTCATTTTGTTCGTCCTATATATTGTTTTTTACATGTACATTGTACTATATATATTACTCCCACAGAATTACATGTTAATGTATGTTTAATGGCAAACTCTTTTCCTGTACTATATGATTTACATGTTTTTACATTTCTCTCTATATCACACATTGTCCACATTTGAAGAATCCTTTTTGTCCTTCCAACCAAGTATTTGTGATTCTTTTATTTATTTATTTTTTGCTTTGATTTTTAATGCTTGGTGCTACCTTTATTCCTAGATTTGGGGCCTTCGTGAATAGTATTTTAGGATTTTCTGTCAATATTTCCGATAAAATCTTATCACCTTTCAGTATCCCCCAATTCTTTCGAATTATATGATTGAAAAAAAACATGTCCTGCACTATATGGAGTACATATATATATATATATATATATATATATATATATATATATATATATTACAAGTAGATGATTTTTCTCTATTTCTTTTTCCTTTAAGAGAGTTTCCCTTGGCATTTCTATCACCTCTCTTATATCATTGTCTAAAATTTCTGAATTATATTCCTTCTCAATAAATCTTTCCTTAAGAACTTCCACTTCTATATATGTATCCTTATCTGTACAATTTCTTCTCACTCTTTTAAATTCATTTTTTGGTATATTATTCAGCCATGTAGATAAGTGACAACTATTTTACGAGATATAACTATTAATATCTATAGGTTTAACATATGTTTTTGTTTTTAACTGACCTTCTTCGACATATATTGTGAGATCTAAAAAATGTATTTCTCTTTCATTTCTCTCTGATGTAAATTTTAAGTTATAATCATTAGTGTTGATATAATTCAGAAATGCTGTCAATGTTCCATCATCCCCCTTCCATATAAAAAACACGTCATCAATATACCTTTGCCATAGCACCAGGATTGCGCCAAACAGGTTATTACAACAAATATGATGTAACTCTCAATAACCCATATATAAATTGACATAGCTTGGCGCAAACCTAGTGCCCATGGCAGATCCCTGTAACTGTAGGTAATATTTGTCATTATAGCAAAAATAATTATGGATGGATTCTGTGATAAATTCTATTTGAGATGTTTCCAATTGATTCATTTGTTGTAGAAAAAACCTTGAAGCATGACTGCCTTTCCTGTGATCTATAACAGTGTACAAAAATGACACATTCACTGTCACTAATTTATATTCAGCTTTCCATTCAGTGTTTTCTAATGTATTGATTATATGCGTTGTATCTTTTAAGTAGGCATCCAGTTGTTTTACTGGCTCCTGTAAAAAACAGTCAATATATCTACTTACTTTTGAAGTCAAGGAGTCAGTGTCGGAGACAATTGATCGTCCAGGGAGGTTTTCAACATTCTTATGGATTTTAGGCAAAAAATAAAGACGGGCAATCTTGGATGGTGTGTTCTGTGTTCCTGTTGCCTGTCTAAAAAATGATTATTTTGATACATTACTTCCCTCATATCTTCCCGCATTTGTATCTCTTCTTTTGAAGTACTTGGTTTTTCCTTTTCTGTACTATACTGATTTTCATTTATCGAAATTTGGCCTGCCTCGATATCATGTAAAATTTCTTCCAACGAGTTATCCATAATCTCTTCTATTTCTAATTCTTTAAATCTATTTTTAGACCTATATTGTGAATATAAATGTACAAACATGCTTTTATTGGTACAAAGCTAGTTATGAGACGCAATAATAAAACATAAAACATATAGAGGGGGACATTCAAGACAAAAATAACATAACATGGGGCACCCAATAGTATACAGTAATGAAGGGCTCTGTGGCTATTAGAGGGGGTGACTCTTGAGGCATATTCCCCCCCTCAGTTTTACATTGCTTTTTCTTTTATTGGTGTTAACTAATAAGTGTATATTTGTCTATGCACATATGTTTACTCACATGTCTTTTTGATAGGCTCTTTTGCCATACTATTTAGCACTTGCACTTTATTGTGGTCTGCCACCAATGGGAGATTATATCTAATTCCTGATAGTACACCTATTATTGTTACTGAATTATCGTTAATGTATACTATTGGGTGTCTCATGATATGTTAATTCTTGTCTTGACTGTCCCCCTCTATATATGTTTAATTATGTTTCATTATTGAGTCTCATGACTAGCTTTGTACCAATAAAAGCATTTTTGTACATTTGTAATCATTGGGTTGAGTGTCTCGTTTATGGGTCTTTCCTGTTTGGAGATTTTCTCCTTTTTTTTCCTTTCTTTGTTAGTTCTTGTTCTATATTCTATAATACCCAAGTATTTAGTGATAATTACCCAAGTTCTTTATTTAGCTTGTGCTGGCCATACTTCTTTAAATTATTATATATGCTGCTGATGATGATAGGATAACTGTGTTTTTTGCCAGCTTTGCCCAGGGTCAGACTTTTCAGTTGTTCTCAGACAGTTTATAGTCAGACACAGTGCTCCTTTTCAGTGGTGAAAGATTGAGCCTTTGCCTTTCAGCTAACTTTCTGACAATGTCATCATTAGGAATGGGTGAAAAATTTCACTTCAAACCAAAATCAGTGAAATATAGCACTTTCTGCTTGGTGAATAATTTCCCACGAAAAGTACCATTTTCCTGCTTTTTTCACCTAGCTCATTGCATTGAAATCAATGGGAAGAAAGTTTTCTCTATTTTTCTACTCTTTTTTTCTACTCTTTTTTTCTTCTCTATTTTTCTACAGCCATATAAGAGTGTCAGTCTCGCACATCATTTCATTCTGTGTTTGTGAGAGGAGAAAGCAGCATGTTTTTGAGCTAAAAGAAGACAGACAAATTGAAGCTTAGTTTAGGGAGTCTTTTAGTTAGGACATTTGTTCTCTGTCTCAGGGGAATCTGGGGGCACTCTGGAGGAGAAGAAGGAAGGAAGGAGGTTAACCCCAAATGAAGTTCAGTGTGTCTCACTGACAAGACACAGACAGCTGGGGTCTAATTTGCTTGCTTATTTTGCTTTTATTGTCTCTGTGCTGGGGAAGTCTGGGGAAAGAAGTTGTTGATTTGTTTTTTAGCTATATTTTTTCTTTGTACTCACTGTGATAAGATAGGGTGGACAACTTAAAAAAATAATAAAAAATTTAATATAGATACAAAAGGGGAGGGCAAAAGATGGGGGTGGGGGGAAGGTGGAGCAGTGCAGGGACGTGAGAGTAAAGTGGTAGTTCAAAAACTGACTGTACAATGGTTGCTGCAGTGTGTGCAATAAATGATGATGATCCCTCTCCTCCTTGGGGAAAGCAGTTTGTCAAGGTCCCACCAATCACACCATGGAAGTCCCCCACCACCACTACTGTACACATCTTCCACATTGTAGGTTGTACACTAGCTTGTCACTTAAGCAAGAAGTTATAATTGTGGGCAAAGGACAAATGCACTCTGCATGCTGACACATTTTTCAAGGTATGTATGTTGTTGTAGGACTCACAGCTTTTACTTTCAGCTACTTATTTCTCTACTATAGCCCTCAGAAGAAGTAATAATGTGATGGGAAATGTTGCACAATAGGAAACATAAGTGAATAATGTTTTAGAATAGGAAAAATTGTGTTGGAATAGGCAAAAAAATTGAGGGAATAGGTGAAAAAGGAACATTTTGCATTGGAGAAAAGGAGAAAACTTTCACCAAGAAAATATAAAAATAGTCATCATCTTTATCTCTCACTCTCAACTTTATCTGTATCTGAAGAAGAAGATGCTGCTGAAAGGATATATTCTAGAGCTACACCATCATCACAAGTCATCATTAGGTCATCCTCAGCACCACCCACCACTTCTTGCCCATTACTTTTATATTCCTTTAGGAATTTAGAGGTCTCAAACAATTCCTTTTTACTTTTATTTTCACAATATTTGCTACTACTTTCAGGACAGATGTTTTTGTGCTTGTTTTTCTCACTGATAGATGCAGGAGGCCGACCTTTTTCCATTATGCTATCAACACTAGAATGTGATTCATTGTAGCCTTCACTGTTTTTAGATTTTTTTTATAGTACTGGTTCTGGTGGTGGAATTTTTGGTGGGACTTTGACAAACTGCATCCTCCTCTCAAAGGGAGGGATCACCAGCATTTATTGCACACGCACTGCAGCTTTTGGACTACCACTACATCCCTGAACTGCTCCTACTCCTTTACCCCCTCCCCTCCCCTTTGTGTGTTTCCTGGACATTACTCAATTACTGTGTGTTTGTTTTTACAGTAAAGTACACAATAGAACTGAGTGAGTGTGATGTCTTGCTTTGGCCCTCTACAAAATACTCATCTAGTATCATTCTGCCTAAGTCACAGCTCACATCAGGATCCCTGCCACCAAATTTTTTTTTTTTTTTTTTTTTTTTTTTTAAACTGTGTCCCCTATCCCTATCACTTTCAATGACAAAACAAACAAATTAAAAAAACAAAAAAAACTTGTTCAACTACTTTCAAGACTCACCCAGCACAAAGATAACAGCCAAATCAGGAAGGAACTTGGATTGTAGCTGTCTGTGTTTTTACAGTCACATAGAATTTTGGGGTATTGTTAGGGACCAGGAACCAGACAGACACAAAAATGTAAAGTGCAAAACACCTTTATTAAAATAACAAAAGCAAACAAAGCAAAATTGTGATCCAAAACCATGAACCAAAAGACAAGACAGGTACTCAGCCAAGCCAGGGTCAGTAATACGAAGATCAGCAATGTCAGGAACAAGCCAAGGAGTCAGAAACCAGAAGGGACGTCAGAGGAAGCCAGGTCATGCACTGGAAATCAGGAACACAGTACAACAGTCTTGCAGCCAGAAGCAAACTCAAGGGCAATCTAGAAAGTGAGCCAAGCTGCTTTAAGTACCCAGGGAGGGTTGGCTGATAGCAGTCAGATGAGCAATCACAGAGAGGTCAGCTGATTCACTATCACGGTGCCCGTGCTATGCTGGCAACATTCTGTCAGTCTTTGCTTACTGCTGACGCTTATTGGCTAGAGTGACTTTGTCCCGCCCAGTATTTATCCTTAAATACTGGGCCTTGTCACTTCTCCTGTGTCCTTTCGTGGTGTTTCCGTTACCAGCGCTTGTTCCAGTTTTTATGTGATCTCTTTGAAACGACCCGGACTGCCTGACTACTCTGCTGTATCCGTTCCTGCCTGTGTATCGACCCGGACTGCCTGACTACTCTGCTGTATCCGTTCCTGCTCTGTGTACCGATCTGGATTGGCTGATGTTCCTGCTCTGTGTACTGACCCGGCCTGGCTGATGTTCCTGCTCTGTTTACCGACTCGGATTGGCTGATGTTCCTGCTCTGTGTACCGACCCGGCCTGGCTGACGTTCCTGCTCTGTGTACCAACTCGGATTGGCTGATGTTCCTGCTTGGTGTACCGGCCAGGTTGGGCTACATCACCTGTGTATCACTCCTGCC
The DNA here is from genome assembly GCA_037306005.1 of Rhinophrynus dorsalis. NCBI lineage: Eukaryota > Metazoa > Chordata > Amphibia > Anura > Rhinophrynidae > Rhinophrynus > Rhinophrynus dorsalis. Next base: position 92,258,631 of record CM074718.1, on the reverse strand, counting down.
TGCGGTCCCATTCCGGTCCTCAGTTTGGGTTTCACCTCCGGTCTTCTTTCTGTCTCCGGACAGAGTGGCTGTTGCCTCAGTGCCACTCCTGCAGTCTAGTCTCAGTTCACTCTGTGTCGCGAGGGCGACATTCTGGTGTCTGTCTTCCATCTGTGCACCACAGTACTCTTGACCCTCCTTCCTGCCAATACGCTGAGGTTGGTCTTACATTGGGCGTCTCAGGCTGTGCTTACGATCGGGCAGTCGACATTGGTCTTAGTGTTCGTTAACCCCTTCGGGGAAGGTGCCATTATCCACAGGCTATTCTACCGTGCAGTCTCCGTTGGATGCCCTCCCGGGCATACCTTCACAGACCTCTGTTACTGCTACGGCAGTCCACAAGCTTATCTTTGGCCTCCATTGTCTACTGGACGTTACATTCAGCCAGACTTAAAACAGGGAAGGCAGTAGCAATAGATAGCAGAGCACTAGATTAGCTCAGACAGCAGAATAGAGCAACGGAGAAAGAGCAGCTCAGCCAAACCTTGACAGGTATTTGGGTCAATTCTCATTTGCTCCCCAAGACTCCTCAATTTCAGATATAATAACAGCCAGATTGGGAAGAAACTTGGAACATAGCTGCCTGCATATTCCCAATCGGCCAAACCGAATTTTGGGGTATTTGGAGTCAACCTCCTTTCTCCCTTCCTGTCCCCCAGGGTGCTCCCAGAATCCTCTAATACAGAGTACAAATGTCCTGTCTGCAAGACTTCATAAACTAAGCTTCAGCTCCACTTTATTAACATGTCTTCTATAGCTCAAAAATGTGCTACTCTTCCTCTCACAAACACAGAATGGCACTGATTCCAATGCCATGAGCCAGGTTAAAAACATCACTTTTTGTTAAAAAAAAAAAAAAAAAGTGCTACTCAAAAAGGACCATTTTTCTCCTCTTTCACTTTTGAGGTGAAAACTTTCGTCCATCCCTAATTTTGAGTATGCATTCGTATTTTGTACAGATACACAAAACACACATCAATATGTACACATGTTAAATTGGTATTTTAAGTGAGCGTATCTTGATGTTTTTATTTCCCCTACAGCAGGGCTCAAAATTTCAAGTCCTGAGCTACTAGCCAGGCCTGAAAAGTTACTCTCCACCAGTTTCCATGCCTAGCCACACCCATATCCCACCTTTAACCCCACCTATCTCAAGCTTTTTTTATGAAATGACAATGTTTTATTCAGCATATGGCATAGGGGACAAAAACTGTGCAAAATTCCAACTGTTTTAACCTCCTGAATGCTAGCAAGGTCTACAACACATTAGCATCTCAAGCATTATAGCAGTTAAATGCTTAATTTAAATAATGTGAAAGTGTTTTTAGGACCCACTGCTTATCCCCACAACATGGTACAGTTGATGTGCCATACCTTGTTTTTATACATAAAGGCCATAGTAAGCAACACAATGCTTAAACTTTTAACGGCCATAGGATGGTCTAACAATAAGGCCACTGTAGAAGATTAGGCTATAGAGGTACTTCTAACAAAAATTCCAGCTGCAATAGCTGTCTATCAACAGTTGTAGCTTCCATGTTTTAATCAGTAGGATATAATGTGAATTATATTTTTTCAATATTAAGCTTTAAAATTATTTTAAAGCACTGGGCAACTAATGATTTAACTTGATGAGATCAGTCTCTTGGAGTCACTCTCTCATATGGGTCCTAGACAGTCTTGTCACTTAGAAGGCAGTCTCTATTTTTCACATGATATGCTCAGTAATGTACTTTGGCTGCTTATCCACTCGCATAAAGGATTTAAGATTCTAGTCTGTTTCATGTTCTAGTAGAGTCTGATCATTTTATATTCCACACTCTCTTGATAATTTTTTTTAATTCATTTGTATGTGTATTTTAATTGATTGACACTGTGATTAAATCTTTTTTTACTACATTTATATATTATTTGTTCTGTCTCTTCCCATCCCCAAATTTTTTGCCTGTGAATCCTTCTTGGGACTTCGGATTGCCGTTATATTTGAGAGCAGTAGCAAGGAACGCATTTAGGCAACTGAGGGATCTATTAAACCGTTATAATATCAGTTTTGAATCATTACCATCTTTAAAGTCATTGGACTATCTGTGCATCAGCTTACTGGAGCATTGCCATGATGGACATATCATAGGCTTGAATTGGACATTAAGTTGTATGGTTGCCAATTCCCTGCCCTTTCTTAAACCCTGAAAGTGTTGGGTATATATAGTTTCTCTGTTACAACTGGTCATCCTCTCATACTCTATACATCACCTACATGTATACCAACTTTGAGCAGCACTGTGTAACTTTTCTTTTTTATTCTCTTAACTTGCCCAGTCCATGTGCAAATAGTGGAAAAATGTATTCAGTGGTATGTGACAGTCTCATAACTCTCTGTCATCCACAAGAATCTTTGTGCAGATCCCCAATCTAATAACCATTAAGAAGATAAAAATGACCACTAACCGTTATACAGCCTGACACCAGGAAGCAAGGTGTCACCAGTAATAATGTCTGTTTGCAAACAGTCGTTCTGTGTGGAACATTCCTAACAGGGAGCACTGACATCTAGTGGTAAGGATAGGAAATGCACAGAGCTGTCTTACTAACCGAGTTTCCACTCTCCCTCACTCAATTTCTACTCGCAAAATGCGAGGAGGCGAGTGGAAATTTTGAGCCCTGCCCTACAGTGCAGTTAATTTGCTCAAGGATTGTGCCATTTTCTTCAGAAAAGCTGCCTCACTATCTAGCAATTTGAAGTTAACATGTTTGTTAATTTTGTGCATGTTACATTTGTGCAGGTAACCGTGCATGGTTTTGCAGAAATAAAACATTTTAAAACAAATCTGTGACAGTAACATGCCATTTACTATATTCCAAGGCCCTAATTGCCTCTCTGTCAGTTTATACCAATGATTGTAGATGTGATGTATGTCATTCCAGAGATACGCATTACAAACTGCACTGACACAGTAGATCACTCACTCCTCCTCCAAGCCCTCCACTCTCTAGGTCTCTGTGATACTGCCCTCTCTTGGTTTTCATCATATCTCTGCAGCTGCTCCTTCAGTGTGTCCTACTCTGGCTCCACCTCCCTACCACTCCCACTGTCTGTCGGAGTGCCTCAGGGCTCAGTCGTGGGCCCCTTGCTCTTCTCAATTTTAACTGCATCCCTGGGCAAACTAATAAACTCCTTTGGGTTTCACCATCATCTCTATGCTGATGACACTCAAATCTATCTTTCCTCCCCAGACCTCTCCCATTCCCTCCTATCCCAGGTATCTGACTGTCTGTATGCTGTGTCTTCCTGGATGTCCTCCTGTCAACTCAAACTTAACCTTGGTAAAACCAAACTAATCATCTTCCCTCCCTCTCCTAACAGCCCTACCCCAGATATTACCCTCACTGTCAACAACACTACCATCACACCAACCCCTACAGCACGTTGCCTGGGGGTCACATTTGACTCCGCCCTATCCTATATTCCTCACATCCAGTCAATCTCCAAATCATGCCGCCTCCACCTCCGCAACATCTTTAGAATCTGACCCTTCCTCACCCAAGACACTACTAAAATTCTAATCCAAACACTCATCATGTCCCGTCTTGATTACTGTAACTCACTACTAACTGACCTTCCTCTCGCCAGTCTAACTCCACTACAGTCCATAATGAACTCAGCAGCACAACTAATCTACCTCACCAACCACTTCTCCAACACCAGTCCCCTCTGCCAATTCCTACACTGGCTCCCATTAGCACATAGAATTAAATTCAAAATCCTGGTGCCCACCTATAGAGCCCTTACTAACATCTCACCCCCCCCATATCTCATCTCTCATTTCCAAATACACTCCCACTCACCATCTTCGTTCTGCACATGACCTCCTCCTCTCCACAGCTCTATTACATCCTCCCACTCCTGCCTACAGCACTTCTCCCGTGCTGCACCCGAGCTCTGGAATTCTCTCCTCCGCCCCATCAGACTCTCCCCTAGCCTTCAGATTTTCAGACGCTCCCTGAAATCTTACCTACCTCCATAAATAATATCACCAAGAACCAACCATTCCCTGGACCACTGTACTCACTAGCACGTCTCTCTCCCACCCACTGACCGGCAGCTTATGTGGCAGGAGAATCTTACACCCAACAGCACTTACACCTTCTGTATCCTGCCCACCTTCCTCTAGACTGTAAGCTCTCACGAGCAGGGCCCTCTGATTCTTCTGTTCTCCACATATGATTTGCACTATTTAATATCTCTATATAAATAAAGATTATTATTATTATTATTAATATTAACAAGCATTTGTCCTGTGGATCAGCATGGCTGAATATACAAGGAAAATGTATAATATAATTTTAAGCTCAAGCAGCAAAGGAAAAATACAATTTCCAGATATCAACTGGAATGTTATAAAATTTCAAGGTCTTTTCAAGGTATATGTGGACTTTTTATTTTTTGGAGTGAACTTTTAAAATTTATATTTTCGAGCAAAAATTCCCTAACATTGAAAATACATCACATTTCAGCGTTGTTTTTGCTGGTGCCAAGTAAATTCCCATGAGAACTTTGTCAAGTTTGCCCATGCTTTCTATGTATAGGGCAATCTTTTACAATCCCATATTGAACAAAAAATGTTGGTGAGCTAGTAGCGACCTCAGTTTTCAGCTGGTAAAGGTGATAGGTAAAGTAATCACATTCTTGCAAGGAATGTAATGCATTATCAACAGGCCAAATCCTACAGCTCCTTGAGTCTTACAAAAATTGTTAGTAGGCAGAGTCACTTAGCAATATAAGCCTTGAAAAACAAATGTCAGTAGGCTGAGGCCTATGGCATCATAAGCTTTGAAAAAATGTTAGCAGACTGAGGCTAGAAAAAGAATGGGCTCCCAGTGACAGCAACAACACCTGGTTTCTATCCTGATTGGATGGTTTTGTAACCACCTGCTTGTAAAAATATGGCACAGAGGTCCTTGAAAAGTAGGTTATGCCCAGCAGAGATCAATACATGGCCTCAGCTTTTTAAAACTTCTGGTCTAAAGGGCAGCATATCACCCTCCAATATTTTGGCAAGATTGCTACACCACAGGTATAATTTTGATTATTTCTATGCCTTTTGTGACTCTGTTATAAGAACTCAGTAAGTGCGGGTGGGTAGCACAAATAAAAATAATTGTGTAACAGCTGTTTTAATACCAAGAATACTGGTATTGCTGGTGGTGGTGATAGCAAGTATTGGTATTCTATGATTCTTGTCATCTTTAGTTAACTCCTCCTCCATACTTTACATTTACAAAACAGCAGTAGCAGATATTGGTGCTATTGCTACAGAACAATTGTTGTCCCACTCCCAGAAACATCTACAACAATAATATTATTATTGGTGTAGATTGTAAGTGACGTATCTCCATACTGGAGATTTCATAGGCTGTGAGGCTCCTTCGGTACTTTTAGTACAGGGACTAAATGTTGCAATAGTAATAGAAGTAGGTTTTATTGATACTGCGCTTCAACCAGCAGCAGAAGCACTAATAGCTAGGGTTGTGGATGTTTGACTTCCATTGCTGTTTAGTCAATAATAGTGAGTGTCCCTAGGAGAGGTTTGGGTGTGGAAATGGTGATACTGATGATGATCAAGATGATTAGGTCATCAGCAGCAGAATCAGCAGCATCATCTTCCTCTTCAAATCTTTCATATTCTTGTAGGTTATTTAAAGTCTGAAAAAAAATGTTTTTTGTTGTTTTACTTTTCCTATTAGAGTATTTATAGATTGCTGCCCACTAGTTTGTGGGGGATGTCACTGTCTGATGTGGCAGTTGGTCTCACTACTAAATACTCCTCCATATGACATTAGAATGCAACTTGCCTTTGTCTTTAGTGTTTTTAACATGTTTAGTACTACTGCTGGTGGTGGAAAATAACATGTGACTTTTAAAAAACAGCCTCCACAGTCAGTTTTTGTAGCATGCCTTTACAATCAACACATTCATGCACTTCTCTTACTTCTTTACCTTTACTCGTGTCCCTCGCATGTTAGATGGACATAATGATAGTTGTGTTGATTTTTACTGAAAAGTACATGACAAAGCTTTTAGCATGTGCAGTGATGTTTATTTTGTCTCACAGAAAATAGTTTATGATATATGGATGTCACTGTGAATCTCAAGGTGAGATTTACTAAGCAATGATAAAGTGGAGATGAGTTTATTACTTTTCCAATTCCTATGTTATTCTAGATCTTAGTGCATAGGATCTATAGAATAACATAGGAATTGGAGACGTGATAAACTGGAGAAGTCATCTCTACTTTATCACCTCTTTATTGTCGCTTAGTGAATCTCCCCCTCTGTCTGTGTGTTACCTATGAATCAATAGGTTTTTTAAAACTGCTTCTGTCTGTCACTGTCAGTATCACTGTCTACAAATCATACTCATACTCCCTGCATCTGCAGGCAACTCTTTCTCTCAGTCTTTGCCTGATTGCCCTTACAGTAGTAACTACATTGTTGTTACTTAAAAATATTCAGCACTCATAGGGCCATATGTTCAAAGAAGTAGCGAAATAGCCTTTGTCATTTGTAATGACTTTTCAAAGTACAGTATCGTTGGGATCATTAATATTTTCAGAGAATGTTGGTTGAGATCAGAAATATGTTGTTTGTCCTGACTGAAATTGTCGTATGTAACAATAAAAAAAGTCTTAACTAACGACAAAAATGTCTTAAAAAATGTCTTTACTAACGACAAAAATGTCTTAACTAAAGACAAAAATTCTCATTCCCTCCACTTTTTTCTTAACGTACAAATTTTGTCTTTTGCAAGACATTCTGTTGTCGTTCGTTACGACAAATTTTATTTTCCTCTATACGACACTGGAGAATAGTTTAGCCATGCCCTTGCCACACCCCTTTGTCTGTGTGTTCTGGAGTTGTATCGTACACAACGGACATTACTAGTTTTTTGTCTTTTACGCAATAGAAAATGTCGTTCATACATACAATGACATATTTTTGTCTTTTATACGACATTTTTTTGTCGTTATCTCTTTGAAAATATGGCCCATAGTGTGTAGACTGTATCATTCTCTCAAAAAACATAAAGCAAACTCAAATGGGTGAGCTGACAGATGCTCTCAAATAAATTATATAGTAGATAATCAATTGTGCAATTTTATGTAGATGACTACTGATATCTAATTGAAGTTTTTTTCTCCCATCATCCCTTAACTACATGCTATATATGCACCATTACAATTCACTTCCTTTCATTCCCATACTACAAATTTGTAGGTCATTGGGGAAAACGTGCAACAAGCTGTATCAGCATGAAACATTAGGGTTACCATATATCTACATATTCTGGGACATTTCCTCTTTTTGGGGTGTAAAATTCTATCCTTCAGAAATTTTAAAGTATGCTGTAAATGTCTTGAATCTCCTTGTGGGATATAGCAGATGAACTTTATTTCTTTATGTTATATCCTCTGTGATGATTGTGGAATGGCTTTTCCACACTCACCACAACTAGCAACTATGTTTCTTCTGCTGCAGGAGCATGTGAGTCCTGTGACTGTGTGCAGGTGTCTTGTCAACCACACTCTCACACAGTGAGTCCTATGTATCAGAGAATTGCCTACCTGTTGTTAAAGCCAGTGTAACTCTGTGCCTTGCTGTATTGCTGTGCCCAGTGCCTCAATTGGATCAATACCGGAGAGATACCCACTATCAATATGCTGATGGCCCCCAATTTATGCTAAAGGGGTTGTAAGATCCTGTCATGGTTTTATTGAACACAGACAATTTGGTAAGATAAAACAATGAAGATTTATTAAACAACTCAATAAAGAACAGAGATGCCCTTCACGGGTCCAGACTTCAAACAGTGGATAGTAATATTGAATCTGACACAGGTCAGGGCACAAACAGTTAACAAAATATGCAATAATGACTGGAACAGAGACAGGAACAAAACCTCAGCAGTACAGGTCTGGAGAGGCCCTAAGAGGGAACTATACTGCAGGGCAGACACCCCAATATAAGGAAGTGAATAGGCTCTACCAGCCTTACCTATAACCGGGTAAGGCAGCCCAAGAAATGGTACTAACGAGTATATTGAGGAAGTGCCACGCAGAGTAGGCACCATCTGCACGGGGCACAACAAGTGTTGATATAGGCAGACTGCTCTAAATAGCATAACCAGAGGTAGCGGGTAAGTGCGGACTGACAGGTGGTAGAACCGCTAGTGACCGTAGCGCACAAGCTGTATAGTATGCAAACGGATATTGCATGGAGGCACAGACTGAGAGGCAGCGCAACCGGAGGCAGCGGATAAGAGCAGACTGACAGGTGGTAGCACCACTGGTGACCGGAGGGCAAAGGCTGTTTAGTATGCGAACGGAGGCTGTATCACGGTGCCCGTGATTTGCTGCAGTTACTTGTCTGTCACCAGTAGGGGGCTTCTATTGGCTGTCTGCAGATAGCCCGCCTCTTATTGACTATTTAAACCTGGATTGGGCACCCTTTGAGTGCCCTTTCGTGTTGTTTCTGACCTTCTTGCTATCACTATGCTAGTGATAACTGGGCCTCTGTTCCAGTGTTCCTGAGTTCCTGATCTCATGTGTTCCTGAGTTCCTGATCTCTACTGTTCCAGTGTTTCCTGCATGCTGAAGTACTTCCAGTCCTGGTTCCGGCCTAGTCTCTGGTGTTGCAGTTCCTGCTGAACTTCTCTGCTGTTTTCTGACCTGACTGATCGTTGCTGGTTCCTGTCATCTCATCACCTGTCTTCAGTATCCTGGCGACCTTCTGCCTGGTCGCGTTGGTGACATTGCTACAATTCCGTGTTGGTCCCAGCGTGCGGACGCTGGTTTGCTCCCAAGCCTTGCGGCTATACTAACTCGCTTGTTACACCAGTGTGCGGTCACTGGGTTGCTCCAAAGCCTTTCAGCTATACAAATCTGTGTTGGTCCCAGCGTGCGGACGCTGGTTTGCTCCTAAGCCTTGCGGCTATACAAACTCGCTTGTTACACCAGTGTGCGGTCACTGGTTTGCTCCAAAACCTATCAGCTATACAAATCTGTGTGGGTCCCAGCGTGCGGACGCTGGTTTGCTCCTAAGCCTTGCGGCTATACAAACTCGCTTGTTACACCAGTGTGCGGTCACTGGTTTGCTCCAAAGCCTATCAGCTATACAATTCTGTGTTGGTCCCAGCGTGCGGACGCTGGTTTGCTCCTAAGCCTTGCGGCTATACAAACTCACTTGTTACACCAGTGTGCGGTCACTGGTTTGCTCCAAAGCCTTTCAGCTATACAAATCTGTGTTGGTCCCAGCGTGCGGACGCTGGTTTGCTCCTAAGCCTTGCGGCTATACCAACTCGCTTGTTACACCAGTGTGCGGTCACTGGTTTGCTCCAAAGCCTATCAGCTATACTAATCTGTGTTGGTCCCAGCGTGCGGACGCTGGTTTGCTCCTAAGCCTTGCGGCTATACTACTCGCTTGTTACTCCAGTGTGCGGTCACTGGTTTGCTCGCTAAGCCTAACGGCTATACTATTCAGTGTTGTTTCCAGCGTGCGGACGCTGGTTTGCTCCAAAGCCTTGCTGCTTAACGATTCTGCTAATTTGCCAGTTCCATCTGACTGCTGCTATTATCTCTGGGCTGCCCTGCCCGGTATTGGTAAGGCCGGTAGAACCTTTTACCACATTCCATCTGAGGTTGCCTTACCCGGTATTGGCAGGGCCGGTAGAGCCTACATTGTGTATCTATTGAGGCTGCCTTGCCCGGTAATTTGGTAAGGCCGGTAAAACCGTTATGCTATTCCATCTGCAGGTTGCCTTACCCGGTATTGGCAAGGCCGGTAGAGCCTAAAGACTGTCCTGTCCGGTATATTGACAGGACCGGTAGAGTCTGCCTTCTGTCTGTGCTATATTCTGTATATATATATATGTATGTTATTGCCATCCTAAGTTATCATTTATTATTTCAATAAAATTGATTTTTTTTTACCTAAAACTTGTGTCTGAGAGTCATAATAAACCGTGACAGTACGAAAGGGCCATGACCTCAGACAGCAAGGGTCAAGGTAACGCACAGAATATCCATTGGAGGATGGATGTGCTCGAGCAACGTTTGGATCAGTTGGCAGTTGCAATTCAAACGATCCTTGAACGCACGGTACCTGCTGACCAATCTAGCTCTAGCCCGGTGGTCTCGCCAAGTCAGACACCGGAAAGTGATACCAGACTCCTAGGGGGTACTGTTAAAGGGTTAACGGCTTCTGCACCCTTGCCGCTAAGATATGATGGTGACCCTAGTCTCTGCAGAGGGTTCATCAATCAACTCGAAATCTTTATGGAATTGACGGCACACGCATTTCCCAATGATCGTAGTAAAGTGGGGTTCACGATATCACTGCTCACTGGCAGAGCATTGGCCTGGGCTAACCCCTTGTGGGAGAATGCTAAACCTTGTACTAAGAACTTTAGTGAATTTGTGCGTTCCTTTCGAAGAGTGTTTGAGCCTCCTGGTAGAACCACCTCTGCTGCCAAACGCCTTATGGAGATACAACAGGGCAGGCGTACAGTGGGCGACTATGCCATCGAATTCCGCACATTGGCAGCAGAGGTAGGTTGGAATAACGAGGCATTATTGGCAGCCTTCTCTCAAGGCCTGAATGACCACATTAAAGACGAAATCGCTGCTAAAGATCTACCTATTGATCTAGATGATTACATTGAGTATGTTATGATAATTGACTCCAGAATACGTGAGAGATCAATTGCCAGGGATCGTAAGTTACGGTCAAAAAATAATGAGCCTAGTAGCATGTTTTGCCCACCCATCCCTCCCTTGGCATTGAAGTCTAGTGAACCAGTACGGGAAACAAGTGAACCTATGGAAATAGGCTTCACTAGACTATCCAAGGCAGAGAGACTATATCGCAAAAAACAAGGGTTATGTTTATACTGCGGTACAAAAGGGCACTTGCTAAATTCCTGTCCGGTACGTCCGGGAAACGCACACACCTAGGGTATCTTGGGGGACAGGCCCTAGGTGGTGTACAATCGTCCCCAGTGTCGGGCATAATGAAACCCACCATACAGGTGGTATTGTCTTGGGCACAACGCTCTGTGGAGGTTTTGGCCTTGGTTGACTCCGGTGCAGCAGGGTATTTTATGGATAATACCTTTGCTGAATTGCACGGAGTTCCACGCATTGAAAGAGAAAACCCCTTGACTATTGAAGCGATTGATGGTAGACCCTTAGAACCGCCTCAGGTTATATTTGAAACTCTGCCATTGTCTATGACTATTGGGGCACTTCACAGAGAAGAGCAGCAGTTTCAACTGATTAATTCCCCGCACCATGCGGTGATATTGGGATTTCCGTGGTTACAGTTACATAACCCACAATTCGATTGGAAAAAGTGTGAAATTGCTGCTTGGTCCCAGTTTTGTATGGACAAGTGCGTCATCCAGCCTATTAAGGTCATGTGCACCTCCTCTGCTATGCCGGATGTGTACCAACAGTTTGGCGATGTTTTTAGCAAAGGAGAGGCTAGTATGCTACCCCAGCATAGACCTTATGATTGTTGCATTGAATTGCAGCCTGGTGCAGTACCTCCGAAAGGACGCACTTATCCATTATCTTGTGATGAAAATAAGGCTATGGAGGATTACATTTCTGATGCCCTTGCTAGAGGGATCATACGTAATTCTACCTCTCCAGCTGGGGCTGGGTTCTTTTTTGTAAAAAAGAAAAATGGCGAATTAAGACCATGCATTGACTACCGGGGCTTGAATAAACTAATGGCAAAAAACGCATACCCAATACCACTCATCACCGAGCTTTTTGACAGGCTTAAGGGCGCTTCGATATTTACCAAGTTGGACCTACGGGCCGCTTACAATCTGGTTCGCATTCGAGCAGGTGATGAGTGGAAAACTGCCTTTAATACTCGAGCTGGGCACTACGAGTATCTAGTAATGCCTTTTGGGCTGTGTAATGCACCCGCAGTTTTCCAGGAACTGATAAATGATGTTCTGAGAGATATGTTACAGACATGTGTTGTGGTGTACCTCGACGATATACTGATTTACTCCCAAAACATGGCACAGCACATCAAAGATGTATCCGCAGTATTGCTACGACTCCGTGAGAACAAATTATTTTGTAAAATGGAAAAATGTGAGTTTCATAGAACCAGTGTGCCATTCTTGGGGTTCATAATTGGCAATGATGGCATTGCCATGGACAAAGAAAAGTTGTCAGCTGTCCTACAATGGCCAAAACCCAAGGGTCTTAAAGCCATACAGCGTTTCCTGGGTTTCGCTAATTATTATAGGAGGTTTATTAAGAACTTTTCTTCCATTGTCAAACCTCTGTCCGATCTTACGCACAAGGGTGCTAATCCTTCTTGTTGGCCGGTATCTGCTGAGAAAGCCTTTGAGAATTTGAAGCTGGTATTTGCTGCGGCTCCTGTGTTATCCCACCCCAATCCTTTACTTCCATTTACGTTAGAGGTTGATGCCTCAGATATTGGGGTCGGGGCAGTACTTTCGCAGCGACACGAGAAAGGTGGAACTCTCAGACCTTGTGGGTTTTTCTCTAAAAAGTTGACTGTCACTCAAAGCCACTATGAGATAGGTGACAGAGAATTATTGGCCATTATCCTTGCTCTTAAGGAATGGCGTCATTTGCTTGAAGGTACTAAGAATCCTGTCTTAATCCTAACAGATCATAAGAATCTGACCTATCTCTCGGAGGCCAAGAGATTGTCCTCTCGTCAGGCCAGGTGGGCACTGTTCCTGTCTCGATTTAATTTCATTGTATCATATTTGCCAGGGTCAAAAAATATCAGGGCTGATGCACTGTCAAGACAATTTGAGGCCGACAGTGACAGAGTGGAAGCACCAGCTCCTATCATCCAACCTGATAGAATACTGGCTACTATACGCACGAGTATCACTTCTCCTCTAGGGGAGGAGATCCTGGCCTCTCAGGGGTCCGCTCCCCATGAAACCCCAGTGGGCAAATGTTTTGTCGCTGAATCATTTCGTACTAGGCTGCTCGAAACCTACCATTCCTCTAAGGCTGCGGGACATATTGGTAGAGACCAATTGTTATGGTCCCTTTCTCAGTTATTTTGGTGGCCTTCCATGAGAAACGATTGTGCCGAATTTACGAATGCCTGTGCCACCTGCGCCCGCGCTAAGACCCCGAGACATCTCCCTGTGGGCTTGCTTCAACCGGTGCCTAATGGCGAACGCCCCTGGTCTCATGTTTCCATTGATTTTATGGGAGAGTTGCCTATGTCGAAGGGGTACTCCTTTATATTCATGGTGGTGGACAGGTTTTCTAAAATGGCTCATTTTGTGCCCCTCCGTGGTCTTCCTTCAGCGAAGGAATTGGCAATGGTGTTCGCCAGAGAAGTATTCCGGTTGCATGGAGTGCCTAGGGTACTGGTGTCTGACAGGGGGAGCCAGTTTGTGTCTAGATTTTGGAGGGCATTTTGCCAACAGATGGGCATACAGCTGTCCTTCTCCTCTGCCTACCATCCCCAGACCAATGGAGCCGCTGAACGAGCTAATCAGGGCTTGGAACAATTTCTCCGTTGTTTCGTTACTGACCATCATGATAATTGGTCCGACTTGTTGCCTTGGGCAGAGTTCGCCAGGAACTGTGCGGTCAATTCTTCATCTGGGAGCTCTCCGTTTCTGATTAATTATGGGTTCCAGCCCTGTTTGCTTCCAGACTCATTTCAGACGCAACAGATTCCAGCTCTGGATGAGCATATCGAGCAACTCCGTTCCACATGGGCACAAGTTCAGAGGGCACTTGGTCAGTCATTTCAGCGTCATCAGCGCCATGCTAATCGCAGAAGGCTTCCAGCGGTTTCCTTTCAGGTTGGGGATAGAGTATGGCTTTCCTCCAGAAATCTCAAGCTGCAGGTTCCGTCTAATAAGTTGGCTCCTCGGTTTATTGGTCCATACAGAGTTATTCGCAAAATTAACCCTGTCTCCTATGCACTAGACCTACCTGCATCCATGCGTATCCATAATGTGTTCCATGTGTCCCTTCTTAAGCCTCTGGTTTGCAATCGCTATACTACCACACCTGTGGTGCCAGGACCTGTTGAGGTCGAGGGCCAGGAGGAGTACGAGGTTCAAAGCATTATTGATTCCCGTAGGCTTAGAGGAAGGGTACAGTACCTGGTACATTGGAAAGGGTATGGTCCTGAGGATCGGTCATGGGTGGATAGTACGGACCTTCATGCACCTAGGTTAACTAGGGCCTTTCATGCCAATTACCCGCAGAAACCTAAACCCTATTCTAGGAGAGGGGGTCTTTGAAAGGGGGGTACTATCACGGTGCCCGTGATTTGCTGCAGTTACTTGTCTGTCACCAGTAGGGGGCTTCTATTGGCTGTCTGCAGATAGCCCGCCTCTTATTGACTATTTAAACCTGGATTGGGCACCCTTTGAGTGCCCTTTCGTGTTGTTTCTGACCTTCTTGCTATCACTATGCTAGTGATAACTGGGCCTCTGTTCCAGTGTTCCTGAGTTCCTGATCTCATGTGTTCCTGAGTTCCTGATCTCTACTGTTCCAGTGTTTCCTGCATGCTGAAGTACTTCCAGTCCTGGTTCCGGCCTAGTCTCTGGTGTTGCAGTTCCTGCTGAACTTCTCTGCTGTTTTCTGACCTGACTGATCGTTGCTGGTTCCTGTCATCTCATCACCTGTCTTCAGTATCCTGGCGACCTTCTGCCTGGTCGCGTTGGTGACATTGCTACAATTCCGTGTTGGTCCCAGCGTGCGGACGCTGGTTTGCTCCCAAGCCTTGCGGCTATACTAACTCGCTTGTTACACCAGTGTGCGGTCACTGGGTTGCTCCAAAGCCTTTCAGCTATACAAATCTGTGTTGGTCCCAGCGTGCGGACGCTGGTTTGCTCCTAAGCCTTGCGGCTATACAAACTCGCTTGTTACACCAGTGTGCGGTCACTGGTTTGCTCCAAAACCTATCAGCTATACAAATCTGTGTGGGTCCCAGCGTGCGGACGCTGGTTTGCTCCTAAGCCTTGCGGCTATACAAACTCGCTTGTTACACCAGTGTGCGGTCACTGGTTTGCTCCAAAGCCTATCAGCTATACAATTCTGTGTTGGTCCCAGCGTGCGGACGCTGGTTTGCTCCTAAGCCTTGCGGCTATACAAACTCACTTGTTACACCAGTGTGCGGTCACTGGTTTGCTCCAAAGCCTTTCAGCTATACAAATCTGTGTTGGTCCCAGCGTGCGGACGCTGGTTTGCTCCTAAGCCTTGCGGCTATACCAACTCGCTTGTTACACCAGTGTGCGGTCACTGGTTTGCTCCAAAGCCTATCAGCTATACTAATCTGTGTTGGTCCCAGCGTGCGGACGCTGGTTTGCTCCTAAGCCTTGCGGCTATACTACTCGCTTGTTACTCCAGTGTGCGGTCACTGGTTTGCTCGCTAAGCCTAACGGCTATACTATTCAGTGTTGTTTCCAGCGTGCGGACGCTGGTTTGCTCCAAAGCCTTGCTGCTTAACGATTCTGCTAATTTGCCAGTTCCATCTGACTGCTGCTATTATCTCTGGGCTGCCCTGCCCGGTATTGGTAAGGCCGGTAGAACCTTTTACCACATTCCATCTGAGGTTGCCTTACCCGGTATTGGCAGGGCCGGTAGAGCCTACATTGTGTATCTATTGAGGCTGCCTTGCCCGGTAATTTGGTAAGGCCGGTAAAACCGTTATGCTATTCCATCTGCAGGTTGCCTTACCCGGTATTGGCAAGGCCGGTAGAGCCTAAAGACTGTCCTGTCCGGTATATTGACAGGACCGGTAGAGTCTGCCTTCTGTCTGTGCTATATTCTGTATATATATATATGTATGTTATTGCCATCCTAAGTTATCATTTATTATTTCAATAAAATTGATTTTTTTTTACCTAAAACTTGTGTCTGAGAGTCATAATAAACCGTGACAGGCTGCAAGGAGTCACAGGCTGAGAGGTAGCGCAAACGGAGGCAGCGGGTAAGAGCAGACTGACAAGTGATAGCACCACTGGTGACCGGAGGGCACAGGCTGTTTAGTATGCGAACGGAGGCTGCAAAGAGTCACAGGCTGAGAGGTAGCGCAACCGGAGGCAGCGGGTAAGAGCAGACTGACAAGTGGTAGCATTGCTAGTGACCGAAGGGCCCAGGCTGTATAGCATGTAACAGAGGCTGCAATGAGGCACGGCTGACAGGTAGCGCAACCGGTGGCAACTGATAAGCACCGACTGGCAAGCGACCGTTAAGGCAAAGGAAATGGGCACAAGACAGGGACAACAGAAGCACTAGCGACAAGCGGACACTAGGCGAGTAGCCAAAGCCCAGAACGGTACACAGACAGCGGAAGTCAGTAGTGATGAGCGAGCACCCCAATGCTCGGGTGTTCGGGTGCTCTGACCGAGCACCCCCGGAGGCTCGAGTGCTCGGCCGAGCATCCGAGCCCCATTGAAGTCAATGGGAGGACTCGAGCATTACACCAGGCACCCCCTGCTCTGATGAGGGGAGGGTGCCTGGTCCATAGGAAAAGGGCAGAAAATGATGGAAACACCACAGAAATGGTTCAGGGACAGCATAGGGAGGATGTCTGGATGCATCTTGGACTCCAACATCGCTGCTGGGAACGATCTTTCGCCCGTAGTACGCCATTTTTACAGACTGACCGTAAAACACACAAAAAGGCAGATAAAAACGACTTTAGGCGAAAAATTGTTACCAAACAGTATTTGCTGTATATTTACTTGTATATCATCTGCAAATTCTGCAAAAAATTTCCTTGATTTTTCTGAAGTGAGGCCATGATTAAGAGGGAAACGTGCGCAGAGGCAAATTCTCCCAAAAATTTCCTTGATTTTTCTGAACTGAGGCCATGATTAAGAGGGAAACGTGCGCAGAGGCAAATTCTCCCAAAAATTTCCTTGATTTTTCTGAACTGAGGCCATGATTAAGAGGGAAACGTGCGCAAAGGCAAATTCTCCCAAAAATTTCCTCGATTTTTCTGAACTGGGGCCATGATTAAGAGGGAAACGTGCGCTGAGCCGACCATCTAAAACATTATGGGTGAGGGTCTGCTGCGGAGCTGACCATCCTAAACATTATATGCGAAGGCCCGCTAGTGAGCTGACGCTATAAAACATTATATGAGAGGGCCCGCTAGAGAGCTGACCCAATAAAACATTATATGAGAAGGCCCGCTGGTGAGCTGACCTATACAAAAATTGTCAAACTGCGCCCGCTGGTGAGCTGGCCCTATATAAAAATTATATCACAGGGCCCGCTGGTGAGCTGGCCCTATATAAAAATTATATCCCAGGGTATATGGAAGAGAGTCAACCATATACCCGTTTTTTGGGTGGAAGGGGTGAATGGGAATACAGAGTATTCCCATCATTGTAAATAACATATCTAAAGTCACTTTATGTTCCTCCGGGGCTTTCCTCCAGTGGAGTGGAGAAGTCAGGGGAAATCCAGGCCTTGTTCATTTTTATAAGTGTCAACCTATCAGCATTTTCGGTGGAAAGGCGGATACGCTTATCTGTTATGATGCCACCAGCAGCACTAAATACCCGCTCAGACAGAACACTGGCGGCAGGGCAGGCCAGCACCTCCAAGGCGTAGAGTGCCAGTTCATACCATGTGTCCAGCTTGGACACCCAGTAGTTGTAAGGCACAGAGGGATCATTGAGGACGCTGACACGGTCTGCTACGTACTCCTTCACCATCTTCCAAAACTTTTCCCTCCTTGTGACACTAGGCTGCGCATCAGGGTGAGGGTGCTGGCGGGGTGTCATGAAGGTGTCCCACGCCTTGGAGAGTGTTGCCCTGCCTTTGTCGGAACTGCTGTGTGCTCCCCTTTTCTCCCCTTCTCGGTTGGCCAAGGTAGCACGTACTCTGCCGCCAGCGTTGTCAGATGGAAAATTTTGGAGCAATTTTTTGACAAGAACCTTCTGGTATTGCACCATTTTGCTTGTCCTCTCCACCGGAGGAATGAGAGATGAGCAATTCTCTTTGTAGCGGGGGTCCAGAAGGGTGAACACCCAGTAATCCGTGTTGTCTAAAATGCGTATAACGCGTGGGTCACGGGAAAGGCAGCCTAACATAAAGTCAGCCATGTGTGCCAGAGTACCAACAGGCAAGATTTCGCTGTCCTCACCAGGAGGATGACTCTCAATCTCCTCATCCTCTTCCTCCACTTCTGCCCACCCACGCTGAAGAGATGGAACTAAAGTTCCATGGCTACCCTCTGTAGCGGAGGCAACCGTGTCTTCCTCCTCCTCCTCCTCCTCCTCCGCCTCCTCCAATTGTCGCTGAGAAGACGAAGTGAGGGTGCTCTGGCTATCACCTTGTGTAAGCTCTTCCTCCCGCATTTCCACCTCTTCCACATGCAAAGCGTCAGTTTTAATTGTGAGCAGCGAGCGTTTCAGTAGACACAGAAGTGGGATGGTTACACTGATAATAGCGTTATCGCCGCTCACCATCTGTGTCGATTCCTCAAAATTGCGTAAAACCTCACAGAGGTCTGACATCCATTCCCACTCCTCACTTCTGATTACAGGAAGTTGAATGGAGAGGCGACGACCGTGTAACAGCTGGTACTCCACTACTGCCCTCTGCTGCTCACAAAGCCGGGCCAACATGTGGAAGGTGGAGTTCCAGCGCGTGCTCACGTCACACAGCAGCCGGTGAGCTGGCAATTGTAAGCGCTGCTGCAGCTTCAACAGGCCGGCTGAAGCTGTTGATGACTTACGGAAATGTGCACACACGCGGCGCACCTTGGTCAAGAGATCATGCAAATTGGGGTAGGTTTTTAGAAATCGCTGAACCACTAAATTAAATACATGCGCTAGGCATGGTACGTGTGTGAGCTTGCCGAGCTCCAAAGCCGCCACCAAGTTACGCCCATTATCACACACAACCATGCCTGGTTGCAGGTTGAGTGGCGAGAGCCATTGCTCGGTCTGGTGACTAATCCCCTGCAACAGCTCTGAGGCCGTGTGCTGTTTGTCCCCAAGGCAGATCAGCTTCAGCACGGCCTGTTGACGCTTCCCCACTGCAGTGCTACACTGCTTCCAGCTACCGGCTGATGGGTGAGTGGCGCTGCGCGCAGAGAATTCGGAGGTGGAAACGGAGGAGGAGGAGCCAATAACGTAGGTGCTGGCGGAAACCCTGATGGAGGTAGGGCCCGCAATCCTCGGCGTGGGTAGCACCTGTACCATCCCAGGGTCCGAGTCGCTCCCAGCCTTCACGACATTCACCCAGTGTGCCGTCAGGGAAATATAGCGTCCCTGGCCACAAGCACTTGTCCATGTGTCAGTCGTTAAGTGGACCTTCCCAGTAACTGCGTTGGTCAGGGCACGGGTGATGTTACGGGACACATGGTGGTGTAAGGCGGGGACGGCACACCGGGAAAAGTAGTGGCGGCTGGGGACTGCGTACCGAGGGACAGCTGCTGCCATCAGGCTGCGGAAGGACTCAGTCACCACAAGCCTAAATGGCAGCATTTCGATGGCCAGTAATTTGGAAAGGTGTGAGGTTAGTGCTATGGCCTGTGGGTGGGTGGCTGGGTATTTTCGCTTGCGCTCAAATGCCTGGGGTAACGACATTTGGACGCTGCGCTGGGACAGGGAAGTGGATGTGGTCGCTGATGGTGCTTCAGATGGTACAGGTGCAGGGCGGGAGGTATGCGGGCCTGCGCCTTCGACAGGCGATTGGCCGGCACCGAAAACAGGGGAAGAGGAGGCAGTGGTGTGGCCTGCAGACACAGATTGGCGATCCGGGCGTTCCTCCCACTTATTACGGTGCTTGGATGCCATGTGTCGGATCATGCTGGTGGTGGTGAGGTTTCTAGTGTTCATGCCTCGGCTCATTCTGGTGTTGCACAGGTTGCAAACTACAATTCTTTTGTCCGCACTTTCCTTAAAAGAACGCCATACCAAGGAACACCTACCCCTTGGCAAGGGAGATTTACGCAAGGGGGTGCTCCGTGGAACATTTGCGGGCCGGTTTGGTGCGGTCCGCCTTCTTTCTGTAGCCACACCACTGCCTCTTCCAGCCTGTTGCGGTGCTGCAGATGGCTCACCCTCAGGACTGCTGTCATCGCTCGGCTCTACACCTTCCCAGGTGGGGTCAGTCACCTCATCGTCCACCAAGTCCTCCTCCACTTCCTCACTCTGATCATCCTCCTCATGTCTTGATCCCACCACATACTCAGTCATTGACAACTGTATATCATCCTCCTCATCAAGGTCTTGAGACAGTAATAGTGGTTGATTTAATGGCAACTGTGTCTCATCATCATCATCATCCACTTCCTTTGACCTTAAATGCTGTTCACCTCTGTCATCATCTTGTGATTGGGTACCCTCTAGAGGTTGTGAATCAGGGCACAAGATGTCATGTTCCTCTGCAAGCGTGCTTGGAGAGAGGTTCAAATTAAGGATTGGTGATGAGACGAGCTCCTCACTATATCCCAGTGTGGGATCACTTCTTTGACCAGATCCTCTGTGGTGGGAGGAAGGATGATCAGAGTGAGGATTATGTTGACCAGACTCTTGGCTACTGAGAGTTGACTTGGTGGAAGACAGGGTGGTGCTTAACCGACTGGAAGCAGTATCAGCTGACATCCAACCGACCACCTGTTCGCAGTGGTCGGACCTCGAGAGTGATGTCCTGCGACGCCCTGTAAACTGAGACATGAAGCTAGGTATGGTGGATGTCTTTCTGTCTTGTGCTCTGGCACCAGGCACAGTTTCTACGCGTCCTGACCCGCGCCCTGAACTATCAGGATCACGTCCACTTCCCCGTCCCTTTTTACCCGCCTTCTTCATATTACACGGAATATGTGCTGCAATTCTGCAACTTTGCACAGTAAACAGAATGTGCTTCTTAACTGCGGCTACGCACAGTGAATGGAATATGTGACTTTGATATTTTACAGTTTGAACACTTAACAGAATGTTCTCCTATTCTGAAACTTTGCACAGTAAACAGAATTTGCTTCTTAACTGCGGCTACGCACAGTGAATGGAATATGTGACTTTGATATTTTACAGTTTGAACACTTAACAGAATGTTCTCCTATTCTGAAACTTTGCACAGTAAACAGAATTTGCTTCTTAACTGCGGCTACGCACAGTGAATGGAATATGTGACTTTGATATTTTACAGTTTGAACACTTAACAGAATGTTCTCCTAATCTGAAACTTTGCACAGTAAACAGAATTTGCTTCTTAACTGCGGCTACGCACAGTGAATGGAATATGTGACTTTGATATTTTACAGTTTGAACACTTAACAGAATGTTCTCCTAATCTGAAACTTTGCACAGTAAACAGAATGTACTTCTTAACTGCGGCTACACACAGTGAATGGAATATGTGACTTTGATATTTTACAGTTTGAACACTTAACAGAATGTTCTCCTATTCTGAAACTTTGCACAGTAAACAGAATGTGCTTCTTAACTGCGGCTACGCACAGTGAATGGAATATGTGACTTTGATATTTTACAGTTAGAACACTTAACAGAATGTTCTCCTATTCTGAAACTTTGCACAGTAAACAGAATGTGCTTCTTAACTGCGGCTACGCACAGTGAATGGAATATGTGACTTTGATATTTTACAGTTTGAACACTTAACAGAATGTTCTCCTATTCTGAAACTTTGCACAGTAAACAGAATTTGCTTCTTAACTGCGGCTACGCACAGTGAATGGAATATGTGACTTTGATATTTTACAGTTTGAACACTTAACAGAATGTTCTCCTAATCTGAAACTTTGCACAGTAAACAGAATTTGCTTCTTAACTGCGGCTACGCACAGTGAATGGAATATGTGACTTTGATATTTTACAGTTTGAACACTTAACAGAATGTTCTCCTAATCTGAAACTTTGCACAGTAAACAGAATGTGCTTCTTAACTGCGGCTACACACAGTGAATGGAATATGTGACTTTGATATTTTACAGTTTGAACACTTAACAGAATGTTCTCCTATTCTGAAACTTTGCACAGTAAACAGAATGTGCTTCTTAACTGCGGCTACGCACAGTGAATGGAATATGTGACTTTGATATTTTACAGTTAGAACACTTAACAGAATGTTCTCCTATTCTGAAACTTTGCACAGTAAACAGAATGTGCTTCTTAACTGCGGCTACGCACAGTGAATGGAATATGTGACTTTGATATTTTACAGTTTGAACACTTAACAGAATGTTCTCCTATTCTGAAACTTTGCACAGTAAACAGAATTTGCTTCTTAACTGCGGCTACGCACAGTGAATGGAATATGTGACTTTGATATTTTACAGTTTGAACACTTAACAGAATGTTCTCCTAATCTGAAACTTTGCACAGTAAACAGAATTTGCTTCTTAACTGCGGCTACGCACAGTGAATGGAATATGTGACTTTGATATTTTACAGTTTGAACACTTAACAGAATGTTCTCCTAATCTGAAACTTTGCACAGTAAACAGAATTTGCTTCTTAACTGCGGCTACGCACAGTGAATGGAATATGTGACTTGGATATTTTACAGTTTGAACACTTAACAGAATGTTCTCCTAATCTGAAACTTTGCACAGTAAACAGAATTTGCTTCTTAACTGCGGCTACGCACAGTGAATGGAATATGTGACTTTGATATTTTACACTTTGAACACTTAACAGAATGTTCTCCTATTCTGAAACTTTGCACAGTAAACAGAATGTGCTTCTTAACTGCGGCTACGCACAGTGAATGGAATATGTGACTTTGATATTTTACAGTTTGAACACTTAACAGAATGTTCTCCTATTCTGAAACTTTGCACAGTAAACAGAATTTGCTTCTTAACTGTGGCTACGCACAGTGAATGGAATATGTGACTTTGATATTTTACAGTTTGAACACTTAACAGAATGTTCTCCTAATCTGAAACTTTGCACAGTAAACAGAATGTGCTGCTAATCTGCAACTTTGCACACTGAACAGAATGTGCTCTAATCCGCAACTTTGCACACTAAAAAGAATGTGCTGCTAATCTGCAACTTTGCACACTGAACAGAATGTGCTCTAATCTGCAACTTTGCACACTAAACAGAATGTGCTGCTAATCTGCAGCTAGGCACAGTGAACAGAATATATGAAGATTTTTTTTTTTTATATCTCTGCCCCCCCAAACAAAATAAACTGCTGCCCCCACACACAGTAGTCCTAAAAAGGACTTTTGGGTCTTTTTTTTTAACAAACTCGCTTTTCTTCTCCCTACATTGACTTTCCCTCCCTATCCTCATCTCTCCCTGGCTAAGACTGAGCCGAACTCGCTGGTCAGGTGCTATACAGCACCCGATCACGGGTTCTGGCCAGCCAATCAGTGTAATGCCAGCAGCCAACATGGCTGCTGGCATTACACTGATGTCAGAGCCTCCCTGCATGTTTATTGGCTGCGCAGCAGCCGCTAAACGTGCGGGGAGGAGACCCGAACATGGCGGTCGAGCACATGCGGTACTCGTACGAGTACCGCCGTGTGCCGAGCAGAGCGATGCTCGAGCCGAACCGAGCTTCGGCCGAGCATGCTCGCTCAACACTAGAAGTCAGCCAAAGCCAGAATCGGTAACCAACGGAAATCGATAGTCAGTCACAGTCTGGATTGGTACACAGAGAGCGGTAGTCAGCCAAGCCTGGGTCGGTACACAGAGAGCGGTAGTCAGCCAAAGCCTGGATTGGTACACAGAGAGAGGTAGTCAGCCAAAGCCTGGATCAGTACACAGAGAGTGGTAGTCAGTCAAAGCCTGGATCGGTACACAGAGAGCGGAGTCAGCCAAATCAGTAACGGGTCGTATTCAGGCAAGCCGGGTACAATAATATGGGCAGCGGAGACAGGAGCAAGGTCAGAGGAAACCGGATCATACACAGAACAGGAACACAGCAACAAGCATCAGGTCAGGAACACCGCGAAAGGGCACCGGCAAAGTGACAGGAGGGTGTATATAAAGGCAAGCCCTGGGAGGGGTTAACAACCCAGAACCAATAAGAAGCAGTCAAAGCAAACCAGGAAGTAGGAATGTCGCTCAGGCAGAATCACGGGCACCGTGATAGATCCATACAGGAATTTAAATGCAAAAACGTTAACTACTTTAAATTAGTGCCTTATTTACAGACAATGCAGTGCTCACTCCTTCATCATCCAAAGTATGAAATCTCAGTGATTTGCTGAAATGTCCTCTATTTTGAACTATAGTAACTATGCAATATGCTCTACAATAGCTGTTTGTGTGATGTAAAGCAGTGTGTTGGAGAAGTCTCATGTATCCAAGGGGTTAATCCTTAAAGGTGTGATAAGCATTTATTTAAGGGAAATAAATGTAATTGTGATGATTTTCTTGCTGAGTAACTCATGTGTTATCTCACTGCTGGGGAAGTTCTCAGTCAAAAGTTATTGAATTTCAACTTTTTTTTCAATTAAACTGTAGTTTTCTATTGTGGTCATCAGGCTGTGCTGTTCTTTTTACTTTCTATGGAGAACCATAGGCTATGACTCTAAATCTTCCCTAGTGCATAATATAAAAAACAGTTGCCATTTAGACACCGGTTGGAGCAGCTGGTACCCATTTGATTAAATATTGAATGGTTGTCTCTATAAAAAAGCCCTGGAATACTAGATACCTCCATAATGAAGAAATGCATTAAAAACATCTTTAGTATACAAGCGGTTAATTTAGCAAAACATTTCCTTAAATTGCATTTGTCATTTCAACATTTTTATGAAATGGATTGCAAATTACTACTGCCATTTATTTTTTATAAAACTATCCTAATTTATTCTACAAACTGCTATAATATAGATAAAACTTTATTACCATTTCAAGGATGCTTATGTAACTGTGCTAATATTGATTTGCATCTTCTGTAGCTCTGATGATATTCATTTACATAGTTAAGCTCGGCATAAAGCAAGGATAAAATTTGCAATGGCGAGAGTTTATTTCAACATGGTATGGTTCCATCATTATTTTTCACTGTACATGCAATAAAATTAAGTTGGCTTGCTCATAAGATTAATGGGCATGACAAACATTTCAAAGTATTATGAAAAAGATAATATTAATATTTAGTTGCTTATATATTCAACAGGGAATGGATATAACTTTCCTTATTGGCTTGGTACTGTGTTTTCCGGCATCCATAACATTCTAATAGTCTACTATATGAAATGTATAATAATATATGGAGTATAAAAATATCTTCCTAAACATTTTACACAAGTAATTAAACATTATATATAACTTTAGAGAACAGAATCCTGGTACACATGGAAACCACTCTATGAGGCCGATGGCCTGAGGAGGACTAATTCTAGAACACAGGTCTCCACCACATGCACCTTTATCCATCGTACTTAGCTTCTGCCCACTTTACTAAGTTTCTATTGTTATACAGAGTGACTTGCTACCTGCTCTGATATAGACAGTAAATAAGGAGGGGTTTTTTACAGGCAATAGAGATGAGTGAAACTACAATGTTTCAGTTTGAGAGTTGATTTCTCGGCTCATCTAAAAAAATCTAGTTTTGATTGAATCAATTCAGAAAAGCTGCACCTGTTTCCCTAAACCAATTTCATGTTTTAGGAAACAAAACGTCTGATAAATAACAAACATACAGAATTGTCTCACTCAAAATCTCCATCAACTATAAACTCCTCTCAATTTCAGACAGTTGATTGATATATATAAGAAGTATATGTCTATTTTTTATGTGTGTCCATGCCCGTATTTACATTGTTTTAAAGCTAATTTAGCTTGATACCAATTTTGTATTTCTTCTTTTCATTAGTTTGAAATTGTACTATGTCTTTTTATATAGGTGCATTTAAAGGGAAACTATATCTATATAATAAACAAGGGGAATGTATAAATCCAAATTTTATCAGCAGAAGAAAGCTGCTCTTACTACCTGACCCATTCATAGTTGAACATATCCCAATAAGTATTCAATTCAATCATAAAATTCAGGCCAACATCATAATATATAATTAATCCTCCAGATAAAGGATGGGACTAACTGGATACTAAGTGTGCAGTACAAGAGCTTCTCTGTTACTCTTCACATACACAGCAGTAATATCCCAAAACACGCAACACTATATTCATATCCAATAAGTTAGTCTGGCAAATAAACATCAAATATTTTATTGAGTTTATTGGAAGATAGGCATAAAATACCTTACAGGTCTGTAAGTCCATGAATCTGTGCAAAAGGAGAGACTTCAAAGATCAGGTACAATATTGATGTTTTAGAAAGCCATGGAGAGACTGCACTTACTGCGCTTAGTTCTTGATCATGAGTAAGCGCAGTAAGTTTGAAATGCATTGATCTGTATTTCTATGGCTTCTTAAAACATGAATATTGTACCTGAGCTTTGAAATCTCTACTTTTGCTCAGATTCATGCACTTACAGACCAGTAAGGTATTTTATGCCTATCTTCCAATAAAGTATTTGATGTTGTTATTGCTAGACTAACTTATTGGATATGAATATATTGGTGAGTGTTTTTGGATATTACTGTACTGTACAAATCCACTAGTGCAGCTCATTTTCTGTGCATATACTTTAGCCTCAAAACCCAGCGGCTGCACTTCAGGGTGTGTAAGACAGTGTAGGATAATTTTAATGTAGGGGTTCTTACATTTTTTTCACTCAAGACACCTGCAGTCTGGCATTTTCAGGATGCCCCTAGTAATTTGTAGGTATTTTGTTAATGAAGGGAACAATATATAAATGTATAGTGATTCTTAGCTCTTGCAGTGAGAATGACAAGGAGTATATTGTGCATAATAATTTCCAAAAGTGTAAATTAGGATTGACACTTTAACATTTTTCTTAAAACCTTCATGGAAAACTGGGGCATCCTAAACTGGTGTCTAAGGCACACCAAAGTACCACAGCACCCTGGTTGAGAAGCAATGTTTTAATGCATACTGTGCCCATGCTCTGCTAGTGTTGACTATAATGCATACAAGTACAGAATGCCTCCATTACAGATTGTATAGGAATTTCCTCTGCTTTTTCTTAGTGCGTGGCATTAAATAAGTCAAAGAGTAATGGAATATGCCGCAATGCCCTCTGCAAGTCTCCATTTTCATTAATGTGAGGATTTTCAGCATAGAAAGCTTGATACTTAGGGTATAGACAAAAAAGAATTCCAGCTCCTATTTTAACACATATAATATTAGAATATTCACTTAGTGGTTCTTAACGTTTAACAGAAACATTTACTTAACATCTGTAGTTGCCTGTTTTGTTAATCTCAATTTTAGATCTGTATTTGTGTGGGATACCTATAGCTAACTGATGGAAATGAGTTTAGCCAATGGATTTTCAGGCAGGTAGGACTGCCTAGGGGGGACACCATTACAAGAAACTGAGGTTACCAGGGTGAGAAGTATTAAATGGAGTGACTGAACAAAGTCAGCAGAGCATGAACAAAGACCCAGTCTTCCAAAAATCTCACACCTCTTCACAATACATTGATTTTATCATTCTCAATGAGATTAACCATAGAGAGAGAAATATGTATGACCCTTCATCATACAAGCATTCCCCAGTACTACCCTGAAAACCTGAATTGTTACAGGAGTTGTACAGGAAGGAGTTAGTTACCCCTAAAGATTCTAAGGTAGTGATGAGCGAGCACCCCAATGCTCGGGTGTTCGGGTGCTCTGACCGAGCACCCCCGGAGGCTCGAGTGCTTGGCCGAGCACCCGAGCCCCATTGAAGTCAATGGGAGGACTCGAGCATTACACCAGGCACCCCCTGCTCTGATGAGGGGAGGGTGCCTGGTCCATAGGAAAAGGGCAGAAAATGATGGAAACACCACAGAAATGGTTCAGGGACAGCATAGGGAGGATGTCTGGATGCATCTTGGACTCCAACATCGCTGCTGGGAGCGATCTTTCGCCCGTAGTACGCCATTTTTACAGACTGACCGTAAAACACACAAAAAGGCAGATAAAAACGACTTTAGGCGAAAAATTGTTACCAAACAGTATTTGCTGTATATTTACTTGTATATCATCTGCAAATTCTGCAAAAAATTTCATCGATTTTTCGGAACTGAGGCCATGATTAAGAGGGAAACGTGCGCAGAGGCAAATTCTCCCAAAAATTTCCTTGATTTTTCTGAACTGAGGCCATGATTAAGAGGGAAACGTGCGCAGAGGCAAATTCTCCCAAAAATTTCCTTGATTTTTCTGAACTGAGGCCATGATTAAGAGGGAAACGTGCGCAGAGGCAAATTCTCCCAAAAATTTCCTTGATTTTTCTGAACTGAGGCCATGATTAAGAGGGAAACGTGCGCTGAGCCGACCATCTAAAACATTATGGGTGAGGGTCTGCTGCGGAGCTGACCATCCTAAACATTATATGCGAAGGCCCGCTAGTGAGCTGACGCTATAAAACATTATATGAGAGGGCCCGCTAGAGAGCTGACCCAATAAAACATTATATGAGAAGGCCCGCTGGTGAGCTGACCTATACAAAAATTGTCAAACAGGGCCCGCTGGTGAGCTGGCCCTATATAAAAATTATATCACAGGGCCCGCTGGTGAGCTGGCCCTATATAAAAATTATATCCCAGGGCATATGGAAGAGGAGGAGGAGGATGAGAAGATTAAGAGTCAACCATATACCCGTTTTTTGGGTGGAAGGGGTGAATGGGAATACAGAGTATTCCCATCATTGTAAATAACATATATAAAGTGAGTTTATGTTCCCCCGGGGCTTTCCTCCAGTGGAGTGGAGAAGTCAGGGGAAATCCAGGCCTTGTTCATTTTTATAAGTGTCAACCTATCAGCATTGTCGGTGGAAAGGCGGATACGCTTATCTGTTATGATGCCACCAGCAGCACTAAATACCCGCTCAGACAGAACGCTGGCGGCAGGGCAGGCCAGCACCTCCAAGGCGTAGAGTGCCAGTTCATACCATGTGTCCAGCTTGGACACCCAGTAGTTGTAAGGCACAGAGGGATCATTGAGGACGCTGACACGGTCTGCTACGTACTCCTTCACCATCTTCCAAAACTTTTCCCTCCTTGTGACACTAGACTGCGCATCAGGTTGAGGGTGCTGGCGGGGTGTCATGAAGGTGTCCCACACCTTGGAGAGTGTTGCCCTGCCTTTGTCGGAACTGCTGTGTGCTCCCCTTTTCTCCCCTTCTCGGTTAGCCAAGGTAGCACGTACTCTGCCGCCAGCGTTGTCAGATGGAAAATTTTGGAGCAATTTTTCGACAAGAACCTTCTGGTATTGCACCATTTTGCTTGTCCTCTCCACCGGAGGAATGAGAGATGAGAAATTCTCTTTGTAGCGGGGGTCCAGAAGGGTGAACACCCAGTAATCCGTGTTGTCTAAAATGAGTATAACGCGTGGGTCACGGGAAAGGCAGCCTAACATAAAGTCAGCCATGTGTGCCAGAGTACCAACAGGCAAGATTTCGCTGTCCTCACCAGGAGGATGACTCTCAATCTCCTCATCCTCTTCCTCCTCTTCTGCCCACCCACGCTGAAGAGATGGAACTAAAGTTCCATGGCTACCCTCTGTAGCGGAGGCAACCGTGTCTTCCTCCTCCTCCTCCTCCTCCGCCTCCTCCAATTGTCGCTGAGAAGACGAAGTGAGGGTGCTCTGGCTATCACCTTGTGTAAGCTCTTCCTCCCGCATTTCCATCTCTTCCACATGCAAAGCGTCGGTTTTAATTGTGAGCAGCGAGTGTTTCAGTAGACACAGAAGTGGGATGGTTACACTGATAATAGCGTTATCGCCGCTCACCATCTGTGTCGATTCCTCAAAATTGCGTAAAACCTCACAGAGGTCTGACATCCATTCCCACTCCTCACTTCTGATTACAGGAAGTTGAACGGAGAGGCGACGACCGTGTAACAGCTGGTACTCCACTACTGCCCTCTGCTGCTCACAAAGCCGGGCCAACATGTGGAAGGTGGAGTTCCAGCGCGTGCTCACGTCACACAGCAGCCGGTGAGCTGGCAATTGTAAGCGCTGCTGCAGCTTCAACAGGCCGGCTGAAGCTGTTGATGACTTACGGAAATGTGCACACACGCGGCGCACCTTGGTCAAGAGATCATGCAAATTGGGGTAGGTTTTTAGAAATCGCTGAACCACTAAATTAAATACATGCGCTAGGCATGGTACGTGTGTGAGCTTGCCGAGCTCCAAAGCCGCCACCAAGTTACACCCATTATCACACACAACCATGCCTGGTTGCAGGTTGAGTGGCGAGAGCCACTGCTCGGTCTGGTGACTAATCCCCTGCAACAGCTCTGAGGCCGTGTGCTGTTTGTCCCCAAGGCAGATCAGCTTCAGCACGGCCTGTTGACGCTTCCCCACTGCAGTGCTACACTGCTTCCAGCTACCGGCTGATGGGTGAGTGGCGCTGCGTGCAGAGAATTCGGAGGTGGAAACGGAGGAGGAGGAGCCAATAACGTAGGTGCTGGCGGAAACCCTGATGGAGGTAGGGCCCGCAATCCTCGGCGTGGGTAGCACCCGTGCCATCCCAGGGTCCGAGTCGCTCCCAGCCTCCACGACATTCACCCAGTGTGCCGTCAGGGAAATGTAGCGTCCCTGGCCACAAGCACTTGTCCATGTGTCAGTCGTTAAGTGGACCTTCCCAGTAACTGCGTTGGTCAGGGCACGGGTGATGTTACGGGACACATGGTGGTGTAATGCGGGGATGGCACACCGGGAAAAGTAGTGGCGGCTGGGGACCGCGTACCAAGGGACAGCTGCTGCCATCAGGCTGCGGAAGGACTCAGTCTCCACAAGCCTAAATGGCAGCATTTCGATGGCCAGTAATTTGGAAAGGTGTGAGGTTAGTGCTATGGCCTGTGGGTGGGTGGCTGGGTATTTTCACTTGCGCTCAAATGCCTGGAGTAACGACATTTGGACGCTGCGCTGGGACAGGGAAGTGGATGTGGTCGCTGATGGTGCTTCAGATGGTACAGGTGCAGGGCGGGAGGTATGCGGGCCTGCGCCTTCGACAGGCGATTGGCCGGCACCGAAAACAGGGGAAGAGGAGGCAGTGGTGTGGCCTGCAGACACAGATGGGCGATCCAGGCGTTCCTCCCACTTATTACGGTGCTTGGATGCCATGTGTCGGATCATGCTGGTGGTGGTGAGGTTTCTAGTGTTCATGCCTCGGCTCATTCTGGTGTGGCACAGGTTGCAAACTACAATTCTTTTGTCGTCCGCACTTTCCTTAAAAAAACGCCATACCGCGGAACACCTACCCCTTGGCAAGGGAGATTTACACAAGGGGGTGCTCCGTGGAACATTTGCGGGCCGGTTTGGTGCGGTCCGCCTTCTTTCTGTAGCCACACCACTGCCTCTTCCAGCCTGTTGCGGTGCTGCAGATGGCTCACCCTCAGGACTGCTGTCATCGCTCGGCTCTACACCTTCCCAGGTGGGGTCAGTCACCTCATCGTCCACCAAGTCCTCCTCCACTTCCTCACTCTGATCATCCTCCTCATGTCTTGATCCCACCACATACTCAGTCATTGACAACTGTATATCATCCTCCTCATCAAGGTCTTGAGACAGTAATAGTGGTTGATTTAATGGCAACTGTGTCTCATCATCATCATCATCCACTACTTCCTTTGACCTTAAATGCCGTTCACATCTGTCATCTTCTTGTGATTGGGTACCCTCTAGAGGTTGTGAATCAGGGCACAAGATGTCATGTTCCTCTGCAAGCGTGCTTGGAGAGAGGGTCAAATGAAGGATTGGTGATGAGACGAGCTCCTCACTATATCCCAGTGTGGGATCACTTCTTTGACCAGACCCTCTATGGTGGGAGGAAGGATGATCAGAGTGAGGATTATGTTGACCAGACTCTTGGCTACTGAGAGTGGACTTGGTGGAAGACAGGGTGGTGCTTAACCGACTGGAAGCAGTATCAGCTGACATCCAACCGACCACCTGTTCGCAGTGGTCGGACCTCGAGAGTGATGTCCTGCGACGCCCTGTAAAATGAGACATGAAGCTAGGTATGGTGGATGTCTTTCTTTCTTGTGCTCTGGCACCAGGCACAGTTTCTACGCGTCCTGACCCAGCGCCCTGAACTATCAGGATCACGTCCACTTCCCCGTCCCTTTTTACCCGCCTTCTTCATATTACACGGAATATGTGCTGCAAATCTGCAACTGTGCACAGTACAGAGAATGTGCTGCTAAACTGCGGCGACGCACACTGAATGGAATATGTGACTTTGATATTTTACAGTTTGAAGACTTAACAGTATTTCTTCCTATTCTGCAACTGTGCACAGTACACAGAATGTGCTGCTAAACTGCGGCGACGCACACTGAATGGAATATGTGACTTTGATATTTTACAGTTTGAAGACTTAACAGTATTTCTTCCTATTCTGCAACTGTGCACAGTACACAGAATGTGCTGCTAAACTGCGGCGACGCACACTGAATGGAATATGTGACTTTGATATTTTACAGTTTGAAGACTTAACAGTATTTCTTCCTATTCTGCAACTGTGCACAGTAAACAGAATTTGCTGCTTATCTGCGGCTACGCACAGTGAATGGAATATGTGACTTTGATATTTTACAGTTTGAAGACTTAACAGTATTTCTTCCTATTCTGCAACTGTGCACAGTACACAGAATGTGCTGCTAAACTGCGGCGACGCACACTGAATGGAATATGTGACTTTGATATTTTACAGTTTGAAGACTTAACAGTATTTCTTCCTATTCTGCAACTGTGCACAGTACACAGAATGTGCTGCTAAACTGCGGCGACGCACACTGAATGGAATATGTGACTTTGATATTTTACAGTTTGAAGACTTAACAGTATTTCTTCCTATTCTGCAACTGTGCACAGTACACAGAATGTGCTGCTAAACTGCGGCGACGCACACTGAATGGAATATGTGACTTTGATATTTTACAGTTTGAAGACTTAACAGTATTTCTTCCTATTCTGCAACTGTGCACAGTACACAGAATGTGCTGCTAAACTGCGGCGACGCACACTGAATGGAATATGTGACTTTGATATTTTACAGTTTGAAGACTTAACAGTATTTCTTCCTATTCTGCAACTGTGCACAGTACACAGAATGTGCTGCTAAACTGCGGCGACGCACACTGAATGGAATATGTGACTTTGATATTTTACAGTTTGAAGACTTAACAGTATTTCTTCCTATTCTGCAACTGTGCACAGTACACAGAATGTGCTGCTAAACTGCGGCGACGCACACTGAATGGAATATGTGACTTTGATATTTTACAGTTTGAAGACTTAACAGAATGTGCTCTAATCTGCAACTTTGCACACTAAACAGAATGTGCTCTAATCTGCAACTTTGCACACTAAACAGAATGTGCTCTAATCTGCAACTTTGCACACTAAAGAGAATGTGCTGCTAATCTGCAACTTTGCACACTGAACAGAATGTGCTCTAATCTGCAACTTTGCACACTAAACAGAATGTGCTCTAATCTGCAACTTTGCACACTAAACAGAATATATGAAGTTTTTTTTTGTTTGTTTGTTTTCCCCACACACAAAATAAACTGCTGCCCCCACACACAGTAGTCCTAAAAAGGACTTTTGGGTCTTTTTTTTTACAAATTTGCTTTTTTTCTCCCTACACTGACTTTCCCTTCCTATCCTCATCTCTCCCTGGCTAAGACTGAGCCGAACTCGCTGGTCATGTGCTATACAGCACCCGACCACGGGTTCTGGCCAGCCAATCAGTGTAATGCCAGCAGCCAACATGGCTGCTGGCATTACACTGATGTCAGAGCCTCCCTGCACGTTTATTGGCTGCGCAGCAGCCGCGAAACGTGCGGGGAGGAGACCCGAACATGGCGGGCGAGCACATGCGGTACTCGTACGAGTACCGCCATGTGCCGAGCAGAGCGATGCTCGAGCCGATCCGAGCATCGGCCGAGCATGCTCGCTCAACACTATTCTAAGGGACTCATGCAAAAGATGAGCAATTCTGGAGAAAAACAATCTCATCAGTTTATGGACCTTAACGAGGACCCTAACACATTATTTCACAATTCATGGGAGACTTTCATAGCATAGTGGTAAAACACCCCATTTGTGCCTCATTGTACTCATTGTGACTCCCAAATTCATCATCTTTTGCTTTGTGCATCAGAGACAGGTTTGTATTAATTTGGTTCTAAGAAATGTTTTAGGACATAGGACAGGAGAGCAATTATGAGACCAGTCAGCTGCTCCACTGGAACAAAACAACCAATGGAGTTAAATGGGGCTTTTAAAATCTTGATGGCAAAGATGTCTCCAGTATATTGCAAGGCAATATTTTGAAGGCCTCTCTAGATTTCAGGGGTTTCACCCCATTTAAATAATTGGGAATTTTTTACATTTGTATTTGTTTCTATGGTGGAACTGGTTTGTCCCAGAATTACTCCTCTTTTTTGCATTTATGCATTTGCCCATATTGTTGCTACACAATAGGTTCTCATCATTTTCTATTCTGTGATGACATAAGAATAAATTAGTTTTCATATCCCACTGAGCTTTTTAATCACATTGAGTCACTTTTAAAGTACTCTATCTAAATTATAAGCATCCTTACAGACAAGACCAGTTTAGCAAATGGACAACTGTTAACTGGTTTGTTCCTGGGATTGGCTCCTTATAGTCATAGACATCTCTTACTGTCATGCAAGACAATTAATGCTTTCTGTGGATCCCCTTGAGTGGTGATACAGGAGTGCACCTTTACAAATGGGGGGTTACATTAGTGAAGATATTACTTTAAGTTGTGCATCTGTGCATTAAAGTGGAACTATGCAAATAGAAATAAATGACCCTTTATTGTCTGTAACAAAAAGAGATACTTAGAAGAAGTTCTTTATAGAGAAGTCAAAAGCATCTATTTATATATTTTTGCATTTAGTCTCCTATATCTACTGAGTTCAGTTTTATTCTGTGTTTAGTACATATTTTTTTAACATTAAATAGGTTTTAAAAGTCTAAATAAAATTGGCTATGCAGATAAGCTTCACTGACAGCCATTTAGATGCATGGGAATTTTTTTTTCTGATTATTTATCTATACATTGCAAAACTCTTCCACTGGGGAAAGAAACATAGATATACTGAATTGCTGTATAAAGGACACAAACATAGGTTTGTCATTCTTTTACACTAGAACCACTTAATGTTAAAGTATAATTGCACTTAAAAGTTGACATATCACCTTAAATTAAGCTTGTATATTTCAGTCTTTATTCAAAATTATTAACCAAAATGCCAGCAGATATATAATTGAGGAGAATTATAATTTTATTTCTGTAGAGTGACCTCATTCAGTAGTGTACTGTATGCTAATCAAGCTCTGTGCTGCACTAAAAGCTTAATTAGCTTAATCTACAACAATCAGAGAGATCACCATCCAGAATGCAGAATCAGTATATTCTAGTTCATACATTTGCTGGTCATGGTACATGGTTTTGAGTGCAGCTGGTTAAAGGGATAGTAATAGTTAATTTTATGTTTACTTACTATTGTAGTAATTAAAAAAATATTAACAATGATGGAAGTAATCTCTCAAGCCTTTATGGTTTGAGAGATATACCTTGCTAAAGTTACCTCATGAGCAGGGCCGGACTGGCCTACCGGGATACCGGGAAAAATCCCGGTAGGCCGCCAGCACTGGTCTTCCCTGCGGGCCGGCCGGAGCTTCTTAAATAAAAACGCTATCTTTGCCAGGCCTGCAGGCCATCACTCAGTAGATGCGATCGGCGGTTGTTCACATCTCACGGCCGCCTGTTACCTTGTGGCCGCGAGATGTGAACAACCGCCTGTCACGTCTATTGAGTGATGGCCTACAGGTCTGTCAAAGATAGCACTTTTATTTAAGAAGCCGGGTAGGCTGGCCACTCCTACCTTAAACACATGTGTGAGCTGAGCGGGAGGCTGGGAGCAGAGACAGAGTCAGACGCCAGACACGATCACAGGCAAGGGGCATGGGGGGAATCACGAGGATTTATATAGAGATAAGAGGGGGAGAAAGGCAAAAGGGGGACCAATAGCGGGTAAAAGAGGCAGAGGGGGGTCAAGAGGAAGAAAAAAGGCGAAAGGAGGGGGGATCAGGAGGGGGAGAGAGAGAGGCAAAAGGTTGGGATCAAGAGTCAGGAAGGGTAGAGAGAGAGGCAAAAGGGGGATCAAGAGTTAATGAGGGGGAGAAAGAAGCAAAGGGGAGATCAAGAGAGGAAAGTGGGGGAGGGGAGAAAAAGGCAAAAGGAGGGGGGTCAAGAGGGGGAGAAAGAGGCAAAAGGGGGGAATCAGGAAAGGGGGAGAGAGAGGCAAGAGGGGGATGAAGACAAGAGTCAAGGCTGGATTAAGGCAAGAGGGGGAAAGAGGCAAAGAGGGGGATCAAGAGGAGGAGAATGGCTAAAGAAAAATCAAGAGGGGTAATGAGAGGCAACTTGACAAGAGGGGGAATCAAGACTGGATGAAAGAGGCAGAGGGGGGTCAAGAGTGGGGAAAAAGAGACAAATGGAGGGGGGGTCATGAGGCAAAAGGAGGGAGGGACCAAGAGGCAAAAGAAGGGGGGGGATCAAGAGGCATGAAGGGGAGCGAGGCAAAAGGGGCGATCAAGAGTCAAGGAAGGGGAGAAAGGGGGATCAAAAGGGAGAGAAAAAGGCAAAAGTAGGGGGCTCAAGACTCAAGAGGGGGAGAACGAAGCAAAAGGTGGGAATGAAGAGTGGGAAAAAGAGGGGAATCGAGAGTCAAGAGGTGGTGTGTGTGCATGTATATATATATTATAACTCTTTATTACTCTGGTGGTGACATATAACTCTATTGTTCTGGTGGTGGCATTCAGATGTCTTTTAAAATGCATGTTTTCCCCTTTTATAAACAAGAAAAAAATGCCATTTTGCTATGGGGCTGGTATAATGACGCAATGCTATGGGGTTGGTCAGCAATTTTTTCCAGGGCTGGTTTTTATTCCCAGTCCGGCCCTGCTCATGAGGGAAGTCAGCGCTTAGCTGACAGCTGCAGAATCCAGTCATTTGACCAGATGGAGGCTCTTCAGTAGAGCCGAAAACGTCCAATCTAAACATAAATACTTTGTTGGAACGGTCTACAAAGTGTCTACAAAGGTGACATATTAACTTTAAAGAAGCTCTTCATAGAGACACACTGCCATTTTAAAGGGATTATAATACTTCATTTTAACTTTATTTTATTTTGTAGGCATTAAAAAAACATGAAGAAATATATGTCTTATCTCTCAAACCTTTATGGTTTAAGAGATATTTACAAGCAAAGTTTCCCCTCCTGCCCCTTTTACCTAGTGTAAGCTATCTCTTCTCAGATGTGGAATCCAGTCCATAGACCAGACAGATAACAGCAGGGGACACTCTTATTCCTATGAAAACAATGAAATCCCTGCCCCCCTTGACAAGCTTTTCAGGTTTTTCCCTTATCTTAATTGAAGATGGCACCTCCCTTCTGCTCTGGCTGAGCAGTGTTACATCAGTAAAAGGGGCGGGAGGGGGACACTTTGTCTTTGAATTACTCTTGAACTACAACTCTGACAGAATTGAAATAACACTCTCCAAAGTCCAAATACTATGATGATTAATTAGAGCTGCTTTTATTATGAAACATTACTATCCCTTTAACATCTTTACAGGCTTTATTGTCTTTGCTTATAGGGAAACTATACTATCAGAATAAGTTTCTCTTAATGGGGGATATTCACTAAGTGGTGATAAGGAGGTGATAAAGTGGAGATGACCTCCAGTTTATTACTTCTCGAGTTCCCATGCTATTCTATGGAGCCTATTCACTAAAATTTCTTCAACTGTGGAGATCCTATTGCATAGGATCTATAGAATAACATAGGAACTGGATAAGTAATAAACTGGAGGTGTCATTTCCACTTTATCAGCTCTTTATCACTGGTTAGTGAATCTCCCCCTATGTGTTAATCAGATGGACTTAAGTAGATGTCCTTAAAACAGCAGTCAGTTATTTCTATTGTATGCATGTGGTCTCTATTTTGTGCACACGATTATTATATTCAGGAATCAGCAAATATAGGCTTCGATTCAAATGTTGGAGACGGCTGTTTTTTCTGCCGACGGCATTTTTTCCAGCACAGTAAGCTATTCAAATGTCTGTGTTGTGAAAAAATACCAGCAAAAAAAAGAACTGTTGTGTGTTAAACGTAAGAGATTTTTCCATCCATTGAAAATAATGAAAACACCGTAAACTGCAATTCAAATGTCTGAGTTAGCCAAGAAAAGGGGATAAGGGAGTCAAGTTATCTTGAGTTAACTTGAGTCCCTTATCAACTGTTTAAACAGACTACACAGGCACTTGAAGTAAAAAAAAAAGTCCTCAGTGGATGTATTGATCTGGGGCTCCAAGCCCCAGATCAATACATCCAAAGTATGAAAAATGTGCCAGACGTTAATAGAATTAACCCTATGAGTGCCAGTGGGGTATAATTACCCCGCCAGCATTCATAAGATTAACCCAACTAAGATAAAAAAAACATCACATTACAAGTAACACTTATCATTAATCCTGATGTCCAGCGGAGTCCTTAGCTTCCTGGTCCTCTTATTTCCTATCTTCTGTCCTTCTTTCGTCTCTCTTCCCTTCTGTCTTCTTTCTTCTATCTTCTTGCTGTAAAACAAAAAAAAAATTAAAGTTAAAAGCATACATATCCGGCACACTAATACATAGTTTAACCCCTTGAGTGCCAGAGGGGCACACAACTCAAAGCAAAGCAATGCGACGCTTACCTCTCTGGGGCCCAAAGGGCTAAAGTATCTAACAGTGTGCCAGCTGTTAAAATACAAATGCCCCCATGCAAAATAAATGTTTTTAATTTATTCAAAGCCAATCATATTGTCATAAGTAAAATAAAATTATACTTAGCATTCATATATATATTTGTCTCCGTCTCCACCATTGTGTGAGGCCGCTGAGGCCACACATACCCTCTCTTCTTGTCCACGGGCCGATGCCCGCTCCGGTCTGAGGAAATTAGAATCGAGGCTGCCCTTATATATGGGCAGCCTTACTTCTAATTGTCTCACAGCCATTGGTTGGGATATGCTTACTCATCTCCCAGCCAATCAGTTTAAAGCACAGCTGCTCAAAGCTGATTGGCTGCGAGGTGTGTAAGCATATCTCAGCCAATGGCTTTGCGAGAATTAGAAGTAAGGCTGCCCATATATAAGGGCAGCCTCAATTCTAATTCCCTCAGACCAGAGCGGGCATCGGTCTGTGGACAAGAAGAGGGGGGGCACATTATGTACAAATATGTATAGGAATGCAAAGTATCATTTTATTTTACTTATGTCAATACGATTGGCTTTGAATAAATTAAAAACATTTACTATGCATGGGGGCATTTGTATTTTAACAACTGCCACACTACTCCATACTTTAACCCTTTGGGCCCCAGAAAGGTTCGCAACGCATTGCTTTGCAATATGTTGCGTACCCTTCTGGCAATCAAGGGGTTAAACTATGCATTAGTGTGCCGGATATGTATGCTTTTAACTTAAACTTTTTTTTTGTTTTGCAGCAAGAAGATAGAAGATACAAGAGGTGATAGACGAAAGAATGGAGACAGACAGTGGGTGACAGGTAAGTGTTGATCGGTGCTTGGCAGTATGTCAGGCACCGATCGTTAGTATTTTTTTCCTTTGAAGTTCCCAAAACTGCTGTTATTTAGTGGCGTTTTGGGAACTTAATGCACAAAACTGACGTTTGGACACAGCATCAGTTTTGTGGCCTAACGTCTGTTGTGGTTAATGCCGGTAGGACATTTGAATACCAACCAAGACATTTTATTTTGTCGGTCGGTATCCATTTTGCCCTACCGACATTTTTTTACTTCAACATTTGAATCAAGCCCATAATACAATATACTGATAGGTACAACTGACTGCTGTATAAAGGAGTCCTTTATTCTAAGGGTATAGATCTCCTTTAATGTGGCAAAATGTGCATGATGTGTATGTATTGTAGTAACCTGTATAACCTAAATTTAAACACATAAAAGGCTGGCAACTCTGATGTAGTCACATGCTTTATTTATTTTTATTTTTGTTACAATTAATGTACAGATCAAAATTAGCAATGCATAAAAAATTAATTGTATGTTTTCCCCTAGGATCCCCACAGAAAATTGTATCATCAAAACAGGATTGTGAAGAAACAAAGCAAGAAAAAGTAACTGACAAGGGTAGTGAAAGTGGAACCTCCTGCAATGATTTGTCTTCATCAAGCTGTGATAGCCAGTCTGAAGCTAGCACCCCTCAAGAAAATACATCTGTGCTTCAGAAACCTGCAGCCCACCAACCAGCCACCCTAACCTTGGATCGTTCTTCCAAAAAGAACCACGTCCAGTGGGTGCCACCACCAGACAAACGTAGGAATAGTGAGCTGTTTCAAACATTGATTAGTAAGTCTCGGGAATCAAACCTTTCTAAAAGGAAAGTATGTGAAAAACCAAGTGTTGAAGAAGAAATGCAAAAATGTATACAGGATTTTCAAAAAATTAAAATACCAGATTTTTTTCCAGAGCAAAAACGTCAATGGCAGATGGAATTATTAGAAAAATATGACTTATAAGGGCCGTTTATGAATGCATCTATAAAGTATGTGGTGTTGATTCAACATTTTTTTTCCTTCATGTGGATGACTTGCTGATAACATGAATTTCTACATATTGTTGGATATTAAGGTTTTCTTTCTTTATGATTATAATACAGTTCATGAAGTCAACATTAAAATTAAATATTTAATGGAATACTTTTTGGGCCGAAAAAAGTTGCATGAATGATAGTTTACAAATGACTCACTTCTATTGTCACTTTTGTATTATGTAGAAACCTTCTTCAGATCTTTTCACGTTGTGCTGTTAATATTTTTTGTGAAAAACTTTATGTGAAGAAAAGAAAGCCAGATGTTACATGTAGGTGTGATTAATCAGCATTTCCGTATTAAAATCTATGTGAATGCAATAAATACATTAGTTAGCTTGCATGGGCATACTGTTAGAAATAAAACACAAAAGTAAGAGAGATGTATTTGTTGCTTAGATAAATATTCATTATTCAATATTAGACCTGTTTTTCATTGGAAGGGTTAAATGACCTGTGATTTGTACCCTCATGTGCGTATTGAGTGTTCATTGTGTGAAAGAAGTGCAAATGTACCTTACTGCTTATTCTTATAGTCAATTCCCTAGTTATTGCCAGGACTGCTACTGTATATATATAAGACAACAAATGATCAGAGTGGACAATTGTATTGATTATATATTCTTTTCTTTTAATTACATTTTAAAAAATGGCAATGAACAAGATCTTTTTCCAGTTATTAAAAATGTATAATGAACTATGTTTTTCACTTTATTTCTAAACAGATTAAAAACTAGGAAATTATTATGGTTGTTCACATCTGCCCTGAATTGCATCTGCTAAGCAAAGCATCACCTTGAAAATGTTTTTTTTAACTCTTTATGCAACCAAAATGTGTTGCAATTCTGGGGGAAAATCAACTGCACCATATTGTTTTTCAAAGTTAGTGTTCAGAGCAGTCAGACAGGCTAGGCTGTCATTAGATCACTTCTGGATTACAGGTGGGTAATCAGTCATTGTTATTGAACTTTCTGTGCTTCAACAGCATATCCTTGAAACCTGATCAAATTCCCCAAGAAATGGAATTAGGAAGACTGTCATAGGAATCAAATAATCATTCAGTAATTTCCTGTATATTTAAATTGTGCTTTTAACCCTTAAATGCGAGAGGGAATTACAATAACTTTAGCTGCATTCTTCTAATATATACCTCTCTGTCATTGTAGGTTTAAACACACATTTGCATCAATTAAATGTGATGTAAATGGTTTGCCTCAGAATTGCTCTTTTGTTTGCACATATGGCTCTAGCGTACTACAAGGTGCAGAATGCCTCATTATGCATTTTACAAACTAATCAGGGTCCTTACTATGCATACTATGTAGAAGGAAAATTTGATGTTAGTGGATTGCAGACCATTGG
Organism: Rhinophrynus dorsalis; assembly: GCA_037306005.1. NCBI lineage: Eukaryota > Metazoa > Chordata > Amphibia > Anura > Rhinophrynidae > Rhinophrynus > Rhinophrynus dorsalis. The sequence continues at coordinate 92,216,444 of CM074718.1, read as the reverse complement.
TTGTCAGACCTGTCTTTTGGATGCACTAACAGGCTCGGACATCGGGATGATCCATAATAAGCGAGTGAAACAGAATATCTGAGCATCTGATTAACTGTATTCAAGCAGAAATCTCCTCAGGTCTGGCGTGTTAGTAGTCCTTGATGCAAAGTTTGTATAATATGATCAGATCACCATTTTAATGTGGTATGTTTATGCAAATTTAATTTTCCCTGACTGCACTGGAACCAGTTCAACCCTGCAGTGCATTTTTCATATGCACCCCAAATCAAACATATTGACTAACAATACATTTGGTCTGTGTTATTCCACCACTTAGTATGATAGATGCAATTGTAGACTCAAACACTAAGATGCATCTGTAGACACACACAGCACCATTCAGTGCTTCTGCAATTATTAACCCTTCAATGACCAGAAGAGCATGAAACATTGCAATGCAATGCATTGCATCCCCCTTTGGTCCTTGAAGGGTTAAAGTCATAACAGTAAATATTATGGTTGTGCCTGTTAACATTATTGGCACCAAGATTTAACAATAAGTAATACACTCACTCACAAGATCGGTGGTTGTGAGATAGACTTATATCCAACCACAACAATGCAGGCATACAAGGAAATTTTCAAATTTGTTCTTCCTCAAGTTTTTCTGGTGTAGAGAAATGCTTCACTCCAATTAGACAATATCAAAAAAGGTTTTCAAGAAAAAATGCTACTATGATATCCAAAGATTATATGTATTTAATACAAATTCTATACTGGAAATGTATTTTCCAAATAAAATCATTTAAAAAATAATAAAATTTTTTTTAAATTTATTTTATTTGGAAAATGTATTTCCAATATTGAATTTTTATTAAATACATAGAATCTCTGGATATCATAGCAGCGTTTTTTCTTGAAAACCTTTTTTCTTGAAAACCTTTTTTGATATTGATTGTCTTACTGGAGTGAAGCATTTCTCTACACCATAAAAACCTGAGAAAGGACAGGTTTGAAAATTTCCTTGGATGCCTGCATTGTTGTAGTTGGATGTAAGTCTATCAAACAACCACTGATCTTGTGAGTATATTAGTTATTGTTAAATCTTGGTGCCAATAATGTTAATAGGCACCATTAGGCACCCTCTTCTTGTTTCTTTACTTATATTCCACTGCCAAGTGGGTGAATAAAGGAGCAACCCCCAATTAAGAATTCATAGAGCAAACTGAAAAAGTTAAACTGTTTATGGAGCAGTTCATAAAATCCCTCAAGTGTGCTTTTTCAGTTATCATATAAGTGTTGCTCTGAACATTTCCGTTGTGAGTGCAGTTTCAATATTGGTGGAGGATTGGTGTGTTTACAGTGGATAAAAACATTATTACACCGGGAGCGCCTTCCTTCTCTTTTTGTCTTTACATTGTTAATAATGGTGTCTGCAATTCTGGAGCAAAGCATCTGAACCTTACAGACGGAAATTAAAATTTCCAGTAATTTAAATGTGGCAGTCAATGAGTTAAAAAGCTACATTTCAATCTATTGGAATTTTGAGCATTTTTATTTGTCCCAAGTGCATCGAGTTTGAATCAGAATTGCACTTCATGAATATTAAAACAAAGTTTCATGGTGGCAATCCCTTTGTTGTCAGAAATAAAATACAGTTATCAACCCACTTTGGTAGTTGATCTTGTCAAGTAGTTACACTGCACATATTATTATGTAAACAAACAAATGCATGATTAATCACAGTACTCTATGACCACAGACAAGCTAGACTATATAGAGTCATATCAGGAATGTTAATTAATCACATTCTAAATTATATAAAATATAGATCAGTGATTCTCAGGGCACAACAACAGGCCAGGTTTTCAGGCTATCCCTAATTAAGCGCAGGAAGCTCAATCACAAGGACTGACCCACTGATTATTCACATTTGATTAAGCAGGGACATCTCGAAAAACTGACCTATTGGTGTGCCCCAAGGGCTAATGTTGAGAAGCACTGATATAGATGATATACATTTTAATAATGATAACACGATAAGAAACAGCTAAAGGTATAATCCTTATTTAAATTATCCGACATCAGCATATTTAATTTACCGATCCAATTACTATTGAAATGTAGCCTTTTTTATGGTCTTGGAATCAACCACCTAATTAGGATCATCTTATGTACCACATTTTCAAAGAAAAGGAGCAATTCCATTTATTAAAATCAGGGGTGGGAAGTGTGAGAGACTTGAGATGCTGCTGGACTGCAACTCACATCATCCCCTCACAGAGGATGATGGGATATCTAGCCCTTGAGCATCTGGAGGGTCTCATGTTGTTCACCCATGAATTAAATGAAGCTTGAATGTCGAAGAGGTCTCCAATATATTGCCCTGAAGTGCGTTGAAAATCTCTCTAATGTTCTAGGGATTCAATGCTCCATTTAAATCCATATGAAATTTTATTTCTCCCCAATCAGCTGGGGCAGTTTAATTGCCTCAGAATTACTCCATGTTTTCTTTTTTGCATATGGGCTTGTGTTTCAGCCTCATAGTTAGAGTGCCTAGTATCACATGATCATTTAAAATCTTTATCTCTTTGTATGTGTGGAAGACAGGAATCATGAGGTAAAATATCTTCCTACAGGAGGACAGGGCAGTTACATAAAAAGAGCCCTCTGGTAACAGAGACTCCCTCCCTACTCCACTTAACCCCCACTGGGCACACTCAGTTTTCGCATATGGCAAAGATTAAAAAAAAAAAGCACGGGAAGGTGGTCACCTGAGAACCCCCTGTCTGAAACTCAAACACTTTTTTCTGTGGATATATTGGCAAAAGTACATTAAAATTCCCTTTTTTTTCCCCTTTTTTAGTCCTCTGTATAGCACAAGAACCATGGTATATACCAATGTAATCACCCCAAGATTCCTGGGAGGGAGAGAAAAACCTCTTAGAGCACAAACCAATCTCAACAGAGATTAAGTAGAATTTTGAACCTCAGGTGTCAGTGGATACCTACACAATAAACCAAGAGACAGTAAAAAGCCTACTGGAAGTAAAGACAATGAGGAAACCAAAACTGGCTTCAGTTAAAACCAGGACATTGACTAGCTAGTGTTTAGTAAACATGTGGAGAGAACATGTTGCCTCCTTGCAAAACTGCTCTTCAGAGGCCTGATTCTTATAGGCCCATGAAGCACACACTGCTCTGGTGGAATGAGCAGTTACCTTTAAGGGCACATGCATTTTCCTAAGTGCTTTAATACAGGAAGCCTCCATCACTTTAGCCACAACTCAGGAATGACAAAAAATTAGTCCAATATTCAGAAAGCCTCAGTGAAATAAATGTAGTACCTTAAGCACTGAACTACGTCCAAACTGTGAAGCTTTTACTCTCACCTGTTAATTTGAAATTCTGACACAACCTTAGGGAGAAATCCTACAGGAATTTGCAAAAACATACCGTATGAATGAAAAATCAGAATGAGGGATTTACTGGATAATGCCACTAATTCAGCCATGCTTCAGACACTTTAACAAGCAGGAAACCTGTCTTAAGAGTCAAAAACTGAAGGGAAACATAAAACAGACACAAAAGGACCCCTTTTAAGCACTTCCAGGACCAAATTCAAGTCCCGTGGAGAAGCTGGATCCTAAAATACTGGGCAGGCAGGAGACACCCCTGTACAAAGCCAAAATAGTTGGAAGGCTAAAATGATGTGGCCGCAACCCCTGTTCTTTGCATCACTTTTAAAATAGTCATCATACTGGGACGTGTCTGGGCGAGCAAAGAAGGTGGCAGCATAACGAGAGAGCTGTTAAGCATGCTGGGGCTCTTTCATCCTGCAGGGCTACAGAACTGACCTGAACTGCCTAAAATCACTACTGAATGATGACCCATCAAATAGCAGAACCAGGAGCAGATGTTGAAATATCTGACTCCAAAAGAGAGAGAGAAATCACAGAAGCTCTCGGGGCAGCACTCTCAAGATGGAGCCCATGCGGAATTGGAGGTCGAGGATCTGTCTGAGCTAGACGAGGCCACCTCTACATCTTCCAGGAGTTGTAATACCTCTATGAGTGAGTTTAAATCACTATTGAATACACTACGCTCACAGATTAAAGGTGATATGAAAAATATAGCAAATGAACTCCGGAGAGATATCAGAGAAGTCGGGGAACGCACATCACGACTTGAAACTAAAGTTGCTAAAGTTATTGACTTCCATAATGGCCTTGCGGATAGTCATACTGACCTAATGAAGAAGGCCCAACTTTTGAGAGAGAAAGTTTGTGATCTGGAGGATAGATCCCACCACAATAACGTCCGGATCCCGGGTATACCGAAGTATGTACATCCTGAAAACCTGAAAGCCTGGGCTCAGGAATTCTTTACAAGTCTACTACCGGACTTTTCAGAACTTTACTTACTTGTGGATCGAATACATAGATTGCCAAGGCCTAGGAGCTGGCCACGGATTCTCCTAAGGATGTGATTCTGAGACTTCATTACTACTACATCAAGGAGGAGCTCCTACTATTGGTCGCCAACAGGACCCCTTGCCTGCACCGTTCTCTCAAATTTGCTTGTACACAGACCTCATCTCTAAAGCTACAATTCCGGAGACAACTTCGGCCTGTGACATCGGCACTATGTTTAGTGGAGGTTCGGTACAAATGGGGGTTCCTGGTTAAGCTGATAGTCACCAGAGATGGGACTGAAATTCCCATCACCTTCCTGGAGGAAGGCATACAGATCCTGGCATCATGGAACATACACGTGTCGGTCCCCCCCGATTGTCAGAGTCCACAGGGTCAAAGACTGACGAAAGACTGGTCCATTGTTTCTGCATCACCGGCTTCTCAATGGGGCCCACCACTGTCATCCCAAGGGCCATCTAAACGGTGAAGTAACTGTTCCTGGATGGTGTTATCTTTACTTCTGTAACAGTATTGTGTCTGCTGTTTTTCTTTTGATTCATGCTTTTTCACCCACCACAGATGGGTGCGGTTGTTGCAGTTTACGACTTTGACGCTACATCCAGCAGGTATCAGGTGCAGTTCTTTTGAGCTCTACTGCACACATTCTCAGGGTCTTGCTATTTTTGTTTTGTTTGCATATGTTACTTGTGTTACTTCCTTGAGAATTCTATGAATCCATGTTTGAAGAGTGCCCGAAAACCTTTTTGGTTCCTGGCCTCATGGTGGCTGTGGTTGCCGCTGTCTTGCAGTAGCCGCTCCTCGAGTGGTGCTCGAGGGTGAAAATATCCCGGGCTCCCCCTGGGGATTCGGAATGTATGCGAATATACCACGCAACGTTGACCTTCAGCCATGGTGGGAGTTAGTATTCGTTCTTGTTTTATAAGCTGCCTAAGGTGTTTTATTGAGAGGGGCAGTTATTACCGGGGGGACTAGCCAATTTTAGGGTTGTTTTGCTTGTACTTGTGGGGAGAGTGTTAGACTTTGGGCCCCAGGGATATGTGTGGTTTAATCTGCCAAATACCTCTTTACCCGGTTTTCAAGTGAGTTAAATCTATAAATATGACAGAGAGTGATGAAAACAAAACAAAGCAAAAAAAAAAAAAATACTAATAATTGGAATAGAACAGATATGGGCAGATATCTGTACAAGTCACTAAACTCAGACATAGATAACCCTCCTGTTGTCACCAACAGTCCATTTTGTCAGTATGGTGTTTGTGCTTCCCCTGGGCCGGATGTCCTCTGCTCTTTTATAACACTGTAATGTTGGTGCTGTCGGGTTGGCTGGGGGCCTCCATGGCTGTGGAGGTCGCATGGGCCTCCGGTTGATGGGGGCGCTTGTGGGTTGATGGTGGGTGGTGAATTATAGTAACTGGGGGATTGAAAGTTTTGGGTCACAGCTGACGTTTAGTTTAATGCCATCCCATGTCTGATTGATGTGAAAGCTTACTTGGCTGCCCTGCTCATACCCACCTGTCAGTTGTGAAGACCCCTGGTTTTCTCACAGTAAGCCCTTTCAGCAAAAGGAATTCTACTCTGAAATGGCTATGTCAGATCTTGGCTTCCTGCCCATCTTCCTTGTTCACCTATGTTTAGTTCTAAGCCTCAAATATTCTTTGTGCAGTGAGGTTATCGCACCATCACCCCTGGCTTGAGGAGATTTTCTCTCTCCGGACCTGCCATCAATAGTAGCTGATTTACTTTACACCCCCTTCTCATCTGGGTATGAGCTTGGTGCATCTGTTCATGTTTATTCTATTGTTGCTACGACACATAGCACTGTTTCCCTTTTGCCTTTATAGGCAGCGATCTGCTCCTTCTTTTTTAGCTCTATCCCCTTATCTGACTTTTGGGCCTCTCCTCTGTCGTCTCCTATTCCTTTTTACATCTCACTACTTGCTCTTTCCCCACTGATCCTGCTTGTCATTCCACCCCTTTTCTCCTATTGTTGTATGTCACCCTGGGATGGGCTTCCTGGGACTTCTTTTATCCAGGCCATGGTGTGGCTTGGATTATTATTACTAGGCGAATTCCATCTGCTGGGTTGTACATGTAGCTTATATTGTTTGCTGGGCCCAATGTATAGAATTTCCACAAATTAAATGGTTGCTTATTTTTTCTTGTCGGACAACCCTCTCCTTCATTCATCACGAGTATTAAGATACTATCTATTAATGTGAAGGGCTTGAATACCCCTCACAAGCTGCACTTGCTATTCCAAGAGGCTGCTAAATCCAGCCCTCAGATTCTTTGCATCCAGGAGATCCATTTTGCTGCTGGTAAGGTCCCCTCTGCACTATCTCGCAACTTTCCACTTGCTTTTCATTCCACCATGGCGACTAAGAAAGCCAATGTTATTAACAATGTTTTATACACTTTACTTAACCTACACACCCTCAGTTCGAACTCTGGTCAGTTTGTGCAGTCCACCCTTTCTAAAGCGGAACTGTATATTCAGGGGTCACTGATTACCTGCGGTAATTTCAACATTGTTTCTAACCCCCTTCTCAATACTACATCTAAATCTTCAGGGCAGTATTTGAGAGTGAAGGTGTCCTAAAGTAAGACCCTACAGCAAGCCCTGAGGGAGAAAAAGTTGCTAGATGTCTGGAGGGTTTTGAATGTTTCAGGGAGAGACTACACATTCCATCTGCAGGTACATTCTTCCTTTTCCAGGCTTGATTATTTTTGTGTAACCAACGCAGTTCTACAAAGCGTCCATAACTATACCATAGGAGTAATTCAATGGTAAGATCATGCCCCTATTTGGTTAGAACTTTTGGAGCAATTTAAATACATGTGCTCTGGACATTGGAGAATGAATGAACATTTACTGAAGCAACCGGAGGCTTCCCTTTTCATAGAAAAGAAATTGCTTGATTACTTTGCTCTGAACAAGTATGTGGATATATCTCCAGAGACATTATGGGCAGTCATCAAGGGGCACATTATTGCGTATGCGGAGGTTGAACGAAAGAAGAGGGAGGCTAGGCTATTACTCCTATTGCAGACTCTATCTGCCTTAGAATCCCAAGTTAAAAGGACCCCTATTAGATGCCAGGCCGAGCAACTATTAACACTCAAGCAGGAAATTTCTGCTATACAGCTGTATCATACCCAATTAATACTTGAGAAAATGAAGCAATGATTATATACACATAGCAATAAAGAGGGCACATTTCTGGCTAGGAGGATGAAAAAACAGGAGGCCACACGGATGCTTCCCTATCCCTACTCTCATACTGGTGAGAAAGTGATGAACTCGGCCCTTATACCGAACATCTTTGCCAAATTCTATGCAAGACTTTATAATCTTGTGTCAGACGCCGCCACACCCCAGCTGACAGTCCAAGACATTTCCTCATTCTTGGATCGGATGAAACTGCCTAGTTTGAGCCCGGCTCAGAAGGATCTTCTTTGAGCCCCGATTAAGATCGAGGAGGTTCAGCACTTCATTTAATCTCTCCCTCCAAATAAAGCCCCAGGACCAGACGGATTTACCAGTCTGTACAATCTGAAATTTGCAGGGATTTTATCCCTACTCTTGTCACAGCTGTTTCAGTCATGTAGTGACAGAGGTTTATCTCCTTCTTCAGTTCTCACAGCACACATATCTGCACTTCCTAAACTGGGCAAGCCCCCTACACACTGCCCAAATTTTCTTCCAATATCTTTACTAAACACAGACCTGAAATTGTATGCAAGAATATTGGCATCCAGGTTGCAGGCTATATTATCTGCTCTATTGCACTGTGATCTGGTCTGTTTCACTAAAGGTAGGCAAGCATCTGACAACATGAGGAAGATTGTGAATATAATAGAATCAGCAAGAATGCAGAAGACTAGGGCCTTCTCCTGGCGATAGACGCAGAGAAGGCTTTTGACCGCCTCCATTGGGGTTATTTAAGAGCTGAGCTGGAGAGGTTTCAGTTTCCTCCTACATTTATACAGGCGTTTGTTCTCTTTATTCCAACCCTACAGCTAAGGTGTCTTATGCTGGCTTTGTATCCAAGCCATTCCCTATTACTAATGGGTATTGGCAGGGATGCCCACTATCCTCTCTTCTCTATGTCTTTGGAGCCATTGGCCGAACTAATTAGGATGCTGCTCCAGGAGAGGTGCCATGGGTCGACGTGGAAGATACCCAGGTCGTGCCTTCTAGGATTTGCAATATTCTTTGGCTACCAAGCAAATTGGGACAGGATTTGTCTGGTTTTCTCTCTAGCACAAGACTGTCTATACACACTTGGACTACCTATGCCTCCCGTCTGCAGGATTTGGCGTGCTTCTCCATAGCTACCCCTTTGCGAATGCTAGGATCTCTCATTCCGCATTCCAACTATTTTATGTATCATAGAGCTGGCATCACTTCTTTAGGCCATCTTTTTACAGAAGAATCCTTCAGAACTTTTGAGGATTTAAGATCTAGCTATAGTTTACCGCATGGCGACTTCTAAAAGTACCTTCAGCTGCGCCATGCGCATGGCCTTGTTAATGCGTGTATCCACTCACTGACCTCTGTTAAGACTCTCTCCCTTTGTTACAAGACCCTGCTTACTGTAAATGCACCCCAGAAATTCCATTTCATGATAGCTTGGGAAAATGAACTGGGAAATCAAATATCCGCCTCACAATGGGCAGAGATGGTCTCCAACCCCTCTAGATTTTTGCATTACACAAATCATATTGAACTAGCTAGGAAACTCTTGTACCGGTGGTACTTAGTTCCCTGGAGGTTAGGGTCAATATACTCCACTGCTTCCAATCTCTATTGGAGACAATGTATGGGGATAGGAACGATGATACATGTTTGGTGGTCCTGTTTTCAATTGCCTACTGGACTATGGTTTTTAATCTGATCTCAACAGTTACCTCGTTCTCTCTTCCAGTGGGCCCTGGTGAGGCCCTTTTCCACATTTTCGCACTGAATATCCCTACTCATTTGTGACTGTTGATGTGTCAGATATTGCTAGCAGCAAAGACTCTCCTGGCTTGAAACTGGAAATCTGCTAATATCCCGACTGCTACAGCTCTACACCAATTGATTACTATCAATCTGGAGATGGAGACCCTACATTATTCTACCATTTCGAAGATAAAGGTTCATCGTTTGATGTGCTCTGTCTGAAACCAATATTGTATATCCCTACAGGGCTGCAAACTCCCTTATGGCCATCCCTCCTTATCCCCCACCCCTCCTATTGAACCCCCCCCCCACTACTCTACTATACTATTCTGTCTTCTTCTTTATCTCCTTTTCTTTTTCTTTGTCTTCTCTTCCTTTTTCCTTATAACATTTCAGGTACCTTATTCCTGATGATCATTCTGCTATCCTATCAGGTACTCGATAATTCTGAAAGATCTAAAGGCCATCGAGTTTTCATTTTCTCTCCCTGCCTATGCGGGTCCACACTATTTCCATGTACATTTCAGCAGTACTGTTAGGAATTAAATGTTCCCGATTTCATGGCCAGTACACTTTATCTATTTCATTGTACCGTTTCTCATGTACCTGAATTGCTCTTCTGTTTCTATGCATTGTAAAAAATGTTCTGCAATAAACATGATATTACAGAAAAAAATCATTACCTTATGATATGCTTTGGATGAAACTGGCTTTCGGGCTTTCATCATAGTGATGATAGAATCAGAGAAACCTTTCTTCTTCAGAATGCTGTCTTCAAGATCCAGGGCATCAAAGCTAAATTCTCTACCTCTGGGTCCAGCAGAAGTGAAAGAATAAGCAACCAACATATTGACAAGATCTGAGAACCACACCCAGAGAGGCCAGTAAGGAGCAATCAGTATTACATGCTCCCACCCCATACTGACCATCCTTAACACTCTGGGGATCAGAGAAAAAGGATGAAACACATATCCCAGGGGAAATTACCAAGTAATGGCCATCATGTACACTAATAGAACAAGAGGACATGAATCAAAACAACAGAACATTGTGGTTCAACTGAAATGCTCTCAGATCCACAGCAAGGATACCCCACAGTTGAATTTCTGGAGGCGAATCTGATTGTGTTCTCAATTTCTATGACCAGATGTTGACTGCTAAGAAAATCCACCCAAATGTACCTACCCCTGGAATGTGAATGGCTGAGAGAGCCAGCACGTTAGCTTCCACCCACCTGAGAAGTCCTGACTATTTGTTTACTCTCCTGGTACCTCTTGGTGATTTACATAAGCCATCACCATTGCATTGTTGGACTACATCTGCACTGGCAGACCACAGAGAAACTGAGAGCAAAGCAGCAGAACACGGTGTATCACCCAGAGATCTAACATGTTGATGAGCAGAAGATGACCATTGGTCAGTGGTCAACCCAGAGTCAGATGGGACACCTAAAGCCATCAATGAAGATATGACTTTGTTTGCTGGAAAGAGACATGATCAGGGAGAGATGACACTGCAGTGTGGATCAATTTTCCCAATATAATTGGGAAAAGAGAACTGCCTCTGAGGCAGATTCCAGATACACCAAGACCTTCATGTACTCCTGCACCATTGCTGACAAGGCAGACTAAGACCTGTGACACTTGCTGAGACAGCATCTGAATTTTGGCCTCTTTCAGAAAGACCTGTCCTTGAAGAGTGTTGAATCTTGTGTTGAGAAGGATCAGAGAGGCTTTTTTTAAATTGATCGCCCAACTATTCTGTTCCAAGATGGACTTTAATGACTGAAGCTAAAGGTACAGATAATCCACTGAAGAGACTTTCAGTAAAATATCATTCAGACAGGGATTAAGAAAATGAATGCAGACAGCCAAGGCTGCCATGACTTTTGTTAAAACCCACAGAGTAGATTCCAACCCAGAATGGAGGGTGAAAAAACTGAAAATGTCAGTCTTAGAATACAGAGTAAAGGAATGATTGGTTATCTGCATGAATATGCAGGTAACCATTCTTTATGTCTAGAGAAGCTAAAATCTCCTCTGGACACAATGTAGTTTTTATGGAACACAAAGACTCTCTATCTTGAACCAGCGCATAAGAGCAAAGCAATTGAGAGTTTTTAAATTCAGAAAAGGACAGCAGCGACCATCATTTTTGGGAACTCGGAAGAGATTGGAATAGAAGCCAATGAATCTTTCATGAAGACAAACAGGCACCAGTACTTGCAGGTCCACTAGGGAAGAAACCTCTTCTAAGAATAAATGGCCCAACACTTGCACAGGACTTTAGACATACAGAACGAACAAAGAAGTGATTTGAAATCTATGTAATAACATTCCAAATGTACCTGTAAGACCCACTGGTCAACCACTGATGATGTCCACATATTGTGATAGAGATGCGAATGACCACCAATTGCTTGAGGCGAACCCAACCCCTGTGAGTCATACACAAGTAGAATTTTCAGGTGGGGCTTTTGGATAGACTTCTTTCACGCCCAGTCCTGTTTGGGTTTTGTGTATGGGTATACGTGGGTGACTGAAGGAGTGGAAGCCCATGGCACATACCCAAATCACCAGGGGGTAATAAAAACCGCAAGTCTTTTGTAGAAAAAGGAAACTTGGAGGTAAACGGAGGCATCAGAGAACTTTTGCCCTTGGGCCAACCAACTGCTTGGCCATGCATGGGAGAAAGTCCAAGTACTTCTTTGAGGACTGGTTTTCCACAATATTTTTAGCCAAAGGGTACATCACAGAGCTACCAATAGTGCTAAGGACTTCCCAATCAGTCCAGTAGAATCAAATGCAGGTTCAGTAAAATACATATTTACTTAAAGGGATAGTAATACGTCATTTTAACTTTATTTTATTTTGTAGGCATTAAAAAGACATGAAGAATGATATAAGTCTTATCTCTCAAACCTTTATGGTTTATGAGATATTCACAAGCAAAGTTTCCCCCTCCCGCCCCTTTTACCTAGTGTAAGCAATCTCTTCTTAGATGTGGAATGCAGTCTATAGACCAGACAGCTAACAGAAAGGGACACTCTTATTCCTATGAAAACAATGAAATCCCTGCCCCCCTTGACAAGTTTTTCAGGTTTTTCCCTTATCTTAATTGAAGATTGTCCCTCTCTGCAGTCTACCTGGGCACCTCCCTTCTGCTCTAGCTGAACAGTGTGACATCAGTAAAAGGGGCGGGAGGGGGATACTTTGTCATTGAATTACTCTGGAACTACAACTCTGACAAAATTGAAATAACACTCTCCAAAGTCCAAATACTATGATTATTAATTAGAGCTGCTTTTATTATGAAACATTACTATCCCTTTAAGCAGAGGCATAGTATGAAAGGGTGTCAGGTTCCCACAGCATCCATTCTGTGTTTATGAGAGGAAAAGAAAGACGCACATTTTTGAGTTAGGGAAGAAAGGCTAATAAAGTGGAGTTTACATTTAGTTTAAGAAGTCTTGTAGGCAAGAAATATATTTTATATGTTTGGGGTGTCTGGGGACACTCTGGAGGAGAGGAAGGGAGAAAGGAGGTTGACTCCAAATGCCCCAAATCTTCTGTGGCTGACTGGGAAGACACAGGCAGCACTGATCCAAGTTCCTTCCTCATCTGGCATTTATAGCTTTGCTAGGAGAGTCTGGGGGTGTGAGAGGGGGGAGAAAAATAGATTTATCCCAAATACCCCTGATGACGGAATGACACAGGCATCTATGAAATATGTTCCTTCCTCATCTGGCTGTTATTTCTGTGTCAAGGGAGTCTAGTGGCATAAGAAGGGAGCAAAGGAGAATTACCTCAAATACCCCAAAATTCTGTACAACTGACTGGCAACACATAGGCAGAGGTGATCTGAGTTACTTTCTTATCTGGATTTATTTCTGTGCTATGGGAATCTGGGGAAAGAAGCAGTTGAATATGTAGTGTGTTTTTTTTTGTTTTTGTTGACGTTATATGATTAGGTGAGACAGTTAAAAAAAAATATATAGGTGACAGAGACCCTGACATGAGCTGTGACTGTAGTAATATCCAGCAAATGCACATGGGGTAGGGGTAGGGTGAAAGGATTAGGAACAGGGCATTGATGTGTGAGCAAAATGGTAATCCAAAAACTGACTGTAGCCATGGTTGCTGCAGCGTGTGCAGTAAATGAAGGTGATGCCTCTTCAGGGGAGGATGCAGTTTGTCAATGTCCCACCAAAAGTGCCACAACCTCCAGCACTAGTAGTATCAAAATAATCTAAAAACAATGAAGATGACAACAGGTCGCATTCTTGTATTGATAGCACAGTAGACAAAAGCGTAGCAGCTCAACCAACTGCTGCATCTGGCAGTGAGACAAGCTAGCCTAAAAACACCTGTCCTGAAAGAAGTAGCAAACTTTATGAAAATCCCTCAAAAGGGAAAAGTAAAAAGAAATTGTTTAGACCTCTAAAAGCCTAGAGGAATATAAAAGTAGTGGGGAAGAAGCAGCTGGCGTTGCTGAGGATGAACTAATAGTGACTGATGATGATGATGATGTAGATCCAGAATATATGCCTCCAGCATCCTCTGCTTCACATACAGATGAAGTAGAAAGATAAATAGAGAGAGATATGATATCATGGCCAGAAAGTTATCTGGAAGGCAAAGGCTCAATCTTCCACCACTGAAGAGGAGCACTGTGCCTGACTATAAACTGTTAGAGAAAATATTTGGAAAGTATGATCCTGGACAAGCAAAGATGCCCAAAAATACAAAGTCATCCTGTTAGTCATCATCACCACTTTCAAGTCTCACTCGGACACACACTAATAGCATTGAGTAACCACCAGCAACAACACAGGCTATCAACATTCACAACCCTAGCTATGATGAGTAACTCTACTGCTATTGGAAGTGCAGCACCTATGGCACCTAGAAGTAGTGGAATTGCTACAACATCTAGGCCCAGTAGTAGTAGAAGCCCCTCAGGAACCCCACAATCTATGAAGTCCTCAATACTGAGATACTTCACTCACAATTCAAAACCTAAGCAGGTTGCTATCTGTTGTCTATATAAAAAGCATGTGAGCAGGGGAAAGCAGACTCACACCTAGCGATGATATATTTCTACTATGCACATTAAAATTATATATTTACATGGATATGTTATGGTGAGTTGGTGCTGTGAGTTTGTCTTTCTTCCTTCATGTCTTCTCCTTTGTCATTCTAGTTGCCTCTTCACTTATCCCACTCAGTCACTTATATCATTAATATTATTGCACTATACCTATTTTTCTTTTTCATTCTGGCCCTTTAAGGTAAGTCTGTTTTCTATATTTTTACATTGTTTGTCTTCTGTTTTTAATTGCACCACATTGGGACCCACAAGCATTGCAAAGAAAATACCTAAAGGGTCCCCCTCCAACACGTTTCCTATAACATCTCCTCAGGGATTTTAAATTTAGATAGGGTATTTTAAGTTGTATTAGAGTAGGACTTGCTAAAAAGTGAGATACCGTGGCTTGGTGGCAAGCTTACCCCATGCCTTGGCCAATTTTGAATACCAAATTCTCACTTATATATGCACAAAATAGGGCACATATTTGCTAAGAAACATTATATATGCACATTACAAGGCAACTTTTATTTTACATAGACAAGTTCAGGTCTGACTTTTTGTTTATATATATATATATATATATATATATATATATATATATATATATTTATATATATATATATATATCAGTCAGTGGTAAGCACTCACGGAACTTCAGAATTTATTGAAAATGTACTTAATTAAATCAACAGATTTACCGGATTGAAACAACCATTTAACAACCATTTAATTAAGTACATTTTTAATCTATTCTGAAGTTCCGTGAGTGCTTAACACTGACCGATATTTGATATATTGTTTAGCACCCGGGCAAGCTGACAGTGATTAAGTGAGTGCCAATCGGTGTACCACATATGTAATATATATATATATATATACACACACACATTATCAAAAGAAATCCTATAAAAAAAATTTATTTTCAATTTTTTTATTGTTAAAAATTAAATGGTGGTATATACAAATAAATGAAGTTTAAAAGAAAGCCCTGTTTATGTTTTGTAAATGATATATAATGTGTGTGGGAGTATTAAAGGAATTAGAGGAAAATATGGTTAAACAGAGGCATGCTAAAAAGGTCAAAATTGCTCTTGTCCTGTACTGTAAAACATTCTGTACTTATACTTTTCCTCTAGAAATATGAGAGATTAAACCTCTTAGTACAAGAGCATACAAAATGGCAATAAATCAAGATTTTGACAGTGAGCAAAGGGGCAGAGATGTGGACTGGAGCCTTGAAAGTTCACAGATAACACAAAGTCAATTTAGATTCCATCAACAACCTGCAGGTCTCCATAGGGAGTAACCTTTAGAGATGTGTGCTAATTAGATATTAATTAATTCTGTTACAACATGACACATTTTGACAACTTTTTATACAACTGAGTTTCCTGCCAACGTTCCATTTAATCAAATTGCTATTGAATGTAAAATGGAAAGGAAATAAAATTGTATATCACTGAACAGATGCATGGAAGAGAAAGTACTGGTGAATTAAACTGAGCATTCAAACTGATATTTTATACTGGAATTAGGATAACTTATATGTTGTTAAAGTCTGGGGTGATTAAAGTCAGAAAACAACTGCAAAATCTGAAGGCATTTTACTCTTTGCCCCCTGATTACATTAGTGCTGTGAACATGCCAGGCATATTGCAATGCAATGGATGTTTTGCTTTTCTCCCCCATGAATCCTTTTGGAGGTTCAGAAGTTGTCCAATTTGTCAGCAATTTTCTGTTTTACAGCAGGAGATTGATCATTTGAAGGCTGAAATCTGTAAGATGTCTGTGAGATCCACACAGATACAAAAGAAACAAGTGCCACTACCTCAGAGACTTCCAAGAAATGGCAGATGGAATACAGTTGGTTCTGGAAGGATACGAGTTGTGGACAAGAGGCATGTCCTACAGTCTGTGCCTCTTCATAATTATTTTGCTGCACTTTCAGAACACTGTCTTAATATTGGAACAACTCCGGAAGCAGAGACTACTGGTTCACCAGCCTGTAAACCACAGGTATATCAGACTGCAACCACTGACAAACTGACAAAGGTAAGAAGTGAAAACTACTTTGAGAGGAAGCAACTATTATCAGGGGATTCTATATTAAGAGACGTGACTCTGGAGGAATGTCAATGTCATGGTGGTTGCAAACAAGTCAGATGTGTTCCTGGTGCCACAGCTCACAGAGATAGAAGACGAATTTTAAAAATTGTTAACAAAGCAAGACAAAATGGAGAATTGGATGTCATAGTCCATTTAGGGACAAATTATTTGGCTTGTAATGGGGTGAGTGTGGTAAAAGATGTTTTTAAGAAGCTATGTAAGGATCTGCAGCAAGTTGCTTCCACTGTATCTGTTTCAGAGGTTCTACCAGTATATAAGGAAGATGATGGTAGGATGCAGCGGATTAGAGACTTTAATTCATGGCTAGGGAAGTGGGGCCAAAAACATGGATTGGCTTTGTTTCTCACACCAACCCTATTTGGTGTAACAAGGAATTGTACAAAAAGGATGGTTTGCATCTTTCTCAAAAGAGAACAGAGGCTCTCAGAAAGCAATTCAGAAGTTTTATTAACAGTTATTTAAACTAGTAGAGTGGGGCAATGGAATGATACAGAATAAAACCAATTGCCCCCCACAGCATTGCACAGATGAATCTGATCAAGGCATGTCTGTGGTCAAAAACCAGTAGACTTCGAGCCATGTGTATAAATGCCCGTGTCATGTTGAAGTTGGTATCCCGTCAGCTTGTGTATCCGTCACGCCCAGGAGGCGGGACCTGTCATAGAGGTCTGCCTGCTAGGCGTGTACAGCTGCGTCCTGCTCTACCCCGCTTGTTGGGAACTGTTCAATGTGCACGAGTAGGCAGACCTGCTCTGGGGTGCATGCACACGCTTTGTATCAAAGATGGTATCATCGAAGATGGTAACCAGGCCCAGCTTAGCTTTCTATCAAAGATGGTATCATCGAAGATGGTAACCAGGCCCAGCTCAGCTTTCTGTCAAAGATGGTATCATCAAAGATGGTATCCAGCTTAGCTTCCTATAGAAGATGCTAACCTCTTGTCATTATCCATTCATACAGCAGCATAGAACGCAGACTTTTATTTATTATTACATTTTAACACTTTGAATGCCAGAGAGGTACCCAATGCACTGGATACCTCTCTGGCACTCAGAGGGTTAAGTCTTCCAGGTTACTCCCCTTGACAATACGCAAACTTGCATTTATTCCTACATTTTAACACTTTGAATGCCAGAGCGGTATCCAGTGCACTGGATACCTCTCTGGCACCCAAAGGGTTAAGTCTATCGAGTTACAACATTACAATCGAAGATAGTAACCTCTTGACTTTATGCAATAGAGCAGACTTTTCATTATTCCTATATTTTAACCTTTTGAATGCCAGAGAGATTTCTGATGCATTCCAACCCAATGCGTTGGATACCTCTCTGGCACTCAAAGGGTTGACACTACATTTTAACCTTTTGAGTGCCAGATGCATTGGATACCTCTCTGGCATTCAAAGGGTTAAGGCTTTCAGGTTCCCATCTTCAATACTACATTTTAACCCTCCTGGTGCCAGAGAGGTATCCAGTGCATTGCAGCACAATGCATTTGATACGTCTCTGGCAATCGAAGGGTTAAGGCTTACAGTTTACCATCTTCAACACTACAGTTTAACCTTCCAGGTGCTAGAGAGGTATACAGGGCATTGCATCACAATGCATTGTATACATCTCTGACACTCAGTTGGTTAGGGCTTACATGTTACCATCTCCAACACTACACAGTAACCCTTTGAGAGCCAGAAAGGTATCCAGCTGGGTTCCTCTTTGGCACTCAGTTTTTAAAGGCTTACAGGTTACTGTCTTTGACACTACACAGTAACCCTTTGAGTGCCAGAGGTATTCAATGAATTGCAACGGAATGCATTGGATACCTCTCTGGCACTCAAAGGGTTAAGGCTTACTGGTTACCATCCTCAATACTACATTTTTTTTATAGTGGTACAAAACAATTTAGAGGAATAAACAATGTTATTTAACAGTATGTTTTTAGAGAGTGGCACAAATGTGTACCTCAGTGATTAACCCACAAATGTGTACCTCAGTGATTAACTTCTTGTATGCCACAAGGGCATTCATCAGTGATTAACCCATTTTATGCCAGACGGGTGCACACAGCAATGCACAGCTCTCTGGCATACAAGGAGATAATTACAGATGCATTTTGTTAGAGAGGCATAATTCATCAGTCGGTATCTCCTGACTAGATGCGTATCCACTCCCTCCTTGTCCAACCAGGTACCGCGTTGGGTCTACAATCCTGGTTTTTCTCTGCCACTCTTTCACCCCTTCAAACTCCCCTATTTTTTCAACAACCTCTCTCCTTCACTTCTCTGGTCTTTTGCCATTTTTTTCTCCTCCTCCCCCCACTCAAGCTCCCTCTTTTAACCCCCTTTTTCTCCCTCCTCCAGTCTTTTCTCCTATTTTTTCTCCTTTCCACTACTCATTCACCCTCTCGAGCCCCACTAATTTTTAAACCCCCTCCCCCCCAGCAGTTTTCCCATTCTTCACCTCCTCTGTCACCCATTCAAGTTCCCTCTTTCAACCCCTTCTCTCTCCTTCTTTTTCCCTATTTTCTTTCCTCTTTCCCTGACTCTGTCATCCCCTCAAGTTTCCCCACCTTTCAATCTGCCTAATAATACAGAATGCAGAGATGTGATGTCATCATATCCCAGTGTTCTGCATTATCTTACTATGCTGAAACTGTTCCATAGGTGACACAGACCTTTATGGCACTGTTGTAGAGATAAGTCTTATCCTCCAGTAGGAACTCTGTTGGTGGGGCCAGTGATGAAACAGAGCCAGGTGCACTGCACCATTGGCACCAACCTAAAAACGACATGTAGATGGCATATGTAGATCAGGTGGCTTTTTCACTGGATTTGCTAGCAGGAAAATGGTGTCCATAATGAGTGGAGACCCGACATAGTAACTTGGTTGGACCAGAAATGAGAGGATATGCACCTAGTCCTGGGATACCGATTCTGTCAGGGAATGTACATGGGCTAGGAGAGAGGTGGTTGGTGTGTGGTTTGAGTGGGTTTGCAAGCAGGGAAATGGCGTGCATAATGATTGTAGACCCAACTCGGTACCTGGTTGGACAAGGAGGGAGTAGATACGCATCTAGTCAGGAGATACCGACCGATGAATTATGCCTCTCTAACAAAATGCATCTGTAATTATCTCCTTGTATGCCAGAGAGCTGTGCATTGCTGTGTGCACCCGTCTGGCATAAAATGGGTTAATCACTGATGAATGCCCTTGTGGCATACAAGAAGTTAATCACTGAGGTACACATTTGTGGGTTAATCACTGAGGTACACATTTGTGCCACTCTCTAAAAACATACTGTTAAATAACATTGTTTATTCCTCTAAATTGTTTTGTGCCACTGTTAAAAAAAATGTAGTGGGGGTGTGGCCTGGAGCCATAACTGAATGGACGTGTGAGACTGTCGGTCTGTCCCTGAGAGAACTAAATCCTTCGGAATCCTAAGTGAAATAGCCTGTTTTTTACACTTATTGAAGACTACCACCTTCTTCATCATGTCCAGGCCGCGAAATCCCAAACATGGTAAAGAAATAAAGGATTACTTTACTAAAAAATTAGACGCGTCACTGCCAGATCCCCAGCCTAAAATGGCGACCGCGCCTGAATCACAGCCTACTCGAACTGAAAGCAAAGACTCCGCACATATACAACGAGCAGATGATAGCTACTCGGACGATGATTCCGACTCAGCTGGAATGGATACCCCCTCTACCAAGCGAGACTTACATACTCTGCTCTCGGATCTCAAACTGTTTATTCGTGATGAACTGGCGGATATCAAGCTCGATATATCCCATCTCTGTGACAGAGTGGAGGCCCTGGAAGCCGACCGAGATGCACTCTCAGTTTTCAAACAAGAAGTACAGTCCAGAACTATGACGCTATTGGACCACTAAAGAGAACTTCCCTTAAAGTTGGATGATCTCGAGAATAGGCAACGGAGAAACAACCTCAGAATTCGGGGTGTGTCTGAAACGATTGGGCTTGACTTGCTACCAGATTTTTTACAGAGGCTCTTTCGCCATATAACAAAGGAGACTGATGATGTACACTTTGACACTGAAAGGGCTCATAGACTGCAGAGCCCTAAATCTGCTACAGCTGACAATCCCAGAGATGTCATACTATGCCTGAAATCCTACCCAGACAAGGAAAATATTTCTGCCTGTGCCAGAAACCTCCCTTCTATTACATTTGATAACCAAGATATCGCTGTTTATGGGGACTTCTCACCTCTTACAGTAAAATGGCGCCGAGATCTAAAACCTATAACACAAGGCTTAAGATGCCAAAATATCCGTTACAGATGGGGCTTCCCTCTTATGCTCATTGCCTTCAAGGATGACCAGAAACACATCCTTCGATATCAAGGAGACTACAAAACATTTCTTTCCTCCTTAAACCTTCAATTACAGGATGACCCTGTGCATCTTACACCGAACAAAATTCAATGGGACTCTACCACGGATTTACACCCACCATGGAGTACTGTTTCAAAGAGGAGACGAGTTCCAGGATCCCCCTCCTCTCCATTCGTGGCTTCGAAATATCCTCGACAGACAGAGGGCTGAAGGGACATCCTGTCACCATTCTTCAGATGGACTTCACTATAGAGGGGACTTTTCATCCTCATCCTCGCTGTGGAGGCTTTAGGATGCTCTAAAACTCACATATTACTGCCCGATTCACCGCTTCTGTGGA
Organism: Rhinophrynus dorsalis; assembly: GCA_037306005.1. Taxonomy (NCBI): domain Eukaryota; kingdom Metazoa; phylum Chordata; class Amphibia; order Anura; family Rhinophrynidae; genus Rhinophrynus; species Rhinophrynus dorsalis. The sequence continues at coordinate 92,195,166 of CM074718.1, read as the reverse complement.
CACTATCTCTTGATGGTACCCATGCCACCTTGGCAGACTCATTTTTTTCACCCATGTTACATACTCTCTCCCACTCCGACATACAATTCATACTCTGCAAACATTTGCTCCACACACATCTCTCACAAGCACCCATACTCCCTCGCTTTCAAATTCACCTGGCACCACTCATTGCTCCCTTCAGTTCTCACACGCCTTATACCATCTTCCACTCACTCCATTTGACTTCTTACTTCATCTCCTTTCCACCACCACACATGTCACCCGTAATGTAACCTCCCAGATTATATTGTTGTTTTTGGTAACTTTCCTGAATTCAGGTGGGCCGTAGCCTAGTTGATATGGGAGCTCCCGGAAAGTTCTCGTATATCTGTGGTTTTTCACAATTGGCCCCATATCTTTTTCACTATGTTCTCCCTATAATCAGATATGATTATATGTTTTAATGCTTAACATTTATCACTTGCTATTGTGCTTTAAATGTTGTGAGACCCTATGGGCCTTTTTTCCGCTATCCTGTCGCTTTTGTCCTCCTTTGCTTCAGGCAAACCTGAAGGAAAGGAGGCTAGATAATTGTATATGACTGGAAATCCACTTTCATCTATCGACTTTGCATTGTATGTTTATTTACTTCTTATTCATGTCTGAGCAAGGTCTGGTGCCATGGTAATTATCCATGTTGCAATAATGTCTCACAGCATCATCCTTCCCTCTAGAACTGCTTTTTCTTTTCACCATCTCCTATGTCTACTTCCTCTCAGGGCTCCGCTACATTATTACTCTTCCCTCTGCCCTCATCTCCTGTTTGTACCTAGAGATGTGATACTTTCACTACAACTCTCTTGTCATGGCATACACATATTGTAATAAACATTTCGATATTCACATCGTTATAGGATTCCATTCTTTTTACAGGTTTACTTTTCCTTTCTCTCATGGACAGACCCTCAGTTCCCTACCTCCTCACCATTTACATGTCGAGATGGGGATCTGCGGATCTTTGGGATACTTCTCCCGTCCACATTACCCCATATCTGTTGTACATTGGTTTCTAGACAGGAGCCTGTGGCTCGCATCTCTGTCTAGACAGATTGTTTTTGTTCTCTCTTGGATTCCTTCTGTCTTCACCTCTCCTTTCTTCTTCTCCGCCCTTCACTGTGTTCTTTTCCTCTTCTTCTTCTGGGGAGTGCCGGTCTCTATGAACGAGTCTGTTAGAGTTACACTTGATCTGCTTGGGCTATCAAGCTTTCACCTTGCCATTATACATTTTGTATGGCTCCTTTAATTTCATCTACTCCTTTACGGGTCATCTCACAAAACACTAAGGGTCTTAACTTTCACAAAAAGAGGTCTATAGCATTAGCAGACTTCCATCTCATGGGTGGAAACGTGATCTTAGTTCAGGAGGCACACTTCAAAAAGTCACAGGAAATGCGCCTAACAAATAGACAGTATTCTCAAGCTTATTTAAGTTCCTCTTCATAAAAGAAGACTTACTACCCCTGAAACCTCGCTCCTCTTGGAGACTAGACAAATTCCTTCTACGTGATAAATTTATCTCTGATCAAATTAGAAAGACCATCCAACACTATTTTTCCGAAAATTATACTGGGGATATTTCCCCTATAACAGTCTGGAATGCGCATAAATGTGTCGTTCGTGGTGAAATAATTAGATTAGCCGTGCACCGCAAAAAACAACGCTTAAAACAGATCGAGAATAAACTACGAGAGATCTCACAACTTGAGGACGCCCATAAGATATCCTCTGACCCCTCCACACTGGCCAGTCTTACCGTCCTTCATAAAGATCTTAATTCTTTGCTTCAACTTAAAGTGGAAAAAGCCGCCTTCTTCTCGCGTCAATCCCACTTTGAACGAGGCAACAAAGCTGGAGCGGTCCTAGCAAAGCAACTTAGGAATCGGACTCAATAGTCATTCATCCCTTGTGTTAAAGGTGCCGATGGCAAGCTTAAACATTCTTCTTTGGATATTGCAGACTCCTTCAGAAAATATTATGAAAGCCTATATAACCTTCACTCGTCTTCCATGACTACTCCTCCGACTTCATCGGCTATAGCTGATTATCTTCAACGTGCTAACCTTCCTCTTATTGACCCAACTATCGCCTAAACTCTAGATCTACCAATCACGGAAGATGAAGTATCTTCCACTATTTCTTCCCTTCCCACCGGCAAAAGGCCAGGCCCGGATGGGTTTTCGCAGGCCTATTACTCTTCGTTTCGGGACTTACTGTCTCCTTTCCTTGTAAAATGCTTCCATGCATTGCCACACCGCATTTCAGCTCATCCAACCATGACTGAAGCCCACATCACTGTTATTCCAAAACCTGGTAAAGATCATTCCATTTGCTCTAATTTCCGGCCTATATCGCTCTTGAACCTTGATTTAAAGATCTACGCGAAAATCTTAGACAATCGACTAAAATGAATTCTTCCCTCTATTCTACACTTAGATCAAACTTGTTTTACACCCAAACGTGAGGCTAGGGACAATACCAGGAAACTTCTCTCTATTCTTCATTTTCTTCAAGGTAATAAAATACCTGCAGTTTTCTTAACTACTGATGCCGAAAAAGCTTTCGACCGAGTGGACTGGTCTTTTATGCTTGCAACTCTTCAGGCAATTGGTATTGGCCCTTTATTCTTATCCTATATTCGAACTCTTTATGTAAATCCGAACGCCAAAGTCAGGATTAATGGCCAGCTCTCTAATTCTTTTCCAATTTCTAATGGAACGAGGCAAGGCTGCCCGTTATCTCCGTTGCTTTTTGTTCTTGTCATGGAATCATTAGCCCACTCAGTCAGGGCAAACCAGCACATACAAGGTGTGAATATTACGGGCACTTGTCACAAACTGTTGATTTTTGCAGATGACTTGCTACTTTCCACCACGACACCAGAAGAATCCATTCCTGAATTCTTGGCTAAACTTGAGAAATTCCCACAAGTATCTAACTTCAAAATTAACCTGCAGAAATCGGAAGCTTTACCGCTCTTCCTTGACCATGGAACTAAGTCCCACCTTGCCTCAAAATTTCCTTTTACATGGTCCTCAAACTCTATTCCTTACTTGGGCACCCGAATACCCCCTCTCTAAACTCTATATATAAAACTAACTACATACCTTTGCTAAAGTCCGATCGCTCTCCCACGCTCTTTTTTTTCAGACGTATCAAAGATACACTCTTCTTTCATCTGGGGGAAGATCAAACTGCGACTTAACCGTAAACTTCTTAGCTCGACTAAGTCCCACGGGGGTTTTGGTCTACCGGATATACACTGTTATTACCATTCTCTTATCATCTCTTCTATACCAGATTGGCATGTTAATTCTCATCACAAACTATGGGTCCAGATAGAAACATCCTTTTATGCCAATTGTGATCCCTTGGCATTAGCCTTGATTCCTCTGAAAGACCAACCACTGTCAAATATCTTGCGCAACACACTGTGGATTTGGACCATTTTGAACACCCATGGTTCTTTAATTCCACTCCCTTCTCCATTTTCTAGACTTTTTATGAGCTCCCCATCCAAGTACTCTCTCGCCAAATCACAATTTCCTGCTTGGTCAAGCATAGCAGACCTTCAATTTCGGGACCTCAGGACATGTTCCGCTATCAAACCTTTCCCAGATATTAGAGACCATTACACTCTACCCCCCAAAGAACTTTGGATCATCTGAGATAGAAACATTTTCTCTCCCACCCGGACATCCAATTATGTTTCAACCGACCACTATCTAAATTTGAGAAATCCTTTTTTGACCCTACAATACCTAAAAGTAAAACTATTAGTACTATTTATGACATATTATCACGGAGTGATCCTCTGACTAAACCCTCCTATGCATTAGCCTGGGAAAGGGACTTGAACCTCACACTCACATTAGATGAATGGCAAGCGATCTTCCACAAAGTACATACTTCCTCCATATCTACTAATCTAGTAGAGACCAATCTTAAGCTACTCACGCGATGGTATTACACATCTGCCAGGCTCCACAAATTATCCTCTTCGATTCCAGTGACCTGTTGGAGGTGTAGGCATAACAGAGGTACCCTACTCCATATTTGGTGGACCTGCCCTCTAATTACATCATATTGGTCTAAATGTATAGATCGCATCTCTCAACTTCTAAATATTACATTACCAGCTGATCCTTGGCTTATACTCTTGTTTAAAGGCCTTCCTTCCTGTAGCGCCCCTAAGAAGTTAATTCTGACTTCGATGTTGAATGGTGCAAAAGCGCTCATACCCTTGTGATGAAAGTCTCCTACTCCTCCCTCTGTGGAGGAATGGATATCCAAAGTAGATGAACATTTACTCTTCCTTTGCATGTCCTGGACACGAAGACATCTAGATCCTTCTTCTTTGTCTCATTTTATACTTCTTTGGTACCAGGTTAAATTGACCCCTCAAACGACACCTCCATAGGTCTTCTGTCTAGACCTGACCCTTCTTCTTGACTCACGTTGATAACCGTAATTTACTTGGCGGCTTAGTTACTGCCGACCCTGTGTAGAGACCATCACTCTCCTTTCTTCACTTCTCTTTATTTCACTCTACTTTACTTTCTCATACCAACCTTTACCTTCTCCTATCTTCTCTTGGCTCCTCTTTTCCCCTTCCTCTCCTATTCCCTCTTTTACTCTTGACTTGTCTCTTTTGCTTTCTCTTTACCTCTCTTTACCCCACTAATGGCTGTTATGACCTATACCTGAGGCTTTTTATCTCTGATATGCTCTATTTCAACACCTAAATGCACTTCTGTTGCTAATTACTATGCAATTCCCATATTGTTTGACTTAGTGCACCAATTACTGCTTTGTCTGGCTTGCCTCGCAACTTTTTACATGTTTACCATTATTGAATCTGTATCAGTATTTGTATTTGTTCATTCTCTGTTTTATGTTTTATGCTTATGCCAATAAAACTATTGAAGATAAAAAAAAAAATGTAGTATTGAGGATGGTAACCAGTGTGCCTTAATCCTCTGAGTGCCATAGAGGTATCCAATGCATTCCGCTGCAATGCATTGAATACCTCTGGCACTCAAAGGGTTACCGTGTAATGTTGAAGACAGTAACCTGTAAGCCTTTAACCACTGAGTGCCAAGGAGGAACCCAATTGGATACCTCTCTGGCTCTCAAAGGGTTACTGTGTAGTGTCGGAGATGGTAACATGTAAGCCCTAACCAATTGAGTGTCAGAGAGGTATACAATGCATTGTGATGCAATGCACTAGATACCTCTCTAACACCTGAAGGGTTAAACTGTAGCGTTGAAAATGGTAAACTGTAAGCCTTAACCCTTCGATTGCCAGAGATGTATCAAATGCATTGTGATGCAATGCACTGGATACCTCTCTGGCACCAAGAGGGTTAAAATGTAGTACTGAAGATGGGAACATGAAAGCCTTAACGCTTTACGTGCCAGAGAGGTATCCAATGCATCTGGCACTCAAAAGGTTAAAATGTAGTATCAACCCTTTGAGTGCCAGAGAGGTATCCAATGCATTGGGTTGGAATGCATTGGAAACCTCTCTGGTATCCAAAAAGGTTAAAATATAGGAATAAAGAAAAGTCTGCTTTATTGCATAAAGTTAAGAGGCTACAATCTTCGATACTAATGTTGTAACTCGATAGACTTAACCCTTTGAGTGCCAGAGAGGTATCCAGTGCACTGGATACCACTCTGGCATTCAAAGTGTTAAAATGTAGGAATAAATGAAAGTCTGCGTATTGTCAAAGGGGATAACCTGAAAGACTTAACCCTTTGAGTGTCAGAGAGGTATCCAGTGCATTGGATACTTCTCTGGCATTCAAAGGGTTAAAATGTAGAAATAAATTAAAGTCTGCGTTATATGCCGCTGTATGAATGGATAATGACAAGAGGTTAGCATCTTCTATAGGAAGCTAAGCTGGATACCATCTTTGATGATACCATCTTTGACAGAAAGCTGAGCTGGGCCTGGTTACCATTTTCGATACAAAGTGTGTACACGCACCCCAGAGCAGGTCTGCCTGCTCATGCACATTGAACAGTTCCCAACAAGCGGGGCAGAGCAAGACGCGGCTGTACACGCCTAGTGGACAGACCTCTATGACAGGTCCCGCCTCCTGGGCTTGACAGATACACAAGCTGACGGAATACCAACTTCCACACAACACCCGCAGTTTAGGGAATAAAATCCCTGAACTCACTGCAATAATAACTAGTGACGATATGGACTTAGTGGGAATTACTGAGACCTGGTACGATGAAAAAAATGAATGGGATGTAGAAATACCAGAGTACTCACTATTTAGAAAAGTCAGGAAAGGCAGAAAAGGAGGAGGGGTTGCCATTTATGTCAACCATAGCTTAAAGGTTAATCTTATATGGAGTATGGAGGAGAACACGGAGACTGTTTGGATAACTTTAGAATAAGGGAATAATATGGTTACTCATATAGGTGTGATCTATAGACCCCCAGGACAAACAGAGGAGTTGGATCAACTGCTGGTCAAGGAAGTAACTAAGATGACAGTGAAAGGTGAGGTTATAATTATGGGGGACTCAAATCTTCCTGATGTGGACTGAAAAAACCAAGCAGCAGGTCCAGCCAGAAGTAGAGATATCCTATATTCTTTACAAGGATTAGCTCTTAGTCAATTATTAGAAGAGCCAACTAGATGTCTTATTTACTAATGGAGAGTTGGTATCAGATGTAGATGTAGGAGAGTGCTTGGGTTCCAGTGATCATCAATCTGTGTGGTTTAATATAAAGACAGAGGCTGAGTTGCACCACACAAAAACAAAGGTTCTAGACTTTAGAAAGGCTGATTTTTTTTAAAATGGAAACATTTTTATGTCAGCCTTTAACAACTTGGAGATCTTTAGATGGAGTCCAGGAGAAATGGGATTATCTGAAATGTGTTTTACTAAATGCAACAGAGCATTGCATTAGACATGTCAGCAAGGGTAAAAGAAAACCAATGTAGTACTCAGTAGAAGTGGCAAATATAGTAAAGGAGAAAAAAGAAGCATTTAAGAAATGATAAGGTATCGGTACAAGACTAGGCTGAAGGAGGCCAAATGCATTATTAGATGTGCCAAAGCACAGACAGAGGAAAAAATTGCACAGTCAATAAAAAGGGGGATAAAACATATTTTAGATAAATAAGTGAAAGGTGGAAAATGAAACAAGGAATAGTTAGACTGAAAACAAAAAATGGAAACTATGTAAATGAGAATAAAAGGCTAGCTAACTGCCTGAATGAATATTTCTGTTCAGTTTTTACAGAGGAAGATGAAGGGGAGGGACCTCTGTTAGAAAAACGAAATGGCAAGACATGGGAAACATGCATGTTTACAGGGGAAGAAGTTCTACTTCAACTTTCTAAGGTAAAAACAGATAAATCAATGGGACCAGATGGGATACACCCAAAGTTATTAAAAGAACTTAAGTGTGTTCTGGCAAAACCTTTAACAGAATTATTCAATCAGTAACTAGTGACAGGAATAGTTCCAGAAGATTGGAATTTAGCAAATGTAGTACCACTTCACAAAAAAGGTAGCAGGGAAGAGTCTGGTAACTACAGACTAGTAAGTCTTACATCAATATTGGGAAAATTAATGGAGACTATGTTAAAGGAAAGAATTGTTGAATATCTGAATTTAAATGGCTTGCAAGATACAAAACAGCATGGGTTTACAGCAGGGAGATCTTGTCAAACTAACCTCATAGATTTTGTTGACTGGGTAACTAAAATAATAGACCAAGGGGGAACAGTGGATATAGCTTATCTAGATTTCAGTAAAGCATTTGACACTGCCCCTCATAGAAGACTCATTAATAAATTGCAGTGTTTGGGTCTGGATGTAAAAATAGTTAAATGGATAAGGCAATGGCTGAGTTACAGGAGACAGAGGGTGGTAGTCAATGGAGAATATTCGGACGAAAGGAGTGTTACTAGTGGAGTACCTCAGGGATCTGTACTGGGGCCCAGACTTTTTAATATTTTTATTGGTGATATTGCAAAAGGTCTTCAAGGAAAGGTGTGCCTTTTTGCAGGTGATCCCAAGATCTGCAAAAGGGTAGACATTACAGGGGGAATAAGCCAAATGGCAAATGAGAAGAATGGACAAGAGTGTGGCAGATGCAGTTTAACAATGAGAAATGTAAAATAATGCACTTGGGACGTAAAAATCCAAAGGAAAAATATACTGTTAAGGGTACTGTGCTGTCAGAGACAAAAGAGGAAAGGGATTTGGGAGTAATTATTTCTAATGACTTAAAGGTAGGCAGACAATGTAATAAAGCAGTGGGGAATGCAAGCAGGGTACTAGGTTGTAGGATATAGATACTCTAGAGAAAATTCAAAGAAGGGCTACTAAAATGGTGACCGGTTTACAGGAAAAGAAATAGCAGGATAGACTAAAGGATCTGAACATGTATAGCTTGGAGGATAGAAGAGAGAGAGGGGATAAAATTGAAACATTCAAATACATGAAGGGATTCAACAAAGTGCAGGATGGAAGTATATTTCAAAGGAGTAAAAATGAGGCCATAGTCTAAAACTAGAGGGAAACAGGTTTAGATGTAACGTAAGAAAGTTTTATTTCACTGAGAGGGTAGTAGATAAGTGGAATAGACTACCAGCAGAAGTGTCAGAAGTTAATAAAGTGACAAGCATGCATGGGATAAGCATAAGGCTGTCCTTAATGTAAGAAAAGACCAAGGACCAAAAAAAGTTTGAGGTTTTTACTGCTGTCAGATTCTATGTTTCTATGTTGTTATTTTTCATTGTACACAAAATGCAGTCCATACATGTTAGCCTTGCAAAATAATAATAACAATGTGTTAAAATAAGGTAAACCATGTCACCTAAATGGCATGACTGAATCTGCTTTGGAAAACACGGCTTTAAAAATAAGTAAACACCCACCCCCTCTCAATTTTTGTAACCTATACCTTACAGGTTGTATAGGCTGCATCAGATTTTGGTACAAGATCACAAATTTCCCATACTGATGTATGAAAATTAAAGTAATTCTGGGGGTAAACCCAGATATGATTTTCTGAAAATTCCTTCCGATTAAAATATGAACTCTAACGCCCCTGCAGTGTAGATAGAAAGGTCTTCAAAACATTGCTTCATAATGGTTCTTGGTGCCCTAGGTCAGCTGTGACTTTTGTTCCCCATATACCCGTTTTGCCTGTGGCCCTACAACTGAGTTAGGAAGTGCTTGATATATCAATCTGTCAAATGGTATTTAGGCCTGATCACAGCACAATGAGGCAGCAAACTAAATATTATGTATGGGGACTGATCAGTTTTTTATGTTTCAGTGCACTAAGCACAAGGAAAGATGAGAGTGGGTACTGAAGCATGAAACTCAGTGATGGTGCACACAGGCACATCCACTTATGGACTTATTCACTGTGTGGCCACAGCTTTTATGCATGGCTTAAGTAAGCTGTGACTGATTAGTGAAGGAACTATCCCATTACTTAAATTAAAGATTTGTGGCCCCTGTGTATAAAAACTACACTGGCCTAGGAGTATTGCCCCCTTGCCAGTTTACCAGAGAGCCCCCTTGCATCTCAGCAACTTAGGCAGCCTCTTGGGTCGCTTATATGGTTAGTCTGACCCTGAATTGGAGACTTCCTTAGATGTATAAGTATAAACTTAAATTCTACACTGCTTCCCTCAGCAAGTATAGAGGTATAGAAATAAAATCTACTATGGACATTTTCTTCTCAGTCACTGCTTACTGCCACCTTGCAGACAATTGTTGATCACTAGGAGCAGGACCCTCTTTTTCTTGTGTCTGGCATTCTCTGGAGGTTCATGCAACTCCTCATGGAAAAAATACTTTGTCCTTCATCTGGGTTCCGGTCTTGAACAGGCTTTTTCATCAGGGAACATCAAGATTATTCCCCCCTTAAAAAGACTGATATGGACCAAACTGTATATTATTTCAGTGCAGATGAATTACAGTAATCTGCTATCGTGTGCTGGCTTCACTAATGTTAAAACACCTCTGGTGGTCTGAAAATTCTTCATAGGCCTTACTTTACCTCAGTAAGACTATACAAGATGGATGCTAGGGATAACAACCTTTGTGACAGATGCTTTCATGCCACTGGTACTTTTCTGCACCTTGTGTGGGACTGTCCAGAGGTCTTCCTGTTTTGGGAGAGGGTCTTCCTTTATCTGTCCAGGGTAATGGGCAGACTAATCCCCACAACTCCAAGGCTGGGTATCCTGTCGATTTTCCCTGATGATCTGGATGCACACCCTGTTAAATTTCTTCTGAGGGAGACTTCCGTTACGGCACATAAGATAGTTACCATAGCGTGGATGTTTGCAAATCCGCCCTCTCACGATCATTAGGTGCTTCTGGTGGCCCAGAATCTTCCATACTACCATTTAGTATACACTCACAGAGGGACCCCGCTCAGGTTCCATGCTATTTGGGGATTTTGGATATCTCTCTTTGGGACAGTCACCTCTCCCTAGCTGGATGATGCTGGGTTTTATTCTCGGGGCTTCGAGTCCAGTCTGTCTGGTTTGGCACTGGGGCGGTGCTGCTCTGTGGGTGTGGGGGTGGGGTGGCTGCCTTCTCGGGTGGAGAGAGACTTTTCCCTTTTTCCCCTACTCTCCTACCCCCTTTTTTGTGGTTGGGGGTTCTTTTTACACAGTATAAAAATTACTATGGGATGATTGATCTGTCCTCTATGTTTTCTCAACTATTATGAATGTCTGGATTGGTACTGCACTGCCCTCATTGTTTTATTTCATGCATTGTCTTGTTCTGTAATTTATCTCTAAGATGTTCTTAATAAACATATATTTAAAACAAATAAATAAAACACCTCTGTGGTAGAGGTTTCTTTGTCTGAAAATGAATCAACTCAGGATTTTGCTGTAGAGATTTTCTTTAGTTCAGCAGCATTATGACAGGTTTGCAGGAAGCTTGATGGTTACAGTGTTGTTACAGTAATGTTATAGCTTGATTAAATAGCTGTCTTAAGCTTAGCACTTACAATGCCTGTGGCTGGCTAACATACAGTTGAACCTGCTACGAATATAGTAAGTGCACAGAGCAAATAGCATAAATGATCTGCACAAAGTGGAGCCACATTATGTCATGAATATATAATAGCTGGGATGTTATATAAATATCTAATTAGAATAGAGAAAGGAATATAGAGGGCATGTTTGACGTTATAAGCCAGACAGATTTACATTCATACATACCAGTGATCTATATTGGATACTAAAAGCAAGGACATTAGAGAATCACAGAGTTTCATGTTACGGTGCTAGTAGAGAAACATAGGTAGTTCTTTTAAAGAGACAGACATTAATTCTAACACCCTCTAACACCTCTAAATCAGTAAAGAGTCTCCCAATCCTCCCTCATCAGGTCATTTAGTGGAAAGTCAGAAATCAATGTATAATTGGGAAAGGTAGGATTCCACTAACCCCAGACCCTGTCCCCCCCTTCTACTCCTCATCTATTAGGTGGTGCTGTGACGGGGACTATAAGACCCTATGTTTGATGTTATTTCCAAAAGAGGGTTGATTATTCCTCTGCTTAATGGGGGATTTATAAAATATTTGGAGTAAAAAATCCACTTGACCACTTAACCATTTCTCAGGTCATGGTAGGCTTCCTATGTAGGCACAGAACCACTGGAATTGAATGTACACTTGGGTTTTTAATCATTTTTAACTTCGAATATAATCCTTTGAATGTGAAAGGAGTGAGAAAGACATTAGCACTTAAATGTAGGGATGAGCGAAAATTCCTGTTGTGTTCTCGCTGGAAATTTCGCAAAAAAACATGGCTTTCCCATTGGGAAACATGTAGCTTTACCACCTATTTTACTTAATGAGGTGAAACTTCCTGCCCAAAAATCCATAATTTCCTGCACTCTAGCGAGAAAAAAGCAGAGTGGAAAGAGATAAAGTGAGAGAGAAACACAAAAAAAAATTGAAATCAAATATAAAAAAAAATAAAGTACTTACTTAGTGGTTCATAGTGCTGACTGACACTTTGACCACCTCCACTGTAGTTTAAAAAAAAAAAAAAAAATGGAGGAGCTGGATGGATCCTGAGGCTAGTGACTTAGTGTGTCACTAATACCAGCAGTGGCACCACCAGTGCTAAATGGACTGAGAGCCCACATTCCCCAAACCCAAAGAGTCCTCCAGCATTGTCCCTCCCTGCGGCTAGTGTACCACAGTTTGAGCACCATGGCCCCATGGGATTGGCTTCTTCAAACAGCGATATGTGACCAGGGCCTGCTCCACTTGCCATTAATCATCCTGGTAACTACAGTGACGATGTTTTTGGCAGTAGCATCACTTTCCCCAGCCAGTGATGGTGATTGCGGAGAAGAAGAAGGCCATTCATTTCCACCTCTCCCCTCACTGAAATCATGGGCATGTGAATATTTTCCCAATGGGTAGGCACAGTGCTGTACTGTGCACTATTTGTGACAAGGTTGTGAAAAACATTGGATCAGATTAAGCAACAACATTTTCTCTGCCCTTGTATATATTTCAAGCCTGAAGCAAAAATAATTTGCTCAGATCTTGTTTTTGGAAAGCCTGAGTCCTGCAAAAACTATTTACTCAGGGCTTTTGTTTGGCTAACCTGACTTTTGTCTCTGTAAGACTGCTGCTATGCTGGTTTACCATTATTTTAAGAGATTAAAAAAAAATATTACCATTATCATATTTGATTCAAATGTGATCTATTATTATTCTCTGGTTATTGCCACACATTAATCAGTGGTCATAGCAGTGGTCCCAACAGTGGTAAAAGGTAGCAACCCTTCATATCCCTTCATCCTCTGTGCTGCTGCTGATAATACATGTGCCCTGACTTTCTCTGTCATGTGTGGTTTTGTCAGCTTTTGCTACCTAATACCCAGATGTATTAGATTTTGGTTAATTTTTTAAGAATGTTACCTCCCAGCATTCCTGCTTAATAGCCATGACCTGCCTTAAATACAGCATTGAAAAACACTCTAGCACCCTCTCTCTCTATCTCTAGCTGCTTGTGTTATGTTTTACATCCTGGATACATCATGTTTTTAGTGCGTAAAGCAAAGTACAAGTAAAGGAGTGGAAAGTTTGCAGCCATTGGAAAAAAGTGAAAGCGTTTTTCCATTAGGGAAGAACAGCAAAGATTTTAAGGGCCTTGTTTTTCATGGTTTTTGCAGAATTTTTTGAGGGAAAACAAATGGTCCTTTCACCTACCCCTATTTATTAGTATGCACAACATTCAGTCTTCATCAATATTTAACACTTTATTTTGGAGGTGGAATAAAAAAATCCTTCTATTTCCACTTATTTGTTTTAATGTATCATAGTTGTTTGTCTTTTTTTATTTGCATTTTATAATTAAATCATGAAGAGTAGAACTCATATTGTTGGTGGTAGTGGGAGTGGGGCTGGAATCATTATCACCACAGACTGTGGTGGTGGAATCAGCAGCACCATGGTGACATGAGACATGTGATGGTGCTTTCTAATGGCCTTAATGCTGAGGTAGGAGCATCAGCAGCAACCCAAGCCATCCCAGCTTCAGGTGCATCTGTGGGGAGGTTGTCCAATTATAATCCTTCTCATCCTTCAACTTCCAGGAAGATAGGAGGGAGGGTTTGATTATCAACAACTGCAATGTACACAGTCTGTATAAAAATGTTATGAAGAGGAGGAAGGAGTGGGAGTGGAAGCACACATCCACTCTAATTGCATGTGACAACGTTAAACCAACTCCGAAGAAATCAGATGTTGTTATCCACTGAGTCTTTTGTCCATCCTGCAAAAAGAACAAGTGACTAGTGTTGTTGGTGGTGGTGGCAGTGGACTGACAATTCAAGTGTGTCTTTACCACACAATAAAAATAATGACCTCTAATTGAAAAAAGTGATGCTCCCTTATGCCCTGCTTTCTATTCTATTGCCATGTGTGGTCATTACATCATGCAGTGTGTAATGTGTAGATACATATTTCCAGAGTCTAACATCTACAGATTCACTGTCTGCTGATGGTACTGGTGGCAAATTTATCTTGTCATTGCTCAGGAGAAGGACCTGAGTGCACTGGAGGAGGGCAAATGGAATATTAGTAGTAGCACAGCCACAGACCTTAGCATGAGATGAGGATAACACAGAGGACATTATTGGCATTATTTGCTGGTGAGTGTTTGCCTCATACCCTTCTATGGGTATTTTGTGCCACATTGTTCCACATGTACCTCGATGTGATTATGCTGCATGTGCTTTATAAGTGTGGATATGCCAAGGTGTTTCACATCCTTCCCCTCTTCATAACCTTGAAACAGAATGTGTACATTGCAGTTGGGGACAATTGTCCACTCTCTGCCCATCCCATCCCATCCATCCTGCAATAAAAATGACTTTTTGACCATCTCTGCTTTATAGCATTCAATGAGTTAGAAGTCACATTAACATTAATGGAAATTTGGGGAAGATTTATTTGTCCCCTATGGTGGAGTTAGTTTGCTCGAGAACTGCACCTCTTCAGTTGAATACCACCATTTACTTCTTAACAGAAATCCCACTGATCTGAAAACGTGCTCAACATCTGACCCATGTTATTGTGTGCCTATCATCTCTGCAAAATATATGGCATGTGTTACACAGCTCATCTAAACAAAACTGAACATCCTGTAAGCTAATTAGACTGTGCAGTTTTATGGCACAGCAACAGAAAGCTAATGAAGCATAAAACCACAAGATACACACAGGGATCAATGTTATTGCATAGACCTGGAAATTTAAGGCAGGTGAAATGGGGACAAATATTCATAATGTAGGGTTAATGAGCTTAAAAGAAAATGAATCCAGTGCATAAGGATATTGTTTTATATTACATTGTCATTATTAGAGGTAAAAAGAACAAGATGCAGTATCTAATTACTAAGACAGAAGATAAACGTATTGATTTTTTGTGAACTGTTTCCTGCAGACTGATCATAAAAAAGTTTACTGTAACTGCAATGAGGTCGTTTGTCAAATGTCTTGCATGTATATATATATGTATATATATATATATATATATATATATATATACACACACACACACTTTTTTTTAACCCCTTGGTTTCTAAAGAGGTCTACAATGTATTAGGTTCTAGACACATCCATTGATGATGTCTCACTCTCTAGCTTCCAATAGCTGTAATATGCAACACCCTTATCAATAGTGGAATCTCATTACCATTTACAAATTAATTCAAACACCCCATTAATTAATTAACAACTCATAATGCTGCAACTCTAACGTGCTCATGCTTGGGCACATCCAGGTTTCAGCATGATCTGAATGATGGCCACTTATGCTACACAGATCATTCACAGGGGCAATTTTGGTGTTCGATGCATTTCATTGTTCAATCACTGGTCAATCCATGTTGGCATCAGCTGATAATAGCTCGGTGTCACCCAAGTGAGACAGCCTGTGCCACGCCTCCACCATGCCTCCCATGTGATAGATTCGCCAGCAGAATACAAGACATAGGAAGAAAATCGACAATGGTGGCATGACACAACCTGAAACGGAAAGCAGCCAAGTAGATTGTGCGAACATACCATTAGATGGGTTTAGGTGCTTGATAAGAATAATATAAGATGGTTGCTCAGCCAGGATCTGGGCCTCCAAAATACAAAAAAAGAACCTACTCAAACTAACTGACCTTAGCAAGCATCCAAGCATTGCATGGGCAATTCCAAAATACCCAAGAGGGAGAAGACAATCAATTGACTCTCAGCTTACAAGGGAAATAGAGAATGAGGAACTAGATGGCAGAGAGGAGTGGTAAAAGGAAGAACATATACCCCCAACAATAGGGCCATTAAGTATGAGAACAGCTGTAACACAACAGCAAAATCTAAAAGGAAGACAATGCCCAATGTGTTCAAACAAGGCGCTAAAGCGCAATAATTCCAATGTGTGTTATATGTAAGAAAACCTAAACTAGAATATTACTTATAGATTGTATTGGATTCAGCTCTGACAAGGTCCAGCTCTCACAGACACAAACAATATACTTACTAGAATAAATCCTAGCGAATTCACAATCTACTCTGTTATAACAATAAAATATCTTTAATATTTACCATAAATATGCTCACAAATTGTTAATTTACATTACAGTTTATCTTTGAATCTCCAGATTTCCATGTTGAGATATTCTTATTATTTTCTTTCCCTCTGTCTCTCACAGGTATCTAGTGTATATGGAAGAGATAGATATTGATCCGTCAGTTATATGGTTTGATAATACTTTCTTAAGACAATATCTCCACTTACGTTTAAAATCTTTATATCTTGCGTATTCTCATCAGCCAGCAGAAGAATTCCCCTTTCAGCGGTAACTTTCAAAACTCCATACCGGATAGGGTTATGGTTCCTGATCTCTCACGATCCTGCGATTTGCCAGACGGGTGCACAATACTCTGGCATTCAAAGAGCTATATAGTACGGAATACAAGACGGGCTACTATAGATCCGCTTGTGCACAAGGACGTTTTAGGGATGAAGTGCAGTTCTAGAAGTACACATCCAAAGGCCAAGTTGGCTTAAAGGGAGTATATAGAATATATTCTTTGCAATGATGCTTGAGTGATATACCACAATTCTTAATTATTATCATTATTATTATTACTATCATTAATTTAGAATGCTCCACCATATTATGCAGCAAAATGCAATTTGAGAATGAATTAAATGAACATGACTAACTTAACAAAGGGATACAAATGTTTTAGAGGATCATGCTCATGTATGTTTACAACCTAGAAGGAAAAGAGAAACAAGTGAAACACAAGGTACATTAAGATGGGGTTTTCCACTTAGTTACAAGAGAGAGGTTTGGGCAAACTGCAGAGTTGGTCTCCTAGATAGTTTGGAAAGTGTCGGGGCAATGTATAGCTGCTATAGTGACAGAGAGAGAGAGAAAGTTAAAGAAAATAAAGTTGTTTTTGAGTACTGGCTAATACAGTATTATCAGAAGTAGAAGCTGGTAATGTTGCATCAGAGGTGGAGGAATCAAACAGCAGCAGTGAAGGCGACCCACTTCCCTCTGCCCAAATGATCCCCGGTACCCCATCTTTCCTAGGGATCTGGAGAAATATAATAACAAGGGGGTCACCGGAGACTAGTAACAACAGTAGCACAGGTCAGTTGTCACTGCCTGCTACTACTGCTGTCAATGTGGTGATGATAAGTGTGACAACAGGGAACTCTCTGTCACATTTGTATCTCAAAGTAGTCCTAGAAAGCAGGAAGACACTGATAGGGGTGGTGATGACAGTGAACAACTGGGAGGAGATACAGTAAATTGCGATAAGGGGCCAGGTTGATGATTTTGTTGGTGATATGGTTGTGAATGCATGACATCATTGCTATCATACCTCTGTGAATCTACCGCCAATGTGCCACAATCTACCAACATCGCCATGAGTGGGAATGTATTTGGAAATGAGAGATGGAATATTAGGGGTGCAGTGTTAGTAAGGGCTCTGTAACTTAGCCCCAGAATTTTGAATTTAATTCTATATGCTAACCCAAAGCAGTGTAGGGATCGTCGAAGAGGAGCGGTAATGTTGAATAAAAGATTATGTATACCACAGTGTAACTGTTTAAGTCATTGTTATGAGAATTTCTCTTTCCTATTACAATGTGTTTCTCCCACTTTTTGGCAATGGTGTCCTTTGGATTGACGGTACCCCTGACGAAGCCATAGTCGGTGGCGATACGTGTTGGGTCCTTATGTTCCGGGGAGTCCTACTGTTTTATATTTTTTGCTTCTGGAGTTTTTGGCCTTTATACATCTATGTTGGTTAAGTATTCCTGCTTCTTATTTGCATTTGCTTATTTGCTCCATTATTTGTGCTACATAGGATTGTATAGTATATATGTAGGTTTACTTGTCCTTCTTTAGGTCTACCAGCATTTAGTAGCATGTTTATATCATTGACTGGACTCTCCAGATCTGTTTTTTATTGTTTTTATGTGTGCCTATGATGATTATTTTTGTATCAATAAAATTATATATATATTTTTTTTTTTATAAATCTAGTGTGTGTCATTTTACTTGGGTCCTTTTTTGGGGGGGCTCTTTTTGCTTTCATTTTGAGCTCTCCATTAGTCTGTGTGTTCTTTGGATTGATGGTGACAAACATTATTTATATCATATACTTTCTATATGTGGTTCAGCTACTATAACCTTGAATGGTTTGAGGGCTATGCCAACAATAATAACTTAGGGTGCTCCACAATGCTAATTGTAATTATTCATATGAGTTATACTTGGTACAGCTTAATTGTTTATCAGTATTCAGGCAAGTATATGAAGAGTGTGCCCTAGGTTGACATATCTTATATCTATATATAATTTCAGGAGTTTATCTGGTATAACATACTATAAGCACTGATGTGCTGAGATATAAGGGTCTACCGCATTGCTTCCAGGATTATCAATTACAAATATACTATTTAGATATATGTGACTTCCCTTATCATTGCAGAATTTTATGCTATTGCCTCAGTACAGGGAAAAACGTTAACATCTGGCTATACTACAGTGACATACAACACTTCAGGAACAGAAAAATGTAGTTTAAAATCTTCATTGTGTTGTGGTGCAGAGAATATCTAGTATGTCCACACCACAATTTGACACAATTCCTCTTTTATCCTGTGGTAATTGTACCATGAACACAATTCCTTCTACTTAAGAATATTGCACTAATTTAATTCATACCTGTATAGATAGTGTATGTGCATAACCGGATTGGGGCTTATTAGTTTAGCATCAAGTCCTGTAAGTTTTATAGGCTTTAGGATTTTTAATAAAACGCAATGGGGGGGATTCAATAAGAGATGATAAAGTGGAGATGTCTTCTTCAGCTTATCACTTCTCCAATTCCTATGGTATTCTACGGAGCCAATGCACTAAGATTTCTTCAACTTTGGAGATTTTAGTGAATAGGCTCCATAGAATGCCATAGGAACTGGAAAAGTGATAAATTGGAGACGTTATCTTTATCACTGCTTAGTGAATCTCCACCAAGGTTCCTTGATTAAAGATATATGTTCTCACATGTAGTCTGAGTTATTTTAATCATAGCCATAAGAAGGTTTCATACATCTTTTATTGAATCTTATAATAATGATTACATTTACGTGTGCACCGATTTCAACATTTTTCCTCTGTCCTCTACTTCTTAAATAAACACAGGACTCACAAGGCATTTTCTAACAGAGTGCCTTAGTAATCTTGTGTTTATCTGAATCAGCTGATTGGTGGATAGCTGACTCATAGGGTTCAGTCAGTAGGGCAGATATGTGATATATATCTTCTTTGCCATTCCCACATTTTAGAACACTTTCAGTGCCACTGGGGTGTGTAAATCCAATTCTTTATGGCACTGAAAGGGTTAGGGAACTGAAATCTGAGTGGATCCACTATGTTCCTCCTGTGAGCAAGTTGTGAAGCTGAGAAGATGTTGTCAAACTATAGAGTTATAGACCTGTTGGATATATTTAAAGGAGGGCATGTTATACATTGCTAGCAGTTCAACAACCCTGCATGCTAATGATTACATTTGCATCTCTTTCCCTACATATTTAATTCTTAGTGCATATGGTGATGTGTGCCTCCATTGTCACACATAGCCAGATCACATCACCATAGCATCACCCCATAGTGCATCTCCCTCCCAGGTGTCAAAAAGTTTATTAGAGCCTTTTTGGCAGAATGTGATAAAGAATGGTAGAAAGAGATGCATTTGGAAATGGGCATCACCACTACCACCATCACCACCAGCAGTGACATTTGCTGCTAATGTAATTCCTTATGACCAACCTAGTGTGTCAAAGACCACTGTGGCCACAATGGGTTTATCAAACAGGGTCAGGTAGATCTGGTTCCAAACAAAACGAGAAGAAAAAGAAGGGTTCTCCCTAGTGCAATATATATTGCCAATAAAGAACCTCCACCAGTACACCACTGTACTCGCAATATTCCAGACCACTAGTAGTGATCAGCGTACACAAATGAGGGAATCTAACTGCCCCCACTCAGTCTCTCCAAAGGATGGCTGCTGCGTCTTCAGAAAGGACTCCCCCAATCTCGATTGGGGACCTTAGAACAAAAGAGATACACAAACAGGAAAAGTGCAAACCACCATAGGTATATCCTAGGACTATCTGATGTCACAATAAGACCAATAGTACACAGGTACTCACAATTCCTGGACAGGGTAATAAATATACAAGCCTAATGATGCGTTTCGGGGTTTAACCCCTTTTTCAAATCTCATAGGCATAAAAAATCGAAATTAGGCTTGTATATTTATTACACGTATTGATGATTTTTATTATATCCCCATTTGTTTTAGCTGGTTATACCTTTTACCAGCTACCCTGTCCAGGAATTGTGAGTATCTGTATACTATTGGTCTTATTTTGACATCAGATAGTCCTAGGATATACCTGTGGTGGTTCGTGCTTTTCCTGTTTGTGTAGATCTGGTTCCACCTGCCACTATTCTTGGTCCTATCACTAGTGCTGATGCTGAGGCAGCAGTAGTAGTTCCTGCTCCATCCATTGCAGGTGATCTGTAGAAGATAAAGGCTGTTCTTCTCCACATACCACCCCACTAAAAACATCAATATGGGAATATTTTTCCCTTGTGCAGGCAAGATGCAATCATCTGCAACTGCCCTCATTAAGCACATAAAATATAAACATCCTGATGTTTAGGCTAAGCATACAAAATCCTCCCCCCCATTAAAATAAATTGAGTTGTGCTGTTACTGTGGCCCTTGTCCCTTCCCAAGGGCACAAAAGAACATAGAAGAAAATCTCACCGCAAGACAAGGGAAATCCCCCCTCAGTCTGGAAGTTTTATGATAAAGATAACATCTGCATCATCATCTTCATGTCCTAGGGCACAGGTGAGTGACAATATACTCATTGTTCCCCAACACACTCAGGGTTGTTGTTGTCCTTTGAAGTACCACCATTGCCTCCATTACCAACACTAGCTGATTGTGAGCCTGCAAATGTGAGGATCTGACAGTTCATCTCCATTCATTGCACCTTATGTGCTGCACTAACCACTCATGTCACTATGGTGGAGGGCAATCGAATGTAGGGAATTAGGGAGCTTTTGCAGGCATTCCATCCAAATGAATATGCCAAGATGCTGTCAGGGAGGATTTATATTTTTTATAAAGTCTTGTCACCCATCACCACCACCCAGTCACTTGTCTTTAGAGAAACATAGAAACATAGAATTTGACGGCAGATAAGAATCATTCCGACCATCTAGTCTGCCCATTTTCCTACAGTAAAAACGTCAAACCTTTTTTGGTCCTTGGCCTTTTCTTACGTTAAGGACAGCCTTATGCCTATCCCATGCATGCTTAAATTCTGTCACTGTATTAACTTCTGCCACTTCTGCTGGTAAGCTATTCCACTTATCTACTATCCTCTCTTACATTACATCTAAACATGTGTCCCTCTAGTTTTAGACTATGGCCTCTTGTCCTAACATTTTTACTCCCTTGAAATATACTTCCATCCTGCACATTGTTGAATCCCTTCATGTATTTGAATGTTTAAATCATATCCCCTCCCTCTCTTCTCTCCTCCAAGCTATACATGTTCAGATCATTTAGTCTATCCTGATATTTCTTTTCCTATAAATCCGTCACCATTTCAGTAACCCTTCTTTGAATTTTCTCCAGAGTATCTATATCCTTCTAGAGATGGGGTCTCCAGTACTGCACACAATACTCTAGGTGAGGTCTAAATAGAGATCTGTAGAGTGGCATGACTACTTCCCTTTTTTTGTGGCGTGGCTGGTGGGTGGGGCATTAACACAAATTTTTAGGTTATTTAATGAACAATTGACACCACTTTGTGTCACTGAATAAATGATTTAGAACAAGACTAAAGTTTTTATTTACACAGACTAGTCTATAAATAGATCTACTGTAGTTTATACAAATATTAATATGAATTTTATTGCTGTGGAGCAGTGTGATACTCGTATATACATACACCACACAGTCTGATCTCCTAAACACAGGGATACCTTGAGGGACAGAGGGATATGGGTCTCAAAGAGGGACACTTGGGAGGTATGCATCTCTATAGTATGTTAATATTATAACATTATTTTTCATGTAAGAAAAGCTTGTATTTTAATGTAAGTGCTGTTGTAAATATGCCAGGACGGAGAAAAATGCATTTCATGCCCCTCTGATTCTTAAAGTGTTAACATAGGACCATAATTTTATTGATCAATACTGTGAATGCCAGAGGGACAAGGAAGAGCCTTCAATCAGCAAAGGGGTTAACTTCCTAACGCATGACACTCATGCACAGTAAATTAGGCTTCTCTCTTCTCAGCACAACGCGGCACACATGATGAGACAAGCACATGACTGATGTAAATAACTTGTTAAGGCTGCCAGAACACATGGGCAAAATTTAGGAATAGGTGAATGGGCCAGGAAAGCGGGGCATAATCTAAATGCTGCAGGACAGCCCTAAAATCGGGACTGTCCCATGTAAATCGGGACATTTGGCTGGTATGGAGGAAGTCACTTTTAGAGCAGCCTAGTCACTTCAGCCAAGGACTAGTGGAGACAGCAGTAAGTACAGAATTACTCTTTCTAAGTGCTTATAACTTGATGATCTATCTTTTTCATTCCATTCAGATCATCTATGTTATCAGAGAGTAAAAAATGATGTTTAATTATGGGGCTGTCTATTTAATTATTTCATGTATATCCCCTGTTTTTTAAATTTAAGGTCCCCATGTTTAGTTTGAATTTTTTTGATATGTGGACTTTATATTTGAGTTATTACTCATTTGAGTTCATAATATTCTTTGCACCTAGTTAATTTATGATTTTGTGTTCCATTATTTGTATTTCAAATGTTTTGAATTTAAAATCAGCCTTTTCATCTAATCTTTTAAATTATTTATGTAGATTTATGTTTTTCTAATTTCTGTTGTGAAACTTCAATCTTTTTTGCCAAAGGTTTTATTTCTCCTTCCCTATATTTAATGAGAATGTGCATAATTTCAAAAGAACAAATATCAAGAATGTTAATCCAGTCTGTAAGGAGGGTCAGATCATCCTTGAAATATCAAACTACATTAACCCTAAGACCTCTTTGGATGGAAAAGTGATCTGTGCTTTTCTTACTATTATCATTCCTGTATAGTGGCTGCTTCCTGCTCTTGCAATCCAAAAACATGATGTTTGCCCTCAGAATCAAGAAGATGCCACTATACAGGTCTTTGTCACAGATAACTTTTCTCTTCAAAGTGTACGTTTAATAGGGATTGACAAAAGTTTCTGCCTTAAAAGAGAAATAAGAAAAAAATGGTACTTCCTGGCTAGCAGCAATTTTACCATGAAAATTACTGTTTTTTCGATTTTTTTCACCTAACTCATTGCATTGAATTCAATGGTAATACTGAATTTCTTCCCACTATGTGGTAAGTGTCCGTTCTTTTCCCATATGCATAGTATAAAAGGGGTCTCAGGGTCCCACAGTATGTCATTCTGTGTTTCTGAGGGGAAGAGAGAGCAGCACATTTGTCAGATAGTGAAGACAGACTAGTAAAAAGGAGTTGAAGCTTGTTTTAGGGTGTCTTGTAGGCAGGACATTTGTTGTGTGCATAAGGGAAGCCTGGGGGGAACTGTAGGGCACAGGAATGGATAAAGAGGTTGACCACAAATGCCCTAATATCTTGTGTGACTGATTGGAAAGACACAGGCAGCCGTGATCCAAGTTCCTTACTGATCCAACTGTTATATCTTTGTTAGGGTAGTCTGGGGGAGTGAGACAGTAGCAAATATCCCCAAATTCTGTGTGACTGACTGGGAAGACACAGGCAGCTGTGATCCAAATTCCTTTCTGATGAGATTATCTCTATGTTAAAGTAATTTGGAGGTGTGAGAAGGGAGCAAAGGAGAATTTCTCCAAACATGCCAACATTCTAACTGACTGGGAAGACACAGGCAGAGGTGATCCAAGTCCCTTCCAGATCTAGCTGTTATCTCTGTGCTAAGGGAGTCTGGGATAAGAAGCAGTTTTTGTTTGGGGTGGACCCACTGTATTTTAGAAAGTGAAACATATCAAATTGTATAGTGAGTGACATAGGTGGATTATGTATAGTATGATAGTATTTTCTGTTAGATGTTTTGTGACTGGATGACATACGTCTTTTTATGGATTTTTTTCATGGTTAAAATTAAGTAAATAATAAAAAAAGAAGCAGTTGAACAGGGAATGTATTTTTTAACAGGGATAGGGGAAAGTTAATTCAATTAAATAATAATTGATGAAGAAATAAAAAAATGTTAGGTGACAGAGACAGGGACCCTGTCATAAGCTGTGACTGAGGAAGACTGATACAAGACAAGACAGAGTATTTTGCAGAGGGCCAAGGCAATACATCACTATTGGTTCTACTGTGTACTTTAAAGTAGAAAACACACGCAGTAGTTGACTAATGTCCAGCAAAAACCAAGAGGTAGAGGAAGGCCGAAAGAATCAGGAGGTGCAAGCACGTGTAAGAATAGTGGTATTCCAAAATCTGACTGCAGCCATGGTTGCTACAGAGTGTGCAACAAATGATGGTGTTCCCTCTCCTCCTAAGGAGGATACAGTTTGTCAAAGTCCCAGCAAAAGTTTCATAACCACAGCACCAGTCGCATTCTAGTATTGATGGTATAGTGGTAGAATGTGTAGAGCTCAACCAACTGCTGTATCTGACAGTGACACAAACAAGCACAAAAACACCTGTCCTGAAAGTAGAAGTGAACAATGTGAAAATAAAAGTAGAAATAAATTGTTTGACCTCTAAAAGCCTAGAGGAATATAAAAGTAGTGGGCAAGAAGTGGCGGCTGAGGATGACCTAATGATGATTGATGATGGATATCTAGTATATATCTATCCAGCATTCTCTTCTTCTTCAGATACATATGAAGTTGTGAGATAGATGATGACATGGTCAAAAAGTTAGTTGAAAGTCTGGAAAGTTGGAAAGTCTGAAAGTAGTTGAACAAAGATGCACAAAAGTAGAAAACAAAGAAGAAACAAAAAGGCGCTTCCTGATGTTATATCGTCAGGTACTGGATATTACCCCACTGCCTGATTGAATGATACTCACAAAATTAACAGCTGGATATACACATATGTGCTAACCAGCCTTCGTACTCAGGGATAAATGAATAGCTGTCCCTTAATCAGCTTATATCCACTTCTGGATCTGGCTGCCACCCCACACCTCCACTCTCGAAGGAACCAGTATGTATACCGAAAAAAGAAGAACAAAAAAGAGGGGCGCCAATAGTGCTTAAATCAAACAAATGCAGATGCTCTAAACTTAATAGATATATTACTCACAATGTGAGTAATATATCTATTAAGTTTAGAGCATCTGCATTTGTTTGATTTAAGCACTATTGGCACCCCTCTTTTTTGTTCTTCTTTTTTCGGTATACAAAGATGCACAAAAATACACATTCATCCTGCCAGGCATTATCAGCATTGTCACCACTTCCAATTGCATGCCACGCTCAGTATCCAGCAGCAGTAGCAACACAGGTTATTAACATCTACAACCCTAACTATGGTGAGTGTCTCTGCTGCTGCTGGAAGTGCAGCACCTTTAACATCTAGTAGTAATAGTAGTAGAATTGCATCAACATCTAGCCCCAGTAGTATCAGCACCTCAGGTACTTCTCAATGAATGAAGTCCACAGTATGGAAGTACTTCACTCATGATCCAAAAGCTAAGCATGTTGCTTTCTGTCATTTGTGTAAAAATTGTGTGAACAGGGGAAAGCAGGCTCATTTGCAGGCACATCCACATTGAGATCCCAAATGAAACACAACCACAGGTCTGACCGGCAGACACACCATTAACAATTCAGAGGTTCCAGGACTTGTCTTTGGTTCTGGAATTATGATTAAAAGGCAGCAGCAGCAGGAAAGGCCATAACATTGGCAGGTCAAATTGTGCGTGCAGAGTTTTGAGAGACAGTCCCACAAAGCCATATATATATTAAAGGGATAATAATGTTTCACAATAAAAGCCGCTCCAATTAATCTTCATAGTGTTTGGGCCGTGGAGAGCATTATTTCAATACTGTCAGAGTTGTAGTTCAAGAGTAATTGAATGATAAATTATCCCACTCCTGCCACTTTTACTGATGTAACACTGCTCACCTCAGAGCAGCAAGACTGTCTGGATGGATCACAGAGAGGGACAATCTTCAGTGAGCATAAGGAAAAACCTGAAAAACCTGTCAAGGAGGGCAGGGTTTTCATTCTTCTCCCAGTAAGAAGATTGTCCCTTGCTGTGAGCTGTCTGGTCTTAAGACCAGATTCCACATCTGAGGGGAGGTGGCTTACACTAGGGAAAAAGGGTAGGAGGGGATACTTTTTCATTTAATTACTCTTGAACTACAACTCTGACAGTATTGAAATAACACTCTCCATGGCCCAAATACTATGAAGATTAATAGGAGCTGCTGTTTTTGTGAAACATTACTATCCCTTTAAGTAAATTAGAAAAGGTGATAGAATAATGGCTTGTACTTCATGGTTTAAAGATTGGTTTTGTGTCTGCTGCTAATGGCTCCAACATAATAGCTGCATTGAGAATAGGTGATATGGAGCATGTGCCATGCTTTGCCCACATGCTAAATTTAGTTGTGAGAAGATTATTTGCAGAATCCAAAACCATCAGAGAGATGCTGAATATTTCATAATTTCTTCCAAAGCAAGATCAGTGTGTCACAATAAGAAGTCATGATGAAGAGCAGCATATCTCTGAGGAATCAAATTCTGTCAAGGAATATAAAGGTATGCTTGTTAATTGAGGGGAGGGTTGCATTATGGAGGATAAGAGGGAGAGAGTTAGGGCCAAAAAACTGATAGAAAACATAGTAAAAAGGAAGGGCAGCAAAGGGTTTATACCAGCAGCAGCATTAATGCAGCTGCATTAACCAGAACATCCAATTCCCATTCTGAATTTAGGGCATTTCATGGGTCTCGGGTCCTCAAATATCCACCATTGGTGGTGGTAGTAGTGGTGGCACTGGTGGTGGCATATCTCTTTGAAACTTGCTTCCTGAATATGGATTAGTAACTGATACACGGGAACACCATGTAGCTCCTAGGAGTTGTCCCTCTGTATGTGAGATAGCATACTTGTGGCTAGCTATATTCTGGGCAGAAATGATGACCCCGTGGATTACTGGCAAACAAAAGCATGTGCAAGGCCAGCACTGATGTACTACTGTTGAAACCATTAGTTGTCCACAAGAAAGTGTTTAATCTGACTGCATTTTAGAGCAGCTGGTTATATTGTGGGACACGGTTATTAAGCTGCAGTGTAGGGAGGCTAACATTCTTAAAAATGAATGAACATCTAATACTCTTTTAGTGTCAGGTAGCAGAAGTGGACAAACCCACATATGACAGGGAAAGCCAGGCCACATGTATTATTAACATCAGCACAGAGGACACAGATGATGATGATGATGAGGAGGGATTAAAGGGTTGCTTACTACCTTCTACCACTGTGGGATTACTGCTGTGAACACTGATTAATGTGTGTCAATAACTGAGAATAATGATAGCTTACATTAGCCTCAAATATGATAATGGTAATAATAAAAAAGAAAATTATGCCCTATTGGCCTAGTGCCAGCAGGTCATTTTATGGTGACCAATGGCCACTGGAAAATGCAGTGGAGACATTTTGCTACTGCTGTTATTGCTGCTTCTGCTTTAGGGATTGGTGAACAGTTTTATTTTATTCCCATGGGAAATCCCATGGAAAAAAATACACTTCTACCTTTCCTGCAAGAAATTCCTCCCATAGAAAAGTAATTTGGATATCTCTGTAGCACTTACATGGTTAAATGTGCTTTATTATATTTTCTTCATTGAGATGGCATCAGGACCTCCCACCCCCAATGATACCCCTTCCCAGTATTGATTGTGTTAGTGATCAGTACTATGAACAAAAGTCAATCACTGTCTTTTATCTCCTACACTCAAGTCTGTATTAGCCAATATGTTGGCTTTAATGGGAGGACCAGAGAACCCACCAAATAATTCCTGAATTCTGTAATACTGCAAAAGGGTCTTCTCGGTCCTGTCACTTATCTCGGAGGTTTGGGGAATACCTGGTTGATAAAGAATGAAGTGTGTGCCTTTTGGTCACCAGTATTAATAAATACATAAATAAATAAATAAATAAAACTGATAGTCCAGTGGAGAGATTACTAACCATAATGCACACAACACCTACACATGGCCAGGCCCTTATCCAGTAAATACTTAACATTCTAAGGGTTAAAATTCCCATACAAAATTGTATTTGTTCCCTGTGATGCAGTTAGATTCATCCAGAATTGCATGTAATATCTATACAGTATTTTCTCATTTTTTTATCTCACAGATTCCTGTTGAAGCTGATGGGGAATTTACAGATAAAACCAGTGATTAAGTCATCATCTACAATGGAATCCAGGCTTAAATCAGCCTCAGCAAGCAGAAATAAGTTGTATGAGGAAAAGTCTAACTTAAGCTTTCATTTTAATAATCTACTTCCAGTCTCCTAATTATAACTCACTGGGTGGTAGAGACATCTGAATCAGATAAAATGCAAATAAATTACTTAAAACCAAATGAAAGAGAAATACATTTTTCACGTATCCTAATAAAGATGTGATAACATGTTGCTTCTTTAGTTGTCACTTCTGCTTTATTTTCTCAGCACTATGTTCCCCTTTACCAGCAAGGGCATGTATTTTATCACATCTGACCAAATATTCACTTCTGTAAACTGCAGCCAGTCTATATAATGCAGCCAGTCCAGCTTCACTTACACTTGTCATACCTCATGGTTCTGCGTATATTCAGGGTTTAAGAGATAGCTCAGCTGGTTAAAGTTCAAGTTATATAATCTATTCAAACCTCAGGGTTGTAGGTTATAGTCCTGGCAAAATCACCTCAGCTGTTCATCCTTCTGAGGTAGATAAATCTAAAACCTAGGGCATACTTGAAAATAACAGACCATCTCAATGTATCTTTCCTGGTAAAACATTTTCAATAAAATATAAAAAATGTCAGGAATGTTTTAATGCATGGCTGCGCCTGATCTGTTTCAAAAGGCCTCTTCTTAAGTTTCAACAGTTCCTGTTTTTCAGGAAGGAACCAGTTTTATCTTGTGGTCATATGATCACAGAGAAGTGAGGCTGTTTTTGGTGCACAACAAATCAATGTAGCTGCTGTTCTCATAAACATGAAGGGAAAAAGTAACGTTTTAACTAAATTTAAGAGGATCCTAAATATCTTATGTATAAAAGCAAAGTAGAGTAATTATCATAGAAAACAAATTAAAATTCCCCAGATTTTATATATTTTTTTATCTACTACTTTCTATTTTTTATATTTCATCACTTCACATAGAGCTATTCCAGAACTAATACTAGTTGCGTCGATATTTTTTTATATAAAAGAAAACACACTGGCTTTTATTGGAACACAATACAATATATTATCAAGTTAGCTAAATGGTACTATATATTCAGTTTTTATCCCACTATATAGGACATTGTAGACCTGATTTTGGCTTCGATTCATTTCCCCCTCATGCAAAAAAAACAGCCTTGACAGTATGTCAGGCATCGATCGTTACTTTACTCCTTTGAAGTTCCCATTATTGACACTATTTAGAGCCGTTTTGGGAACTTAACTCACAAAATGGACATTTGGCCATGTCCTTTTCTGTGGCCTAACATCCTCTGTGGTTTCAGCTGGTAGGGCAATTGAATACCGACGTAGACATTTTTTTATGTCGGTCGGTAGATAATTTTGATCTACTGCATGTTTTACCGCACAGAATTGAATCGAGGCCTTTGGCACAGTCATTAAAATATATATGAAATACAATATATATTTCACCCGCTGTTGTCTTTGAATAATGACCACTATAGGAACTTAATATTAAATAACCATTATGTTAGCTACATGGCACTAATAATTTAGGGCTCAATCCCAATGTTGGAGTTAAAACCAATATGAATAAAAAAACTGCCTTTGTGAGTTAACCAAGACCAGCTAAGGTGAGATTCAAATCTTTCTTAACCAGAAAGGTTATTGTGCGATGGCCTGCAAAACACACGAAAACTACAAAACTGGAATCGCCTAAAATCTTAACTAATCGTTGCCGCAAAATACACAATAAAAACGTGAGAAACGAACCAATAAAAGAAACAAGCGAAACGTCCAACGTTACCTAGTGCCTCAGTCAATCACAGCACCCCAAAGTATCAAGTTCAGTCAATTAAACTATATATAGACCCAAAATAACCGACGCACCTTTGTCTATTATCAAGTTCCAAGAGCTAGATATCAGGACCCAGTAGCGGAGGCTAGAGAAAGAGAGAAAGGGAGTTTTAGGCAAACACACACACACAGGTAGGAGTTGGAGAGATTGGCAGCACACTTTGTGATATTATAAACCTTTGCACATACCTATAACACCCATCTATACACAAACACACACACACACACATAGCCCACATATTTTTTTTTTGTAGTAAAACACATACACTTTACCTTTTTTTTTTGATAGTGTGAGTCTGTGAGTACAAGTGAGTGACAGAGAGTGAGTGTGTGTGTGTGAGGGCCTGAGTGAGTGCCTGCGTGTGGGTGAAATGGAGAGGAGAGGAGAGAGGGATGGGGAGTATAGGAGGAGAGGAGGAAAAGGAGCAGGTGGGCATTCCCGGTCAGGGTAGGGGGGAGAGCACTGGGGAGGAGGATGACCACCAGTAGAAGAGGCACACAGAGTGCAGGGCAAGAGCTGGCACTGGGAAGAGGGGTACGGCATGGGGAGCACCACATGCAGCCAGGGCCATTGCAGGAAGGTTGTCGGAATGGGGGCCAAGCAAAAGGCCACATTGAAGGAGATCCTGGCTGCAGTGAATGCTGTTTCCAGCCGCAGCCGGTCACTGGAATCAATCAAAAAAAGGTGGACTTACTGTAAGGCCAAGGTGAAGAGGAAAATGGGAGAAGAGGCCTTGCATGCTGCCAGCACAAGGGGTTGTCCGCCCCTACGCCTGGAGTACAGCGAGTGGGAGGAGGCAGCGAGGAGGACCCTGTCCAGGACAGCAGTGCAGGGGATACCTGGATGGAGTGACACCGGGGATGAAAGGAGCCTCCAGTCCACCGGTAAGTGCTTCAAGGCCTACACACACATCACACAAATCTTGACACCTACCAGACAGAGGCCAACACAGTGACACCTGAACACATGGACAGCACAACACAATTCAGCAGCACAGCTTGGAGGGATATCAAACAAGGACAGAATATCTGATAAACCCAGCCTGACTGGTAATGGTCAAGCCATTCATTCTGTCTTCAACAAAATCATGCACAGCACTAGTGTTGAGCGAGCACCCCGATGCTCGGGTGCTCGGGTGCTCTGACCGAGCACCGCCGGAGGCTCGAGTGCTCGGCCGAGCACCCGAGCCCCATTGAATTGAATGGGGCGACACGAGCATTACACCAGGCACCCCCTGCTCTGATGAGGGGAGGGTGCCTGGTCAATGCCCCCCTTCATCTCCGCTATGCCCCCTTCATCTCTGCAATGCCCCCTTCATCTCTGCAATGTCCCCCTTCATCTCCGCTATGCCCCCTTCATCTCTGCAATGCCCCCTTCATCTCTGCAATGTCCCCCTTCATCTCCGCTATGCCCCCTTCATCTCTGCAATGCCCCCTTCATCTCTGCAATGTCCCCCTTCATCTCCGCTATGCCCCCTTCATCTCTGCAATGCCCCTTCATCTCCGCTATGCCCCCTTCATCTCTGCAATGCCCCCTTCATCTCTGCAATGCCCCCTTCATCTCTGCAATGTCCCCCTTCATCTCCGCTATGCCCCCTTCATCTCTGCAATGTCCCCCTTCATCTCCGCTATGCCCCCTTCATCTCTGCAATGCCCCCTTCATCTCCGCTATGCCCCCTTCATCTCTGCAATGCCCCCTTCATCTCTGCAATGTCCCCCTTCATCTCCGCTATGCCCCCTTCATCTCTGCAATGTCCCCCTTCATCTCCGCTATGCCCCCTTCATCTCTGCAATGCCCCCTTCATCTCTGCAATGCCCCCTTCATCTCTGCAATGTCCCCCTTCATCTCTGCAATGCCCCCTTCATCTCTGCAATGTCCCCCTTCATCTCCGCTATGCCCCCTTCATCTCTGCAATGCCCCCTTCATCTCTGCAATGCCCCCTTCATCTCTGCAATGTCCCCCTTCATCTCCGCTATGCCCCCTTCATCTCTGCAATGTCCCCCTTCATCTCCGCTATGCCCCCTTCATCTCCGCAATGCCCCCTTCATCTCCGCAATGCCCCCTACCTCCAGTCCCTGGTGGTCCAGCGGAGCATCTTCAGATCTGTGCCTCCTTCGGCACAGATCCCCGCCACCCGAACATGCCGGGCGAGCACATGGCGGTACTCGTACGAGTACCGCCATGTGCAGAGCAGAGCGATGCTCGAGCCGATCCGAGCATCGGCCGAGCATGCTCGCTCAACACTACACAGCACATAAACAATGCACACCGTCATGTGGCAGTCAAAGATCTAACTGTTATGTGTATCACAATGTCATGCATAGAGTGACAAAGAGGTCAGCACACAACCCCTTGAGTGCCACAGGGATAAGCAATGCATTGTTTGACAATACATTGGCTAGTCGCCTGGCACCCAAAGGGTTATCAGAGAATAGCAAGGAGTGTGGTGTGTTTCCTATTGTATTGTTACTGCATGTCATGTACATGTAGGTAGTTAGTCCAAGTGGAATCGCCAAGGTTCAGCTTTCTGCATCATATGTAGCCTGCAGAGTGCAGATGGCCAGGGGACATTCCCCGCCATCACCACTCTGCAGGACATATGTGATTCACAAGGCTCAATCATGATGGGGGGACATTCACTAGGGTGTCAGAAAGAGGTGACAATGTGTACATGACAACTGCAGTGTCATCACACCTGCAATCCCTGTGTTATTCTGTATAGCCAATGCACTGAGATCTAAACAACTCGTGACATTCCTTAGGCTCCATAGGATAACATTGGAAAAGGTAGAAGTAACCTCCAATAGTACAGTAGAACTATGCACATGTTTGCTGTGTGTTCGCATTTTAGCTGTCCTGGGGTGTGTCCATGTGTCCCACAGCTGATTGGGTTGTTGGGTTCCACAGATCATGTTGGTTGGTGTGCTTGGTGTGTCTGTTACTGTTACTAACATAATTGTTTGGACTCTGTAGTCATTGATCATCACTGGTGCACTGCTGTGTTTAGAGGTCCTAGTGTGTTTGCTGTTGAGGCCTAGGTGTAGGACATGCAATGGGTTTGTGTCACTCAAGGTGTGATGGTTCAGTTCTGCTCACCACATGTATCCTGATGAATGGGGATGGCAATGAGGTATGTGCCTTGCCATCCACCCTGCCCGGGATACACATGATGACCAAAGCTACACCACTGTAGGTTAGTAGAAACAATGTATGTGATCAATGTCAAGCTCAACAATGTGTGTCAGGATGGTAACCAATGCATTGCAAAGCAATGCAATGGATACCATCCTGCCACTCAACGGTTCATATGTCAATGTAATAGTCTTGCAGCACTCCTGTCATAGCTCACATCACTAATTACATCATGTCATTTCCCCACACAGCATACCAGTCAGCAAGAGTGGAGGAGTCCGGGGAAACCTCCTCTGAGGAGGCCACCACCTCCAAGGCGCTGCCACCACCACAGCAGCCACAGCAGCAACAGTGGGCACACTGTGGCCCCTAGAGTACCACCACAGCAGCAGTGGGAACAACGTGGCCCCCAGGGTCCACCTCCACAGCAGCAGTGGGCACACTATGGCCCCCAGGGTCCACCACCATGGGAGTCCGCTCCCCCACACCACACCACCTCCTCCGCCAGCCTCCATGCCCTCCACGCCAGTGTCGCCCACACCCACATAAGTCCTTGATGCAGCGTGTGTGGCCGTCCAGGTGGAGCAGCTCACAGTGATCCAGAGGTGTGCCTGATCCCTGCGGCATACGAAGCTGAACATAGGGCTGATCAAGGAGTGCCTCAGCTCCATTGAGGCACAACAAGTAATCTCCAATACTCAGCAGCTCCAATTTCACACAGGCATGATGGAGGTCCTCGGCCACATGCTGGTGGAGATGCAAGACTCTAACCGCAGGGAGAATCAGCACCAGAACATGGGACAGCCATCACAAGAGGGGTCCAGTAACGCATCCCCAGCCATCAGTGATCCACCCCCACCAGCCACCAGACCCCCTCGGGTAACCCGACGCAGTCAGAGGGAATCCACCTCTGCAGCACCCCTCCAGCCCCTCCCGCAAAAAATAAAAAGTAAGGCCAACCTTCTCCAGGCCCTTCAATAAATATTTGCACTTCTTCATAACATCTGTGCCCATGCATGTTTCCTATTCAAGATGTTGTTTGGCAGAGTTGTCTCCAATGCATTGCAAAGTTATGCAGTGAACACAACTCATGCACATTTAACATGGGTGTCAGGTAATGAGTTGTCTCCAATGCATTGCAAAGCTATGCAGTGAACACAACTCATGCACATTTAACATGGGTGTCAGGTAATGAGTTGTCTCCAATGCATTGCAAAGCTATGCAGTGAACACAACTCATGCACAATGGATGGCGTCCCAAGCTTTTATAGCAGGGGTTAGTAAACACATCGCATACAGAAACGTTTGTACAAGTTCAACTCACAGACCACATATGAAAGCCAAACAACATCAGGGTGTTGTTCGATGATGTGAGTTGAACTTGAACAACATGAACACAATTAAGGGGATAGTAATGCTTAGAATGTTTGAACAAATATGTTTCAGGGTTCATCCCCCTGAGTAGAACAAGGGAACTCCCACTGCTGAAGGGTGTTTCATTCACAGGTTATTTCAGCGCACAGTTGATTTTAAAATATGAAATTCACAGTGGCCTGATGTTGTCAAGTGGCGCTGTTGCTACACCATCCTATGGAGATTCATGGTGCTGGGACAGGAGCTGTTCATGGGATGGTGTAGAAACGGTGCCACTGTACAATTTCAGGGCACTGTGATATTTGATCGATGAAATTCAACTTTGAGCTGAAATCACTTTGGAATGAAACACCTTTCAACAGTGGGAGTTACCTTATTTTATTCAGGGAGATAAACCCTACTACATAGATTTTCAAACATTGAAAATATTACTATCCATTTAAAACCCTGATGATGGAAAGGTAATCAATAACACAAGATAGTCATATATGATCATATGTTTTATTGACATCAACACTAACAGATGATCCTTATGAACGTGGAGTCAACATGTCACCTGAACAAACCTCTGAACCATGAGGGGTCATGCCATGGATGCCTGCAGAGAGTGAAAACAGGATTGAAAGGTGCACTATGAACACAACAGTCATGCTATTGCTGACCCATCATCATACCCTTGAGTGCCAGAGGTGTATACAACACATTGCTCAGCAATGCTTTGGAGGCCTTACTGGCACTCCACGGGTACAGCTTGGTTATGTGAATCCATTGCTTGTCAAGGTGTTTTCTAGCCATCATGACCTAATGGGGTTTGTATCACGGGTATGGCAAGCAGACATATGTATATGTGAGTGAGCACACACATCGTTGTGTAAACCAAGACCCATGAAACAGAGGAGCTATTTCATGGATCATACTAATGAGGTGTGTGCTCAGGGTCCACGTCACACACACATACATATGTCTGTTTGACATCCCCTTGATGGACACCTCACATGGTCCTGACACCTAGACAAGGCATTGACAGGCAATGGAGTGGCATATTCACTGTGCTATACATACACAAACAAGTCAGCATGGCAGGCTTTCAGCTGGAGCATGAACAGTTACAGCAGGTTACAGCGGTTGGACAGAGGTGCTTGGAGGAGGATGGTGAGCCCTAGCCCTCTCACACCTTCGCCTCCACTGTCGTCTTATGTACAAGCATGTGTACATACTGGTGTTGATCCATCTGTCTGTCAGTGTCTTTCTCACACTACATCTGAGGAGGGTGGGCTGTCACTTCCAAACAGCAGTAGGGTAGTGTTCATGTGGTCATAATGGACTAATGGTAAGGTGTGTGTTATCCAGGTAATTGTTTTCTGGTGTGTCTGTGGTTAATGGTGTGGTTATGTGTAATTGGTATGCACCTGTCAGGTGTCTGTTTTGTCTCCATGGACTGCTGAGGTTACATAGTTGAGCTTGGTTTGTTGTTGGAGTGACAGGTGTGCATGTTTTGTTGTGGGTTAACCCCTGTTGTTTGAGGGTGTGTTGGGATGACTTATGTTTTGCTGCTTTGTGTCCCCCCTGTCCCTGTGTGGTTGCTGGATTCTTGTTTGTCTGTGACTTCTTTGTATGGTGTAGGCCAGTGGTTCACAACCAGTGTGTCATGTCATGTTGGTGCACCAGCTCAGGGTGTGTCACTTTTCCCATGTTGCTATTTTCTGCACTAGTGATTGGTAATATTCATTTTACACATTTTTTGGGGAGATATATGTACGGGACATTTGATGCATTATATTCTCCTCATTGCCATTGACACAGTGGGACCTGATGTTGGGCATAAGTTATTTTTATTTGGGAATTCCCTTGTGCCCTCAAGGGGTGCCCTGGAACATCAGGATTGCATGTTAGGGGTGTCTTAGGTGGAGGGGTTGTGAACCACTGGTCTAGGACTTGTTGTTGTATTTGCTAGGCATTGCAGGGGTTAATATCAGACCTCTAAATGCTTGGGTTATGTCCTTGAATGACCTGCTTCTCTGTTTTGTTTTCCTCTATGGTGGTTTTCTACTCTGAGTTGTGTGTTGTGCGCCTAAAAATGTTGGTGTTAGATTTGTGGAGGAAAATGTTGCAATTTAACTTGCGTTATCCATAACTCCAACATTTGAAAGGCTCTGGGGTTCACTTTGACATTGTTCTCAAAGGGCGTTTTTCTTATTTTTTGGAGACGAGAGTCGTGTTTTCAAAACTGTCATTATTTCTTACTTGTGGGAACATTTGCATCGCATACTTGAGTTAAAAAACCACCATCGCCAGTTTTTTCTGCCGGCGCCAACATTTGGATCGAGTCCTTAGTTACTGTCCCACTTTATTAGCCATTGTATCTTTGATCTCAGTACAATCACTAATAAACATTAATAAATATATTAGGGAAATATCAAGTTGTGTGCACTTTTGTGCTTGCATAACTTTTCAGAATTATAAAGGATACATCTTTATTCTTTTATACATTTTAAGTACGAACTACTTTGTATCAGCAATTCATTAGTTAATCATTCCATTCTTTGGTCACTAGACTTAGAGGGGAACTTTCACCTTATGTCAAGTCTGAATATTTGAAAACTGCAGTGACTGGAAAAAAGGGAAGCTGGATGGACCCATAGGCTAGTTACTCACAGGAGGAGGATAAAATCATCAGCAGTGGCGCCACCAGTGCTAAAGTGACTGGAAGCCCACATTCCCCAGACCCAATGATACCCAGTCATCTGACACCATCCATTGGGATCTGGAAGGCAGAACTGGCTAGCAGTGTGAGCAGCAAATGTCAGCTGCCCATGGCTGTTACTACTGCTGCCAGTGTACCTTCTTCTTCTAAGGAGCAGATGACAAGTGTGACAGCAAGGGATACTCAGCCACCTTTGTTATGCCAAAGCAATCCCACTCCCATTGTGCAGCAAGAGGCTGGTGGGGTTCTTGATGAGAGTAAGGGTAGTGGTGGGGATGGTGGGACTAGCTGGATGGGCTCTGATGCTTCGGTTGAGGTGTAAAGGGAAGTCAGCAAGATCAGCAGTCAAGGGAGCCAACATACCCTTGACCCTATGATTTCCATTCCTCTAGCATTGTTCCTCTGAGAAATTATAATGAAGAAGGCAGAACTGGCTAGCAGTATGAGCAGTAGCACACATCATCTGCCTGTGCTTGCTGCTACTGCTGCCAGTGTGACGGTTTGTTTAACACTCAGACACAGTAGGTTTGGATAAAACACAGTTTTATTGAACAGTTGCAGTAAACAATAACCCTCACGGCCAAACCAAATCTGTGCTCCTCCATATAAGCTATCCAAGTGTGAACCCTGTATAGAGCATATTGTATACCACTTTCATAAATTGGGGTCCCTGTTGCATAGTTTGGCCAAAGTATGTTTAAGCCCGCCTGCCACGTCAAGGCTCCCCAATATAGGCGAGTACCTAACTTCACACAATCATCCTATCTAAGTTAAAAACATCCCTGACGAAGCAGCTGAGATTTCTTGTACATAAGATTAATAAATGTTAAACACTTAAATATGTATTTATAGAGTTGTTACCACTTGCAGAGGGGTTTAAAGGCATGGTGTTGGCCTAATGTTTGGGCTGTTTGGCTCATTGCCTTTAAGGCAGTAATGAAACCCCATGTGACTTGTGGGAGTGGGTGGATAGGGTTTATAGGGGGGACTAATGGAGCTCCAGTCCTCCTGGCCTGCTACTCACTCTCTACAGGTCACTGAAGGTGAGTCCTAACATGAAGTTGTTTTTAAATGTTTCTAAAATATGCCCAACGGGTTATGTACAAGAAATCTCAGCTTATAAGAAATGCTTCGTCAGGGATGTTCTTAACTTAGATAGGATGACTGTGTGAAGTTAGGTACTCGCCTTGTATTGGGGAGCCTTGACATGGCAGGCGGGCTTAAACATACTTTGGCCAAACTATGCAACAGAGACCCCAATTTATGAAAGTGGTATACAATATGCTCTATACAGGGTTCACACTTGGATAGCTTATATGGAGGAGCGCAGATTTGGTTTGGTTTTGGGTTTCTGTTTGGGCTTAGGCCTAATCTTGGGGAGCTTGGAGAACTCCCTCATTTCTTGCTGCTATCTGTATTTATTCACTTGGGTACTCAATTTATATCTGAAGACTAAATGTATAAATTAATGTGAATTAGCGCTCTGAATTTTTTTCGTTTCTTTTGTCTTTGCACAATAACCCTCACGGGTCCAGTAGTATATGACACAATATAGTACTGACACAGGACAGGTTACAGAGAGGTATACCCACACGGGTCCAGTATATGCAGAATATAACAACACAATATATTGACACAGGTCAAGTAACATTCATGTGAAACTCAAGATAGGCAGCACTGAATGGGTTACTATTAGGCCAGGAGGACTGACAGGCCCTAATAGTTCAAGGCCCTTTAAGACTCTCAATCTGAAGAGAGTGCAC
The DNA here is from genome assembly GCA_037306005.1 of Rhinophrynus dorsalis. NCBI lineage: Eukaryota > Metazoa > Chordata > Amphibia > Anura > Rhinophrynidae > Rhinophrynus > Rhinophrynus dorsalis. Next base: position 92,155,730 of record CM074718.1, on the reverse strand, counting down.
AATATCGAGTAACGCCCAACTAGACAACGGAGATCAGAGCAACTTGTGGACTGCTGTAGCAGTAGCGGAGGACTGGCAACGAGCCCGGAGAGGCACCCAACCGAAGACTGAACGGATAGACAGCTGGTGACTGGCACCCTTCCCGGAGGGTGAACAACGCTCAGACCAATGTCGACTGCAAGACAGGTGACTGCCTGAGGCGCCCAGAGTAAACCCAACCTCAGCGTGAATGGCAGTAAGAGGTCCAGCATATAGTGGTGCACGGATGGAAGGAACACACCAGCAATGTCGCCTGGTGACACCAACAGTAACAGAGACTAGACTGCAAGCGTATAGTGGTACGAGGTACTGTCTGGAGACAGAGAGGATCCTGGTAATAATCTCCACCAGAGACCGGATGGAGCATCAGCAGGAGAGATACACAGCCAAAGGAGCCCAACGGGGCTGGGTCGGTACACAGGCAGGAATGTCAGCCAATCCGAGTCGGTACACAAAGCAGGAACGTCAGCCGGGCCCGGATCGGTACACAGAGCAGGAACGTCAGCCAATCCTAGTCGGTACACAGAGCAGGAACGATTTGCAGAGTAGTCAGGCAGTCCAGGTCGGTACACAGGCAGGAACGAGATGCAGAGTAGTCAGGCAGTCCAGGTCGGTACACAGGCAGGAACGAGATGCAGAGTAGTCAGGCAGTCCGGGTCGGTATACAGAGATCACACGAATACAGGAACAAGCGCTGGTAACGGAAACACGACAAAAGAGCACCGGAGAAGTGACAAGACCCAGTATTTAAGGACAAATACTGGGCGGGACAAAGTCACTTCAACCAATAGGCGTAAGCAGTAGCGGAAACTGACAGAATGTCGCCAGCATAGCACGGGCACCTTGATACACCCTCTCTCATACTTCTCATCATCACCAAATAGTCCCGCTCCCATAGAGCAGCAAGAGACTTTGGTGGTGGTGGTGAGAGTGAGGGTAATGATGGAGCAGCTGGCTTGGAGGAGAGCATGAAGGCAATTTTGGCAGAAGGAGAAAAGGAATAGGAGAAAGAAATGCAAATGGGGATGTACATCATCACCATCACTGACATTGTGGAGTTTGCTGTTGTAATTCCTGCTGCTGAGTCGTCAGAGGAAGAAGTTCATCTGGCACATTAGCTGGATGATGAGCAAGCTACTGTGCCACAGACCACAATGGCCACCACCATGGGACTAGGATCAGAAAGTAGTGATATGGGACTAGAACAGGTTCCACTTGCCACTAATACCCCTGGTCCTAATTCTCGTACTGATGCTGAATCAGCATCACCTGCCCCAGCCAGTGAAGGTGATTCTGGAGAAGAAGCAGAAGAAGGCCATTCTTCTCCACCTTTACCCTGGCTGAAATCATGGATCTGGGAATAATTTTCCCTTTGGGCAGGCATAGTGCATTTATCAGCTGTGTACTATGTGTCACAAGGTAGTGATAAGAGGAAAGTAGGGGACACACCTTGGTACAACAGCCCTCATAAAGCAACATGCATCATGAACACCCTGAAATTTATGTTAAGCATATGAAAGTCAAACCCTCAAAAAAAGAAGCTTAGAGCCACTGTCCTTGTGCCTCCTATCCCTCCACAAAGGCACAAACAACAGGGGCAAAAATACCAGAGGAAGACAAGAGAAACCCAGCCTGAGCTTAGAAGTTCAGTAACAAGCATGACACCAGTGTATTCATCATCTGCTTGTGTTAGGGTCCAGGCATGGGAAAATGTACCCACTGTTCCTGGCATGACACCCTCAGGGTCCTACCTCCTCCTCTGGTGTACAAACTTTGCCTCTGTTATTTACCCACCAGCGGATAGCAAGTCTGTAGATGTGAGGATTTGGCAGTTTGTGTCCACCCATTGTACATTATGTGGTGCACTGACCACATATTTCAATGTGGTGTAGAGTAATCAAATGCAGGGTATCAGGGAGCATTTGCTGACATGCCATCCCACTGAATACATTAAACTGATGGCAGGGAGGATTCATTATTTTTATTAAGTCCTCCCTTCATTATATGTCCTTAGCAGAGAGGACAAAGGCCATAGTAACAGCAGTGCTTGATTTGACCTAAGCGCCAAGATGTTTGGATGCAGTTATGTCAATTGATATGAGAGCTGATGTGTCAGTTGTTGTGATACTTCCCAGTCCTTCCCCTATTTCACAATGTTTCCTTACACACACTGTGTACTTTGCAGTTGCTGATGAAAGGCACAGTTTCTTCCTGCTTGCAAGGGAAAACATAGTGCTCCACCACACCCATGATTTTAGAGGAGTTGCAGGAGGATATTGGGAGAAGCATAACTGGTAATCTCCTCTCTAGCTGAACCCAAAGTGGGATGGGGGCTAGTAGTGGTGTTGCATTGTCATGCCACCACCTGTATCAGTGTTGATGATTCCAGTCCCATGGAGCAACTTAATCCTCCTGCTGCTTAGACGAATCAGCATCAGCAATCACAGCCATTTCAAATGCCAGAATGTCACATGTGGCATTTACCAACAACACCATCATACACTGCTGTCAATAGACCAGAAGGGCATTTGTTTTCTCAGTATTTGTTTTTGGCAAGCCTGAGTCCTGCAAAACAATTTTTTTCTCAGGGTTTGTTTTTGGAAAGTCTGATGCCTACAAAACAATTTTTCTTAGGGCTTTTGTTTGCCTAGCCTGAGTTCTGCAAAACAAATGTCCTCTGTGTTTGTTTTTGGCAAGCATGAGTTCTTCAAATCAATTTTTCTAATAGGTTTTTGTTTGGATAGCCTGTGTCCTGCACAATAATATTTCTCAGGCTTTTCTCTGAGAAATGTTTGTTTGTGCAGGACTAGCTAACCATTATTTTAAAAGAGATACATAAAAATGGTTATAACATCCACTGAATGTGGTAGATGTGTATTGTGGTGGACTTTTTTGGTGTGATTGATGTGTATAAATATATAAATTCATGATCCATACACCAATTATTAGCAATATCATCTTTGAGTCTAATGTAAGCTTGCATTATTCTCATATTACCGACATATCTTAATCAGTGGTCATAGCAGTGGTCCCAACTGTGATAGATGGTAGAAACCTTTCAAATCCCTCCTTATCCTCAGTGTTGTTGGTTAATAATAAATATGCTATGGCTTTCCCTGTCATGGTATTAGAAGCTGGTTAATTTTTTAGAAATGTTACTCTCCCAACACTGCTGCTTGATAGCTGTGTCCTACTGTCATTTACAATATAATCAGCAGTGCAGAAAACCCTCTCAGACTACATGCTTGATGGAGGGCAACTAAGGGTTGCAATTTAAACAAATTCTATGATTCTTGTGCATTTTTATCTTTGACGATTTTTACATCCCACTTAATATCCTTTAATGCTGTTTTTAGCTTTATAAAATTAGCCTTTTTAAAATTGAATGTTTTGGTTAAACCCTTGCTATTTATTTCTCATAACAAATTTCAAAGGATACCATATTGTGGTCACTACTGCTTACATATTCCTTTACCTGTAGATATTAATCATGCCAGGATTTGTTGAGAGCCCTAGGTCAAGCAAAGGCCTCTTTTCTAGTTGGCTCCTCTGTTCATTGTGACACAAAATTATCCTTAATCATAATTAAAATAATAATTGCCCTTTGTTGTGCTGGAAGTCATATTGCTCCAGTCTATTTCAAGGTAGTTGAAACCTCCCATTATGATTACAGTTCCTGACCTAGAAGCATTTTTCCATTTGCAGTAAAAGATGGGCTTCCTCAAACTTTCCAATATTAGGTGACTTGTAGCAAATCCCGATTATCATCTTTTTAGTATGTGTGCCCACAGTGTGTATTTCAACAAGCAGGGCCTCTATATTTTGACTTTCCCCCTTCATTTGTATTTTCCCTTATACTAGGTTTTAAGGCATGCTTAACATATAGGCATAACCCTATATCTCCTAAAAAGTGAATAACCCTTTAGATTGACTGCCAAGTCAAATGTATCATCTAATAAGGTTTCAGACACACCAATAAGATCATACTGCTAATACATTGCAATAATGTCCAATTCCCCATCTTACCAGCTAGACTACAAGCATTTACATGCATACATTTTATCTTTCTGCCATTCTGAAAAGTTACATTCTTTGTAAAATGTATTTTTGCCTTTTATCAGGCATGTGGTCATTGTTTTTGACAAGAATGTAGCTATCCTGCAAGTATACTGAAACTATCCCACATGCAGTGGGACCACTTCTATGATCTACACTGTTCTTATGTATCAGTTACCAACCAATACTCTAGGAGCAAGTCCCATAGAGATGTGCCGCCACCACCACCACCACCTCCACCAGAAATCTTTGATTACCACCCATAAATTACTTTATGTGATGATGATGATGATGTCATGTGTTCTGAAATATGTTGTAATAGGATGTCTTGTTGATGAAGTTGCTTCTCTTCCTGAGGCTGGTCTACACCCCGTGTTGACTTATTTTCACTATGCTTTCTAAAAGGCAGGACACATTTAGAGATCTTTTTCTAGCATTCCCCTGCTTTGTAAGATTCAATTATCTTTATTTTTTGATCCTTAGTTAGAAGCTTAGAGGATCCCATGGTTATTGAGTGTAAGCATAATACCCTAAGAGGTTTAAAGAGTCAGGGAATTTATTAAACTCTGGAATGGTTAACACCTAACATAGGTTAAGGCCTAATGAGTCAATTAAGTTCTTACAATAAATAACACTAGTGCATTAACTGGAAGAATGCACAACAATTTGTCACTTTTTCTGTTTTACTTTTTCAGTCTGTTAAATTCAGAAAATAAACTTTCTTTAGAAAAAAACTCTCTCTCTCTGGAAGTTCTGGGTTTTCATATTATGGGGTAGGAATTTCGCCACCATGGAAAACACAGGCAGAAAATGTTTACTGGAATATCTGTGTAGTGTGGAAATAGCAGCAAATTGTGCATTTTCTGCAAAAGATTTTCTAAGAAAACAGGATGCCTTAATATTCTGTTAAATAAATATCTTTCAGGAGTACTGGTAGTAAATGCTTATTATTTTGTAAGTATGAAAATGGATCTCTCACTATAAATAATAGGAAGCACATAATTCTATTTAGTGTGGAATCAGTACTATACTGACAGTAAATGGAAGATCCTGTCAAAGCGTAGTTATTCATTATTCTTTATGGTTTTTACTTTTCTGAGAACACTTCTTTTTGAATGTCAAACCTGCTGTTACTAATGCTGAATGTGAGTGCTGTGATTGTGACCTGCTCATTAGCAGATTTGTTTCTGCTGTGAAATACTGCTGTTTTGTCAATAAAACAGAGATGTCTGTCTCACAGCAATGGGCTACACTGTGCAATGCTTCTGAAAGTGCTAAAGCAGTGGTTCTCGGACTTTTGCAGTGGTGCAACCTCTTACTTTCTAAGGAAATTTCAATGGAACTATAAAAAAACAATAATCCATTTGTAGGCTACAAAACATTGCTTACCAATGAGTTGGAGAACTCTTTGGTATCCAAGTAGTTACATGGGAACTAAAAGAGAACATAAACAATTTGTCCTCCATAAAGAAGTTGGGTTTATCTATCAATCTATCATAGGCCGCACAAATATTCATAACCTGACAACATGTCACAGCTTTTTTTTACCTCACCTTGTGTTCATTTAGCTCAGTAAACAACTCCAGATATGTCAATTTCAAAGGAAAGTAGCTAATGTTTGATGTTATCAGGCAACACTAAACATTGTCAAAACAAGTTCAAAATCACAGTCAATCACCACACCCCAGTATGCAAGTATGAAGTCAATTCAAATAAATATATATATCCCAAAATAGCACACACTGCCTGTGTTTGGAGGTTCTCAGAGCTACAGCCCCGGGCCCAGGAGCAGAGAATAGACATAGCACATAGACACAGGAGCACACATTGGAGACAAGTAGACTTGGAGTGGGGAGAGGAGAAAATTACACACGAAAAACACAATACATTTTGGCACATATTGCACACATCTCATACAAATTCAAACACACTCTTTTTTTGGACACACAATCCATTTATTATTTTTATTTTATACAGTTTAGAGTGGAAGGGGGTGCCAGAGAGTGATTGTGACCAAGTGCCTGTGTGAGTGACTGTGTGGGTACGCAAGAACACCCAGTTACACAACAGCCAGTGACCAACACGGCAGTGGGAAATGGAGTGGATGTGGCAGAGGAAAACACACAGCCAGGGACAGCACAGACAGGGCATGACAACAAAATGGGCATACACAGTTCATATACATGTGGAGGAGGACAGACTACATGACCCCATGTACTCCCTCGAGGAGAACAAGACCCAGATGTGGAGCATCCTTGACCTGGAGCACATAATCTTCACCACTGAAAAGGCCAGGGGGATTGGTACAAAGAAGATGCTAGCCTGTCATCAGGTGAAGAATGTAGTCAACACGGTGTCCAAATGCAAGCGAGCCATGGACTGCATCAAGCTCTGGACAGACTGCAAATGAAAAGTGAAGAACAAGATCGAAGATTGTAGAACTGTCCTTGCATGCGAGAAGTACAGAAGGTGGTCCACCAACGAACATTACCTTCAGTGCCTGGGAGGAGATGCTCCACCAAAACCTTTCAATGATGGCACTTGAGGGGATCCAAGGCAGCTGTGACACAGGAGATGACAGCACCCTCCAGCCTCCCGGTAAGTAAAATCATACATAGCTGTCCACCACATAAACCCTCTTAGCTAATACCACACAGAACAGTGCCAGCTTAACACATGGCCATGAGTGAGCCCTCCAAGTTGAGCAATATGGAATATCTACCATATTTGCGCACTTGTTCTTTGGGGGCATATTTTATTTAGAGATATATTATGGCACTTTATATGTATATTCTTGGGCACTGACTTAACCCGTTGAGAGCAGAAAGGTCTGCAACGCATTGCTTTGCAATGCGTTGTGTACCCCTCTGGCACTCAAGGGGTTAAACTAAATCTTGCATTCCACGTTGTACTTATACAAACTTTTCTTTTACAGGATGGAAGAAGAGAAGAAAGAAGACAGAAGCGAAGAAAGAAGCAAAGATAGAAGAACAGAAGGACAGAAGAGGAGCAGAGAGCTGAGGACTCCGCTGGACATCAGGATTAATGGTAAGTGTAACTTGTAATGTGATGATGTTTTTTACTTAGTTGGATTAACCCTATGAATGCTGGCGGGGTAATTATACCCCGCTGGCACTCATAGGGTTAATTCTACTAACTTTTGACACAATTTAGGCACTTTGGGTGTATTGATGTGGGGCTTGGGGCCCCATATCAATACATCCACTGAGGACATTGTTTTTTTCTTTTTACAGTGAACAGCTGCGTTAGCTGGCAAAAGATCCAATGAGGGACTCCACGGCCAAACAAATTACGTTTTAAATTTTAGGTGGTAATGAGTACCTCATCGGATCTTTTTCAGCTAACGCAGTCTATTGAATGGCAAAGTGGAGCGTTTTTTTTTTTTTGTTGTGGTTGATGATGGCGGTGCACCTTGGTCTCCATTGGCTACTGATCTTGCACATGAAAACTTCCTATGCTTTGTGATTTACAAGTGTGCATATTGTCTTGTCTGGACCTACATCTTGTTATGTGTTAACCCCTGGTGTCTTGGGGGAGCTTGCCACAGATTGTTGACATTGATTTGCACATCTCTTGTTCTTCAGGGGATTGATGGGTTCTTGTTGGTTGTCCAGGACTTGTGTGGATGACATGCACATTTGAAGGGTGCTTCCTTGGTACTTCAGGGGTCATTTTTGTAGTTTTTTGGTCTTTGTGATATGTCCTAACTGTTGTGTGAGCTGTTTGTTCCCTGCTTTGTGTTGTTCAAAGGGTTTTTTTAACCTTTGTTCTGTGTTGCATGACAAGAAAGTAGGCGCAGAATTACCTTGACTTAATGTATCTGTTTACCGTGCATTAGCACTCACCACACATGACTGAATGACACATGACTAGAGCAGTTCCACCGTTCTTGGGTGAAATCTTATTGGCTTTTGTCATTTTTAGCACACTTTAGTGGGTCACAACATGGGTGATAGAATACCAAACCGTGTTTGCAAAACTACCATCGCTTATTTATTTATTTTTAATGGGGGATAATTGAATCAAGCCCTTAGTCTGAATGAGATTAGCCACAGGGAGGAAGAGACTCTCATAATTCTAATGGGACACACACATGTTCTCAAGATAGGACTAGGTGGTTTATGCAATAAGGTGTGATAAGAGGTGATAAAGTGTTGATAAAGTGGAGATCACTTCTCCAGTGTTTTAAACTATCCAAGCCTTATGTTATTCTGTGGAGCAAATGCACTAAGATCTCTCAAGTTAGAAATACCGTAGTGCATTTGCTTCATAGAATAACATACTTTTGAAGTGCACTATTAACGGTGCTAAAAGCGTTGTTATGGGCCAAAGGAGTTCAGGCCAGTACACATACAGGTTTACCATCGGCATCCTATTGATTGACCAGCATCCACTGCAACGAGCTTTGGTTGCCAGAACCTAAATTGCGGCCAAACACTTGTTGCAGCTTTTTGTTCCCACAACTCACGCTAAATAGTGTGGTTGTGGGAATATCAAAGGAAACTAGCTAACTCTCGATGTTTGACACAGTGTCAAACAACAAGAGTGAGCTTAAAAACATAGTCACCCTCCCAAACACTAACCCTGCACTGTCCCAACATTAACAATAAAGTGAAATAATTCTAGCCCTATCACTATCCTACCGCACATACCCCATAGCTGTAACACTTACCAGACATCCACTGTAAGTCTTCTTCTGTAATCTTCTATCTTCTGTATTCTTCTTTCTTCTCATTGTCTTATCTTCATTCCTCATCTTCTTATCTTCATCCAAAATATAACGTCACTATAAAGAAAGAAAATAACATTTTAAAATTATATATAACCCCAAAGACATGTTGTCCATAACTTTACGCTGCGGAGGTGGTAGGAAAGCAGAGCAAAAATCCCCCCCTCCATATATCTATATATATCTCTTGGGCCATTGCCTGAGCCATACTGAGGGAACTTTGAACAGAAACTGTCTTTTACATGGCCAGTCTCTGTTCAAAAAGGTTCCCACGTTTCTTTTGGTTGGGATGTGGGGTTATGCACCTCCTAGCCAATCAGCTTCTAGAAGGAGGGATGACGAACCTGCTAAAAGCTGATTGGCTGGGAGGTGTATTATATTTCTGATGAAGATAAGAAGATGACGAATGAAGATAAGAAGATGAGAAGAAAGAAGAAGACAGCATATAGAAGAATACAAAAGAATACTTACAGTGGATGACCAGGGTGCTGAAGACATCGTTATACAACAAACTTACAGGTCAGTGTTTATTTTCAGGGAATGGGGCTTTGCATACCCTGTTGGCACTCATATGGTTAATTTTCTTTTCATTCATGTTTTTAGATCCTTGGATGTATTTATATGGGGCTTAGGGCCCCAGATCAATACATCCATGGGTCACTAGTGTAGGGATCATAGTTGCATCTGCATGTTTGAGTTAGAAACCATTGTTCAAGTACACGTTGGTGGTTTTTAACACACATTAGGGACTCAACTCCAAGGTTTGCTAGGCACTATTTTAACGCAAAAATAGAGAGTCCCTTAACGTGTGTTACAAGTCGACACGTAATTGAATACCAGATTCGTCTGTTTTTTCACTGTGTACAATGAGTGCAAATTTAGCTCCCATTGTGTATTCTTACCTATCAGTACATTGTTACAGGACAGGTAATAGAATACTTGACTCTGAATTAAAACTACAGAAGCCATTTTTATTTTTTTAATGGTAGTAATTGTATCGAGCTCTATATGTGTTACAATCTTCAACACATCCACTATAGTCACAGAAGAGAACCACACACATGCCTTGTAGTCCAAGCCAGTCAGTTCTCTTCTCCCCCATTAGTTACATTAATATGGTAACTGGTAATATACGGACAGGCCCTAATAGTACTGAGGCCCACAGGACACTCTCTACGCGAGAGTGTCACAAAAGTGACAGAGGCCACAAGGAGGTAAACGAAGGCCCTAGAAGTGACAGACTGCCAGAACAGTTAAGGGAGACTGATATGGTATAGCACGGAGTAACACCAACCAAAACCTGCAATACACTGTGACTCAAAGTGCAACTGCACCAACCCCCAAGGGGTTAAACGAACGCTCAGACATGAAATTGGCTGCAAGGCCGGGAGGACAACCGAGTCGCCAGGGGAGCAAACCAACCTCGGGTATTTTGTAATGAACAGGTCAAGCATACCGTGGTGCAACTGGGTCACAGTAAGCAGGACAGCTGGAGCAGAAAATACAAGGCAACCAAAGGAACTGTCAGTAGACAGTGAGAGCACTGGAAGCACGATCTCCAAACGGATCACCGGATGGAGTGAGGAACCAGGCCAAATCTGAACACAGAGCAGGAACGCCAGCCAGGCCGGGTCGGTACACAGAGCAGGGACGTCAGACAATCCGGGTCGGTACACAGAGCAGGAACGTCAGCCAATCCAAGTCGGTACACAGAGCAGGAATGTCAGCCAGGCCGGGTTGGTACACAGAGCAGGAACATCAGCCAATCCGGGTCGGTACACAGAGCAGGAATGACAGCCAGGCCGGGTCGGTACACAGAGCAGGAACGTATTCAGGCAGAGTAGTCAGGCAGTCTGTGTCATACACAGGATTCACACAGAAGTCAGGAACAAACGCTAGCAACTGGAACACCATGAAAGGGCACTGCAGAAGTGACAGGGCTCAGTATTTAAGGGCTAGCACTAGGCGGAGCAAAACCACAGTAGCCAATAAAAGGAATCAGGAAGTAGCACTTAATCACAGTGTTGCCAGCGATAACACGGGCACCGTGATACAGCCATTGTCTGGGCTGTCTGCTTACGCATCTCCCAACCAATCAGTTTCAAGCAGGGATTTGAAGGAATCTTCTCGATGCCGATTCGCTGGAAGGTGTGTAAATACACATCTCAGCCAATGGCTGTGAGTCATTTTGAACAGAGACTGTCCATATAATTGGCTCCATAAAATAACGTAGGACTTGTAGAAGTGCTATCACTGGAGAAGTCATGGCCACTTTAACCCCTCTTTATCACCCCTCATGGAATATTTTTGTCATTCATGATTTGTTAAACTATTATGAAAGATGGTCACTTTACAGAACTTACATCGCAAATATCCTTTATCATACTTGAATAGTATAGCATACTTTTTCTGTAATAATCTATGCCTGAAAAAATTAATTAACCTTCCAATATGACATATGTCTTCTAAGCTGAAAGGCAGATAAGACATTGGATGACTAGGTTACATTGCTGTGGTTTGCAATTAAATTGCTTTAATCCTCTGAAACAGAACTTTTAACACAGTTATAAGAAAATCATTGATGGCAAATGTGAAAGGGAGCATGTTACATTTCAGCATATGCAGGTACTAACCTGTATCTCAAACAATAGATAAGATAAATCAGAACATAGTAACAAAAATGCCTACAGATTTTGATTTCTTGAAGAATGCTATTTGCTTCAAAAGAAATAAAATCATGGACAATACATGGTCTCCCTGTGCTAACATCAGATTAGGCTTCAAATAGGCATATTTGCTTGCTACTGTAGTAATGGAATATTTGACAAGTTTTTGGAGACTTAGAAAGACAAAACTGTAGCTTTCAATTAAATGATGATTAAAGGTATAGTAATGTTTCAAAATAAAAGCAGCTCCAATTAATCTTCATAGTATTTGGGCCATGAAGAGTGTTATTTCAATACTGTCAGAGTTGCAGTTCAAGAGTAATTGAATTATAAAATACCCCCCACCCACTCCTTTTACCTAGTGTAAACCACCTCCCCTCAGATGTGGAATCTGGCCTTAAGACCAGACAGCTCACAGCAAGGGACAATCTTCTTACTGTGAGAGAACAATGAATACCCTGCTCCCCTTGACAGGTTTATAAGGTTTTTCCCTTATGCTAATTAAAGAGCAGTGTTACATCAGTAAAAGGGGCGGGAGGGGGATATTTTATCATTCAGTTACTCTTGAAGTACAACTCTGACAGTATTGAAATAACACTCTCCATGGCCCAAATACTATGAAGATTAATTGGAGCTGCTTTTATTTTGAAACATTACTATCCCTTTAAAGTCCAATAAAAAAACAGAATAACAAATTCCAGTTTTATATACAGGTAATTTACACCATTTTGAGTAAATTTATACTAACCTTTATAAACAATATTTATCTATAAACACATATTGCTTTGTTCTTACTTCCATGAATCGCTCTGGTGATACACAATGAAACTCTGAGGGACTTCTTCAGATTTCTTGATAAAGGCACCAAATCCAGGAGCCCAAATGTTGATATATTACAAGGTTGTCAACATTTTTTCAGTTGTGGGCCACATGAACAGAAACCCATAAGTGTGTAGGCTGCATTGTTATTATTTCTTTTTACAGCTGTCAGCTATTAAAAATATGGATTTCATTATTTATTTTAAATTGTAGAAATATTTTTACATTACTGTCTACAGAAACCTGATATTGCTAACAGGAAATTCATTACATCTTAAGACAAAATGTGCAATTCTTTTCTCTCAAAAAAAGACCAAGTGCATTTGTGAAGTGTTTGTCAAGATAGAAGTCAGTTTCATTTTTAGTGGAAAGGCACATTTCAGAGACAAATGTAACACCAGCTTATACCCAGCAATAATTCTACAAGAGGGAGAAGATAATTAATAGCAAACCTGAGAAATCTAATGACCACATGCTAGCATTATGATATTCATTTTGTTAAATTATTTAGAAGCCATTGATTTTAATTAGCATTATTAGGTTTACAAATCTGGAGTCTTAACCTGATAAATCCTATTGTTAACCCTTTTTACTGATGTATACATTTCTTCATGCTTTAGTTGAGCTTACAGCTATTGAAGTATATTAAAACAAAATACACAACTTTATCTAGAATAAATGTAAGCAGTATGAAGGAATCCCAACAGTAATGTTCTTACTAAACATCAAAATCCCTAGAATATGATGGGTCTTGTGTATAAAAGACAAAGGGGATCAATTCTAGGACAAAACAACTGCATCATAGAGGACAAATACAAATTCACATTTGCTTGCATTTTTTAAATGGTACGTGGTAACTTGCACAAGGGTATAGGAAATTGCAAAAACCTTGTTCACCACAACAGATTACTGCATACATTAAAAACCTTTTGTTTGGGTGGTGAAAAGTGTGCATGTATTGGTTAAATTATATAATACAGAATTTTATTCTAAATGGAAAGTTGGTCTAAAGCTGTAAGTAGAGTTCCTCATGGTCCAGTCCTGGCCTGGGTCCATTCCTTTTTGATATACATTGGAAAGGTTTTATACTGCTATCACTATGAGAAAGTTTAAAAATAATAAAAAGGAGGAACTGGAAGGACCCTTATGTGTCCACTGAGTCTGAGGAGGAAGTGAGCACTACTGAACCAATGGTGTCCAGTCCCCCTAAATCACCCCTAGGGATCTTGGGGAAATTAATGGCAAGGGAGGAAGAAAAGGATAGTAGTGAGAGCAGGACAAGTCAGCTGCCTGTGCCAGCTGCCAGATGTGCTGCCCCTGCAGCCACCAGTGCTGTGACTGCTGCCAGATGCGCTGCTCCTGCTACTGCTACCACCATTGCTGCACCTGCTGTTAGATGTGCTGATCCTGCTGCCAGTGCTGAACCTGCTTCCAGCAGTGCTGTGCCTACTTCCATTGCTAAACTTGCTGCCACCACTACTGTGCCTGCTATTGGATGTGCTGCCCCTGCTTCCACCAGTGTTGTGTCTGCTGCCAGTGCTGAACCTGCTGCCACCAGTACTGTCCCTGCCATCAGACCTGCTGCCCCTGCTGCCACCAGTGCTGTGCCTGCTGCCAGTGCTTTGCCTGCTGCCACCAGTACTGTGCCTGCTGTCAGGCTTGCTGCCCCTGCTGCCACCAGTGCTGTGTCTGCTGCCAGTGCTTTGCCTGCTGCCAGTGCTGAACCTGCTGCCACCAGTGCTGAATCTGCTGCTAGTGTGTCTTATAATACTCAGGAGGGGGGTGATGAAAATGATGCCAAGTGCAACAGCAGGTGGCCCTAAGTCACACTTGCCATCCCCAAGCAGTCCCGCCAGTGCTAGTACTACTACTAAGAAGGTCCAGCAGCTTGTTAGTGTTAGGAGTGAAGGAGGGCTAATCATCATATTACTAGTGACTGTGAGGAGGAAGACTCGGGGACTGAACTAGATATGGTTGGTGTTAGTAGTAGCAGTAGTAACAGTAATGTTGAAGCAGCCAGTGGGACTAGTCTTAGGGGAGTGGTAGGGGAACCATTTGAGTGCGTCCAGACTAGCAGTCAAGGGAGCCTACACCATTCCTCTGGAAGTCCCCTTCCCTTCCTAACAGTTTCCAGGTGGAACATGATCCTGAAGAAGCCAGAACTGGTGGTGTCCCTAGCATGTAGGGACGTGTTGGTGGTGGTAATGATGATGGTGGAGAAGCTGGGGTGGAAGAGACACTGATGGCCTTTTTAGCAGAAACTGAGAAGGAATGGGAGTCAGGGATGAGGATGGGCATTGCCACTACCACTAGCAATGATATTTTTGAATTTGTGGAATTTGCAAATGCTCTAATTCCTGCTGCTGCTGAGATGCAAGGGCAGCAGAATCCTGAGGAGCAAGCTAGTGTGCCACAGACCACCGTGGACACAGTGGGAATGGGGTCAACAAGTGATGCAGGACTAAGACAGGTTCCACTTGCCAGCAGCAGCAATACTCCTGTTTCTAGTTGCAGTGCAGAATCTGAGGCAGTAGCAGAAACAGCAGCAACATTATCTGCTGCCATAGACAGTGAAGGGGAATGTGGAAGAAAAGAAGAAAGATGCCATTTTTCTCCACTTTTCCCTCCCCCCAGAAGTCATGAGTGTGGGACTATTTTTCTCTTGGGGCAGGCACAGTACAGTCATCACCAATGGCACTGTGTACAATTTGTGACAAGTCAGTGAGAAGGGGAAAGGAGGGAACACACCTTGGTACAACTGCCCTGATAACACACATGAAACACAGACACCATTACACTTATGTCAAACATGTTAAAGCCAAACACCCACCACAGAAATCAAGCACCAGTGTTGCTGTACCCCCTGACTCTCCAGAAAAGCAACAAGAGGTGAGGCGGAGATCAAAGAGGAAGAAGAATAGAGAAATCCAGGCAGAGACTGGAAGTTCCACGATGAGTGAAATAACTAGCTCACCATCACCTTCTTCCTCTAGGGTAACTACATCTTCTGCCATTCCGCCTCTTTCATCATTACCTCCTCTGCCAAATGATAGCCACCCTGTTGATGTTAGCATGTGGCACTTCGTGTCCACCCATTGCACGCTGTGTGGTGCACTGACCACACATGTCAATGTGGTGGAGGAGAATTGCAAGCAGTGCATCAATCAGCATCTGATGAGATTCCATCCTGCAGAATATGCTAAGATGGTGGTAGGGAGGGTTCATCATTACTATTAAACTGTCAACAAGTTGTCATGTGTCCTTAGCAGGGTTTGGGCAAGGGGTATAGTGACAACGGTAGTACTTGGTTTCTGGTGTCATGGTGTTTGGATACAGTTGTGTCCCCAGATGTTATATACCCCACACACTGTGCACATTGCAGTTGCTGATGAGAGCCACAGTGTAACGGTTTGTTCGACACACAGACACAGTGGTTTAGGATAAAACACAGTTTTATTGAAATCACAATAATATAATAACCCTCACAGGTCCTGTAGTATACAAGCAGAATAATACAGACACACGACAGGTTACATATACATATGCCTACACAGGTCCAGTATAACCATAAAGTCCATAGCAGTCTATACTGACACAGGTCAGGCAGAATATGTTGGATTCCCAGAAGTAAGGTACTGAATGGGTTAATGATCTTCAAGGAGTGTAAACAGTCCCATGTGTGGAGAGTTCTGTGATAGAGCTCTCTCCATATAGAGAGCTTAGGGATACGTAACACCCAGAAACAGGTTAGCAGAACAAACGTGAACTGCCAGAGTAACAGGAATTGAGTAACGTACGACACTGCCGTAGCAGGAGCAGGAACAGGAACGTCAGCCTGGCCAGGTCGGTACACGGAAGCAGGAACGTTGGCCAAGCCGGGTCGGTACATAGGAGCAGGAACGTCAGCCAAGCCGGGTCGGTACACAGAAGCAATGCAAAGCAATGCCTTCCATACCACTCTGGCACTCAAAGGGACAACCCCCCAAATATCAAACATTCCCTGTTCAACTGATTCTTTCTCCACACCCCACCCCATCCTTGGAGTTTGGGCCCCTAACAAGAAGTCTAAATCCTACAAATCATCCTCTATAAAATACTTTATCCCGTCAAGTATCAGTCTGCTCCAGTTGCAGCTTATGTAAGGGAGTCCTTGTCTCTGTCACTTTACATACCAATTTCATTTTTTATTTTGTTTTTTATTAACTGCCCCCCAATAACCTTTTATACCATGTCTTATGTTTTTTTAATGTATGTATTAATTTTTTTTAACTGTCCCCCCAATTCCTGTCAACAACCCCCCAAAACATTCCCTGTTAAACTGATTGTTTCCCCACACTCCACCAACACAGGTACCATCATACCCCTACTGCCTATGAAAAATAAAATAACATTTGCTATTTAGTTGAGCCAAAGGGGCCCCTGGATAACCCCTATAGACAAACTATACTACCGCTATGCCCATAGAGAAAACCCACTCCAGCAGGAACCAGTATTCACTCAGATGGGAAGATGAGAACTGTAGAAATCCAGCCACCTGAAAAGGAGAATAGTTAGCCAGGCAGGGTCATACACGGGTATCTCAGGAACAGGTACAAAGGCAGGAGGCTGAGTTGTGGTAGGTATACCAAGCCGGGTCATACACAGAGGAGGCAAACAGTATAGAAAATGGCAGGCAAGTCAAGGTCAAGGCAGGAGGCTGTGTCGTGGTAGGCATACCAAGCCGGGTCGTACACAGAGGAGGCAAACAGAATACAAAATGACAGGTTTAGGCCAGGTCATACACGGGATCTGCAGGGAACAAGAGGCTTAGCAAGGACAAGTCCAGGGTCATACACAGGGTCAGCAGATATAGAGAAGTCAGGCTAGCAGGGTCAAAATCCAGGAAACAGGCACAAGAATACTCAGAAGCACTGGAGAAGCTATAAAAATGTGTCCCGGTGCTGCACTCTCCCCCTTAAAGCGGAACTTTCACCCGCTATAAAGTCATCCTGCAATAATTAAGCAAGTAGCGACTAGCTTTATAATATATATGTTACGTCTGAATTGTAGCCCATTATAAAGAAATCCTTTATTGTAGGAGACTGACTGGCAGGTTAGTGCAGTCTGCGTGCCTGCACCGTCAGTCCCTTCCAGTTACCATGTGGCACACTGCAGTGCTTCTCAATGGACACCGGGACTGACAGCGCAGGCGTGAAGACAAGATGTCTGCACTAATACCTGGCTTCCGGTGTCCTACAATAAAGGTTTTCTTTATAATGGGCTACATTTCAGAGGTAACATATATATTATAAAGCTAGTGGCTACATGCTTAATTATTGCATGGCGACTTTATAGCGAGTGAAATTTCCTCTTTGAGTAGTGGAAGTTCTGGAAGAGGCACAGCTGGAGGGCCGGAACCGGCAGAGCCGGATATGCATGCACCCTGGATGCAGAGGACTGAGAGGAGGCATCTGCGCCTAATGGGGACCAACATAAAGGACAGTGCACCCTAGTACCGCACTGTCTAATACAGGAAGAAGATATAGCCAGATGCGGGCAGCCCTGGAGAAGCCCAGGAGAGCAGAGACAGCAACCAGAGGGGCAGTGGAGGTACGACACATACTCCTTTGCAGCAGAAGTCATAGGTGTTAAATCAAAAGAACAAACAAACAGGGAAATCTTTAAAGGGATAATAAACCTTGAAAATAAGTTTATTTTATATTGTAGCCCTTAAAAAAACATGATATAAGTCTTATCTCCCAAACCTTTATGGTGATATTCAAAAGTAAAATAAATTTCCCTTTTCCTGGCTGTTTCAGCCAAGTCTGCCAACTAGTGGACAGATTTAGAATTCGGTCCACAGATCAACCAGCAGTTTTTTAGCAGTGCCGAGATCATGATCTTGAAAAAGAACTACTTAACTGGAACTGTGTAACTGGCTTGCAAGCAGACTTTGTAGACCATTCCAAAGAAGAAATTCTTTTTAAAGATTGTGATCTTGGCACTTCTGGAGAGCCGCAGCCAGTCCCGGGACCGGATTCCAAATCTGAGAGCTAGAACGGTGATGTCACTTCTGGGGAAACTTTGCTTCTGAATATCTCCCAAACCATATCATTTTTCATGTTTTTTTAAGGGCTACAATATAAAATACACTTATTTTCAAGGTTTACTATCCCTTTAAATCCTGGCCTGTTGGTGGCCCTTGAGGACTGAACTTGGACAGCACTGCTCTAGGTTTTTAGAGGCCTCATACAATTTCTTTTTCCTTTCCCAACATTCACTACAATTTTCAGGACATGTGTTTTGTGCTTGGCTGTCTCACTTTTAGATGCAGGTGTTGGTTGAGCTGCTACACCTTCATCCACTATACCATCAACAAAACTAGAATATGACTTGTTGTCTTCAGTGTTTTTAGATGGCTGATTAATAGTACTAGTGCTGGTTGTTATGGAACTTTTGGTGGGACATTGACAAACTGCATCCTCTGGAAGAGGAGAATAATCACCATAATTTATTGCACATGCTACAGCAACCATGGATGCAGTTTTTGGACTACCACTTCACTCACTCATACCTGCACAGCTCCTGATCCTTTCACCCTCCCCCTACCTTGCGTGTGTTTGCTGAACAATACTCAGCTACTTTTTTACTGTACATATTAGAACTGATTGTATACCGTGCTTTGGCTATACATATTGAACAAGGACACTGAAGGGATTGCTGAGGGTGAGAGATAAAGAGCAGAATATTGTCTGTATAGCAAGCTAATTTGGTGTAAGAAAAGTAGGTCAGGAGGCCATGGATTTGTGTTGATGCCCTGATGTGTAGCAAAAAGGGCCTCTAATGCCAAAAGGAATAAAATAGAGGAAAGAGGGCAACCTTGATAGGTTATGGAGAAGGGATCTGAAAGATGGATGTTAATCTTGATCCTGGCTGTGGAGGTAATAAAAAAGCTCAATAGAGAGGTGAGTCAGTGGGGGCCTAGATCTAGGTACTAAAGAACAGAGGAAAGGAAGGACCAGTTCAATCTGTCAAATGCCTTCTCAGAGTTAACCAAAATTAAGAGGGTGGGAATTTGCTTGTGATGGGCAGTGTTAATGATTTTATCTTTAGCTAAACAGCCCCGAACAAACCCTGCCTAATTGGAATGAATAATGGTAGGGAGAAGGGATTTCAAAAATCTGCCATCTGGGTCTGCAAACTGGCCCTCGTGGGTCCAAGGGACAGACTTGCCAAACACAATAGCCCCCCTCCCCTCTGTTTCTGAGCAGCTGAGGAGAACCAGACCATGAGGAATTATTTGTTGATTAGAGAGGGAGGTGAGGGCCAAGGGAAATGTGTCTCCTGAAGCAATAGCAGAGAGGCATGTAGTCGATAAGCTTCCCTCAAAACCATGAATCTCTTTTCTGGAATTTTTAGGCCACTGACATTCAGAGACAATAATTTAATGTCAGTGGTGCCCAACTTTCCCAGAGTGGGGAGAGGAAAGATGGTAGATGAGAGATTCGGAGATCATGAGTAAGTGTCTTGAATGCAAAATGCGTGGATCTAATTGAACTGTCATCCATTACATCTGACTACTTGTACCCACTGCTAAAGTCTCTACACTACAGTATGTATTGGCCAATGAAGTTGTGGGAACGTGTTTTAATAAAAACAAATAAAAGTTGATGATTTTATCAATGGACTGTATGGGCATATTTTATGTGCTCAAGTTTATCATTGATATTATCAATGCATTGGAGATTATAGAGAGGCTCTTTTCACAGGCCCCATCTTCATTACAGTCCTGTCCCTACCCAGATTATACACTTGAAGATGGATTGTTTGTTTTATATGTGGAACATTGGCCATGGATACATAGTTATATTGTCAGATCTATATGAATGAAGTAAGAGCTGCTTAATTCTCTTTTAATTAGATGAGAGATGACCAGCAGGATAATCTACCACTGCTGAACATGGCAAAATAGGCAGAACCAATGGCTAAGTCCTCCCCATTGTTTTCACTGCAATAAGTCAGGAGAAAAAAGTGAAAAAAACTGCACTTTTCGTGGGAAATTTCCAGCTAGGAGACAAGTGCCTTTTTTCTCCTGTTTCTCTTTAGAGGTGATAAGTTTTGCCCATCCCTATATATCATTCTATATCATTTATAATAGTGAAATTAAATTAAATATGGTGGAAAAAAGAAGCTAGAATCAGGAGAAAATATATACAAAAGCAAAAAGGAAAATAAGCTAGCACACATCACATATATATATAATATATAAATCCAAAGTACAAACCAAGTGAATAAAATATGGAGGGCAGCAAAGAGTAATCGGATTCTCCAAGCCCCCAAATTCGAAAAAATAAGCCAAAAGCTAAAACAGAAAAACACACCTGCACTTTTACATACAAGTTACCTAAAAGTGAACCCTGTATAAAGCATATATTATACCACTGTGTTTATACATTTGTAAATAATGAGGGTTTTATTGCATAATTTGGCCATATTTGTAAGCATTCGCTTACCTTGAGCCGGCCGCCAGACCCAGTGGGAGGCCGGTCTCTGCGTCCTTGCGCGTTAGCCGCGTGTGTTGGGAGTACCGGTGCGCCCTGATGTTCATCCAGGCGACCAGTCTCCTTGCTGCTCCCCCTGGTGGCTCCAGCTGCATCTGACTCAGGCGCGTGTCACAGGGATTCCCTGGTGATGTCGTACTTCGAGTCTTAAAGGGACATTACACTAATTGCTCCACTCCTGGGGGTGGAGCAATTAGTATATAAACTGCCTGGACATCACTCCAGTTGCCCTTTCGTGGTGTTCCAGTGCAGTTGTGGTTCAGTGTGCTCTGTGTATTACCTGGTTTGTCTGACTACCCATTCTGGTGTTGACCTGTGGCTCTATCTGACAATCCGCTCCATGTATGACCCTTGGCTTGTCTGACATCCAGTCTTGTGCACACCTGCAGCTCTGGCTGACTAACCGCTCCGTGTATGACCTTAGACTTGTCTGACTAACCAATCTGGTGTTGACCTGTGGCTCTGTCTGACTATCCGCTCCATGTATGACCCTTGGCTTGTCTGATATCCAATCTGGTGCAAACCTACGGCTCTGTCTGACTAATCTCTCTGTGTATGACCAGGCTTGTCTGACAATCCTATCTGGTGCTGCCGTTGGCTCTGTCTGGCTTGTCTCAGTAGTGTCTCCCTCCTGCAGACACCCAGCTGGCGCAGACCTGGGGCTCTGGTAGACTTTCTTCTATACCGACTGCAGGCGTGAGTCCGGTATTAGACCTCAGTGGTCCTGATTACAGGTGTGAGTCAGCAATCAGCTTCTAGCTAAGCTGACTGCAGGTGTGAGTCAGCTTCCCTCCTAACTAGACTGACAGCAGGCATGTGTCAGTGTTTCCCGTTGACACTGGTCAGTGTCTCCCGTTCTAGTTCCAGTCCTTGTTCTAGTCGAAGACCCTCCGTGGCAGATCCAGTTCCTGTTTCAGTCAAGTTCCAGTGGTAGAAGATTCGAGGGGTTCCTGTTCCTGCTCCAGCCTTAGCTTCTTTAGAGACTTCCAGTGGCTCCGGCCTAGTCTCAGCAGTCTGGTCCAGTCTAGGCTGCCTACTATTTCTGATAGTAGTGTGTGCTTATCTGCCGACCTTCTGCCTGTTCCTATTGTCTCCTCCCTTACCTTGTTCTGTGCCTTAATAAAGGTGATTTATATTTACTTTCTGACTCCTGAGTCCTCTGGGTATCTGTGACCATATAAAGCTTGATTACCTTGCCAAGGTAACCCATTTCAAGCGAGTCCTATTTAAACTTAGATAGGGATGGTAATGTTTATTAGATGGGGCTTGCTTAGCAATGTGTTGGATACCCCTCTGACACTCAAAGGGTTAATCACAGTGGTATAAATCATGCTTCATACAGGGTTCATATTTAGGTAACTTGTATGGAGAAGCACAGGTGTGGTTTTTCTATTTTAAGCTGAAAAGGATGATGTCTATAGTATGGGTTGGAATTACGCAGGTTCCAATAAATTCTGTGCACATTTACAACACTTAAGCAATATATAATTTTATTTAACTCTTTTAATGTGAGCAATATCTACAAAGCATTGTGAAGCAACATGTTGGAGACTTCTCTTGCCTCCAAGGGATTTATGCCTTCCCATAGTAGAGATTATTCAACAGCATAATAAAGATTTAAGGTCAGTTCTAAGAACAATCATTTTAAATGCCTTGAGTCAAATTACTTTTTAAATATGCTTGTAAGAAACTGTTAAGTTCATCTTTATCCATCCCTCAGTGTTTTCCTAATTAGTTTTATTACAAGATGTTAGGTTTAATGACACTTAGTGCAGTTTTAACAAATAAAATTTGTATACAGTACTTCATCTCCTTTATGATTTTAACTTGAGTAACAAACACTTTTAATAAGATGTGATCTCAAGATGTCTGCTGAACCACCCATAGGGTGCCTTTATGACTGTGAAATTTAACATCTGGACTCAGTAAAACTTTGCATCTACCAGAAGTACTTGAAAACTTGTAATTTTTATGACAATAACAAAATAACAATAAAAAATGGCTATAAACAAAAGACGAGCATTTCAGGAGCAAAATTATTATTTCTGAAACTCTAATTGATTTAGATGGGGCTTTAACCCATTAGAAGCTATGAGGTCTTCAGTGTATTTCTTTGCAATACATTGAAAACCTCTCCAGTATTCAAAGGGTTATAAATGCTAGCAAAATTAAAGGGAAAACAGAATATTTACTACCTGCCAATTCCATATTCTTTAGGTTTCTGTATGTAGCACATATAAAGAACGACCCACCTCCAAGGTAGCACAGGAAAAGTTACAAAGTTACCTTCTACCACCAACAGCCCCCAATGTTTAGATGAAGAAGACCCAGAGACAAATTTCATGTCAAATATACATATTTACTAATATATAACAAAGAAGTCTGTGGGCTAATTACAGAGACCATAAAGAAAAGGCATTGGCAAGTAAGAAAAATTCCATCTTTCCTTTAGGTCTTCTATGATAGCACTGATAACAGGGATATAAAAAAAGCTGATAAGACTGGGAGGGAACTACAGAGCTGCTTCAAGAAGTGAGAGCAGGACAGGGGAAGGAGAGCCTCCAGACGTGCTGCCCCTGCTTCCACTAGTGCTGTGTCTGCTGTCAGATGTGCTGCCCCTGTTATTGCCACCACCACTGCTGTGCCTGCTGTCAGATGTGCTGCTCCTGCTGCCACCAGTGCTGTGCCTGCTGCCAGTGCTGTTCCTGCTGCCACCAGTGCTGTGCCTGCTGCCACTCCTGAACCTGCTATAGTCCTAAAATGTTTCCTCAGGGCTTGGGCCTCTAACAACAAATCTAACAAATCATCCTCTAGAAAATACCTTATCAAGTCAAGTTACAGTCCATCCCAGTGGCAACTTATGTCAGGGGGTTCCTATGTCTATCACTTTATATACAAATTTCTTATTTTTATTTTATTTTTTTTATTAACTGTCCCCCAATATCAGTCAAGAAACACTCAAAACAAATTAGCTGTTCAACTGATTAATTCCCTAGACTCCACCCACAAACACAGGCACCCTCCTCAGACCCCTTTAATACCTTGTCTTATGGGGGTTTTCAATTGTATTTAGGATGTATTTTTTATTAACTTTATTAATTAAATTAATTAAATGTATTTATTAAACAAATCCCTGAAAACATTCCCTGTTCAACTGATTCTTTCCCCACACCCCACCAACACAGGCACCCTAGTGCCCCTTTTATACTATGCCTTTGGGAAATAAAATAATATTTGTTATGTGTTGTGTGTAAATTCAATGTTCCCATTGATTTACATGGAATGAGCTAGGTGAAAAATGCGGAAAAAATGCACTTTTTGCTGGAAATGATTCGCCAAGTACCATTATTCGCCGATTTCAGTTTGAGTTGAAAATTTTGCCCATCCCTGAGCCACAGATAACCACCCCTGGAGTCAAACAGATGTGTTGGAGTCAAACAGAGTGGATGCCGGAGTAGTCACACCAGTGGATGCCTCCAACATCTGGACAGTACTTGATGCTCTCACCACCAATGCCAATGGGATGCCACTGGATGCCGATTAGTGCCAGCACACAGCAATATGGGTCATTTGGCCCCACACCACCTCCACATGCACACAGCAGGATGCCAACACAGCAGCCTGCAGCCACAACCCAGGTGGGAAGGAAACACATCCCAGTGGCCACAGTATGACCCATGGTCACTTGATTTCCAGCATCTTGGCCTGATAGGTGAGCCACAGAGACCACAACCACACACCTAATACACACCTCCATCATAGACTGAACCAGGGGAACACAAATCTGCAGTTAGGAAGAGACCATAGATGTGGTGGTGGCACAATGCTGACCCCCCTCACATCTGTATATACATTTTCCTCACCAGCAGCTGCAGCAACAGAGGCACACTCAGACCATGCGGGAACTACAGGTCAAGGGACAGACACAGACCAAGAGGAAAGACATCAACAGCACCTCCATTTGCATCATCCACACCCTTATCATGAGCCATGGCTACCATAACCAGCAGAATGGATGAGGAATACATCACCATCCAGAGGAGGCTATTGTGGGAGACCAGATGCTTCTCCAGAAAGTATCTGAGCACCATGGAGAAAACTGCAGCTAGTCTCAGAGGTATGGAATCCCAGTAAGCCATCTGCCATGCAGAAATATGACATATTGGGACTGGACACAGTGACTTGCTTGGCCAGATGCTCATTGAAATGTGCAAGCAAAATCACATCTAGAGAGAGCTCAACATCCAAATGAGGGGTCAACTGTGTGGCACCCACAACAACTCCAAGATAGCCAAGATTCACCAGACAGTCAGTGAGAGCATCCATATCTGCTCCATCTCCCAAACAAAAATAAAAAATAAAGCTCCCGTGTCATGTTTTCCCAAAATAAAAATGCACTTTCTGATACCATACCTGTGATTCCTTCAGATATATAACAAGGTTAGTGTCAGATATTTCTCCAATGCAATGCAATGAGCACAGCTTTTGCACATTTTACATGGTGGGAAAGTGTTTGAGCAGTGGTAACAATACACCTAACAAATCAAAAACCTGGAATATGGAGTCTGGGTATGATGTGAGTTGAAGTTCAACAACAGCTGATGGGAAACTTTTCACAATCTGATTCTAGTCACAGACAGGATCACTGTTACCACACAGTGACAGTTGTACTAACCCCCATGATGGTGTCTGGTGCTGGGCAATTGTCATTGTGCTGTACATACATACACACACACATGCACAAGTCAACAGGCTTGGCGTGCCAACCTCCCTCTCAATTACTTAGTCCTACGCATTAGACAACAACAGTCTTCTCAGAAAATCCATCCCTATCAAGCTAGATTAGGCATTGCAAATTTTCTAATACCTCTACTATATAACGTTTGCTATGTGTTGTGTGTAAATTAAATATTCCCATTGATTAAATTCAATGAGCTAGGCAAAAAAAGCAGAAAATCAGCAATTTTCTTGTGAAATTGTTCGCCAAGAGGGAAGTGTCATTATTTGCCGATTTTAGTTTGAGGCAAAAATGTTTGCCCTTCCTTACTTATAACATTCTCAATTACTTTTGCCCCAAATTTCTCTAAACACTTAATTGGGTATATTTTAATGATTATCAGTTTCAATGGAATGAAGATCAAATTAAGATCTCTTCTGGAAGTTTTATATTTTCATCTATAAACACCAACTTTTTTACATGACTAAGGAACGCCAATCAATATTTTTATACTACGTGTATCTAACTGTAAATACAGATGAGGGCAAATTAGAAGTTGTTATACTGTACCTAATTATGATACAGTGGATTGTATATTAATTACATAGATTCATGCTTCACTCCATGGTGCATGATTATTCCCTTTGTGGACACTAAGGGCTAGATTTAAAGGCTCGTGTTAAACCAGCCGCTAAGTGAAAAAGGCACATCGGTCGCAAATAATACATGAGTTACGGCAGATTCAATAGGTACTCTACGAGAATAGCTATCGAGCGTAGGCACACACAAAACACGTAACACAAAACCCGTTGTCGCTCATGTTAATGCACAACGGGCGGCCAAATCACACGATAACATCGCTCAAAACAACATGTAACATAACGACTGCCGTTGTCTAGCAACCCTGATTGATGCAAAAACAAATTCAAACACACAGCCAATCACAAAGCCCCAATGTATCAAAAAACTTCAAATACACCTATATATACCCAAAAATAACCATCACACACTGTCTGTTATTGAGTTCTTCAGAGCTAGATATCAGGACCCAGGAGGGGAGGATAGTGATCAGAGAAAGGGAGACAGTAGCGTTCATTGGAGGTAGAGGAGTTTTGGAGTTTGGAGTTTGGCGAGCATTGCACATAATTCGACACATATCACACCTTTGCACATATTACATACACACATACAAACACAAACACATACACATACATACACATAGTCCTTTTATTTTATAACACCTTACACATCTTACATTTTATTTTGACAATGTGAATATGCGAGTGAAAGTGTGTGACAGAGAGTGAGTGGATTGAGTGTGTCTGTGAGGGCCTGTGGGAGTGCCTGGGTGTGAGTGGGTGAGTGATGGCGAGGAGAGGAGGACAGGAGAGAGGGATGGGGAGAGTAGTGGAGGAGGATGAAGGTCAGGAGGGTATCCCTCAGCAGAGCAGGGGTGGGAGAGGGAGATCCGCAGGGCGGAGGGGGACCCGGCCAACAAGAGCAGGCACACAAAGGACAGGGACAGTACCTGCAGTGGGACGAGGGGTAGTTGCTGTGGAGCACCCCACACAGTCAGGGTCAGAGCAGGCAGGACACTCCGGCTCAGAATCATCCCATGCCGGGCAGGATCAGGGACCCCAAATACACAAAGGAGGAGAACATGGCTCTCATGGAAGCTGTCCTGGAGAGGCAGAGTGTTTTCCACCCAACGGCGAAGGTCCCTGGCCTGTCAGCGAGGAGGAAGGCAGCCTGGAATCAGATATGCAGCCGGGTGAACGCGGTGGCTACATGCAGGCGGGACGAGGAGTCTGTGAAGAAGAGATGGGGCCACTGCCGGAGGGTGGTCAAGAACAAGATGTCTGACATGGCCAAGCAAGCCCGAGGCACAGAAGGTGGCCCATCTTTCCCCATCACCTTCTGCAGCTGGGAGGAGATGGTGCGGTCAGACCATGTCCCCGACCATGATCGAGGGGGTCGTTGGAGGAGCTGACACTGGGGATGAGAGGAGCCTCCACACTACCGGTAAGTGCAACACTACATAACAATACACTACATCAACCAACACCAGCTGCACACACAGTCACGCCTCAACACATGCCCATCACTCATCCATGCAACTGCACCAACACAGCACCCTGAGGGTTAAAAACAGGACACAACACCAGGACAAATGGCAAGGTCCAACTTGGGACAAACCTGTCAAAGTCCTACTTCAACCCTCCTGTCGCTGTGCTCATCACACACAATACACAAACCGTTATGTTCAAAATGTCTTCTTTTAAATATCATCACTGTTCACACACAGTGTCACCCATGTCCCCACAGGGAAGTCAGCACCTAACCCCTTGAGTGCTAGAGGGATCATCAATGCATCGATCAACAATGCTTTGGCAACCCCTCTGGGACTCAAAGGGTTAACCAGACAGCAAACAAGTCAATAGGCCAACGATCACATGCTACACAGGGGACATTCACTAAGCGGTGGATGGTGGAGACAAAGTAACCCTCACACACCCTCACTTCACCAATACCAGTGTTAGTCTATGGAGAATATGCAAAAACAAGAATCAAGTTCATAGGGTCCCAATGTACAGACTCCATGGAAAACACTGGAAATGGGGAAAGGAGATCACTGGAGAAGTCACCATCATGCTCACTTCATCAGTTCAACATCACCGCTTACTGTATCACAAAAAGGGTGGATCAGGTCACACATCACAGTGTCCCAGAGAATAAATGCTTGTATGTGCAACACACAGGCCGAAAACTATTCCACACAATTAAAAGTGGAAAAAGTAGGACTTGGTGTTGTGGCTGCAATCATTTACCCTAACTTGAAAGGACATATCCCGCATCTGATTCCCACATGGATCCACAGGGGTGCTGATGCCATGGATGGATGGTACACCAGCCGCTGTTTGCAGGTTACACATGGGAAACAAATTGCAACCATTGTACCTTGGTCACCAACAGGCCATGACTGATGGATATCTAGGACTGAGTACGGTTGCCTCACACAGAAGGATGGATGGGCTCATACACAGAGAATCAGGCCTCAATCAAAGATATCCCTCACTACTGGCTTGATTGTTGCCCTTAGGATTCAAATGTTTCTAAATATGTCCCAACACGATGTGAACACAGAAATCAGTTCACTGGATGTGATTGCCTTACTGGCCAGATATGTGCACCCAGGGCCGGCCCAAGACATTGTGCTGCCTGGGTCCAAGGATGAAATGCTGCCCCCGCAACGCACCCATTAAAACACGCAGACCTCACACCCACAAGAGAACCTAACCTCCAATCGCGGGACACAAAGTGAGGAAAAAATATATTGCTGTGTATGCCTCAGTTCACAGCACCTTGTCCTTTCCTCATAGTGTGTCAAAACAAAGTATATTGCCTGGTATTCCGCAGTTCACTGTTAACTGTGGCATACCCGGCAAAATACTTTGTTTAGCTACACTTTGAGGGAAAGACAAGGTGTTCACATCCAGTCCAATAGGAAAGCCATACAGATACTGTAGTCTGATGACATCAGCTGAGAGATACTCCGCAGACCAGAGTTCACCACTCTTATCTTGGGCAAATAGTGCCGGAAACACTCCTGGTATGTACCTTTCCTCTTCCCAGACTGTTCCTCTACCACCAAAAAACAAGTATATGTCTTCCTAGTGCCAAGTCTCTTGCACCTGCGACAGGTTCTCCCCCAGCACACACGTGACCCTCCTCCATGAGATTTCTCCTGTCTAAGTAATCCTTCTGTTACAGACAGCAATTATATAGATACACCTGACTGCTGTATGATGGACTCCTACCTAGGTAAGTACTTCTGTTACAGTAATAATATAGAGACAATTTTTTTAAGGAGAATTATACCCTATTTATAAGGGGACAATTATTTCCAGCAGTGTCTAAGAAAAATAGAAATAGAAAGGACAAGATGGCATAATGACCCACTCCAGATGAAATGGTATTAAAAGAGAGGCAAGGGTGAATGAGGGGTGAAACTGAAATACACAGAGATTGAAACAGCCATGGGGAGAGAAGCTAGGAGGTAAAGAAAATAATGGAACAAGATGGAGATAGATAAGAAGAAGGATTTGAGAGAAAAGGGGGATAAAGAGACAAGCCATTAAATCATGACAGTGGCAGGGATTATGTCTTCTAAAATAATGTATACCAATGTCCTGAAATTACACAAGCCCTTGGATGCTGTTGGATTGTAGACCTCTCTAGCACCCCAGAGGTTAAATATTACACCCCTTGTGTGCCAGAGAGATATCCAATGGGCTCTGGCGCTCAGGGTTAAAGAACTTTAGAGAGACAGCAGTGCACCCCTTCACTCCCACTATGAAAAATGTTTTTTCATGACTGGCAGATCAGAATTCAGCCTTGTGAGAGCAGCATGGAGGGCACATAGATAGGGCTGATGAGGATTTCCTCCCCAGACCTTAGCACTCTCTGTCTTAAGAAAAGCACAGTCTTCATTGTATACAAGTCACCTCTAGTCTACTGACAGATCTTGACCTGCTGCTTATGTTGATTTCTGTACTACTGTGTGTATTTCAAAAACAGAGTTGCAGTGTAATCACAACTGGAACCAGAAATAGGCTCTGAGGTGATCAGACTGCACGTCTGTTGTTATAATTCACACACAGACGTACAGGAATCGGCAATAGAAGCAGTGCAAGATATGTGTCAGTAGAGGTCAAAGAAAGGATTGTGTTTTTTGTATGACCAGAACTGCTAAAATGTGGTCCGGGGGAGAGAATCATTACCAACCCTCCCTGCTGCTCACTCCAGTCAGTCTGCGCTTCAATTGGAATGCGAGGTAAAAAAAAAAAAAAAAAAAAATACTTATCTCTGTACTAGTGAAGGGATGAACTTCCGGAACAGACCTCTGCATTTTAACCCTTTGCATGCATTGCTTCCAGGCTCCACATACAATCAGAGCCCTTTCTAGACCTCTCTCTTCCCACAGACTGATTAATACCTGCTGCTACTGCCACTTTACTCTGGATGTATAGAAGACAGTGACATAGCATAAATCAAACGCAGAGCACGGTCTCCGCAACATCATGTTTGCTTGCTCTGATTGGCTGACCATCATGCCAATCACAATATTAAAAATTTAGCCTAGTGTGCCTTGCCCATGATCGGCTCTGCTAATAGGGGCACACATATGTGTCACTGACGCCGGGGCGGCCGCTGACAGTGTGAAACTCAGACTGACTTGTCACTGTGTACAGGCAGCCCAGCCCTGACAGACTGAGCCACACTCACAGCAGGCATGCAGGAGGCTGATGGCAGGAGCACCGAGTGACGTGGAACACAGACCTTGCGGTTGGCTGGCGTGCAAAATAACATACCTTGGCCAGCAAATTGCCGCCCCAGCCAAAGTGCCGCCTGGGTCCATTGCCCCACTGGGACCCATGTTAGGGCCGGCCCTGTGTGCACCCATCACAAATCAACCTACATTGCTACCATCCAAATACACATACATAGTATGGAATATACGAGGTATGTTCATATCCATCATATCAATCCAATGTATTGTTGGATGGGTGCATATATATAGCCAGTAAGGCAATCACACCTACTGAACTGCTCTCTGGCTTCACTTCTTGGAAGGTTATTACTGTATCCATATGAAGGGTACATATCCACATACATATATGACCAATTCTACTTGTGTGTGGTTGTAATGGGATAGCAATGGGAAATGTCATCATGATGTAATATCCTTGGCATCGTAAAAAAAGATGTGTTACGATCTAAGTCCTATCCCTCCAACACTCATGGTTATACAGATAGTGCTTTATGTGACAGGTGGAGATATCTGTCATTTGACCACACGGAGGCTCTTCAGCAGAGCCAAAGTCGCAACATTTCGAGATAAATACCTCTTTGGAATTGTCCACAGAGTGTGGGAGGGATAGGACTAACAGCGAATAACATCTGTTTTCATAACGTCTTCAATCTGACATCAAGGTGGACTTAACCTTTGCCATCCCCCTGGAGGGATAGCCATCCCTACAAGTTGTAAAGACAAATATATGTTGTTGGATTCAACCCCCCGAGTTAAACAATGGTATTCCTACTGCTGAAAGGTGTGTTGATTCAAAAGATATCACAGCTCAGACATGGATATGTCAGGGGCAATATCCCAGTGGCCTGAAATTGTACAGTGGTGCTGTTACTACACTATCATATGGACAGCTCTAGTACAGGGACCAGATATCTACATGGGAGGGTGTTGCAACAGCCTCACTGTACTATTTCGGGCCACTGTGATATTGCACCTCAAAATGAAACCTTCACCCGTAATCGGGCCACTGTGATATTGCACCTCAAAATGAAACCTTCACCCGTAATAACTCAAACAACACCTTTCAGCAGTGGGAGTACCCTTGTTTACCCAGGGGGATTAACCTAAACACATATATTTTTCTTCAACACATATCAAAGTATAACTGTCTCCACAAACATATGGCTAAGGTCACTAATCACAACATCTTATTTCTCCACACAGCTTACGGCCCTCAAGCCCAGCGGGAGCCAGTGGAGGAGGCTATGTCACCCCCCAGTGAGGAGTACACAGAGGAGGGGACCAGCCGGTGGTCACCATCCCCACCATCCCCATCCCCTCCAACACAGGCTGCACCACCACCTTCTGCACCACCACAGACTGCACCCCTTCAAGCTGGACCACCACAGGCTGCACCCCTTCAAGCTGCACATCCCCAGTACAGTGGCTGGATGCAACAGGAGGAGAGGTGGACGTATCCATCCACCTCTACCAGCTACTACCCTCCAGCAGCAGCACCACCACCGCCAGGGAGGCAATGGCTGCCAGGGACAGTGGCCACCACCCAATATGGGCCATATGCCTCCCACATCAACCAACCCTCCTGGATGGCTCCACAGCATGCCCCAAGGTATGATCCGAGGTGGGGTCCGAGCACCTATCAGTGGCCAATATATGACCCTTGGCCACTGGACTACCCACACCTGGGCCTGATTGGTGAGCCCCAGCACCCCCTACCCAGGGACATTTTCACACCTCCACCAGCACAGACATCATTGGGCAGCTCAGAATCACTTGATGTGGTGGTCATATGCCCATCATCTGCACCAGCCACTCCAACAGCTGTCACAGCAGCCACAGCACCCCCAGCAGCAGCAGCAGAGGAAACAGCACCTCCAGCAGCAGCAGAGGAAAGAGCACCTCCAGCAGCAGAGGAAACAGCACCCTCAGCAGCAGAGGAAACAGCACCCTCAGCAGCAGAAGAAACAGCAGCACCAGAGACACCGGGCGCATCCACCTCCAGCACTGCACACCTCACAGAGATGGAAGCGGAGTGTATGGCCCTTCAGAAGAGACTACTCAGGTCGAGCAAGAGTACAGACAGCAACATCACCAGGAGCAGGAGGCAATCCAAAAGGAACATAGCCCGACTGGAGACCAGAACCCAAGCACTGGAGTCGGAGGTGGCCAGGGGGAACACATTACTCCACCAGCTCAGGACTGGTCTAATGGACATGTTGACACAGTTAGTTGAGGGAGATCAGCCGCAGGGAGAACCTGAGGATGGAGAGGGAGAACTTGAGTTCCATCGAGGGGTCTACTGGAACCACCCCCCCTCCAGTGTTACCCCTGAAGCCACACTGAGGGGGCAGAGGGTTTCCAGGCGATCAACAAGTGCATCCACCTCTGGCACCCAGGCTAAGACCCCCCCACCCAAAAAAGAAAAAATGAAAGGCCCAACCTGTTAACTTTCCCCTCAATAAAGAAACTTTTTTTTTGGATTCCTGTCTGATCTGCTGTGTCTTCAGTTATGGATTGGGTGGCAGGGTTGTCTCCAATGCATTGCCATACAATGCAGGGAACACAACCTCTGCCTGGGTGAAATGTTTGTGGGATGCTACAACATGGGTTCACACATACACACACCGTTGTACAAATTCAACTGTAAATACATCCCTGGAGCCATATTACACCACTGTGTTATATGGCGATGTTTTGTGTTGAATTTGAACAACAAAACATACCCCTTAGCACAACAAATGGTACAACATTGAACATTCGTCTACATCATATGTTGTGTTTAACCCTTTGAGTGCCAAAGTGGTAGGCAACACATTGCAAAGAAATGCGTTGGGGACCACTCTGGCACTCAGAGGGTTAATGGGATAACCAAACAAACAGCTATGTGACTTAGCGGGGACATAACAAGCAGGACAGATAAATGTGACATGCATCAATACTGTCTTGGATTCAAACACTCATTGTGCAACTGACTTACTGGGGAAGCCAATGTTTTTAACCTAGGATTTCAATGTGTAGCACACACACTGATATCCTGAGGTGAGCATTGGGGTCTCCAGTAAGTTGAGTTGTTGTTTCCCTAAGGGTGTAACAGACTTCAACAGTGATAACATATGTCCACTTAGTCTGGTAGTTCGTTGATGTAGCCCATGTACTGAGATATGTCAAAGTGGAGCAAAATCTCAGAACATTGATTATACTGAGCAACACAGATACTGTGGACAGGAATTCACGGTGGAAGTATGTCCCCTGTATCACCTCTTTATCACTCCCACAACACATTAGTGTATAACTGCCACCATCATCTGCTTGCATGGATACATCACAGAGTCCACTCACTGGCAAACAAGTGGTGGACTCCTGTGATGTGGGTGATGCCTTTCCATGTATGGGGGATACTCTGTCCTGGGTGTGGTTATGCATTGACAAATGTGTTATCAAATATATCCTCATACAGACACAGATAGAATGGTGATGGTTCATCTTTATTGTGTCTCAAAGTACATTAGAACTGGACTGCCCTTTTGGGCGGGATTAGTCTAATATGTACATGGAGATTTCTCCTCTGCAATGGCACTAGAGAGCTAAAATGTGATGCTTCTGAGCGGTGATTAGTCATAGGACAGGCCATTGTGCTATTTGTTCGTTCTCAGAAGCCTCTCACATTTTGTATGTTGTATCAAAGTAGAACGTACATGTGTTTTCTGTGTGTATTGCCTATATGCATTGAACACTTGTATGAGAACACTAAATGTACTTTGAAACTAAATCGTACTACTTTAGTAACACTGCTGCCCTGCTCATGTGTTGTCCACAAGGTTTGACAACTCTGTAGATGAGCATCCTAACCGTACAGGTTATAACACTCGATAATTTGTGTTTTCTGTGTCTATATGAGAATGTTCCAATAGAGGTTTGTGTGAACCTCAGGTCAAACATTGCATCACCAACAACATCACCAGAAACAGCAAGGGGCGATCTTCATGAAGGTGTTGTCAAGACATCAATCAGTCACATGGAAGATCTTCAGTTCAAGGATGGACCATGTTATGGATGCCTGTGGAGGACAGGATTTGGAGCAGTAGACCTGAACTGATCATCAAGCAACAACAATTTCGACTTTTTTATCCCCTCAGTGTTCTCAATTACAGGTGAGTACACAAACCACTGCTTGACAATGTGTTGTGTACTCATCTGTAACCAATTATGTGGAGAACTAAGGACATGTGCACCAGCCCTATGGATATGTGCCCCTGACATGTATACAGACATCAACAAGTGTTCTGAGAGCTCCATGGAAGTAATGACATTGTGCTGTCACTGTGAAAGTGACAGTGGCAGCCCAATGTCATTTGTTCCATGGAACTATTAGGACATATTTGTTGATGTGTGTATTCATGTCGGGGGCACATATGTCCGCACACTCACAGGTCAGCATGGAGTCCCTGGTAATCTGATCTACATTTCATGACCTCTACGTTGTGTGACAATACCACTGTACATCCACCCCGTGCTGCTCTTCTCAGCTCTAGCACAGTACAGGTCCCATATTGAGTCCAATGGCCCTTTAATCCCTGATGTGCCGGAGTATTATCCAATGCATAGCATTGGATAATACTCTTTTGCTACTGGGCTAGCATGGTTGCTCAGGCTATGATCATGGCATATCCAGTAAGTTGCTGTCAATCAAGCCCTGTAAGGTGATGAACATGGGTTATATGTTGTACCTTGTTTCTCCTGGGGGTGTGCGTGATATCCTTGGGGCCTGTATGTCAACGTGGAGAGTGGAATGGAGGATGGTTTTTGAATCCACACAGACAATTTGCCACGTCCATGGTATGGTTGATGTTTGGGGCCATGCTGCTGCCAGTGCAGTGCTGTGTCAATGTTCCTGTGGGGTGAGACAGAACATAATGTGCAGTGTGGTTAGTGTCATAGGACTGATGGGGGACTTGCATGGATTGTTTATTATTATACTCACAGCTGAAGTGTTCCGTGATGAGCGTGTCTCTGATCTGTGCCCCTCTCAAGGTCTCCTCCACATGGCCGATGTCCATGGGCACTTCATGTATGGGGGGTCCTGGATGTGATCCAGCAGCCTGGTGTCCACTGTGATGTTGTGCAATATTGCGCACGCCACAATTATGTCGCACACCTTTGCAGGTGCATACTGCAGTGCTCCCCCGAGTGGTCCAGACATCTAAATCGTGACCTGAGGAGGCCAAAGGTCAGCTCAATGGCATTCCTTGTTCTGGCATGAGCCTGGTTGTACCTCTCCTGGGCATGTGTTTGGGGATTGGCCACAGGGGCCAGTAGCCAGGACTTGCAGCCATAGCCAGCATCACCTGTGTAATGTGAGTGACATGGTGAGACAGGGTGCACATGTTGTGTCAATGATGTTTTGTGTGGTGGACATACTAGCTGTGGGTCAGGTGGATGCTGAGCAGCATTGTGTGTACGCCTGTGTATGTGGTGTGATTTTGTATTGTGAACTCACCCAAAAGCCATCCCCCTGTAAAAGTTCCATTCTCAAAATCTGTGGACTGAGGAGTTTTGGAGAATGTATGAATCATGTGAGCTACCAGGATACTTTGCACAGACATTCATAATCCTCATGTTGCTGTCACACACCATCTGCACGTTGATGGAGTGGAAGTTCTTCCTGTTGATGAATAGCTGTGTGTCACGTGCTGAGGCTTTAATACAGACATGGGTGTAATCTATATCACCCATGACCCTGGGCATGCCTCCCCTTGCGTAAAAGGCCTGCTTGACGTGTATCCAGTCCATGTCGGTGGTGGGAAAATGTATATAGGTACTGGCCTTGCTTTTGAGGGCTGTCAGGACCTGGGCCAGCACCCTGGAGAATGTGGCCTGTGACATGCCAGATGGGTAATCCTCAGTGGACTGGAAGGCCCCACTTGCCATGAAGTGTATGGCACACAGTATTTTTTGCAGGCCAGTTAAGGCATGGTTGTGGATGTAGATGGGATCCACCTGATCTTTGATGACCTCATACAAGGCAATGATGCTGTCAAGCCTCAACCTGTAGCGATCAATGACCTCATCTTCAGTCATTCCAAAGAGGGTGACCCTTGGGCGGTATACCCTGGGCCTTGGTGGTCGTCTATACATCCTCTGCTGCTGTGGAGCATCCTGTTGCTGTAGCTGTGCATCTGCAGGCAGGTGCTGTCCTCCAGGTGGGGATGGACTCCTGTGTGGCTGCTGAGCCAGAGCCTCCTCACTTGCAATAGGTGAAGGCTGTTGATCAGGCGTGCCTGGAGGTTGCTGATGTTCCCTAGCTCTCTCCCTTGCACACCTTCTCCGCAGTCTTCACAACAATATGTAACCCAACATACTGATTGCGCTCTCTATCTCTCTCTATCTCTCTCTCCCTCCATGAGTGGAAAACAAGCCACAACTGAGTGTGGTGAGTTGTCCCTTTAAGTACTTGATAGGGCGTTGTGTGCAGTTGTGGGGTGCAGGTTGCGTGTTGATGTTGCACAGGTGAGCTTATATTTGCAGGTGTCCGCTTTGTGTGATAACCCCCATTATTCCGTGTCATGTTGTGTTGTTGTTTTTTTGGGGGTCCTTGACCCTGTGGTGTTGCTTGTTGTTGTGTGTGACAGTGATTTGTGTTGTGTGTCCATGTTTTTGTGTTGCTTTGGCATTGCACGGGTTAATTTTTCCATTTACATGCTTGTGCGGTAAGCATTTTGTGTATTTTCCTATGTAACGGGTGTTTTGTTTTGCCAGTTAAGTGTCTAACGTCTGAGAAAAGTGGGTCTTAACTTTTTGCCGTTAGGTGTGTCTTTTTTCAGCCGTTAACAGTACCGAAAGCCTTTGAATGGCTCTGGGGAATGTTGTTCCATGCGTCTGAATGCACGTAAGTGTATCGGCCGTAAGGATTCTGAAACTGCCATTAGCTGTTCTTTAGACGGATCTTTGAATTGCTACATGACACTTAACGCACCCGTTAGTGATTTTTTTTTTACTAACGGCTGCCTTTAAATCTAGCCCTAAATTTGCAACATACTAAGCAGGTGCAGAGCTAATAATAAGGACAAGATATTGTTGAAGCCGCTTTGTACAAATGGATTAAATATAATGAGGCTGATGTACTAAAAACTTGAAGACATTATCTAGCAAAGCAACTGCACCACAAGAGACACATATAACCTCACATTAATTTAAATGGGATCTTTAAAAACTTAAATGCCTGTGAAGTCTCCAACACATTGCTATGCACCTTTTGTGTGCTTGGTTAAATGTCCTTGAAATACAAAATAAATAAATATAATTTTATTATTCCCATAGTGGTGATCATTTATATTTTGTGTGCAGCAATAAATCCTGTTTTTCATGTAATTAAATATGCAATGATTAATTGCAAATAGATCACAACATCAGTGCAGGCCAAATGCATAGCCATGCAAAAAAAAAGAAATGGCCAACGCAATATTTATTGCTGTTTTTCTGTGTTTGCATATGTCCCACATTGAATTGCTTTACAGTGTGTTAGAGATATCTATGGAATCCAAGAATCTGAAATGTCTCATTAATCAAATGCTTTAATTAGCACCTTAGATAAACAATCAGCTTTACCTTTTCTGCTTTTGTAATTGTCATCATTTATACATAAAACACCAACATATTCTGCTGCACTGTACAATATGATGACAAGATAGCCACACTTTGTGTGTATGTGTGCATGTGTGGTATTTGTGAATCTTCCATAAAAGTATCACATTTAATCTACCAGTATGCTATGTATGTGTGGCTATCTATGTACTGTTTGTTGGGATGGATGTGTGTGTGTGTGTGTGTGTGTTTGTTTGTCTTTGTAGATGATATGTGTTTGTGAGTGTGTGTGTGTGTGTGTGTCTATGTAGGTCATGTGCATGTTAGAGTGTGCATTTATGTTTTTGGTTTGTATGCGGTTGTGTGTGTTTGTCTATGTTTGTGGGACTGCATATGTATTTATGTCTGTACAAGTGATATGTGTGTATATGTCTGTGTGTGTGTATGTGTTTCTTTGTAGGTGGTATATATGTGTGTGTCTTTGAGTGTGTGTGTATCTATGTATACGTGGTTCTCTATGTACTGTATGTTGGAGTGCTATATGTGTGTGTGTGTGTGTGTGTGTGTGTGTTTGTCATGTGTGTCCCTGTGTGTGTTTCTATGTTGTTGATGTGTCTGTGGTAGTGTGTGCATTTGTATGTGTGTCTATATGTGCTTGTGTGTCTGTGTTTGTGGGACTGTATATGTGTGTATGTCTATGTAAGTTGTATGCGTGTGTGTTTGTGTGTGTATATGTAGTGTGTTTTCGGATGCGCTTATATAGGTAATGTGTGTGTTTTACGGCCTGTGTTTGTGTAGTATGTGTGTTTATTTGTGAGTGTGTGTGTGTCTGTGTGTGCATGTGTGAGCATGTTGCATTCTTTTTTTACAGGTGTTATGTAAGACATGCATCAATATTACCTCTTATTCTCATGACATTTTCATGTATCCCATTTTCCTAGTGTAAATGTCATAATTTATATGTAAAGCTCCAACAGATTCAATTTTGTGTGTGTATTTATGTATGTGGTGTGTGTTTATTTATGCGAGTGTGGGTGTGTGGGTGTGTGTATGTGAAGGCTAGATGGGCAGAATGGTTCTTATTGGCCATCAAATTCTTTGTTTCTATGTGTTCCTGCCTTAGTTTGTGTGTGTGTATATGTATTTATGTATGTGTGTGTGTGTCTGTTTCTGTGGGTGTATGTTTATGTATGGGGGTGTATATGATTGTGTGTATGTAGTCTGTCTGTGTAGTTGATTTGTGTGTATGGGTGATGGTGATGTACATGATGACTTGATGGGCCAAATGGTTCTTATCTGCCATTAACGTCTATGTATCACAGTGCCTGTGATTCCTGTCACTCTCTATTGTGGATGTCACTGATTTGCTGACTGAGTTTGACCCGCCTCCTGATGACCTTTTTATACCTGGCTATCTCTCTGGTCAGTTGCCCTTTTGTGGTGTTCCTGAGCCAGTAGTGCTTTTGCTGTGTTCCTGTGTTCTGAGTTCCTGTGTACCGATTCGGCTTGTCCTGACTATTCTCCAGTGTTCCTGCCTGTGTATGATTCGGCTTGTCCTGACTATTCTCCAGTGTTCCTGCCTGTGTATGACTCGGCTCATCTGCGGACCACCCTTGGATCCTGACCCGGCTAGTCTGACGTCCCTGCCTGTGTATGACCCGGTCCGGCTGACTTCCTGCTCCGAAGATCAACTTCCAGCTTGTTCCAGTGACCTGCGTTCCAGTTGTCGCCGTCGCGACATTTTCCAGTCCTTGCTGCCCACGAGTGTGCCATTGCCTAGCCTGGTGATTCCTTCGATAGTGCTGTGTCTCGTTCTAGTGCAGAGCTGTGTGTATTCTGTGGGCCTTCCTCTCCTTGCAGAGCCTGCCCGTAGCGTTGTAGCCTCGAGTAACGTTACAGAGCCTTGCAGTAGCGCTGAAGCCTCGAGTAAACGTGCATTTTAACTCTTGCAGTGCTGCCTCATATTCACTCTCTATATCTCCAGTACAAGCCTTGTTACAAGTGATACTGCTGCTGAGTTGGCCGCTCTCCGTCGGCAACTCTAGTCTTACGTTGCAGAGTGTTCACGAAGCTTGGGCCGTTTGGGCGCTTAAGGCTCTCCGGTGTTGGTTACCGACGAGATCGTATACCCAGAGTGTTGGCAGAGAGGTTCAGTGTTGGCTATTCGGTACTAAGCCCGAGGGGGCTAGTGGTTCTGGCTCTAGCATTACTGCATTCGATTACACTTGAGGAGGCTCTTAGCTCTTGCATTGCAGGCCGATTTCCATATTGCCCTAAGGGGCTATTTGCACTTGCACTTACTAAAGCAGTTCCTGTAGCTACGCCCGTGGGGGCTAAGTTGTTACCCATTCTGCTTATCATTTACCACCTTGGCAAGGCAGCTCGTTCCTCTGCACCTGATGAACTTCGTCTGTACAGCACAGCCTATTTAACATCAAGGGCGTGTCAAACTTACACATCTGAGACTGAGTATATTTGGACTTTAACCCCTTTGGGGCCTATACCATCCTAGGGCATACTGACTTGCATTTATGTCCATAATACTATTTTCCTTGTATTCTCTCAGTGTACATTTGCTGTATATTACCTACCGCCTCTAGAGGGCGTGAGTATCATTATTCACTTTAATAAAGTGTGTTTTATTTTCACTTATTGGTCTGAGTGTCATAAAAACCGTAACAGTACGAAAGGGCCATGACCTCAGACGGTAAGGGTGAAAGTAATCCTCTGAACATCCACTGGAGAATGGATGCCCAAGAGCAGCGCCTGGACCAATTGGCACTGGCTCTACAAACGTTGCTTGAACGTACAGTACATTTGGACAAGTCTGGTCCGAATCCGGTGGTCCCCCCAGTCGTGACACCGGAGAATCCCTCGGTACCCATCAGTACTAACACAAGAGGGTTATCGGCAGCGGTACCGTTACCCCTAAGATATGATGGCGAACCCTCCTTATGCAGAGGTTTCATTAACCAGTTGGAGATATTTTTGGAATTGGCACCTCAGGCATTCCCTAACGACCGTAGCAAGGTCGGCTTTATGATATCTCTGTTGACGGGCAAAGCTTTGGCATGGGCAAATCCGATATGGGAGAGTGCCAGACCCTGCACACTGAACTTTAGAGAATTTGTGGCGAAGTTCAGACGTGTGTTTGAGGTTCCTGGTAGGTCTGCCTTTGCTGCCAAAAGGCTGATGGAGATTCAGCAGGGCGAACGCACTCTGGGCGAATACGCTATTGAATTCCGGACCTTGGCAGCAGAGGTTGGCTGGAACGATGAGGCCTTACTTGCTGCTTTTTCTCAGGGCCTGGCTGAACAGATCAAGGACGAGATAGCAGCTCGAGATGTACCCAGCGAGCTGGACGAGTACATTGACTATGTCATGCTAATAGATTCTCGCATCCGGGAGAGACGCTTGGCTAAAAGGACCAAAGCAAAGAGTTATGGTCAGAACCAGTTCCTTAACCCACCCACTCCACCCGTGCTGCTTGAGCAAACAGCTGATGGCATTGAACCTATGCAATTAGGTTTTACTAGGCTCACGAAAGAGCAGAAGCTGTATCGTAGAAGGCAAGGCTTATGCCTATATTGTGGCAAACCAGGTCATATATTACGCAATTGTCCTATTAGGCCGGGAAACGAACGCACCTAGGGTACCTTGGGGGACAGGCCCTAGGTGGTGTTGAACAGTCCCTAGAGACTTGCACCACTAAACCCACCATCCAGGTGGCTTTTGCCTGGACTGACAAGGTCATAGAAGTCTTAGCATTGGTGGACTCCGGGGCAGCCGGATACTTCATGGATCAGTCCTTTGCTGAGTTGCAAGGCATTCCGTTATGTAAAAAGGACTCTCCTGTGGCTATAGAGGCCATTGATGGCAGACCCCTGGATCCTGCTTTCATTACATTCGAGACTATCCCAGTGTCTATGACTGTGGGGGCTTGTCACAGGGAGCAGATACAATTTCAGATCATTCGTTCCCCACATCATTCAGTTATTTTGGGGTTCCCGTGGTTGCAGACACACAATCCCCAATTTGACTGGCAAAGGTGTGAAGTTAACTCTTGGTCGGAGTATTGTAACAAGAATTGTCTTTCTCTCCCTATTAAGATTATGTGTACCTCTCCAGCGGTGCCAACAGAATATGGACAATTCAGTGACGTGTTTAGCAAAGGAGAGGCCAGCGCATTGCCTGACCATAGGCCATATGATTGCGCCATTGATTTGTCTCCAGGGGCCGTGCCTCCTAGGGGGCGTACTTACCCACTGTCCTGTGAGGAAAATAGGGCGATGGAGGAGTATATCACAGATGCCCTGGAGAGGGGAATCATTCGAAAATCTACGTCCCCGGCTGGTGCCGGATTCTTTTTTGTAAAAAAGAAAAATGGGGAACTCAGGCCTTGCATTGACTACCGTGGGTTGAATAAGCTGATGCCCAAGAACGCCTATCCCATTCCACTTATTACTGAATTATTTGACAGATTAAAGGGCTCTTCGATCTTTACCAAACTTGACTTACGAGCCGCCTATAATCTAGTCAGAATTAAAGAGGGTGACGAGTGGAAAACGGCGTTTAATACCAGAACAGGGCATTATGAATACCTGGTGATGCCATTCGGCCTATGCAATGCGCCTGCAGTATTTCAGGAACTGATTAACGATATTTTACGTGACTTGCTTCAGTCCTGTGTGGTTGTGTATCTAGATGATATACTAATTCATTCTGCTAACCTCGCCCAACACATTAAAGATGTCTCAGAAGTCTTGCTCCGACTTCGCAAGCACAAGTTATTCTGTAAATTGGAAAAGTGCGAATTCCATACTTCTCAAGTACCATTCCTGGGGTTCATTATATCCAAAAATGGCATTGCCATGGATCAGGAGAAGTTGGCTGCAGTTCTGCAATGGCCTCGGCCTAAGGGATTAAAAGCCGTTCAACGATTCCTAGGTTTTGCGAATTATTATAGGAAGTTCATCAAGAACTTTTCCACAATTGTAAGGCCATTGTCAGACTTGACTCACAAGGGCGCTTCTCCCTCTCAGTGGTCTGAGGCAGCTGAAAACGCATTTGTTACCCTGAAATCTGCCTTTGCATCTGCTCCTGTACTGTCCCACCCTAATCCCTCCCTGCCGTTTACTTTGGAGGTTGACGCTTCAGATGTTGGGGTTGGGGCGGTGCTCTCCCAACGTCCTGTGGGAGGTGGAGCCTTGATGCCGTGTGGGTTCTTTTCTAAGAAATTGTCCAGCGCCCAGAGTCATTACGAGATTGGTGACAGGGAACTGTTGGCCATCATACTGGCACTTAAGGAGTGGCGACATCTCCTGGAGGGCACTCAGACTCCAGTACTAATTCTTACTGACCATAAGAATCTAACCTATCTCTCAGAGGCCAAAAGACTGTCTTCCCGACAGGCCAGGTGGGCGCTGTTTCTGTCCCGGTTCAATTTCTTAGTATCCTATCTCCCTGGTTCTAAGAATATCAAGGCCGATGCGTTGTCACGTCAGTTCGCTTCTGACACTGAGAGGGAGGAAGTCCCGGTACCCATCATTCAGCCAGATCGGATCCTGGCTACTATTCGCACTACTATAACCTCGCCACTGGGGGAGGAGATACTGGCATCACAATCACGGGCACCTCCAGGAACCCCAGTGGGGAAGTGTTTTGTAGAAGAGTCTTTCCGTACCCGTCTCTTGGAGACCTATCACGCCTCTAAAGCAGCTGGGCATATTGGTAGGGACCAATTAGTATGGTCTCTTTCGCAACTATTTTGGTGGCCTACATTGAGAGCTGACTGCGCTGCCTTCACGGCAGCTTGTACCACATGTGCCCGTGCCAAGACCCCTAGGCATCTCCCTGTGGGCTTATTACAACCTGTGCCTAACGGAGACCGTCCATGGTCTCATATATCCATTGACTTTCTGGGAGAATTACCGGCATCTAGAGGTTACAAGTTCATTCTTATGGTGGTCGACAGATTCTCTAAGATGGCACATTTTGTGCCTCTGACTGGCCTTCCATCGGCTCAGGAATTGGCGATAGTTTTTGCCAGAGAGGTGTTCCGTCTGCACGGAGTGCCCAGAGTAATTGT
This sequence comes from Rhinophrynus dorsalis, assembly GCA_037306005.1. Taxonomy (NCBI): domain Eukaryota; kingdom Metazoa; phylum Chordata; class Amphibia; order Anura; family Rhinophrynidae; genus Rhinophrynus; species Rhinophrynus dorsalis. Next base: position 92,111,142 of record CM074718.1, on the reverse strand, counting down.
CTCTGACCGTGGGAGCCAGTTCGTTTCTAGGTTCTGGAGGGCATTTTGTGGTCAGATGGGCATTCAATTATCATTCTCCTCCGCCTACCATCCCCAGACGAATGGGGCCGCTGAGCGTGCCAATCAGGGACTGGAACAGTTCCTGCGCTGTTTTGTCTCCGATCATCATGATAATTGGGCTGACCTGTTGCCATGGGCAGAGTTTGCCAGGAACTGTGCGGTTAACTCATCGTCCGGGAGCTCCCCATTTTTCGTGAATTATGGTTTCCAGCCTTGTCTGCTCCCGGACTCCTTTCAGGCACAGCAGATCCCTGCTCTAGACGAGCATTTGGCACGACTTCATTCCACTTGGGCACAGGTTCAGAGGTCCCTCAGTCAGTCTTTCAGACGGCAGCAACGGCACGCTAATCGCAGACGCCTTCCAGCGGTCTCATTTCAAGTTGGGGACAGGGTATGGCTGTCATCCAGAAACCTCAACTTACAAGTCCCATCCAATAAACTGGCTCCCCGGTTCATTGGTCCATTTAGGATTATCCGCAAGATTAATCCGGTTTCTTATGCTCTGGAGCTTCCACCCTCTATGCACATTCATAATGTGTTCCATGTGTCTCTTCTGAAACCCTTGGTGTGCAATCGATATACTACTACGCCAGTGATTCCTGGGCCGGTGGACGTCCAGGGTCAAGAGGAATATGAAGTCCAGAGTATTGTTGACTCCAGGAGATTTAGAGGAAAGCTGCAATATTTGGTTCATTGGAAGGGCTATGGTCCTGAGGAACGCTCTTGGATTGATCAGGGGGATCTCCATGCTCCAAGATTAGTACGCAGCTTTCACTCTAAATATCCTTTGAAACCCAAACCTCAGACTAGGAGAGGGGGTCTTTGAGAGGGGGGTACTATCACAGTGCCTGTGATTCCTGTCACTCTCTATTGTGGATGTCACTGATTTGCTGACTGAGTTTGACCCGCCTCCTGATGACCTTTTTATACCTGGCTATCTCTCTGGTCAGTTGCCCTTTCGTGGTGTTCCTGAGCCAGTAGTGCTTTTGCTGTGTTCCTGTGTTCTGAGTTCCTGTGTACCGATTCGGCTTGTCCTGACTATTCTCCAGTGTTCCTGCCTGTGTATGATTCGGCTTGTCCTGACTATTCTCCAGTGTTCCTGCCTGTGTATGACTCGGCTCGTCTGCGGACCACCCTTGGATCCTGACCCGGCTAGTCTGACGTCCCTGCCTGTGTATGACCCGGTCCGGCTGACTTCCTGCTCCGAAGATCAACTTCCAGCTTGTTCCAGTGACCTGCGTTCCAGTTGTCGCCGTCGCGACATTTTCCAGTCCTTGCTGCCCACGAGTGTGCCATTGCCTAGCCTGGTGATTCCTTCGATAGTGCTGTGTCTCGTTCTAGTGCAGAGCTGTGTGTATTCTGTGGGCCTTCCTCTCCTTGCAGAGCCTGCCCGTAGCGTTGTAGCCTCGAGTAACGTTACAGAGCCTTGCAGTAGCGCTGAAGCCTCGAGTAAACGTGCATTTTAACTCTTGCAGTGCTGCCTCATATTCACTCTCTATATCTCCAGTACAAGCCTTGTTACAAGTGATACTGCTGCTGAGTTGGCCGCTCTCCGTCGGCAACTCTAGTCTTACGTTGCAGAGTGTTCACGAAGCTTGGGCCGTTTGGGCACTTAAGGCTCTCCGGTGTTGGTTACCGACGAGATCGTATACCCAGAGTGTTGGCAGAGAGGTTCAGTGTTGGCTATTCGGTACTAAGCCCAAGGGGGCTAGTGGTTCTGGCTCTAGCATTACTGCATTCGTTTACACTTGAGGAGGCTCTTAGCTCTTGCATTGCAGGCCGATTTCCATATTGCCCTAAGGGGCTATTTGCACTTGCACTTACTAAAGCAGTTCCTGTAGCTACGCCCGTGGGGGCTAAGTTGTTACCCATTCTGCTTATCATTTACCACCTTGGCAAGGCAGCTCGTTCCTCTGCACCTGATGAACTTCGTCTGTACAGCACAGCCTATTTAACATCAAGGGCGTGTCAAACTTACACATCTGAGACTGAGTATATTTGGACTTTAACCCCTTTGGGGCCTATACCATCCTAGGGCATACTGACTTGCATTTATGTCCATAATACTATTTTCCTTGTATTCTCTCAGTGTACATTTGCTGTATATTACCTACCGCCTCTAGAGGGCGTGAGTATCATTATTCACTTTAATAAAGTGTGTTTTATTTTCACTTATTGGTCTGAGTGTCATAAAAACCGTAACACTATGTCTTTATGTGTGTTCTATGTGCCAGTGCATAGGTGCATGTGTCTATATGTGCAAGTTGCTCCTTTAAGTATGTGGAACTGTATATGTGTCTTTGTGTGTCTGTATGTGCAAGTGTGTGTGTTTGTGTACGTGTGTGTGTGTACAGTGTGTGTGTCTTTGTGTCTACGCAGGTGACGTGTGTGTATTTTAAATTCTTTCTTACTAGCTGTAATATATGACATGTATCTCTGTTACCTCTTATTCTCATGACAATTATTCTGTAGCCTTCACCTTATTTGACCTTATGTTTACTCTTTTGCAGCCCTTTTACCCCATCATCAATTTGGCCTGATTCCAGATCATATAGACCTGAAGTAATTCCAACCTTGTTCAAATTCTCCAGGGTCCTTTAATCCTTCAGTGGACACACAAGTGCTGCCTTATGTGTATGCAGTTCCTAGCAAATGTGACATGTGGGAACTGAGATAAGTGATGGCATTTTTGTTTTGTGTTGTTAAGAGCCTGTTGGTCTTGACAGAATTTAATAATTTAAAACCAGAAAAAAGAAAATAACTGAATAATAAATCTGATTCAGCACATCTGGAAATGGAAGATTAAGGTGCAGCTTTGCCTTCATAGAGAGTTAGGACTATAGCAAAGAATAACCCATCTTATTTAAGAGGATACTTTAGGATTTAAATGTCAAGTCAATTGACCAAGCCTCAAAATACTTTTTATGAAATTATGCAAGGTTTACAATATTTATTTCAGTGTTGATGTCATTGATGCTGATGTACAACGAAAACTGGAGATTTATGGGCAAACACTCTAGGAACAAATTCAAATGCAATTTAAATTGGGTGTTTAGCTATATGAATGCTAGAGGTCTCCAAAGGGTAAAAAGCTGCACAAAATCAGTGGACATTTTGCCATGATTATTTGTCACCCATGCTGAAGTTTACTGCATGAACTTTACTGCATATTTTGTTTAAGGGATAAAAATGCATAAAGATACTATATTACATAAACATTTGTTCTTAAAATATTGAAAAATAGAGCAAAACAGAAGTATCTGAGAAGAATGAGAGCATGGGACTTAGGAGGAGGACTGGCAATAGTAGAATACAATGAAGCATTGAAGTAATTTCCAATGAAGCCTCAAGTGGGTAAAACAATTCCTTCCTGACTCCAAATCATAGTCAGATATTTCCCTGGACCAGCATCCTATCTGCATGTACAGTAGCAAAATGATCATGTCCACTCTTGCATCTACTCTTGACACTGATCGTTGCTCCAAGTACTCCAAGTATTTATTTCTTTACATGTTTAATCTCTTTGTTGCCAAGACTGAGGTGTCTGAAAATATAAAAGGCCAGAATGTTTGTCCGATGCAGTTATACACAGTAGAGACTTTGTGCAGTCTCTACTGCGCATAACTGCATTGCGTGCGCCGCCAGTGAGAAGGTGGCAGTATGCAAAGCAGGACCAGCATCTTTACCTCACCAGACTTTGGCCCGTATACATGGGCTTTTACACTAGTTAATTAATATTCATCTCCAAGTGGGTGCATTCAGAAAAAAATGTAAAATCAGCAAACTTTGATTTATTTTAAAATATACACGTTGTTGGAGCAAAGCATCCTGCTGGAAGGTGTCACGGCACATTTCAGACCTATTTCATAGGCATGGCAGTGAAACACCTTCCTGTAGGATAGTTTACCCCTCAATGAAGTATATGTTTTTAGAAATTTTATGAGCCTGTTGGAGAGAATTCCTTCCCCACTGAAAGTGGCTTACCTTTTATTTTGTTTAGATTATGATAGAGGAAGTGAATTTTTGGAACTCCAGTTGTTGGGGACCACAATTCAGGTCTTAGGTTTTGTATGGCAGATGTTGTAGTCTCCAGGAACTAGAGGTCTAAAGACTGATTACCACTGACTTATGATATAATTTAATTTACATAACATATTTTATGAAAGATCACTTTTGCCATCTGTCCACAATTTTATTTAGACACAATACAAAAATTGGATCTAATGATGCACTTAATGACCTCACTATTAGTATCTTCATAAATAAAGAATATCTTCAACCACATGATATCAAAAATATAAATGTATTGATTCTACCAATGGGGAAAGCCATAGTGTGCTGTATAACCATCTCCCAATATCCACTAGAGACAATAACACAATTAAAATCAAAACCTTCATCCACCAGTAGTGTGGAAAAAAGAGTCCTATAACCCTATTACTCTGTGATATAAAGATAGATTAAATAGTCCTTAAAGGGATCCTTAAAGAAGATGTACTTATCACCAATTAATTGAAATAGATGACTCCTCATTCATAATAATTGTACTATGTTAATAACAGATGAAAAATGAATTGTTCATAATGTTCATGAAGTCAAATAGTGGCTCGTTAGTATAACTGTCACAAACAATAAAGGATGACCCCACACAATGTCCAATATCAGCTACGGAGTTAATCGACAATTGACTTATGTTTTTCTATGTAGCCAGATGAATACGTATATAAGTGTCACCCAACTGATGTAACATTAATGGGTTTATGATGATCATATGGAGATGAAGAAATGGAGAGTAAGTATTACAGCACATCCGATGATAAGCATCTATTTTATAAACGGACCTATAGTCACATTCTTCTCATTCCTCACACTGCGTACTAAAAGCAATGTCCATCTTCATTAATCTGTGTGTGTAGAGCAGCCATTCAAATAAATATCGAGCTTATAAATCAAAAAGATCTCACCACCTTGTGATGTAATCCGACTCTCTTCGTTTTAACACACACACTGCATATAATTGCTCCAATAATGGATCATTGCTTGTACATATCCTCATCGTCCGAATAATCTTCATCTTTTTATGCTCCTACCATTATATTTCTCCATTCTTAACTAGTCTCCATACTACTTCCACAAACTACTATTTTTATTTCTTAGATTTCCCCATTAGAAGCCAAGTGTTAAAAAAGGTGCATGGCCACATTTCCATGTCACAGTTGTGGTTCGCCCTCATCCTCACCCTGTAAGGTTCCTATTGTATTCCGGTCACGCAAAACATTCACATTTCCTTGCTGTATATTTTTGATTCCGTATTCTCATATATTTTTAAGAATATCTCCTTTGTTTTGTAGATTAATGACCACATTTGTATGACTTCTTCATGTACAGTTGATTTATTTGTTATTGCAACATTTTAAATTCAATAAAGCTTTTAAATCTTAAAAGGTGCATGGACCCCAGACTGTTCCTTTATCCTCCAGAGATCTAGTACTGGGATTAAGAACTGTGTGTGTTGAGAAGTGGAGGTTTGCAATGCACTAGAGATTTCTGTAACTTACAGTGGGTTAAAATAGAGATTTTAATATTTCTAGCAACAAATTCTGAATATTAGAAAAATGTATTTGCTGACATTATTATGCCTCAACTGTGATAAAATGTGGGTTTTTTTAATCTGTTGCATTTATTTGCATAAACCCTCATGCACAAATGATGAGAAGAATTGCTGTCTGTAATTGCAAAAGCTGCAGTTCAGAGATAGCAGCTGATGACTGCAGGCTAAAGTCTTCTATTATCCTATAGGTTCCTTTGTTCAGGTAATGGTTCTCATGTGCAAACCATCTGTTTCTTTAATGTAGCTTGTTTCCAGTGGAACACAGATCCATATTAAAATGAATGTCTACTAATTATAAACAGTTTTATATTTCAGTATTTTGTTTATACTGGATACAGATTTGATATGACACCACCTATGAAGCTTTTGAATTTCAATTGACAAAAAATTTGGCACAGATAGTCTTATGTTTAAAAGAGATGTTAAGTAAATCTGGGGTAAACTAATGCATCATAGGTGAAAAAAAATAAAAATTCCAATTGATTTAAATCCTTGAACCAAGAGAGTTTTCCAATGTATCTCACTTATTTTATCTGAATATTATTTAAATGATAAAATATAGGCTTATTATTTAAATGGATTTTTATAACTATATATACAATGTTAGAATTGCACTGGGATGTTCTAGACAACATGCAGTTTGTAGAGTTGGACTGCTCGGGGTTGTGTCCAGTTTTCAATGAATGAAACTCTGTGGAACAAAATAAGCAAAAGGGTGTGGAGGATATAGCATACGGATACAAGACACATAATGAATCCAATAGTATTACCAGAGCATGACATTACAGGAATACCATTAGACTTTGAGCTCCTGAGTCTGTGATATCACCACTGGGGAGATGTACTATGGTCTGATAACGGTGTGATAAATTTGTGATAAACTATCCAGTGATATAAACTTTCCAATTAATAAATTATTTTATACAGCGTATGCACTAAGATGTCTTTAGTTTAAGAGAACATGGTGCATAAGATCCAGAGAATAAAATGAGCTATAGAGTTTATCTCTACTTTATCACATTTAATGAATAACCTCTAGGCCTTAGTACTGAATAAGAGTGGAAGCTCACTAACTCTGGGCAGAAAGTAAACTGAACAATACAGATGAAACAGTTAGCCTGGATAATACAGAGGCACTAGGATTAGGCGGCAATAGCGAGTGTGCTCTTAAGCTTAGTTCACACATGCAGCAACGATGATTATGTGATGTCATCAGTGAAGTACATTTCATGTTGTCAAGTTAAACTGTTCTCACAAGTTGGTATTGCCTCATGTACACTTACCCCAACTCAAAATGCTGTATTCAACAGAGTACAGGGAAGTTGTGTACAGTAAAATGTTGTGGTATCCTAAGGCACAATTGTGCAGACCTTTCACATTGAAGACATTGGAGTTTGCAGTCTCAACTTGTTATGAATGAACAAGCAATTTGGGTTTTAGTCAGTCATGTTTGTCTTATGTTGACATGGACATCTATTTTCATCTGCTTCCCAACAACAGAATTGCCAAGAAAATAAAGGACTTGGTATGGTTAAAAAACAGTTAAAAGGTAAAATCACATGATCACATAATCCAAAGGATTAAGATTCCCATTTTAAACCATGGGAATTTTTTGAATGCTTTATTTTTCCTTGATGGTACATTTGGTTTTCCCCAGAGTTGCTCCACTTTTGAACGTCTATTCTTTCCAGATACAGGCCAATTATGTATTTTAAAGGTGACCTAACTGATGTCCAGATAAAATCTAAATTATATCGCAGATAATACATATACAACGGCTGATATTTTAAAATGATTAGTCTAATAATGATAACATTACGTTTTATTGCATTATTTGTTTAAAAATGAGTCCTCCCAACAATGTTAACATTTCTCTGATGTTCTCGTCACATATGTCTCAAAATGATCCACCTTCTACTTGTCTATTTTAGTGTCTTTTTGCCTTAATCATAGTGACCACTATGAATGAATTCTGCATGCATTGGTTCACCAAAATTAACCCCTTAATGACTGCCCGATTCGGGTATGGGCGGCCGTAGACAACCATAGCACCACAGCGTGGAAAGATCATCACAGGTCCTTAACGTCCAGACCAGCATGATGGTCCTGGCACGTCATGTGACTTTAAGGGGTTAATCTAAATTAGTGGATGTTATATAAAAGGAGATGGACATTATTCTTTGTTAACATACTGTAGAAACCCAAACTACTCTATTCCTTCAAGGGATAGTAATATATCTATATCTATATCTATCTATCTATCTATCTATCTATCTATCTATCTATCTATCTATCTATCTATCTATCTATCTATCTATATTGTAGGGGCTATTATCCTGAGAAAAACAAAGATACCCCTAATGCTGAGAGGTGTTTTATTCAAAAGGTATTACAGCTCAAACTTGATTTCTTTTTAGGTGCAGTGTCTCTGGAACCTGAAATTTTACAGGGTTTTGTTGCTACACCATCTTATGGACATCTCTGGTCAGTTGCCCATAAAACTCCATGGGGTGGTGCAATTGCAGGCCACTGTGATACTGCACCAAAAAAAAATTATGTTTGAGCTATAATGACTTTAGGATAAAACACCTTTCAGCAGTAGGAGTATCCTTGTTTTACTCAGGGGGATAAACCCCACAACATCATTTTTTTTCATTTAAAGTATTACTATCCCTTTCAGTTGAAGGAGTTTGAGATCCTGGACTCCAGCAATTAAAAATCATGTCCACCTCAGGGGACATGACTGTAAGAATCTGGTCCAGAAAGTCCTACTCAACTATTATCTGCAGCTATGCCTATTTACCTGGACACACCTGCTCCATTCACTCCAGCTCTTATCTTGCCTTGTACCCCCTTCTGCCCTGTTAACCAGAGTGACAGATTATACAAGTGCTATGGCTGCAAACCCTGCAGAGATTGCTAAGGCTGTTGTACAACAGAGAGCATTACTTGAACAGCATTCTTTACAAATTTAGAAGCTAGGGGTTTGATCCAATAAGGCACAGTAAAACTGTCGGTAAGGCAAAAAACATTACAGAACATTAGCCATGTCTGTGTAGTAGAGCTATGCAATAAGCTGTCTACCAGAATGTTCAACAAACACAGGCCAAACAAATACCTTATAATGCCTTATAATATGCATCTCACCTTTTTTACCTCAAAGTGTATCAATTTCAGTCGCTAAATAACACATGATACGTCAACTTCCAAACTAAGAAGCTAACTGTCAATGTTATCTAGCAACGCTGTTGTCAAAACAAGCTAAAAATCACAGCCAATCACAACACACCTGTATTTGGAAGTTCTCAGAGCTACAGGACAAGGCCCATGAGCAGAGGATAGACTTAGCAACAGAAAGAGAGAGAGAGAGAAAGAGAGAGGAGCACACATTAGAGACAGGTAGACCTGGAGTGGAGAGAGAGAGCATTGCATTAAAGCAGAACTACCACCCCTGAATAAATTTGGCCCAAATAAATACCCATCTGGCAACTAGCTGCTCAATAGCGCTAATCACCAGAAATATTACCTAGTGTTTGAGAACTGTACGCTGTTCCCGGGCTGACAGGCAGGAAACAGCACAGACATTGTTCCATAGCGCCTGCGCTGTCAGTCCCAGCCTGCTCTAGGAGGCGTTGTTAGGAGCCGTTCGGCTGAAGGGACTGACAGCGCAGGCCTGGTTTATAACCACTTTTCTAGGAAGCTACCAGATTACCTGGGCAATATCACCCACTCCAGCTCTACATACTATCACCTCCCTTCCAGTGCTAACAACTCACTGATTATACCACACTACAAGAAAGAAGCTGGTCAATCTGCCTTCTACTTCAGAGCTACTAAAGTCTGGAATAACCTGCCCGAAAGAATCAGATCTTCTCCCAGTCTAAAATCCTTAAATATAACTGATACTTTATTTTTTACTTAGAAAAATGTTTTACCAGGAAGGATACATTGAGATTTCTCTAATTTTCGGCAGTGTCCTCTGTGTGTGTGTGTGTGTGTGTGTGTGTGTGTGTGTATATATATATATATATATATATATATATATATAATAATCAGGGCTTATAATTTGAAGTCCTTTGCTACTAGCCAGACCTAAAAAGTTACTCTCCACTGCAAGCCAAAACATACCCACCAGGGCTGAATTTCTACTCACCAGGGCTAAATTTTCACTCGCCATTGGCTAATGGCAAGTGGAAATTTTGAGCCCTGTATTTTATATATATATATATCTATATATATATATAGATATATATATAGATATATATAATTTTTTCTCTATTTTTGTAAATAAGCATATTTGAACAAGAGAGAAATCTCAGTATATTCTTCCTGGTAAAGCATTTTTCTAAATAAAATACGTTTGTCCTCACATTGTTTATTTGTATTGCTATGGCAATGGGGAAAGTCATTTTTCTTAATTTCTTCTACTCTGGTCATATCATTAGCACAAATCCAGGGCTGAACTACAAGGGGAGCAGAATGCACAATTGTGTCAGGGCATCCAAATGGGCCCCAGGGTCGGGTTCTAGATACAACTCTGTGAAAATATTTTTATGATAAAGGTTCAAAAATGGTCTCCAGTGATTAGTTACACAGCTTACTCTACTACTCAAACCCTGCCTGGCTCTCCTGACTCCTTCAAATCTTCTTTAGAGGAGTTGGATTTTGATCAGCAGTGGAAGGTTTAAAGGAAGAAATAGGTAGAAGGAATAGAAAGCCAGTTGAAATTTGAAGCTGCAGAGAAACTTAGATAATGGTAAAAGCAGCAAAACTTAATAGTAAAATTTTAAGGTTTGTGAGGCCAGAGATAAGCTCCTCAAAAGTATATTTATTAAGAAAAGTGTGGGTGATTTTTTGTTAGTTTTTATCTAGGAGGCACTGCCCCTTTAAGTGTATATGATGCCATATTGTTTTATATGTTAGTGTTTCTTTAAATTTGGTATATTGTTCTTTCCAAAGTTTAAATCTCACTAGTAGTGATGAGCGAGCACCCCAATGCTCGGGTGTTCGGGTGCTCTGACCGAGCACCCCCTGAGGCTCGAGTGCTCGGCCGAGCACCCGAGCCCCATTGAAGTCAATGGGAGGACTCGAGCATTACACCAGGCACCCCCTGCTCTGATGAGGGGAGGGTGCCTGGTCCATAGGAAAATGGCAGAAAAGGATGGAAACACCACAGAAATGGTTCAGGGACAGCATAGGGAGGATGTCTGGATGCATCTTGGACTCCAACATCGCTGCTGGGAACGATCTTTCGCCCGTAGTACGCCATTTTTACAGACTGACCATAAAACACACAAAAAGGAAAATAAAAACGACTTTAGGCGAAAAATTGTTACCAAACAATATTTGCTGTATATTTACTTGTATATCATCTGCAAATTCTCCCAAAAATGTCCTTGATTTTCTGAAGTGAGGCCATGATTAAGAGGGAAACGTGCGCAGAGGCAAATTCTCCCAAAAATTTCCTTGATTTTCAGAACTGAGGCCATGATTAAGAGGGAAACGTGCGCAGAGGCAAATTATCCCAAAAATTTCCTTGATTTTCAGAACTGAGGCCATGATTAAGAGGGAAACGTGCGCAGAGGCAAATTCTCCCAAAAATTTCCTTGATTTTAAGAACTGAGGCCATGATTAAGAGGGAAACGTGCGCAGAGGCAAATTCTCCCAAAAATTTCCTTGATTTTCAGAACTGAGGCCATGATTAAGATGGAAACGTGCGCTGAGCTGACCATCTAAAACATTATGGGTGAGGGTCTGCTGCAGAGCTGACCATCCTAAACATTATATGCGAAGGCCCGCTAGTGAGCTGACGCTATAAAACATTATATGAGAGGGCCCGCTAGAGAGCTGACCCAATAAAACATTATATGAGAAGGCCCGCTGGTGAGCTGACCTATACAAAAATTGTCAAACAGGGCCCGCTGGTGAGCTGGCCCTATATAAAAATTATATCACAGGGCCCGCTGGTGAGCTGGCCCTATATAAAAATTATATCACAGGGCCCGCTGGTGAGCTGGCCCTATATAAAAATTATAGCACAGGGCATATGGAAGAGGAGGAGGAGGATGAGAAGATTAAGAGTCAACCATATACCAGTTTTTTGGGTGGAAGGGGTGAATGGGAATACAGAGTATTCCCATCATTGTAAATAACATATATAAAGTGAGTTTATGTTCCCCCAGGGCTTTCCTCCAGTGGAGTGGAGAAGTCAGGGGAAATCCAGGCCTTGTTCATTTTTATAAGTGTCAACCTATCAGCATTGTCGGTGGAAAGGCGGATACGCTTATCTGTTATGATGCCACCAGCAGCACTAAATACCCGCTCAGACAGAACGCTGGCGGCAGGGCAGGCCAGCACCTCCAAGGCGTAGAGTGCCAGTTCATACCACGTGTCCAGCTTGGACACCCAGTAGTTGTAAGGCACAGAGGGATCATTGAGGACGCTGACACGGTCTGCTACGTACTCCTTCACCATCTTCCAAAACTTTTCCCTCCTTGTGACACTAGGCTGCGCATCAGGGTGAGGGTGCTGGCGGGGTGTCATGAAGGTGTCCCACGCCTTGGAGAGTGTTGCCCTGCCTTTCTCGGAACTGCTGTGTGCTCCCCTTTTCTCCCCTTCTCTGTTGGCCAAGGTAGCACGTACTCTGCCGCCAGCGTTGTCAGATGGAAAATTTTAGAGCAATTTTTCAACAAGAACCTTCTGGTATTGCACCATTTTGCTTGTCCTCTCCACCGGAGGAATGAGAGATGAGAAATTCTCTTTGTAGCGGGGGTCCAGAAGGGTGAACACCCAGTAATCCGTGTTGTTTAAAATGCGTATAACGCGTGGGTCACGGGAAAGGCAGCCTAACATAAAGTCAGCCATGTGTGCCAGAGTACCAACAGGCAAGATTTCGCTGTCCTCACCAGGAGGATGACTCTCAATATCATCCTCTTCCTCCTCTTCTGCCCACCCACGCTGAAGAGATGGAACTAAAGTTCCATGGCTACCCTCTGTAGCGGAGGCAACCGTGTCTTCCTCCTCCTCCTCCTCCTCCTCCTCCTCCGCCTCCTCCAATTGTAGCTGAGAAGACGAAGTGAGGGTGCTCTGGCTATCACCTTGTGTAAGCTTTTCCTCCCCCATTTCCACCTCTTCCACATGCAAAGCGTCGGTTTTAATTGTGAGCAGCGAGCGTTTCAGTAGACACAGAAGTGGGATGGTGACACTGATAATAGCGTTATCGCCGCTCACCATCTGTGTCGATTCCTCAAAATTGCGTAAAACCTCGCAGAGGTCTGACATCCATTCCCACTCCTCACTTCTGATTACAGGAAGTTGAACGGAGAGGCGACGACCGTGTAACAGCTGGTACTCCACTACTGCCCTCTGCTGCTCACAAAGCCGGGCCAACATGTGGAAGGTGGAGTTCCAGCGCGTGCTCACGTCACACAGCAGCCGGTGAGCTGGCAATTGTAAGCGCTGCTGCAGCTTCAACAGGCCGGCCGAAGCTGTAGATGACTTACGGAAATGTGCACACACGCGGCGCACCTTGGTCAAGAGATCATGCACATTGGGGTAGGTTTTTAGAAATCACTGAACCACTAAATTAAATACATGCGCTAGGCATGGTACGTGTGTGAGCTTGCCGAGCTCCAAAGCCGCCACCAAGTTACGCCCATTATCACACACAACCATGCCTGGTTGCAGGTTGAGTGGCGAGAGCCACTGCTCGGTCTGGTGACTAATCCCCTGCAACAGCTCTGAGGCCGTGTGCTGTTTGTCCCCAAGGCAGATCAGCTTCAGCACGGCCTGTTGACGCTTCCCCACTGCAGTGCTACACTGCTTCCAGCTACTGGCTGATGGGGGAGTGGCGCTGCGTGTAGAGAATTCGGAGGTGGAAACGGAGGAGGAGGAGCCAATAACGTAGGTGCTGGCGGAAACCCTGATGGAGGTAGGGCCCGCAATCCTCGGCGTGGGTAGCACCCGTGCCATCCCAGGGTCCGAGTCGCTCCCAGCCTCCACGACATTCACCCAGTGTGCCGTCAGGGAAATGTAGCGTCCCTGGCCACAAGCACTTGTCCATGTGTCAGTCGTTAAGTGGACCTTCCCAGTAACTGCGTTGGTCAGGGCACGGGTGATGTTACGGGACACATGGTGGTGTAATGCGGGGATGGCACACCGGGAAAAGTAGTGGCGGCTGGGGACCGCGTACCGAGGGACAGCTGCTGCCATCAGGCTGCGGAAGGACTCAGTGTCCACAAGCCTAAATGGCAGCATTTCGATGGCCAGTAATTTGGAAAGGTGTGAGGTTAGTGCTATGGCCTGTGGGTGGGTGGCTGGGTACTTTCTCTTGCGCTCAAATGCCTGGGGTAACGACATTTGGACGCTGCGCTGGGACAGGGAAGTGGATGTGGTCGCTGATGGTGCTTCAGATGCTACAGGTGCAGGGCGGGAGGTATGCGGGCCTGCGCCTTCGACAGGCGATTGGCCGGCACCGAAAACAGGGGAAGAGGAGGCAGTGGTGTGGCCTGCAGACACAGATGGGCGATCCAGGCGTTCCTCCCACTTACTACGGTGCTTGGATGCCATGTGTCGGATCATGCTGGTGGTGGTGAGGTTTCTAGTGTTCATGCCTCGGCTCATTCTGGTGTGGCACAGGTTGCAAACTACAATTCTTTTGTCGTCCGCACTTTCCTTAAAAAAACGCCATACCGCGGAACACCTACCCTTTGGCAAGGTAGATTTACGCAAGGGGGTGCTCCGTGGAACATTTGCGGGCCGGTTTGGTGCGGTCCGCCTTCTTTCTGTAGCCACACCACTGCCTCTTCCAGCCTGTTGCGGTGCTGCAGATGGCTCACCCTCAGGACTGCTGTCATCGCTCGGCTCTACACCTTCCCAGGTGGGGTCAGTCACCTCATCGTCCACCAAGTCCTCCTCCACTTCCTCACTCTGATCATCCTCCTCAAGTCTTGATCCCACCACATACTCAGTCATTGACAACTGTATAACATTCTCCTCAACAAGGTCTTGAGACGGAAATAGTGGTTGATTTAATGGCAACTGTGTCTCATCATCATCATCATCATCCACTACTTCCTTTGACCTTAAATGCCATCACATCTGTCATCTTCTTGTGATTGGGTAGCCTCTAGAGGTTGTGAATCAGGGCACAAGATGTCATGTTCCTCTGCAAGCGTGCTTGGAGAGAGGGTCAAATGAAGGATTGGTGATGAGACGAGCTCCTCACTATATCCCAGTGTGGGATCACTTCTTTGACCAGACCGTGTATGGTGGGAGGAAGGATGATCAGAGTGAGGATTATGTTGACCAGACTCTTTGCTACTGAGAGTGGACTTGGTGGAAGACAGGGTGGTGCTTAACCGACTGGAAGCAGTATCAGCTGTCATCCAACCGACCACCTGTTCGCAGTGGTCGGACCTCGAGAGTGATGTCCTGCGACGCCCTGTAAAATTAGACATGAAGCTAGGTATGGTGGATGTCTTTCTTTCTTGTGCTCTGGCACCAGGCACAGTTTCTCCGCGTCCTGACCCGCGCCCTGAACTATCAGGATCACGTCCACTTCCCCGTCCCTTTTTACCCGCCTTCTTCATCTTACACGGAATATGTGACTTTAATATTTGAGTTTGAAAACTTAACAGTATTTCTTCCTATTCTGCAACTGTGCAGAGTACACAGAATAGGCTGCTAAACTGCGGTGACACACACTGAATGGAAAATGTGACTTTAATATTTGAGTTTGAAAACTTAACAGTATTTCTTCCTATTCTGCAACTGTGCAGAGTACACAGAATAGGCTGCTAAACTGCGGTGACACACACTGAATGGAAAATGTGACTTTAATATTTGAGTTTGAAAACTTAACAGTATTTCTTCCTATTCTGCAACTGTGCAGAGTACACAGAATAGGCTGCTAAACGGCGGTGACACACACTGAATGGAATATGTGACTTTAATATTTGAGTTTGAAAACTTAACAGTATTTCTTCCTAGTCTGCAACTGTGCAGAGTACACAGAATAGGCTGCTAAACGGCGGTGACACACACTGAATGGAATATGTGACTTTAATATTTGAGTTTGAAAACTTAACAGTATTTCTTCCTAGTCTGCAACTGTGCAGAGTACACAGAATAGGCTGCTAAACGGCGGTGACACACACTGAATGGAATATGTGACTTTAATATTTGAGTTTGAAAACTTAACAGTATTTCTTCCTATTCTGCAACTGTGCAGAGTACACAGAATAGGCTGCTAAACGGCGGTGACACACACTGAATGGAATATGTGACTTTAATATTTGAGTTTGAAAACTTAACAGTATTTCTTCCTATTCTGCAACTGTGCAGAGTACACAGAATAGGCTGCTAAACGGCGGTGACACACACTGAATGGAATATGTGACTTTAATATTTGAGTTTGAAAACTTAACAGTATTTCTTCCTATTCTGCAACTGTGCAGAGTACACAGAATAGGCTGCTAAACTGCGGTGACACACACTGAATGGAAAATGTGACTTTAATATTTGAGTTTGAAAACTTAACAGTATTTCTTCCTATTCTGCAACTGTGCAGAGTACACAGAATAGGCTGCTAAACGGCGGTGACACACACTGAATGGAATATGTGACTTTAATATTTGAGTTTGAAAACTTAACAGTATTTCTTCCTAGTCTGCAACTGTGCAGAGTACACAGAATAGGCTGCTAAACGGCGGTGACACACACTGAATGGAATATGTGACTTTAATATTTGAGTTTGAAAACTTAACAGTATTTCTTCCTAGTCTGCAACTGTGCAGAGTACACAGAATAGGCTGCTAAACTGCGGTGACGAACACAGAATGGAATATGTGACTTTAATATTTGAGTTTGAAAACTTAACAGTATTTCTTCCTAGTCTGCAACGGTGCAGAGTACACAGAATAGGCTGCTAAACGGCGGTGACACACACTGAATGGAATATGTGACTTTAATATTTGAGTTTGAAAACTTAACAGTATTTCTTCCTAGTCTGCAACGGTGCAGAGTACACAGAATAGGCTGCTAAACTGCGGTGACACACACTGAATGGAATATGGGACTTTAATATTTTAGTTTGAAGACTTAACAGTATTTCTTCCTATTCTGCAACTCTGCACAGTACACAGAATGTGCTGCTACACTGCGGCGAAGCACACTGAATGGAATATGTGACTTTGATATTTTAGTTTGAAGACTTAACAGTATTTCTTCCTATTCTGCAACTCTGCACAGTACACAGAATGTGCTGCTAAACTGCGGCGAAGCACACTGAATGGAATATGTGACTTTGATATTTTAGTTTGAAGACTTAACAGTATTTCTTCCTATTCTGCAACTCTGCACAGTACACAGAATGTGCTGCTAAACTGCGGCGAAGCACACTGAATGGAATATGTGACTTTGATATTTTAGTTTGAAGACTTAACAGTATTTCTTCCTATTCTGCAACTCTGCACAGTACACAGAATGTGCTGCTAAACTGCGGCGAAGCACACTGAATGGAATATGTGACTTTGATATTTTAGTTTGAAGACTTAACAGTATTTCTTCCTATTCTGCAACTCTGCACAGTACACAGAATGTGCTGCTAAACTGCAGCGAAGCACACTGAATGGAATATGTGACTTTGATATTTTAGTTTGAAGACTTAACAGTATTTCTTCCTATTCTGCAACTCTGCACAGTACACAGAATGTGCTGCTAAACTGCGGCGACGCACACTGAATGGAATATGTGACTTTGATATTTTAGTTTGAAGACTTAACAGAATGTGCTCTAATCTGCAACTTTGCACACTAAACAGAATGTGCTCTAATCTGCAACTTTGCACACTAAACAGAATGTGCTCTAATCTGCAGCTTTGCACACTAAACAGAATGTGCTCTAATCTGCAACTGTGCACACTAAACAGAATGTGCTCTAATCTGCAACTTTGCACACTAAACAGAATATATATTTTTTATTTTTTTTTTTTCCCCCCACAGAAAATAACCTGCTGCCCCCACACACAGTAGTCCTAAAAAGGACTTTTGGTTCTTTTTTTTCACAATTTTGCTTGTTTTCCTCCCTACACTGCCTTTCCCTTCCTATCCTCAGCTCTCCCTGGCTAAGACTGAGCCGAACTCGATGGTCAGGTGCTATACAGCACCCGACCACGGGTTCTGGCCAGCCAATCAGTGTAATGCCAGCAGCCAACATGGCTGCTGGCATTACACCGATGTCAGAGCCTCCCTGCACGTTTATTGGCTGCGCAGCAGCCACAAAACGTGCGGGGAGGAGACCCGAACATGGCGGGCGAGCACATGCGGTACTCGTACGAGTACCGCCATGTGCCGAGCAGAGCGATGCTCGAGCCGATCCGAGCATCGGCCGAGCATGCTCGCTCAACACTACTCACTAGTATTACCTGTTAATGAGTTATTTTAACTAAGTAAAATGAAAGTGTTATAGTTAATGCTATTTTATCTAGTAGAGGAAAACAAAACAGCACATTTTAGCTGACTCAGGATAGTAAAGTTTTAGTCTTCGCTCATGTCACGTTTGACACATTTTTTTTTTAAATCACACGAGGCATCATCCATTATTATCAAAGTCAGTTTATGTCTGACAGAAAGACAGTAGGCTATGCTTTACTTTGCATAATTTGGGATATATAATGTATAAGCAGTTTTTCAATATAACTCATTAACATACTGTCTTTGATCTTCCACAAGCTCTTTATAAGCACTGGTGCTGCTCAGCTCTAACTAAACAATCTCATTTTTTATTATATATGGCATTATGTAATTCAGGATATTAATTTGCATGCATTATCTTTATTAGTAAAATCAATTTACACATTTGAAATTCATACTTGATCAACTGAAATTTATAATACAATGTAAATCAATTTAATTCACCAATAATTCACAAATATAAGGACCTGTCAGTCTGCATTTGTCATTGATTGACTAGTAACACAATTTAGTGTGCTAACATGGTTCCTCTCTTACCAATATTAGGACCACTGCATACAGTGAATTCTCAAATGTGTGTATTCAGATGCCCTAATTCATATCTCATAAAGAAGCAAAATATCTAAATGAAGACTGAATATATACAGACTATACTAAGAACTGGTACAATTCTGGTACAAACCAGCTGCACCACAGGGGACAAATTAACTTGCCCATCGGTTTACATAAGCCTTTTAATCCCCACTGTGTGGAAATCTTTCCACCATTTAAGGGGTTACACACTGCATTCCTTATGGTTCCAAAAAGAGGAGAACAGAAGTGAATAGTCACTGAAAATGAAGAAAAGCACATCATTTGTAGGGATGGGTGAAAACTAAAATAGGCACAAAATGGCACTTCCCACCTGGAGAAAAATTTCTAGTGAAAAGAGCTGTTTTCCTGCTTTTTTTGCCTAGCTCACTGCATTGAAATTAATGGTAGTTTTTTCTACTTTTTCCTGCAGGTATGTAAAAGGGTGTCAGGCTCTCATAGCATGCCATTACTGTAAAAACACCATATAAGAAGAACACTGAAGATGACAGCAAGTCGCATTCCAGTGTTGATGACTCCAATGGCATAATGGAGGAAGGTGTATCAGGGAAACCAACAGCTGCATCTGACAGTGAGACAAACAAGCACTAAAACACCTATCCTCAAAGTAGTCGTGGACTTTGTGAAAGTAAAAGTAAAAAGAAATTGTTTGACACCTCTAAAAGCTTAGAGCAATATACGGGTAGTGGGCAAGAAGCAGCGGGCGATGCTAATGCTAAGGATGACATAACAATGACTAATAATGATGCAGATTTAGAATATATCCCTCCAGCACCCTCCTCTTCTTCAGATACATGTCAAGTTGAGAGTGAGAGAGATGATGACAAGGCCGGAAAGTGAGAAGAAAGGAAAAGGCTAATCTTCCACCACTTAAAAGCAGCATTATGTCTGTCTATAAACTGTTTGAGAAAACCATTAGAAACGATGACCCTGGACAAGCAGAGATGGCAAAAAGTAACAGTTATACTGTAAGTCATCATCAACACTATTGCAGCTTCCAAGTCACACTCAGACAAACATACTTGTGTTGAGTAACCAGCAGCAGAGTGCCTCTGTTGCTGCTGGAAGTGTTGCACCTTTGCCACCTAGTAGTAGTAGTAGCAGTAGATCTACATCAACATCTAGTCTCTGTAGTAGTAGCAGCCCATCTGGAACTCAACAGTATGGAGGTACTTCACTCAGGATCCAAAAGCTAAGCACCTGTTGCCTGTGCAAACAGCACATAAGCAGGGGGAAAGCAGGCTCGCACCTAGGCACCTCCTCTATGAGATCCCACCAGAAGCACAACCACGGGTCTAACTGGGAAACACGCTATCAGCAGGTCAGAGGTGCCACAACTAGTAGCAGTAGAAGAACTCCAAAAAATTCCCAGGGCTTTGGGGCAGATAAGAGAAGTTATGTTATTTATGTGTCAGAGAGTGTGCCACTGCCAACAGTTAGTGATTCCATATAACACCTATGGATCCTCTTGCAGAGGCGTATGATGACTCTAAGTTTGCTGTAGGATATGGCAAGAGTCATAGCATGCCCTCACATGCTGCCTCTACCTCCACTACCTCCTCTAGTCATGTTGTTAAAGCAATAAAGATATGGGGTTCTACAGCCTTTCCTGCCAACCCACACTGACTGAGTTCCTGGTACAGAGTCAAAAACTTCACAAAAACAATCCCAAAGTACATCTATGGAATGGCAAGGTTGCCAAGATGTTGGCAGTAGACATGCTGATGAGGTTTCAGAGAACTGATGTCATGTGTACCTCCATGCTGGCATATCCCAAGCCGCAGTTATTTTTCCATGATGGCTGTGCCTATATTGTACAAGCAGGTGGTTAGCATGGTGGGCAAAGGGCTGGAAAGTGAGTATGGCAAGAAAATCGACCTGACAACAGATATGTGGACAAGTGGGCAGAGCACAGACTATATGTCACTGCTCACTGAGTTTCCCTTCCTCAACCAACAGTGGGGAACACTAGCTTACAGCATATGGTGACAGTTAGTAATTGTGCCTCTGGTTCTGGCAGTGTGATTAAAAGGCAGCAGGAGGATAGCCCATACCATCGGCATGCCACCTGATTCATGCAGATTTTTGAGAGACAGTCCCACAAAGCTGTAGATGTGTTATGTAAGTTGGAGTAGGTGATAGAGGAATGACTTGTACCCCACTCCTTAAAAGCTGGAGGAATTCCATACTGTATATGCTAGAGCATTTGTATGAACAGAATAAGATCATTAGTGAGTACACCATGCTAAACTGGAAGGCTTTGGAGGGAGCTTCTTTGTCACCAGGCCAATGGCAAATAATGTTTGAATTATGTGAGCTTCTGAAACCCTTTGAGAAGGCAACCATGATGGTCAGTTGCATAGGGGCAGGAATTAATGAAATTCTACCAATGATATGTTTGTTGCAAAAAACATGAGGAGCATTGCTGAGGAATCTTATCATAATGACAACACAGACATGCACCAGCTGGTAAAGGACATGTTAGCATGCTATGATGATGAACCCCGCTAGAAGCTGATTGACTCTGAGGTGCGTAAGCACACATCCCTGATAAAAGCCAGTCTCCATTTAAAATTCTGGCAGTCTGACTCGAGCAATGGCCCAAAAGGTAGAGAAGGGGGGACTTCTATTTCACATGTTTACTGCCACTGTGTTTATATGTTTTTAACTTTATTTAGTCCAGTAAATATTGTATTTTTATATAGCTCTTTTCTGTGCCTTGTTGCCTCAGAGGGTTATTATTGTGTGTTGGGGGGTTTGTGCCCCAAATATAGATTTGGAGCACATACACCATTGCACATAAATTGTTTTTATAGTTTGCAGTATTAGCGCTCTCCCATTTGTTTCTTTGAAGGAATCTAACGCTTCATGTTAGAAAGCCACATTAGGCATCGTCAAGTTCAAATTCCCAGTCAATCAACAACCAGAAAAGCATTGATTTAATTCAAATAAATTTAAATAAACCCTAAAATAACTGGCACTACTGGTTTTTGTAGGTTCTTAGACCTACAACACAGGGTCCAGGAGAGGAGAATAGAGTTAGAGAGAGAGAGAGAGAGGGGACAGGAGCACACATTGGAGAGAGGTAATGTTCATAAAAAAGACACAATGCATTTTTGAACATATTGCTCACATCACATCCTCACACAATCACAAACACACACAGACCTTTTTTTGGAAACACTACACATTTAATTTTTAACTCAGACACTCGAACCTCGAGGTATCCTCCCTGGGTCATATGCTGCCTACCTAAATTTTCCGATGCAAAAAAGGCAGGAAAATGGGGGAGATCCCTTATGCTGATACTATTTTGCAGCTCTTTCAAGACCTATCTCCTAATCCTGCAGCTCCGGAGAGCTCTTAAGCTGCTTACAGACCACCTCTGTAATAAGCAGATAAAATATAAATGGAGTTTCCCTTTAATCTCTTTGCACAGCACCCGTGAACTTGGGCTACTCTATGCACCCCGGTTAGTAAACATCACTTTTGCAAAGCACTGGGGATTCCAGTGCAGACTACACCTGCACCAACCTCTGAGACAGCAACTATCTCATCATCTTCGAGGGTACTAGATCTGCCTAAGTGAAAATCGGAAATGTGGCTAACTTCTGCTGACCTCCAGACCTAGAGAGCAAGGCCCTCTGAGACCGATACCCCTACAAGCCAACCTGAGTGGATCATGTCCCAAGATGCGTGTTGACGGCAGATGTTTGCTTTTCCGGGATCAAGGCCTCTTTGGGGCCCATGTCCCCTTGCTCTTATCCCCCCATGGGGGACTCTCATCTCAGACTGATCTCTGGACAGATCTCTGGACTTATACACTTCAAAAGAGCAAGACCGTCCAATAATGCTTGCTTTGCCAACCCTCTTCTAAGTGGACATTGACTCAGTAAATGTGCAGTTTTGAGTGTTTGTTTTCTTTGGCTCCAGCGTTCCCTAGGACTCTGTCCACCAGTCCCTTTCCCTGCATAAAGCCTCTTTATCACCGTATTATGGTCTTTCCCTCTAACTTTAACTTTGGTTTTGCCTGTCTCCCAAATCTTCTTACCACTGCTTTTACCTTTGGAGTGGTGTGGGGGGGACCCAACTGTTTTGCTTCCTACATGCTGACAGGCTCCATAGCCCCATCCCCATTTACCCACTCAGAGCTGAGATGCAGTAAATCCCTGCTTACACTATTGTCTCCTGGTAGACACTGGTTATATCGTTGTCAAGGTTTTGCTGAGCTGCTCCCATTCTGCCTATTGATTCTGCTGTCTGAGCTAATCTAGTGCTCTGCTATTCACTGCTGCTGTCTTCTGAGTTTCTGGCTCAGGCTGAATCAGCTGACGTCTCTGATTACTCACCTGACTGTTATCAGCCAACCCTCTCAGGGTATTTATAGCAGCTTGGCTCTCTTCCCCATTGTCTTTGTGTTTGTTTGCTGACCTGTTGCTTCTGGCTGCTGTGGATTTTCCTGCACTCCTGTTTGCTGTGTTCCAGACCCTTGGCTTGTTCCAGACTTCACTGACTTCTGTGCTTCTGACCTCTGGCTTGTTTCTGACATCGCGGACTTCTGTGCTCCTGACTCCGGCTTGGCTGATTACCTGTCCTGGTTCCTGACCCTGGCTTGTCATTTGGTTTATTCTCCTGATCACAATTCTGTTTGTTTATTTTTTGTTTCTTTAATAAAGGTATTTTGCATTTCACCTTTTTGTGTCTTGTCTGGTTCCTGGTCCCTAACAATGATCATAAGGTTCTCCCTACTAAATTTTATCCATCTTTATTCAATCCAAGTGAATATGTTTTTTTCAGATATTGCCTCATCTCCAGTCTTTGAGACTATTGTTGCTATATGTCTTTCTATATGGTAATACATACCTTCCTTCCGGCTATCATTGAAAGAATCTATAATTTAACTTCTTAGGGTGATTCTTTGAACCATGCTATTGTACTTGATGAGATCATACAGTTTCTTCGAAGATTTTCTACAAGGAGGCTCCCTGAGGGTATGATTAACCTTCTCAAACAACCATTCTCCCTAGAGGAGATATTGACAGCAATTCAGAGTTCCACATCTGGTAGGAGCCCTTCCACAGATGGCCTGCCTATGTCTAATCACACCTGACACCACACCTTCTTACAATCTTTATTGCTTTAGCCGAGTAGAGTTCCATTTCAGCTCAGTCCCTTGAAGCTCATATCTCTTTTATACCCAAATCTATGGAGTCTCTCTCACATGTGGTCTGTATTTTGGATGATTATAGTGTGATTTCTCAGTTTAAGATAAACTTTACCAAACCTGCATACTTGATCTTAACCTTACGCCACTTGCCCAGAGACGTCAAAGCTTTTTCCCTTTCTCCTGGGCTTCTCAATCCAATAAATACTTGGGTATAAATTTATTGGCAAACCTTTCTGGTATAGTTGGTCTTAATCTTGCCCCCTTACTTGCTGACCTTGAGAAGGACTTTTGAGCCTGGAATAATGCATTTGTCTCCTGGTTTTCGAGAATCAATTTAATTAAAATGATAGTGCTCCCTAATATGTTATACCTTTTTAACACTGTCAATCTTCTCTTCCCTGGGGCATCCTTACGCCTTCAATGGGCTATTAATGACTTTATCTGCAGGTCTCCTGATCCTAGATTGGTGGTGAGGAAACTATCTCCCTCTGGCACAGGGTGGCCTGAGTGTCCCCAGCGATGCGAGACTGTTTGTCTGGCACACCGAAAAGTTGGGTTCCCTCATTTTTTTCACAACCTCAGTATGCCCTCTAATCTTCTCTGGTTGTGACCACATTCTTCCTATCAGTGCACTACCCTATTCTATATGACATATGTTATGCCTGGTGGGAGGATAATGCTGGGTGCTGCCTTGCTCCATATCCCTCCCTCCAACTTTCTATTCTGTGGCATCCAGATTTTCTGACAGGGGGGAGTTAAATTTTCATTCCAACAATGGAAAGATTTAGGTATCCATACTTTAGACACTCTTATATCTGATGCTGGGATCCGACCATTTGAAGAACATTGCAGGAATTTAGGCCTGCCTGCAAAGCACTTAGTCCCTGCTGGCATTCGTTTATGGGCAAGAGCAAATAACGCCTTTGAATTGCATCTTATGAGGGGTGACCCTGAGAACATGCGGTTTAAAAAATTTATGGACACCTCGTCTCCTCTCCTTGTCATACACCAGACCTGGTTCTTCAGACAATGGGATGAGGAAATGGACTATCTAGGTCTGTTGATCAAAGGTGAGAACTCCTGATATCTCCCACAGGGAGTGTTAAATAAGCAACCCACTGGTACTATGCCCCTCATTGCCTTTAAAATGTTCCCTAACACCTTGCTAGTGATGCAAACATGCAGTTTGTACCTTGTTTCATCTATGGTGGCAATGCCCTGATATCGCTCTATTCTAGAAGGCAATACAAGTGGACACAATGCTTATACTTGATATTGATCTTCCCTGGGACCCTTTGATCTTCTTGTTATTTGTCAATCTACCCTCAAATGACCTTCCACTCCTCCCACAACTCCTTCCTTCCCACTCCTCGCTGCTTTCCCTTTGCTCCACTCTCTACCTCCTTTTCCCCTCTTAAACTTTATTTCCCCTCCTTCCCGTCTTTAATCTTCTACTGTACTTTTTCTTTTCTTCTTTCCTTTGAACTCTTTTGTCTGCTTACTGTAGGACTTGCACTACCGGTGGTCCCTTGAGTGGCGGCCCCATTCTGGCAGTGGGTTTATCTCATGTATGGCATACTTTCTGTACACTGACCAGTACAGGGTCCCTCCGTTAACACTTCCCTCGGTTAACACTTCATTCAGGTACCAGATATTGTATCTCATATTGCATACTTATTTCTGTTGTAATAGCTTTGTGATGACTTCTTCTGTTATCCTACATATGTCTCACTGTATCATTTGTTTTGTAAACTTGCCTTTCTCTCAATAAAATTATATAAATCTTAAAAAAAAAACAAGATGAGTGATCTGTCCCTGCATTCAAGAGCTACCCATGGTGGGCCAGCAGCAAACATATCCTTTGGTTGCTGGGAGGAGATGATCTTCCAGAACCTGTCCATAACAGCAGTTCATGGGCTCCAAGGTGACAGTGACACAGGAGATGACAGCATTCTACAGGCTCCAGTCTCACGGTAAGCAACATAATTCCTAACCATCAACCTCAACAACACCCTGTTAGACATAGTATCACACATCACAGTAGTAGGTCTACATATGGGTATCATTGTTAAAACTGAGTGGAAGTGCTGGGATGCTTTTGAAAAACTTGATATACCATATATCCCTGCCCAGTCTAAAGCGCCATGTTAACCCCTTCATTGCTGCATTGCTCACACATGCTCTCCTCAGCAGTAACACTGATACCCATCATGTATCAATACAAACATGGGTAATGATCATACCAGGGAACTTTTTCTTCTAGAGTACCCAGAAGGGACTTGTGGTGCTGGTGGGAGAATATTAAAAATGCTATTCATGTTACTAAGTGAAGGGGCTTGGAATAACAGACTGTGTAATTAAGTGGGTGGAAAGTGGTTGAAAAGGGGAACAGAACAGTGTAGTGAAAGGTAAGTGGGTGGAAAATGGGAGCAATAGTTTGGGAAGGAGCAGAAGTAGGCAGAGTCCCATAAGAAACTTCCCACCACCAGAGAATCAGCCTCTGTCCCTTGTCTCCAGGACAAATATGGAGAGTTCTCTGATATGGTAATGATATGTATAAAAGTCATATATAGTGCTAGAGATAGTTGTGTTAAAAGGCTATTAACACTTACTATTGTGCCAACAATGATGATAAGAATCATCATGTTGAGTGAAAAAGGGGATGCTTCCATAGAATGCACGTCTGTAGTGAACTGACAGTGGAATCTGACAATAAGCAGTGGAAGTACAAATGTTTCACTCAGTATGAAACTCTGAAACACATACAGAGATGTATCATCTGCAGAGCTAGCATGCTTTCAAGACAGGGATAGCCAAACTTGTTGTCTTCAGTTGTTGTGGACTTCATGATTGTTAAACACCCAATGGATGATCCTGTGATATGTAGTCCTCAACAGCTGGAAATTCAAGATTGCTTACTCCAGGGTATAAACTATAATATTGTTAGTCCTTGCCATGGAAACTGTCTATAATAATACATGCTGTGAAGTTAATGAGCCTTGTCTGTCCTGTTTCCACAGGAAGTTCAATCAATCCTTGTTATCTAACATGTGGCAGAAGAATATCCTACATAAGATGAATGACAATGGCACATTGGTCTCAATGTCTGACCAGGACAAGGTACAGCTGCCCAGAATGAACGTCTCATTTTAACGTTTTCATTGCCCAGTTAACTCATTTACACCTACCATCTTTCACTTACAATGTCCATGACTGCAATACAGAAAAAGGAACCCGTGGTTGAGCACCACATATCACACACTGCAGCAAACACTGGAGATCCAGAAGAAGATATTGGCTGGATGCCACCACCTCGGTCTTGGCAAGGGATTCAAGCTTATTCCTCCAACTCATGGATGCCATCACAACAATCACAGCAGTGGCTTCCAACACAGGCCTCTGAGCAATGGATGATAACACCTACAGCTCAGCACTGTATTCCACCACCACCACCACCACCTCCACTGACACATGGCTGGATATCAAGCACAAGGCAATACACATTATTTTTCCCTTCACCTGCACCATCAGGCCATAGTTGGATGCCAGCATAACCCCATGGCAGCCTGCAGCCAAAGCACATGTGGGGCAGGACATCTGCACAGCACTGGCTGGATTATGACCCATGGCTGATGGATTTCCAGCACATTGGGCTCCTGAGTGAGCCAGAGGCCACAGCAAAGTTTCAGACTACCAACTCAGTTTCAACACATGCAGGCCCTGGCTCCCCAGCAGATACCACAGGACATTACCCAGCAACATCTGCATCATCCTCAGATCTTGCTCTACCCACAGACACTGCAGGAGATGCATAACAGCAAGCATGATATGCAGCATCTTCATCTTCCTCCAATCACCATTTGCTGCAGATGTGGGACACTCCACCATGGACAGGGAATACATACAAATACAGAGAAGGTCGCTGAGGGACACAATTACAAGACAACAAACGGTTCAGCGTACCCTCCATGCCTTGTGAAGGCAGCATGTCAAGCTCACTATGGAAATCAGTCACATTGTAACTGTCCTGAGTGAAATGATTGGTCAAGTAATGAGGCAGTTGCATGACCACAAACACATCCAGAGTCAACTTTTGGAGTTGACATCAATACCCTCCTCATCCACAGTAACACCATCACAAACTCTTGTCCACACGAGGGTGACCAAATGGTCTGGAAGGTCTTCCACCACTGCCACTTCTGCCGCCCTCCCAAGAAAAGGAAATTATGACATGTGCCATGTTGTAGAGAAATAAACATGTAACCATGGTGTCTGCATTTCATATTCAGGTTTAACACTGTCAGTGCCAGGGGAATGTATCCAAAACATTGCAAAGCAATGCATTGGACACCACTCTGGAACTCCTCAGTCTGTTGGTTTCAATGTGTTTTGCAATGATACAACAAACAATCCTAAACTGGAACTTAAACTCACATCAGACACATCAACATAGGAAACACAGATAAACTGGATGAGTATCGTGTAAGATGGATTCAACAACAGCTGATGTTCTACCAGTTAGCTAATCATGGTCCCATGCAGGTTCAGGTTTAGGAAACAGGGACACTATCAAGGCAACAACACAGAGATTCTAGCTGTCAGAATGGCAATGTGCATGTCAGCTGACAACTGGGAAATAGTCAGACAAACACCCGCTCACAATTCACATCAGGTGCAAATCACCAGTGTTTCCCAAACCCATTCTCAAGCCTGCACACAAGTGTATGTGTCCTGCATCTCTTCAATAAGGCATGTGGGGTTCTGCCATCAGCAAAGGTCAATAATCAATCAGAAGTAATGGGACAGAGATTAATACATTCTAGAGCGTGGGAAGATATCCAGAAACCTGCACTATTGGGCTGGCTTGAGGTCAGGTTGGTGAAACAATGCACTCAAACAAAAAGAGGTGCATGTCTGAGGTACACAAAGAATAGCACATGGGAATCTGCTGAAACTAATCTCCAGCACCTTGGATGGAAGATTGGTCTGCAACATTTTGCATACAATTATGGTTCAGACATCTCTACCATTCAACAGGGTGAAAGCTCAGTTCAGAACAATGTGGCATTTTGGGTTTTTTTCAGGTTTCCCCTGTGGTGCAGTTGCTTACCTTATTGCATACAGATAACTTATTGCATATACCTTGTGTTTCTCACATGACATGACATGACATTTCCATTCTGTTTAAAGGTTTATTATCGGTCCCAAGGAGGACACAGCATTTGTGGGAAGGGAGAGTATTATCCCACACAGAATTCTTCTGCATCCATCTGCCTCATGGCCCTGTGCTGGGTAATGCAATGGATACCTATGGGAGGAAATTAAATGTTTGTGTGATTATGCAAGGTGATGTCTGTGGACTTGAAGTCCAAAAAGGCTATATGATACCATACATGTCAGAAAGAGTCACCAGGTGCCATCCATTGAATGGCATGTGAAAGCTTTCAATGAACTGAAGCTGTGTCCAAGGAATATTCCAGCATGCATGTTCCAGGGCAGTAGGTGAGGAGGTAACAGCTATGCAGGGAAAGTCAGGGAGGTGTGAATACTTCACCCCCATTCTCATGCACTGTCAATGAGTCAAGCAGGAACTCAGAATCCTGTAGAATGAGACATAATACATTGTGATTATGTCTTCACTCACATTAATGATCTAGTATGGGGAGCTCATGTTGTTTGATACATGACTTGTAGTGGGTCCAGGCATGATACTGACAGGAAAAGAATTCAAGAATTACTATGTCCTTTGTCTCAGCACCTCTCTGAGTATCCCCATTCCCTGGCTGTGGAACTGGAACCTTTAAAAAGGGATCAGGATGTATATACCCTAATAAAGATGTGTCCACTGAGATGTTGTGTAATATGGTACATGCTCGAATTATATCACACACTTTGGGGGGGAGAGTACTTGAGGGCTCAGCCAGATTTATCAAGACAATGGACTCTTGTTTTTAAGAGTCCAAAGGTGTGTTCTATAGCATTCCTTGTCCTGATTTGAGCTTTGTTTAACTTGTGCTGTGCTGGTGTCTGGGGATAAGCAACAGTTGTGAGAGGCCAATGCCTGCATCTATAACCTGCATCACCTAGGAGATAGAGGGAATAGGAATGAGAATGTGACACATGTACCTCATGTATGTCAGGCTGATGTGGTGTGTAATCATGAGAGCTGGTGGTGTGTAATCATATCTTGATGTTTCCCCTTATTGTGTGGGTGCCCTGTCTCTGTTGCAATGATGTGATGTTTATCTTCATATTGTTCACTCGCCCAGCAGACATCCTTCTGTAAGGGTCTCATTCTTGAAATCACAGAATACAGAGGAGAGCCTGATGATGTAGGAGTTGTGACTACTCCCAGGAAAAGATGCACATGTACATGGGTGGCCTTCAGTTTGGCATCACAGGTCATCTGTGTATTGATGGAGTGGAAATATTTCTTTTTGATGAACAAATGTGCTTCATGCAAAAGCAATCTTAAAGGGATAGTAATACTTCATTTTATCTTTATTTTATTTTGTAGGCATTAAAAAAACATGAAGATATATGAGAGATATTCACAAGCAAAGTTTCCCCTCCTGCCCATTTTACCTAGTGTAAGCCATCTCTTCTCAGATGTGAATGCAGTCCATAGACCAGACAGATAACAGCAGGGGACAGTCTTCTTCCTATGAGAACAATGAAAGCCCTGCCCCCCTTGACAAGTTTTTCAGGTTTTTCCCTTATCTTAATTGAAAATTGTCCCTCTCTGCAATCTGCCTGGGCACCTCCCTTCTGCTCTGGCTGAGCAGTGTTACATCAGTAAAGGGGTGGGAGGGGGATACTTTGGCATTGAATTACTTTTGAACTATAACTCTGACAGAATTGAAATAACACTCTCCAAAGTCCAAATACTATGATGATTAATTATTGCTGCTTTTATTATGAAACATTACTATCCCTTTAAGCTTACTTGTGCAGACAATAGCCCACATCACTCTTGCCTTGGCTTCTGTAGAACTCGTGCTTGACTGTTTGCCACTGCACTTGAGTGAATGAACCTCCTGATCTTCCTCTTGAGGCAACCTAGGAGCACCTCACCAATGCCCTGGAACATGAAGGCTGGGACATCTCAGGTGCATAGCCTTCAGTGGACTGAAATGATCCAGATGCAATGAAATGGATGGCAGCAGTTTCTCCATGCCAGATAAGACATGGTTGGTGGCTGTGATGGGGTCAATATCATCTTTTATGACCTCAAAGAGGTGAATGATACCTGTAACAGTCTATGACCTCATCCCCCCATGCCAAATTGTTTGACCCTGGTCCAGTATATCCTGAGTCTTTGTGGGTGCTTTCTTCTCCTGGGGTGACCCACAGGTCCCTCTGACACCTGTGGATGTGGGATATCTGGAATGGGCAGCACAGGTGCTAGTGCTTCACCTGGAGAAAGTATTCTAGGTTCTTCTCCAGCTGGAGTATCCAGTCTTACACTTACAGGTGGATGGTCAACATCATTAGTGGGCTCCACAGGCCCCTTGCCCCTCACAAGTTCCTGATTCTGATGCCTCTGCAACAGATGTAGTGGGAACATGGAGCTAGGTGATGTGTAACATTGTTTGGAAGGGAAAATTGGACTCAGCAGGGCCACAGCTGATAAGTTAGACAGTTGCAAGTTGAAAACTATGGAGGATGAATAGGAGGTCTGGATAGTCTCTGGAACATGGAAAAGGCCAGGTAACAACAATGGAGAGATGCCACTGGAACAAGTAGGGGAGGGCGACCAGAACATAGAGTGGACCAATGGGTGCGGGGGTGGGGCTAATCTGAGTGGATTAGCTATTGACTGGTTGTTACCTGATTTACGTGGATATATTTTTGTCTGGTGCAGGATATGACGTCATTGCATCTCTCTCCCAATGCAATAGACAGGTGTGCATACTTTGCCTGTGTATTTATGTCTTTTTTGGCCTCTGATTTATCCCTTCTGGACCAGGAGGTGTGTAACACATTGATTCATGATGTTTTGTACACCCCTTTGGTTTTCAGGAAGTTCTTGTGTTGATAGTAGCTGTGTGGGAACTGGGGGCACTTGAGACATGTTTCAGGGGTGATTCCTTGGGATTACACAGGTTAACTTGACAGTTCTCTTGATTCTAACCTGCTTTCTTTTGTTTAACAATGGTTTTTAAGATGTGTTATGAATTTTACGCCTGGATTTTGTAGGCACAGGATTACCAACACAAATGTATCCTCTTAATGTGTGTTAATATTCACCGAATATAATACAATGGATAATTGCTACAGCTTTTCCATTGATCTGCATGGGCTAATTTCTATTGGACGTTGTTCTGATTTATCGCACATTGGATCTTGACAACATGAGTGATATAATGGTAAACTGTGAATAGAAAACTACGGTCAACATTTTTGTTCTCAGAGATGGTAATAGAATCGAGCAGTGAGTCCCTAACGTATGTTAAAAAACAATGACATACAATTGAAAAGTGTTAAAATAGCATACAGGCAAGCACAACTAGTCATCCCTTCACTACTGACTCACAGATCCACTGATATGGGGCCCTAAGCCCCATATCAATCAATCCACCAAAACATAAGTTAAACAAAACAATGAATAACCCTTTGAGTTCCAGAGAGGTATGCAAAGCCCTCAAAAAGATTAATCTCTGCTAAATATTAACACTATCATATGGCCCATTTGCCGCTCCCCACAGCTGTAACACTTACCTTGAAGTTTGAGGTCCAGTGGTGTCTTCTTCACCCTGGACTTCCTCTGTCTTCTCCTACTACTACTCCTATACTACTAGCATTATGCCCACTATATATGCTAGGGGTAGAGGTAAATGCAAAGGAATGGGAGACATGCATGGACGTATTGGTAGTAGTAAAGTTGTACTAAAAATATGTGGCCATGGTTACTGCAGCTTGTGCAATAAATGTTAATGATCCTTCTCCCCATGAGCAGGGTGTTTGTAAAAGTAATATTAAGCCTTCTAGCAATACTAAAATAATGAGGAGTCACATTCCAGTGTTGGTACCATAGAGGAGAAGGACTTATCAACAAGACTAACTTCAGTGTCAGGCAGTGACAGTAATACACTGGCAAAAACTAATGGTAAGTGTTATACAAAATCCTCTATGGAGAAAAGTAAAAACAATGTTTTTCAGACTTTTCAGTCTTTAAAAACCGACAAGGATATGAAAGTAGTGGTGTGGAGAGGAGTACATAATTATCTCTGCTGCAGATGACCTACATATTGAGGATAACTACAATGATGATGCTGAAAAATTGTGAACTTATTGGAGCTATTTTTCTTGATTTTGAATAGGCCTTTGAAAGAGTAGACCATGATATTCCGATAAATAAGCTTAAAAATTCAGGATTGGGTAAACATTCTCTAATCTGGTTCGATCCTATTGTTAACAATGTTTCTTCTGCTCAAAGTAACAAGTGGATTCCCCAAGGCTCCGTTCATGGCCCTATTTATAAATTATCTGTATAGTGATTGTAAGCCATCTTCTGTGAACATGTATGCAGACAACACTATAATCCACACTAAAAATCCAAGCATATCTCAGGTTGAGGCAGCATTTGACAATGATTTTTCTGAAGTCAAAAGATAGATTTCTAGAAAAAAGTGCCTTAACACTGACAAAATAGTCACAATGGGATATGGTACAAAGATCAGAAATCACTGCAATACCCATTTAACATTGTAGCAAAGTCTAATCATAACTTGGCTCCAAATATCTTGGAATGCGGCTTGACCCCACCCCACTTTTGGTCTTTATTTTGATACATTAACATACACACATTCACTGTTATAAATTATATAAAATGAAATGCACGTAACCCTTTGAGTGCCAGAGGAGTATCCAGTGCATTGCTTAGCAATGCATTGGACACCCACCTGGCACTCAAAGGGTTAAAGATCAAATTTTTCACATTTGGTATTATTTTAAAATATGTTCTTAAAGGCTTTTTGTGTGGCTTTCTGTTTGGCTTGTTTGTCCTTTGTCCATTTGTAATCAATCTGAGATACAGGTCCATGTAGTTTGTAGTGGTGGGTGGAAAAGACATATAAAAGGGGACTGATGGCACTCTTGTCCACTTGGGTCACCTCCCACTCACTGCAAGCTCTGTTTGAAAGCAGGTTAGCCTGTTGATGACGATATTAGAAATATGCTTGTTCAGATAAATTGAAAAAGTGTGAGTCTGGAAAACACTCCTAAAAACACATAATCATCTCTTGTATAGTGGTAGGAATTATCACAACTATAGAAAGCATTGGTAGAAAAAAGCAAAAGGGGAAAGTGCATTCTATGTATGGGACTTACCAAAGAAAAAAGCTGAAAGTTGTAGGTTTTCCTCAACAATACCCACAAAACAAATGTACCTTTTCTCTTCTCCTACAATCAACAGATAAGGTAACTTGTCAATGGGAAGAGGCAGATGATTAAGCCCTCTTGGGACAACAGATGTTATCAAAGACAGGAATTTCTCATCATTACAAAAATACCCAACATCTGTGGGCTGGATTATAGTATCATAGTAACATAGTTGACGAGGCTGAAAAAAGAAATGTGTCCATCAAGCCCAGCCCATGCCAAAACGTCCCTGTTGATCCAGAGGAAGGAAAAAAAAAAAGAAAACACTGAAGCCATTTCCAGTTAAGTCCCAAGTGGGTAAAAAAAATCCTGACTCCAAATGGTAGTCAGATAGTTCCGTGGATAAACAACCTATCTGCATTGAAGCCATCCACCATAGTTTTAAATATTGTTCTGTGCTAAATAGATATTCATTGTTTTTTTTAAGCAGTTAGAGTATCTGCAAGCACAGCATCCCAAGGCAAAGAATTCTATAGCTTTACTGCCCTTAAAGGGATAGTAATACTTCGCTTTATCTTTATTTTATTTTGTAGGCATTAAAAAAACATGAAGAATGATATAAGTCTTATCTCTCAAACCTTTATGGTTTAAGAGATATTCACAAGCAAAGTATCCCCCCCGTTCAGCCAGATCAGAAGGGAGGTGCCCAGGTAGACTGCAGAGAGGGACCATCTTCAATTAAGATAAGGGAAAAACCTGAAAAGCTTGTCAAGGGGGGCATTGCTTTCAGTGTTTTCATACAAAGAAGATTGTCCCCTGCTGTTATCTGTCTGGTCTTACAACTAGATTCACATCTGAGAAGAAATGCCTTACACTAGATAAAAGGGGCGGGAGGGGAAACTTTGCTTGTGAATATCTCTTAAACCATAAAGGTTTGAGAGATAAGATTTATATCGGTCTTCATGTTTTTTTAATGCCTACAAAATAAAATAAAGATAAAATGAAGTATTACTATCCCTTTAATATATTAATACACATGGGTCGGACAAAAGAGTGAAATCATAATGGGGTGTAAAAATATGATTCAAAGTACTTTAAATCCATGTATTTTGGCATATCAGTAGTCAGCTGCAATGCTCCATATTAGCACTGTAGGTTTGTCTCACTGTTATTGCAGTAATATACAAGGGCACAGGACATTATATCTTACTGAAAGTTAGCCTCATTATTCCATTTAATTGATGGTATTGTATTTATGCTACAATTTAGAAATCCATATAATAATGGAAAATCATTTCTCATTTTCTCTTCAAAAGGATTTTACATTAGTGTGACCAGGAAGCTGCTGTATTAGTTTATTGTATTTTTTTTATTTTAGTTTTATATGTTTTTCAGTGTGTAGTTCTTCCAGTTACTGATATGTAACTTTATTATATCACTTAAAAATGCATCTAACTTTTACAGTATGCACTTTGTCTATATTTGTTTTTCTCTGATCATATTAATGTTTATGTCTTCCAGTGCCCTTCTTGGTGTTCCTTACAAATAAGGATTAATACTAAAATGTATTTGAGCTATGCACAAATATATATATATATATATATATATATATATATATATATATATATATTAATGTTTAAAAGAGCTCACTATATTAATACAAAAACAACTATCTATAGAAATGAAGCAACAGATATAGCGTGTGCAGAAATGATAAAATATTACTTATTTATTTGTTTATTTATAAAATGTTTTACAAGGAAGAAAACATTGAGATTTATCTTGTTTTCAGGTATGGCCTGGAGAGCTTTTACAGGAAGAAGTTATATATTTACACACGATAGAGAAACAACATATACACACATACATATACACATAAATATATATACAAATATTACATTTTGTTTTTAGATACCAAAAAGCTGTTATATTTAGCGATTTTAGACTGGGAGAACATCTGTTTTTTTCAGGTAGATTATTCCAGGCTTTCTGAGCTCTGAAGGAGAAAGCAGATCAACCAACTTTTTTCTTGTAGTGTGGAATACTCAGTGAGTTGTTAGCAGTAGAGCAAACTGCTCAGGTATCTGGTAGTTTTTTTCTAGAGAAGTGGGAATAAGTGGTTATAAACTAGGCAGCAAAGGTGACTGGTGCATCTACATTTGAGTGTTAGCCAATTTAGGGCTCAATGCAAATGTTGAAGTTAAAACCAACGAGAAGAAAAAAACGGCCTTCGCAAGTTAACCAAGACCAGGTAACGTGAGATTCAACTCTTCCTTACCTGGAAAGGTTAACGTACGACGGCCTACAAAACACACGAAAACTACAAAACTGGAGTCGCCTAAAATCTGACCTCATCGCCGTCAAAAAACATAGATAAATAATTTGAGAAACATCCCAATAAAAGAAACAAATGAAACGTCTGACGTTACCTAGTGGCCCAGCCAATCACAACACTACAAAGTATCAAGTTCAGTTGAATAACCTATATATAAACCCAAAATAACTGACGCACCTTTGTCTGATTTTGAGGTCCACAAGTTAGATCTCAGGACCCAGGAATAGAGGTTAGAGAAAGAGAGAAAGGGAGTTTAGGCGCACACACACAGGTAGAAGTAGTTGGAGAGACTGACAGCACACATAGCAACACATAATACACTTTAGTACATACCAAATGCACGCATTCAAATACACACACACACACACACATAGCCCATATTTTTTTTTTTTTTTTTTTTTTTTAGTAAAACACATACACTTTTATATTTCTTTTGACAGTGTGAGTCTGTGAGTGCAAATGAGGGACAGACAGTCCTGGCCTGCAGGATGTGGACACTGGCAAAAGAGGATACCCATAGGTATGGAGGATCGCAGGTTTGTTCTTGGTCTTGTATGAACATTTAAATGAAACACCTTTCAGCAGTGGGAGTTCCCTTGTTTTGCTAAGGGGGATAAACCCTACTACATTTATTTTTAAAACCTTTTAAGTATTACTATCATCTCTTCAGTACCCTGATGAGGGAGAGGTAATCAATGACACAAGGCAGACATATATGCTCATATATTTAATTGACATTGACAATAACAGGTGATCCTCATTCACGTGGATTCAATGTGTGACAGGGACAAACATCTGACCCGTGAGGGTTCATGCCATGGATGCCTGCAGGAAGTGAAGCAAGATTGTAAACTGAAATGTGAAAACAACAGTCATCCTATTGCTGAACCATCATCATACCCTTGAGAGCCAGTGGGGTACACAACACATTGCTCAGCAATGCTTTGAAGAGCTTCCTCCATGGGTTAACTTTTTGTCATTTGACATGGAGTAGACAATCCATTTCTTGTCAATGTGCTGTGTAGGCATCATGACCATGTGATTTTTGGATCAAGGGGATGGCAAGCAGACACATGTATGTGTGACTGGCCAACCACATCAGTGTGTAAACCAAGACCCAGGAAACAGAGGATCTATTTAATGGATCTCGATTTACATACTGATGAGGTGTGTGCTCTGGGTCCATGTGACACACATACATATGTCTGCTTGCCATCCCCTTGATCAAAACCTCATACGGTCATGATGACTAGACAACACATTGACAAGCAATGGTGTGGCATATTCACTATGCTACATACACACACAAACAGGTCAGCATGGTGGGCCTTGCAACCTGATTGTTACTCTGATACTGTAGCCAACACCACACACCATAACCATCCCTATTCTGCTCCATTAGGCACTGCCCAACCATTGCTTACATGCAAGGTAGGTCCATTATCCTCCAAACCCTTTGAGTGCCAAAGGGGTACACAACTGATTGCCTTGCAATGTTTTGTGTATACCTCTAGCAATCAAAGGGTTAACATGTGGAATTCCTGAGTTGTAGCCAATGCATTGCATGTTTTTGCATTGGATATCCCTATGTGGCTCAAAGGGTGCTACCAGTGTCATGAGGATGTTCACATTGGTGGATGGAGTTTTCCATCAGTACAAAGTAGTATGTGATGTACATGGTCAGTTTTCAGTACCTTTGATCCAAGGTTGAGGGATGATGTCCTTGACATGCTAGGGCTGTGTTGATGGGTCATGCTGTGGAGTGGAACAGATGGTTATTTTTGGTGTACATGTGTTTGCATGCATTCCACAAGCACAACCATGCTCACACATGCATGTTACTCACAGGTGAAGTAGTCCCTGATGATCCTGGTTCCCATTTGTGTCCCCATCAACATGACCTCCTCTCCATTAGCAGGAACAGGGACCTCCATGGGCTGTTGTATGTCCGCATCAATGTTATGTAATGGGGCACATGCCAGTCTCTCTCTCACACTACATCTGGGGAGGGTGGACTGTCAGTATTCAACAGCATTAAGGTGAGCAGTCCTGTGGTCCCAATAGACCAATGGTAAGAGTAAGGTGTGTATTATACAGGTAATTGTTTGCTGGTGTGTCTGTGGTTGGTGGTGTGATGTGTTGTAATTGGTATATATATCTGTCAGGCGTGTGTTTTGTCTCCATTGGCTGCTGAGGTTACATAGGTGAGCTTGATTTGTTTTTTGAGTGCCAGGTGTGCATGTTCTGGTGTGTGTTAACCCCTGTTGTTCCAGATTGTTTTGTGATGGCTTATGTTGTGCTGCTTTGTGTCCCCCCTGTCCCTGTGCGGTTGCTTTATTCTTGTTTGTCTGTGACTTGTTTGTATGGTGTGGGACAGTGGTTCACAACCCAGGTGTCATGGCATGTTCATGTGCCATGTGCACCAGGTCAGGGTGCGGCACTTTTCCCATGTTGTTATATTCTGCATTAGTGGTTTGTAATATTCATTTCATGCATTTTTTGGGGAAATTTGTGTATGGGACATATAATGCACTATTTATCATTGCACTCATTATCACTCACACAGTGAGAACTGATGTTAAGCATATGTTATTTTCTTGCTGGGAATTTTGTCGACGAGTGTCGTGTTTTCAAAACTGTCATTAGTTCTTACTTGTAGGAATATTTGCATCGCATACTTGACTTAAAAAAACTACCGTCGCCAGCTTTTTCTGTTGATGCCAACATTTGGTTCGAGCCCATACTTCTTTATACATATCACAATGATGAGTAATATTTTTCAGGAACTGAGTGTTATAGATAATTTTCCAGAAGCCTAAATATACATTACTATGAAGTTGCAATCTTAGCTATACAGTTTTACAGTTCTTTTTATTGCATCAAGAGAATGTTTAGAGTTTATATATCCAGAATGTAAAATAAAGTACAGGTTGGGAATTAATAAGAAGCTGGGAACCTAGTAAATAAATATAGTAATAAAAGAAGCTGTCACATGATGGAGAGTGTCCATCCATTCCGGCCACATCCCAGGTGGCAGTATTCAAATCTCTTCTATACTGCCTCTGCATTGCTTTCATTTTGACAAGAATGTCCAGGTGGGGCAAAGCAGTTTCATATCTCTACACTATTCCACTTCACTCCACTAATGCCACCTTTGTACTGTGGGGGGAGGGGTTCTTGGTGTGGTTCCCATTGGATGAAGAAGAAGTCAGAATATAAGAACATAACAATAAGAAGGTGAAGAATGAAGATAAAAAGAAGATGGCAGATAGAAGATTGCGGACTGTTAAGTGTTACATCTATGAGGTAGGGGTTTTAGGATAGTGCTAGTACTAGTATTGTTTCACTTTCTTGTTCATGTTAAAGGGATAGTAACACTTCGTTTTAACTTTATTTTATTTTGTAGGCATTAAAAAATCATGAAGGATGATATAAGTCTTATCTCTCAAACCTTTATGGTTTATGAGATATTCACAAGCAAAGTTTCCCCCTCCTGTCCCTTTTACCTAGTGTACGCCATCTCTTCTCAGATGTGAATCTGGTTGTATGACCAGACAGATAACAGAAGGGGACAATTTTCTTTGTATGAAAACAATGAAAGCCCTTCCCCCTTGAAAAGTTTTTCAGCTTTTTCCCTTATCTTAATTGAAGATTGTCCCTCTCTGCAGTCTACCTGGGCTCCTCCCTTCTGATCTGGTTGAACGGGGGGGGGGATACTTTGTGAATATCTCTTAAACCATAAAGGTTTGAGAGATAAGACTTATATCATTCTTCATGTTTTTTTAATGCCTACAAAATAAAATAAAGTTAAAACGAAGTATTACTATCCCTTTAATGGTAGTGTAGGGTTAGTGTTTGGAAGGTGGGGGGAGCATGACTGTGTTTTGAGCTCACTTCTGTTATTTGCTCGTTGTTCCTGTGCAGTTATAGGATAGATGAGGAACACAAGTATGATTCTCATTCGGAGTTTGTTTTTCCATTAACGTCTGTTTTACCTGTGGGCATAGTATCAAGACCCTGAACTGTTATAACATTTGAATAAAACAACTGACAGCAGCTGAAATGCTTTAATTCTATTCAGCAGAAAAAACCCTATAAGATATAGATTTTCATTTAAAAAATTGAATATATTGCCTTAACCCTTTGATTGTCTCTGGAACTCAAACAGTAAAAACAAAGAGCAGAGGAAAGTGATGCACTAAAATTCAGATGTCCTCCCCTTGGTGCAAGCAGCATTATGAATATGAATTTGTGAGTATTTAGCTTAGTAAATCTACAATAGGCATGTGCAGAGCTGCATCGTCCATTAAGGCAATCTGTGGTCAGATACCCTTTTTGTTGAGGGAGACCAACATCATCATGTGCTTCCACTTATGTTAGAGCCACAATGCTAGTATGTGCTGGCAGTGCTGTGTCAGAAGCACCGGATCAACAGAGGTGGGGCCCCAAATTTGTACCTTGCCTAGGGCCCTATGGAGCCTTCATCCATCTCTGGGCAGGTGTATTGTTAAAAATAATCTATTCCAGTTCTTTTTGCCACAATGCTACAATTTGAATTGCTTATCCTAAAATTTTAGTGACATTGCTATATTATTTGAAGAAATTCAGACGTCACTAACTTGCAAGGTCTCCAACACAGTGTTGTTCAGTGTGTAAGAGGTGCCTTTAGAATGGAAAGGGTTAAATGTGAAAGCTACAGATACTGTAATATGATTTCTATAATGGGAGAAAGCGGCAACTAGGGATTCACTGTTCCATCCTACCTCCGCTGCCAGAGTAGGGAATTAAAGCCTGAAAGCACACGTTTTAGACCATTCCAATGAAGGAACTCCTTGTAAGTAATAAGATCTCGACACTTCTCAAGCACCTCCGTGTCGACCGACACGAATCTCCTGCTGACAGCTTTACAGCTGTCAGTAGGAAACAGCGAACTTAAAACGCCTGTATCTCTTAAACCATAGCGGTTTGAGAGATACTTTTTTTGCATTTTTTGCATTTTAAGCTCTTCTAAATGCAAAAAACTTTTTTGGACATTACTAACACTTTAAATAGTGTAGTCCTCTACTGTATGTGAGCCCTGCTGTATTGTGATAAGTCTTTTGGCAGCAAAGGCTGCGCACCCAGGAACATCAAAAACTGTCCGGAAAAAGGCTACAAATTCCATAAAGTTATGAATTATGGCTTTCTCCGTCTCCCAGATTGGGTTGGCCCAGGCTAATGCCCTGCTGGACAGGAGAGAGATAAGAAATACCACCTTACTTTGCTCAGTAGGGAAAGCATTTGGTACCATTTCCAAAAAAATTCCCATCTGATTGAGGAACCCTCAGCACAGTGTAGGTTCCCCATCATATCTTTGGGGTAAAGGAGTGGAGCCAGCCTCAGAGGAAGTTGCCACAACCAGTGCAGATACTGGGGAAGCCATTGGTTGCTGAGCAAAGCGATCAAGGTGAGCCGTGCAGTTCAATAGTGTCTGCATAGCAAAAGACAACTGGTCAATTATCTGATCCTGAGAATCCATCCTGGACAAGATGTTCTGACTAGGTGGACTGCCTGATCCTTCAGTAGACATGGCCCTTACGTACTGTCACAGTTTTCAGGCAAAGAAGGACAGACACAATCGTAAAATATATATAACCACCTTTATTTATAATGTTCAGCAAATAATAGTATAGCCCACACAACCCCAGAACTCAGCATGATAGGACCCAGGCTCCTACCCGGAACAGCACACTGTGCTGTGCACTGCACTACTGCGAGATACCGGATACTAGGCTCAAAGTGCAGATGAAACAACAGAGGGGATAGTACTGATGAACCAGTCTCCACTCCGGGTCACGCGACCGGAGGCAACAGGGAGCGAGAGCAGGCCTGAACCACGGAACACCGAGACTGATGGTCAGGCACTCTAGGAGGGCAATGAACAAGTAGCCAGCCAGAACCACAGGTCAGACAAGCCTGGGCCTGCGCGGAGCGATAGTCAGTAAGAGCCAGAGGTCAGGCAACCGAGGACTACACAGGTCGGAACCGATGCGGGAAGTCTGGCAAGACAGGGTCTACACGGAGTGAGTTAGTTAGTCAAAGCCACAGGTCAGAACCAATGTGGGCAGGCAGACAAGCCAGGGTCTACATGGAGTGAGTTAGTTACCCAGAAGCCACAGGTCAGAACCAATGTGGGTAGTCAGACAAGCCGGGGTCATACATAGAGCAAGTTAGTCAGGCAGAGACACATGTCAGGACCGAAGTGGGTAGTCACTTCAGTCCCCCCAGTGGGGGTCATACATGGAGCAGATTCTCAGATAAAGCATGACTCACAATGGAGCACATGAGACACTAGAGGAAACATCACATAAGGGCAATGACTCCCAGGCCCAGGGATGTTATAAAGGAGCAGGAGAAGGCGGGACCCAATTAGGCAACAGAGAATAGGCTCATAAACAGGTGTCCTTGCCAGTGCCTGTTCATGATGTCAGTAATGCAGAAGTGGCTGCAAATATGCCAGTCCACACACCACAGAGGAAGGAAGCACAGGAGCCCAAGGGAGACTGCGATACAGTTGTCATAGACATATCACAGATTTGGTGTCCTACTCTCAAAGGATAAGGATTTTATATAATAACACAGATCGATCCAAGGGCTGTGAACAAGTGGAGGAACTTATTATAAGATTGAAAGAAAGAGGGTATGAGGATAACAGACTTAGACAACAATTTTCCAAAGAACAATAGAAAACCAAAGAGCAACACCTACAACCTTCACACAAAATCACAACTCCTGAGAGATTGACATTTACTACAAAATACACAATGTTCAACACCTTTCATGTCATACAGAAAAGAACACAATCTAAGAAGCATGCTTGTTAAAACAGACCCTAATCATTGCTACAATGGTTACATGAAGATAAAAATGGGTGCTTCAAATGCCTCAATTGATCAGCAGTTCCAGTGGCTCATTGAACAAATGGGCCCTGTGGTACTATGCTGTGAGCTCCCTGGCATCAATTATCTATTATATGTCTTCACGAGCGTGTACTGAATACATTTGATCAGACTAATTACGGACTCCTGGATTCATCAGAGCAATATTTGAATGTACTAATATTTATTAACTACAGTAGATGTGGGTTAACAGATCGAAAGACTGAAATATTTGTCTTTGAACAGTATGTGCTAAATGTGGGGTTAAAAGTTTATTCCTCCATTTATTCAGTGGATAACTTATGATTTTTATCCAGAGATTGCTGGTGTACCGGAACTCAGAAAGAGACACTGGACAGT
Source organism: Rhinophrynus dorsalis (assembly GCA_037306005.1). Taxonomy (NCBI): domain Eukaryota; kingdom Metazoa; phylum Chordata; class Amphibia; order Anura; family Rhinophrynidae; genus Rhinophrynus; species Rhinophrynus dorsalis. The sequence goes on along the minus strand of CM074718.1, from coordinate 92,067,305 downwards.
AGTTTGTGTTATGTAGACTGGCTTGTGAGTTTATTATGCCTAGTAAGTTACATGATCAACTATGTGAAGATTTGCTGCCCCGAAGGTTGGATAATGACTAGTTAATTTATAGCCTTCCAGTGTATCATTCAATATGATTGATACCTGGCACATGCTACTCCTGAACATTGCCTCTCTAAATGTGTATCATATTGTGTTAGTTTGTTGCTGACCAGCATACTATGGGATACAAGTGGGTATTAGACCTTGAGCGAGCAGTATTTCATTTGATACATTAGATACTACCTTTAAAAATGTATATGTTCATGTATGTTGTTTGCTAATATAATGATCACCCAACAATATGTCATTAAGTATTCAGTCTATGGAGGGGCTAGTATTGATCTACGGGCAGATTCATCATAATGGTGTACAGTATGTTTCTTCTGTCATTATGGGAACCTGTGGGGTCCTTTTGGTTGCAGCACTGATTTGAAGGATAGCTGACTGAACTGGTTGAAGGCACTCATCCCTTGTGGTCGCTAATATGCAAGCATCATTATGTCTAATAAAGCCCAAACTGGAAAATGGAAATTCTGAGGAACATTAGAAGGTAACTAGACCAGGAACATGTAGATGTGGCATCACACGTCTGAATACACATGATATACCCCAGGTCTCCACACTCTCCAGTGCTCTAATTTGTAACTTATATGCTGCCCACCTCTCCTGTGGGACCGGACTGATTCAGAGAGGGACAGTCTTCATTCAGTACACATAAGGAAAATCCTGTCCCTCTTTATGAAGGATGGCAGGATTTTCATTTGCTTACTGAAGATCGTCCCTCGCCACTCTCTATACGGACCAGACAGAGAAGCAGTGTGACTCTGTGAAAAGGGTGGGAGGGGGATTCTTTCAGTTTGAATAGTGTTTAAACTACAAGTATGTAAGCAAAGAAATATTGCGCTACGTTATAAAATTCATAAAGAAGACTCGGAGTAACACTTTACTAGCAACATTACTATCCCTTTAACCTGTATTCTTAATTATTTACCGTTTGTACCTTAAAGATCTAGTGGTTATCTCTACAAGTATTTTTAAGATAATTTCATAAGCACTTAAAAAAGTGAACATCATTAAGTCTCCAATCATTGAAAACAATCACTATAATCAGTTTGGAATGACAGTTAAATATCTTAATTCAGTACATTCAATTGTCTTCTCAAACAAGATGTTTGGGTCATCAATTTAGTCCTTAATTAGTGTGGCTTCCCTGCAACCACTTTTCATTATTTTTCAAGTTTTGATGATAGCTGGACTACCTTACATCAACCCTTACTCCAAAGAGAAGGGAGTAAGGTTATAGGTGGTACCATGATTACGCCTGATTAATTAAAGTCTTAGATCACATTAAATTATACCCACTCAAGGCCATGGTAATTGAGAATTAGAACCCCTACTCCAGCCCAGTACATGAAGTAGAGGCATGGAGAGTCTAAAAACATTTCACATTGTTAATTACAGCTGTCTATTAAGAATAAGTGGTGAAGTTGAAACAACCCAGCATGGTAGTTAAAGATTCAATTTCTAACCCCAAAGTCTATGCACTGGGGGTTTTCAGAAGGGTGGAGAGGACTGGATAAAGCATTGGACGCAATGAGCATTATGTAATTATTTATTTAGAAGGTGGAACATTTCATTGACATAGGTGCATGTTCAACTACATTAGAAATTCGCATTATTGTCCTGGATGCACAAACATTATCTAGAAGGGAAAAGCAGTTCTAACAGTGTTTTGGAAACAAAGGGGGAGATTTATAAAAAGTAGTCTTGAATGCTTTGCATTGTCAATCGTTATTATGTTGCTAACAGTTGTAACGTGCGGTGCTATTTATAACTGAACAACGGAAGGTTTATAAATACAGTAATCAGTGTTGAACATTTTGCATATTTACCTGAAATTAAATATTCTGTTGAAAAATTGTCACTATTAGCGACAATTCTTTATAAATTTACTCCACCTTTTTATGTACCTAACCTAATGTGACTTTAACAAAACAAGTCGACAGAGTAAAGACTTCCAAAACTGGTATAAGCATTTGTATAAATGTTGCCCATATGTTTATATCCAAAACAGTGCTTCTTTTCACATAACTGAAGTTTTATAGCTTTCCCCCAAAGTAACTTAGTAATTTTAGTTTGCATCAAAATGAACATTACAACAACTCCAACTTTTGACATAAAACTGATAATAACAGACAAATGGGTAAAAAAAACATCAGAATTGAGAAACACAGATTTTCTCTTGAGGATAATGTGAGTTGATGATAATGTGAGAACCTGCTGAAGGGAAACAGGTTTCCATTTCCTGTAACATTATCTCAACTCTCCAGTTCTCTTGTACTGTTCTCAGGTCTTTTACTAAAGCTCTGCTCGCTCCATTCATACCTTTGATACACACAGATTTTTGAAGCCCAAGTGCTGCCTTTACTATTATTAGGTAGTTTAATAAAAACAGAGATATTGTTTTTGAAACCCTCCACATAATATTAGAAAGCAGAGCTAGATACACATTCAACAAACTCTTTGAAATCTCATCTTGCTTGATATGTCTCTTCTATCAAAAGCAAGCAAATAAAATCACCACTATTTATAATATATCTGAAAATGTCTTAACAAAGCTTTCAAAAGGGTTATCATTAGCCCCAGACTGTGTAGCTAATGACTCTGTGTTGTTTGTTGACTTGAACCATTTTTTCAGAAAATTGTCATTAAAAAGACATTTTGCTAAATAAGATGCTGGTACTGATACAAATAGGCTCACTGTCAATACTTATAATGTGATTTATCATACAAGAGAAGATGAAATGCTCTGTTCAGCTGATTTACCTCTAAATGGAACATTGTCTGTTTAACCTATGAACTAAACACACTTTATGCTAACTTCCCTACTCTAAAACCTAAGTGACTATATTGAAGCATGTTGTGACCTTTGACCGATCTGTATTCAAATAATATCCTATATGCCAAGAAGCATACATAAGATGGAAAACAGAGCAATGAAGGGGAAATGTCCACAGCTAGTCATTCACCAAGTAGACAAGAGAAGAACTAATACTGATAAATAAAACAAACTATGAGCTTCATTCATTGGCATGCTGCTCTTGCAGGAAGGAGCACACTGCACTGTTAAATATAATTACATTCACTAGGATAGATCAAAAGCATTGGTATTAATAATCAGGTTGTGTTTGTAGGCTGGTGTGGAAATCTAAACTTGCAGGCTAGAATGGCAGACTGCAGCTACAAAGAGGGGGAGATGCACTACGGTGTGATTAAGAGGAGATAAAGCGGTCATAACTTCTCCAGTGATATCACTTCTTCAGTTCCTATATTATTCTATGGAGCTATGGAGCCTATGTACTAAGATTTCTGTAGTGGGAGAGATGCATGGGCTTAGTGCATAATCCCCAGAGTTCATTATACTAAGGTAACTGGAGCTGGATAACCCAGTGAAAGAGAAGAAATAATTTCCTTTAACACAGTCAATGACACTGAAAATGGGCACATAAGACAGATATGGCTGAAGATCAGAAAAAGTTAAACTAGCTGAATCATAAACAAGGAGCAGAAATCAGAGCAGAAGTATTTGATAGCCAAGGACATAGAAGCAAGAAAGTAAGGATAGTTCTAGTAGCAAATGGAACCAAAATACCATATCTTATAGGCAAGGAATCACTGGAGAAAATGGCATCGTACTGTATACAGGCTCTCAGGTACTTTGGACACTAACCTCATGAGTAATTAGCAGCTACAGAGACAATATAAGCAGGGCTCAAAATTTCCACTCGCCACTAGCCAATGGCGAGTGAAAATTTAGCCCTGGCGAGTAGAAATTCAGCCCTGGTGGGTATGTTATGGCTTGCAGTGGCGAGTAACTTTTTAGGTCTGGCTCTCTAGATGCTCTTAGCTCCACTCATGGCCACACCCCCACTCCTCACATGACTCCTACTCTCAGTCCAAGCCACTGTTTCCTGGTACAGAAAATACAATTGGCCTATAGCAAGCAAGAAAAAAAAGAGCTTTAACCCCTTGGTTGCTAGCGAGATCTTCAATACATTGCTATCTCTAGCATCCAAGAGGTAAAGCCCCCCCCCACAAACCATTTAAATCAGTGGAATTATTTGGAATTTGTATTCAGCCCCTATAATGCATTTGGTTTGCACCAGAATGATACTACTTTTAACAGAACACTGGACTTGTTTGTTAAGTATCCTTCTAGAAGATTCTGCCTAGGGTGTGACTATAGGTTGAGTTATGCAACTACCCTGCTCTGTGGCCCAAAAAATGTTGCACTGGAGAAGTCCCCTCCACATTATCACCTCTTTATCACCCCTTAATGCATCTCCCACATGATCTTCCACAATATCCTGAAATAAATTCATTGTGCTAATTAACAACCTGTAGTTTTCTATTTTCACAAAAGAGATGGGTAAATGTATTTCAAACTTGCAGTTACCATCTATGAATTGAGTGCATATTAATGTTGATTAATTAAAGAAAAAAAATAACTAGCTCTAAATCTGCAATTTACATGCATATGAGCTGTAACCAATCACAGTAAATTAAGCAATTGCCTAATTAAACATAATTTCATGCTTCTGAGAGTGTTATTAAATGTATTTACATTTATTAAAATAAAGTAATTTCAAACAATGTATAATTATACCAGAAGATATTTTATATATATATAAAAAAAAATATATATATATATATATATATATATATACATATATATATATATGTATATTATAAAAAAAATTCACAAAAAAGCTATTTGAGGCTCAAATAAACTGTATCGGAAAACAGGAACTCAGCTGTATCTGTTACATGCATGCCTTTTTAATATGCAATCCAATATACCTTGGCAAAACTATTTTAGGTACAAATTACATTACCATAATCATACTAATTGAAGTATGCCCTTCACATAAATAGATATTAATGAGTCAGATGTTACTTTAACATTTCAGGGATAAGTAGTGTCATCGTCTTTTAAGTGAAGAGCAGCAGCCTCAAAACAGATAGAAATCTCAAACCAGTTTGCTCTGGGCTTTGTGCATGAAAAAATAGACATGCTTTATGGCTTTTCCTGTTGAGTAACATAAGGGTATTGGAACTGCTGCAAAATTTTTTATTCAAAGGTCATAACAGCTCAAACTTTTTTTTCAATTTAAACTGCAGTTTCCTAGTGTAGTCAGTCATTAAGTGGTGCCATTCCAATCACTTTATATGGAGATCTGTCATCAGTGACTCAGACTCTCTAATAAAGTGCTTTAGGAGAATGTCTTTTCAACACCAGTTTGCTATATTAAATTAAAAATATAAAAAGTTTGAGCTGTAATAACATTTAAACAAAAAATCTCCAACACATGAGAATTACTTTGTTTTACTCATCAAGGAAATCCTATAAATATGTATCATCTTTAAAACTGTTCAGCGGGACACACCAGAGAATAAATTAGAGAGAGAGAAGGGAAAGAGTTCTATATATATATATAAAATGTGATTTTAATGTTATAACCCACCTCCATAAATACTTCTAGACTAATAATATCTTCCTCAGGTGCTACATACCCCATTGTAAGTATCACTCTGTGTTCAGCCCACAAGATCCTCCATTACTTATCCAAGATAAATGACACTCTACTTTGGTTATCTGGACCATGGATTGTGCAAAGAACTTATATTAGGAGGTTGCCAAATGTTATTTACCCCTGAAATCCTTCCAGTTGTCTAAAGATTAGAATTAGATGAATTTTTCAGGGCAGTTGGTATGGGGATTTGGGTCTTATGAACCCTGCAGTATTGTCATAAGTCTTTTGGCAGCGGAAGTTGCACGCCCAGGAATATCAAAAACTGTCTGAAAAGAGGCCACAAATTCTGTGAAGTTTTGAATTATGGGGTTCTCCATCTCCCAGATTGGGTTGGCCCAGGTCAATACCTTGCTGGACAGGAGGGAAATCAAGAATCGCACCTTACTTCGCTCAGTAGGGAATGCATGTGGTACCATTTCCCAAAAAATTCCCAGCTGATTGAGGAACCCCCCGACACAGTGTAGGTTTCCCATCATATCTTTGGGGTAAAGGAGCAGAGCCAAACAACCTTCTACTCATGCCAGCCTCAGAGGAAGTTGCCACAACCAGTGCAGATACTGGGGAAGACACTGGTTGCTGAGCAAAGCGATCAAGGTGAGCCATGCGATTCAATAGTGTCTGCATAGCAAAAGACAACTGGTCGATTCTCTGGTCCTGAGAATCCATCCTGGATAGGATGCTCTTACTAGGTGGATTGCCTGATACTTCAGTAGACATGGTCCTTGCGTACTTTCACGGAATTTAGGCAAAGAAGGACAGACACAAAGAATATATAAATATAACCACCTTTATTAATAAATACAGCAATAATGATAAAGCCCATACAGAATCCCAGACACAGGCTGATAGGACCCAAGGTTTTCTCCGGAGCTGCACACTGTGCTGTGCACCGCACTACTGCAAGAAATGGAATTTTATTTATGGCATTTTAAACAGGTTGGGCATTACATGGAGGCATATTCACGGCATCATGGAGGCATACTCATGGCACAATAATACATGTTTTAACCCTTTTGAGTGCCAGAGAGGTATGTAACACATTGCTTTGCGTACCCCTCTGCCACTCAAGGGGTTAAATGAGGTCATAGTTTTTGCATTGTATTAATAATTTTATGTTTTATTTATAGCAAGAAGAAAGAATGAAGAGAAGGCAGAAGATAGAAGAAATAATAGGAGGCTGAAGAGAAGACTGAAGGAGAAGGACAGTGGATGACAGGTAAGTGTAACACATATAAGTTAACGATCAGTGCTTGGCAGTACATCAGGCACTGATTGTTAGCTTTTTTACTGATAAGTTCCCAATACTGCCGTTATTTAGCTGTGTTTTGGGAACTTAACACACAAAAAGGACGATTGGCCACAAGACCTTTTCTGTGGTCTAACGTCCGTGGTGCTTTTAGCCAGTAGGGCATTTGAATACCGACTTAGACATTATCTTTTGTCTGTCTGTATTTATTTTGCCCTGCCGGCTTTTTTTGCCCTAAATCTCCTGTTGATAGTGCAAGTTCTGTCCACAGTCATATCTTAACCTCAATCCACACTAGTTTTAAATATTTATACAGAAAGATCTGCATATTTATTTAATAATTGAAAGGTGAATCTATGAAAGAAACACAAATTTGATCAATTGAACACTGGAAAAAAATATGAATGTCACAAAAATAATCTCTGGCAACTTAATGCTCAGTATTGTAAAAATATATATAGCAGGGTTCATCCTACTGAGTGAAGCAAGGGTACAACAACTGCTGAGAGACATTGTGTTCAACAGTACAAAAAAACTAACATATTTGAGACTCGTATTTTTTTCTTCATTTTCATTTGAGCAAGTCCAACTCCATATTTGGTGCTTGTTAGCTCTTTTTTTTAATTGAATAAATTAACTCTGCATTAACACCAAAAGTTTTTGCTCTAGTGTTCTTTATTTCATATGACAATTCAGTTTGGATCTTACATGGTGGATTGCTCTTATCTTCCTTTACTGAAATCTCCATAGCAGCACATATCATTTACATAACCAATCAAAAAACAGCACTACAGGCCATAAAAGACCCTCTATACTGAAACTCCTCCTCTTTCTTTGCACAAAACAAGCAAACAACATGACATAAACATCAGCAACAAATATGCCATCTTCAGAAATTTCAGCAACCCCCTCGGACCAGCGAAACACGATGCCAGGACCATCCAAGCAAACTGAACTCAAGATAGGAGATACACTGAAAGAAAAACAAATGTATGAAAGCACAACAGGAAATATCAATATACATACCAATAATACATACAAGCAAACACAGAAATTATGAATAAACATAAATAAATGTACCGAAACACACATAACTGAACCCTTCTTCTTTAATTAATCCTAAAAAACAAAACCCAAAGGGAGGGACAAGGGAGGGAAAATATTCGCCTCCTGTCATTACTAAAATTAAGATTATTAGTATACTACACTAACATAATCTACAATTTTACCACATGACAGGAGGCTTCATATTTTGGTTTTTTAATGCTAAGATACCAAAGAAGACAGCATGAGAAGGAGGACGGAAAAAGAAAATGTGAAACATGTCTTCCCCTAGACCAGTCCGCTGAAGACAAAACGTCCGCAACTGAAACCCCTGCAGACAGAGCCCACTATGCAGGTGCTCCCCAAACTGAATGAGCACCCAAATAAACATCACCTCCTACCAGAGTCAAAACCTAACAAATACCTCTAGCTAACATCGCCTAAGACACTGGGCCTGACATATCAAATCAAAACTGAACCGATGAAAACAAACGTGGAGGAGCAGAAACCTCCACACAACAAAGCAAAAACCAAGGCAAAAGAGGATGAGGAATAAAGCAAAAGACAAAAAAGAATCTACAAACAAGATATACTTGTAATAGACACTAGAAATTACAGATAATGAAGACATGTAATACACACCCTAAACTACAGCCAATGTATACGTGTCAGACACCCTAGCCTCCACCGTTAATGTAGACGTGTAACACATACAAGAATCTACAGATAATGCAGGCTGGTAATGCAGACGGGAATACACCCCAGACTCCACAGATGATGTATAAGTGGAATAATGAATATGTGAAATACCCGCTAGAGTCTACAGATAACGTACCTGTGTAATACCCCCTGCAATCCACAGATAATGTATATGTGAACTATAAGCTAGAATCCACCGATAGCGAAAGCATGTAATATGTGAAATACAAACTAAAATCAACACACAGTGTATACTAGCAATACCCACCAGAATCAACAGATAATACATATGTGAAATACCAAGTAGAATCTACATATAATGTAAATGAAACATACACCAGATTTGACATAAATGTATACGTATAACACACCCTAGAATCTACAGATAATGTTTAAGTGTAATACACACTAGAATCAACAGATAATGTATAAGTGTAATACATACTAGAATGGACAGATAATGTATAACTGTAATACATACTAGAATCTACAGAAAAAGTGTAAGTGAAAAACAAGTTAAAATCTATAGATAAAGTGTACCTGTAATACACACTAAAAATCCAAAGACAACGTAAAAGTGTAAAACCCACTAGGCTCCACATAACAATGTATATATGTAATACACATTAGAATATACAGATAATGTAAGTGAAATACATGCTAGAAGCTACAGAAAAAGTATACGTGTAAACACACTAGAACCCACAGATAATGTATATGTAAAATACAAGGGAGAGATAAAGTATACCAGCTACAATCTACAGAAAAAGTAAAATATGAAGCCTCCTGTCATGTGGTAAAATTCAGGTCGGATCTTACATGGTGGATTGCTTTGCAATGCGTTGCATACTACTATGTTTCTTAAACGGTTAATCATGTGTCTCTTATTTATATTACCAATAAATTTAAATGATATATGAAGTCATTAATACAAGCTTTCCAGTCACTACCCAATGAGCTATACATTTTAATTCATGAATTCCTAGTAATTGAACAGAATTCCTAGTAAATTATAAGCTGAGAGAAACAAATCATTCTTTTGCATTTATTGGTGTTCTAATTCCTTGGCAAATTTTAATGAAAACAAATGAGAACAAAAATCAAATCACTGAACTGCAGCACTTGTTTAAAATTGACGTCCTGAAACAGAATGAGAATTGATTTTAAAATCATTATTGCAGAGGACAGAAATATTTTAATGGAAGCAAGGAAATATCATTCTTCCAACAGGCAAGCAATAGCGGATTCCTACTTTATTTACCCTTAAAGGGATAGTAATACTTTAATATTACTATTCCCCATATTGTAGCTTTTTCAAAAAGAATTGAATTGCACCCAGGTTCATCTCTCAAACCTTTATTGTTTGAGAGGTAACAGAAAGCAAAGTTTCCCCCTCCCTCCCCCTTCCCTGAAGTCAGCGTGTACTGACTGCAGGGGAAGTCTGTCGTACGACAGGCTTGCGGCTCTGCAGCAGAGCCAAGATTGGGTTAGTAAAACGGAATTATTTCACTGAAACAGTCTTCTACATGTGCTTGGTTTCAGTGAAATAATTATTTTTTACTAAAGTGATCTCAGCTCTGCTGCAGAGCCGCCTGATGAAACCAGATATCCCTTCAGTCAGTACAACGCTGACTTCAGGGAAGAGGGAGGGAGGGGGAACTTTGCGTTCGGTTATCTCTCAAACCATAAAGGTGTGAAAGATGAACCTGGGGGCAATTCAATTATTTTTGAAATAGCTACAATATGGGGAATAATAATATTAAAGTATTACTATATCTTTAAGCTTGTGTAAACAGACATGCAGTTTACATTCTACTTTAGTAATAAATGTGCTAAAATTACTTGCTCTTGGGACTTATTGTTGTAAGCTTATAAATATATTTGCAACTTTATTTCAAGTCACATTTTTTTATTACACATTTTTAAATTGCAATGTTAGTCTCAAAAGAATTTCAGAACAAATGTTAAAAACTAAAATAACTTATATAAGATGTAACTAACTGGTTTTATAAACATATAAAATAAGAATCTGCACCCATTATTTTTGGGCGCAGAATCCCCTAAATAAATAAATTGCCGATACAGGAATTGAGGGAAAAAAAGAAAAAAAAAACCCTAAGTGACCAGTTGATGTACTGATGTGGTGCTCCAAGCCCCATATCAATACATCCAAAGTACTCCAAAAATGTATCAAAGATAATTAACACTATGAGTGCCAATGAAGTATGCATACCCCACTGGCACTCACAGGGTTAATCCAACTAGTAAGTTAACAACATCACTGTTAGGGACCAGGAACCAGACAGACACAAAAATGTAAAGTGCAAAACACCTTTATTAAAATAACAAAAGCAAACAAAGCAACATTTTGATGCAGAAGCATAAACCAAAAGACAAGCTGGGGTCAGGAACCAAGACAGGTACTCAGCCAAGCCGGGGTCAGGAATACAGAGATCAATGATGTCAGGGACAATCCAGGAGTCAGGAGCCAGAAGGGATGTCGGAGGAAGCCAGGTCATGCACAGATAATCAGCAACTCAGGATAATGCACTTGCAGCCTGAATCAGACACAAGGGCAACCAGGAAGTGAGTCAAGCTGCTTTAAATACCCTGGGAGAGTTGGCTGATAACAGTCAGGTGAGCAAACACAGAGAGGTCAGCTGATTCAGCCTGATCCAGGAAAGGGAAAGCAGAAGTAATGGATAGCATAACATTAGATTAGCTTAGACATCAGAATCAAGCAGCAGATTTAGAGAAGCTCAGCCATACCTTGACAATCACATGAAAACAAATACCCTGGACAGGTACTGTCTGTTTTCGTTTTTCTATTTACCTTCTGTGTTCTTCTCTTCTGTCTTCTTATCATCTTCCTTGGAGCAAATACAGTAGGTATGTGAAAAGAACATAAAAGCGAACATGAAATATGCTCAAAAAACATAAGTTTCAAATACGTGCAGTGGTTAACCCTTTGACTGCCTGAGGGGTAGAGCAATGCACTGCGTACCTCTCTGGAATTCATGTATTCTTATAAAATCAACATTCACCCGAATCAAAGAACATGTTTCCAAATACACTTTGCATTAAATATGTTTTCATTCCAAATAGCAAAATATATAGTTAGGAGAAATATATCTTATATTGAGGCACTGTAAGACTTCATATAGCATGCTGGATCTACCACTGTCGTTGGCAGTGGCGGCAGGAAGGGAGGCTAACCCCCCAATTACCTCTCAGGCCGATGCCAACCCAGTCTGTGATAAATTTGAACAGAGTCTGGCTTTCATATGGCCAGTCTCTGTTCAAAATAGCTTGCAGATGCCCAATGGCTAGGATGTGTGCTTACACACCTACCAGCCAATCAGCTCCTAGCGGCGGGATGACAAAACCTGATAGGAGCTGATTGACTGGAATGTGCATAAGTACAAATCCAAGCCAATGGACATCCGGGAACCATTTTGAACAAAGTCTGGCCATATAAAAGCCAGTCTTTGTTCAAAATGTTCTATGTAATGTGAAATGGATTTGGGGGAATGCTGATTTTATCCAACTAGGACTACATGCAATAATTTAACCCTTTGAATGCCAGAGAGATACCCCTCAGGCAGTCAGTGGGTTAACCACTGCACATATTTGAAACTTGTTTGTTGAGCATAGCTCATGCTTACTTTTTTGTTCTTTTCAGATACATATTTGCACCCTGGAAGATGATAAGAAGACAGAAGCTAAGAAAACAGAAGACGAAGAGAAAGGAAGACAGAAGATGACAAAAGAAGGGTGTTAGGCTAGTGTTAGGGTTAGTATTGTTGAACTTCACTGTTAGGGGTAGTGTACACTTAGTGTTTGGGAGGCTGACTGTATGTTTTAGCTCATGCTCACCAAACGTTAGCCCTTTTCCTTTGATGTTCCCATACTCATCCTATTTAGCTTGGGTTTTGTGAACTTAAGCCACACAACGTTTGGCCACAAATCAGGTTCTGTGGGCCAATGTTCATTGTGGTATCAGTTGGCAGGAGAACTCAATACTAGTGTTGAGCGAGCACCCCGATGCTCGGGTGTTCGGGTGCTCTGACCGAGCACCCCCTGAGGCTCGAGTGCTCGGCCGAGCACCCGAACCCCATTGCATTACATGGGAGGACTCGAGCATTACACCAGGCACCCCCTGCTCTGATGAGGGGAGGGTGCCTGGTCAATGCCCCCCTTCATCTCCACAATGTCCCCCTTCCACAATGTCCCCCTTCATCTCCGCAATGTCCCCCTTCATCTCCGCAATGCCCCCTTCATCTCCGCAATGCCCCCTTCATCTCCGCAATGCCCCCCTTCCACAATGTCCCCCTTCCACAATGTCCCCCTTCATCTCCGCAATGTCCCCCTTCATCTCCGCAATGCCCCCTTCATCTCCGCAATGCCCCCCTTCCACAATGTCCCCCTTCATCTCCACAATGTCCCCCTTCATCTCCGCAATGCCCCCTTCATCTCCGCAATGCCCCCTACCTCCAGTCCCTGGTGGTCCAGCGGAGCGTCTGGAAGATCTGTGCCTCCTCCGGCACAGATCCCTGCCACCCGAACATGGCGGGCGAGCACATGGCGGTACTCGTACGAGTACCGCCATGTGCCGAGCAGAGCGATGCTCGAGCCGATCCGAGCATCGGCAGAGCATGCTCGCTCAACACTACTCAATACCTCCGGTGACATATTTTATGTACTACCGGCTATTTTAGGGGGTGAATTGAATTGAGGCCTTAGTGTTTGGTTCAATATTTGTAGCCCTCAAGGTGCGCTTTAGTACTGCCACTCAGTCCTATACAACAGTGATGTATAGCTGCTGGAGCACTTAAAAGCCTTTGATATTCACTATATTTACATAAGATATTTAATGTTATTCAGACACTTTGAAGAGTATGAATAATATGTCTTTGTTGAACTGGTGGTGAATTGTCCCTTCACTTTTGTCCCCTCCATTGGACATGACATCCTGGAGAGACTGAAGATGTTATATTTTGAGCAAAGGCATAAGGCAAAATTCGTACAGGCCATTAGGATTTTCAGGTCGTAGAATGGTAAGTTGTGTAGTATTTTGACACACTAGTTGTCCTTTAAGCAGGCAAAAATGAAGGCCAATATGGGAGAATTCTCCTAGCAGATATTGTGTTTTAATTATCAAGAGATAAAAGAGGTATCATACAAAATACTATTTAACTGCTTGGACGCTAAAGGGGTGTGCAATGCATTGGCGGTTTCACAAGAATCCAAGGAATTTATAATCTAGTTAACACCAGAAAAGAATCACTATCTAGACTTGCAGAACAATGTGTTTGTATGTATGTGAAAAAATGAATATAGTATGGTGTGCATCCATGCAAAAATCAATCAGAGTAGAATAATTCAATTTTAATTAATATGTCCCTTAAATAGAAATCTTTAGAAAGGGTATATTACTAGAAGAAGATGAAATGCACTGATTGAGCTCTCAGGTCTTTCCATTTAGAAGGACTAATGAGGTCATCCTTGGGGTGCTTCCTATATTCATTGTCAAATAACAGCATTATGTTACAGGCTTCATATAAACGTCAAATGCAATTGGTCACAGTGTCATTTAGAACAATTAATTGCTAGATCAAAAAGGCACATAAATCCATTACCAAAAAACCCACCTTGACAGCTTCATTAGCAACTGTAGTAACTCTCTCCTAAATGCTCACACAAAAACTGATTTGGCATGACTATGGCATGTCAGAGCAAGCAGTAACTAAAGAATATCTACCAGTCATAACATATACTCTGTTAGTATGATCATCATTATTAGCTATGAATTTTTTACCGAACTCACATTACTGTTTACATTAGCAAACATTTTCATACAAGAAATTAAACTACTTAAGTATTAGTGCCAGAAAAAGAAAACATGTATAGACTTACATTCTATAGATCTAGCCATCTCTGGCTAAAGACTAAAATTTACAGGAGAACCAAAAGGTAACAAACGTTGTTTGGATTTTGTAGATAACTACAACAACACTCTACTGGACTCTAGTGAATGAATTATAGACAATACTGAACATTCACTGCCATAGAAATGTAAATGTTAAAATAATTTTCATGAGTATTTAACTATCGTGTATTCAGCCTTCATTCTCATTATGCCAGAAGAATTGACCTAAGTTGTCTTGAAAGCTTGCATCCTAGAGTCAATCACTTAGTGCCAATAAATGTATCATCTTTACTCTACTAGCCTGCAGTGTTTTTTATACAACACATTAGCCATATCTCTGGAAGGGGAGGCAGGCCTTCTCAAATTCTCATTGATCCAACTTTATTTAGAACCCACATATAGGAAAGTGGGCAAGCACTTTATCAACTTGACAATGATGTACATGGAGTGTCCTGGAAAAATATTAAGATATCATCTAGATAGACAACCACACAGGTGTGGTGTAGGTAACAGAAAATACCATTCACAAATGACTGAAACACTGCTGAAACATTACATAACCCATTCTGCATCACAAAATATTCACAGTGCCCAGGACAGAATGAATGTTAAATGTAGTCTTTCAGTCAACCTTCCTTTATTCAAATTAAATTGTAGGGCCACAAAGGCCAACTTAATGAATATATTTGCCCCAAACTCTATCAACTCTCTTGCAGAGATTAGGGCGGGGCAGTTGTTCACTTAGTAATTAATTCAAATAATGATAGTCTGCATATGGCCTTAATTATCCTTCTTTATTTTGGATGAAGAAGAATCCTACACAAGATGAGGAGGAATCTTTTGTCAAGTTGTCTTGGATATATTTTTCCATGGCTTTTAGATTTTGGAACGGAAAGGGAGTAAGTATGCCCTTCTTGGCAGGAGATCAATGGGGCAATCATATGGCTTGCATGGAAGTAGAGTCCCAGCCTTCTTTTTTCAGAGCATATTTGTGTTCTCCTTACATGGCTAAGGTACTTGTGGACAGACTTTGGTCGATACAGAAGAGAGGGTAACAGAGGATAAACAGTGCAGTTAAACAGGA
Organism: Rhinophrynus dorsalis; assembly: GCA_037306005.1. NCBI lineage: Eukaryota > Metazoa > Chordata > Amphibia > Anura > Rhinophrynidae > Rhinophrynus > Rhinophrynus dorsalis. Next base: position 92,051,667 of record CM074718.1, on the reverse strand, counting down.
GGGGGTTAGAAAACTCAATCTATCCTCCTCTTCCAATCAATATGAATATTGTGGTGCTGGAGACAGAGATAATCCAGAAGTGAGGATTCTGCGGGGAGCTATTCACATCAATGGAAAAGACCCCTTAATGTAAAGTACTTACTAGAAGGGGTATGGTAGTTTGAATAACCTGTCCAGTACTCAGTGGTCTTCCACTACGGTAGCATGTAGTGATGGTGAAAAGTCCTAATATTTTATAGGAATTTTTCAAGGAATGTAAACAATTTACAGAGTTTTCCACAGAATTAGGATTCATAAAATATATAATAACATTTCCTCCTTTTCATTACAGTTAATTAAGTTCCTATGGTAATATCTCTGCCTATGCTTTCTATGGCTGAAAAAATCCCCCATATTAAACCTTTCCAAGCAGAGAACTTCTGTCTATGGCTACCACCAATTGCCTTAAATTAACCAATGGCAGCTCCCTTTCTTTGCCTGCTACATCAGTAGCTAGCTCATCATTTTAGCAGCTTTCTATCTTACAGCAAGCTGCACAGACTGAATAAAGCAAATCAAGTTCCCTCACTTTTCCTGTCTGCGTCTAAAACACTAGCTACTTGAGCAAAATTTAAGCAACTTTCTCCTTCTCTTCTAGCTCAGACTGCTAGCATGGTAGGAATACATTGCAGGAAGCTCATTGTCATGTTACATGGGGGGTGCTGATCACATTAATTTCTCTAATTTCAATGTAGCAGAAAAAAGTAAAAAAGGGTGGTTTTCGAGGTAATTTTCCTTAAGGTAAAAGGAGGCTAGAGACTGTACAATTGTTTAATCTCTGATGAAGTGATAGCTTCATCATGATAAGCTTAGGACAAAAGAATAGCTATATTTTTTAAAAATGTTTAATATTTTGATCCAATGAAAGTTTTATAATACATATCCAGTAGTGGTGATTTCTGGACCAGGAGTGATAGTCACGTGGTGGTACTGAGAGGGAACAAGCATGGAAAGATAAAGGGAGTGAAAGAAGCCCATTAGATCTTACTCTAGTAGCTGCTATTCTGTTTGGAGTAAAGAATTTTGTAAGTACTTGTCTGTGAGGCAGAGTTACACCAAATGACAGTTTTTCCTTTGAGGCATGTTGTACTTCTTGTCTGCTTTTGTTTCCCTCATGGGAGCCAGGATATATAGTTTCCTTTGCTCAGCCAGCAGATCTCCCAGTCCTCAAACGTCTAGTGAATTCAGCCCCAAGTAGTGAAACAAGAGTGGAATTGAATACTCATAGGTCATTTTCAACCCGAGTCGTATAAAGCTATCTCAGGCACAGTATCGCTTGCGAGGGTAATTATTTACTGCCCTCACTCAGTCACCCTGGTGGTCTCTCTTGGTGATATAGCACAAATACACGTCTTCCTTTGGATCACAATGCAACTTCTCCAACACAATATGAAATGTAACAATATTTATAAAAAGTAAAAAAATCTAGATATGCAGTATATATACAGTATATATATATAAAAAGGAAGTGATATAATAATATAATAATATATAATAAAATAATAGCTCAGTGTGTTTAATAAATAACTGGTTATTTTTTTCAGGAGCAAACTTTTTTTAACAAAGGAGTGATTGAGTGAGGGCAGTACATAATTACCCTCAGAAGCGCTACCTTGCACAAGATAGCTTTATACTACTTGGGCTGAAAATGACCTATGAGTATTCATTTCTGTTCCTTTTTCCCTACTTGGGGCTTAATTCATTAGACATTTGAGTCAAACAAAACCTAGGAGTCAGAACTAGGAGATGATAATGAAAGCAAGCCAAGGTCTCAAGCAAAAATCTAGCAGGGTGTTACGGTTCAGTACACTCAGACACGTTAGGTTTAGGTAAAAACACAGCTTTATTGAAGCACACAATGAATAAGGTAACCCTCACAGGTCCAGTATAGCACAAACTGACACAAGACAGGTTACAAATAGTTACCCACACGGGTCCAGTAAAGTGCAAAACACCCTACTGACACAGGCCAGGTCAAAGATTGATACAGTGTATGAAAGTCCAATGTTAACCAGTGCAATGCTGGTCGTAACACAAATCAGACTAAATGTCGCCTGTATGTAGTGCAAGGCAACAAGGACAGGCCTGCAACCGCAGGCTCTGGACGCCTGTAAATGAGAGTAATGGTGAACGCCCACCAACGACTACGGACTGGTCAGAACTCGTGCTTAAACGGAGGCCCTACCGGAGCAACACAGCACCGTGTGCATGACTACCTGAAAGGATTAATGGGCAATGTATAAATGGATGGCAACCAAAAGCGCCCAACTGATCAACAGGAGACTTATAGCCCAAGATGCGCAGCCCAACAGAACCCAAGATGGTAGTGGTATCGGAGGCCCCTTCCCCCGAAGGGGTTAATAGCACTGTGGTCTGGACAACGGTAATCACCGGAGGCGCCCTGCTGAACCTACACAGACCAAGCGAGTGCAACACGGAGTGGAAGCAGCGAGACACTGACCACTGGTCTAGTATGCGAGCAACCGGAACACAGAAACTAGAACCAGCAAGCTGGAACGGTACCCAACTGGTGGGCAAACAGGAGTAATTCGAAGGAGCCACTGGAACAGCAGAAACAGGGACCACGCCAAGAAGAGTCGGTAGACAGTGCAGGAACGTCAGCCAGGCCAAGTCGGTACACGGAGCAGGATCCTCAGACGCGCTGGGTCGGTACACAGAGCTGGGTCGTCAATCTCGCCGGGTCGGTACACAGAGCAGGAATGTCAGCCAGCCCGGGTCAGAACAGGAAGCAGGAATGTCAGCCAATCCGAATCGGTACACAGAATCAGGAACGAGACAATAGCATGGTCAGGCAGTCCGGGGTCATACACTGGATCAGAACAACAACAACTAGAGCTAGGCATCAGGTACACCACGAAAGGCCACTAGCAGTGTGACAGCCTAGGGTATAAAAAGGCTTGTCACTAGGAGGAGCAGAACAGAGCAGCCAATGGAAAAGCAGTATCCACGAGGTGGACAGAATGTCGCCCAGATCACGGACGCCACAATACAGGGCATACAAGCTCAATAATCGGCTGCTAGGTGCTCGTCTACCCATTCTTAAAAACCTGGGTAAGTATGGGTAGGGACCAGGCCCAAAAACAGGTGGAAAGCAAAACACTACTGCAAGATAAGAACAGCTGTTCTTTAGACAGGGGCTTTCATTTATTCAATCTGTGTTACCATTAGAGGCATTTTTATATTTTGCTCTTCTTTTTTCTTTCTTAAGTGCATGCTACACATCCTTAACCAACCTGATCAACTTCCATGAATCAGGCACAGATTACTTTCATTATGTATATAAAATATATACACTAACAGTACCTATATATAACAATAGCAAAATATTTTATAAAGTCTTAACTTTGTTGTAATAAATATTGAATACATTTTTTTTAAAGTTGCTTACAGTTACTGGATGCACTTAAATATTAATTAAAAAAACTCCATTCATCTATATTCTTATCCAAGAATAATTGCTGTAGAGTTTTAAAATTATGGATCCAATAGTTTTGTCTCTAAGACAGCATCCTATTCCCACTTCCACCTCTTGGACCCGTATTCACCTACTGATTCGCTAAGAATTTAATTTCTTTAGTATTATGATTATGATGAGTTGCAAAGTGAACCGGAAGACGGTACTTTAAATTTGCATTATCTATAATGTATGTATTTTACTCTCCTTATTTTTTACACAACACCTACTTGTTACTAGGGAATGGCAAAAATTTTCACCTCAAAACGAAATCGGCGAATAATGACATTTTCGCTTGGCTAATAATTTCCCACGAGAAGTGCTGTTTTTCCGCTTTTTTCTGCCTTTTTCACCCAATGAAATCAATAGGAAGAAAAAATTTTCTCCACCACACGAAAGTGTTCTACAGCCATATAAAAGGCTGTCAGGCTCTCATAGCATGTCATTTTGTATTTGTGAGAGGCGAGAGGAGCACTTTGTTTGAGCTAGAAAAGACAGAGAGGGGAATTGAAGTTCTGTTTAGGGAATCTTATAGTAGGACTTTTGTTCTGTGTAAGTGTGAATTAGGAGGGGGGAAGGGAGGAAGGAGGTTGACCCCAAATACTCCAGAATTCCATGTGACTGACTGGCAAGACACGGGCAGCTATTTGCTTGCTGATCTTGCTGTTATTGTCTCTGTGCTGGGTGGGGAAGTCTAGGGAAAGAAGTTGTTGATTTGTTTTTCAGTTATTGTCACGGTAAACTTAGATGAATGAACACAAAGCACAGATACAGGTGAATTTAAACCAGTTTATTTAAAATCAATAAGCAAGAGCAATACACTTCCCCAACCTCGTTAGGAACAGGTTGTGAGGACAGTGCACAGTCCACGACCCAGGAGCTGACACCGCGCTGTCACCTGTGACCACTGATTGCCAAGGTAATACGGAATATAGAACCAGACTCTGATTCTAGCAAGCAGAATGAGTGGAAACCTGGAGAGCCAGGATTCTAGGTAACAATAGCGAAACGGGGTCACAGGGAGGTATATGTCGCACTAGACTGTATGTAGCGAGAGGCCTTGGAGGCTGATAGTAACAGAGTCAGATCATATCGGGGTCGGCACTGAGCGGATGCTGCCGAGTGGAAGGCAGCTTGCAACAACACCAGGGAGGTAAATATCCTACTAGGCTGTATGGAGTGAGGCCTAGAAGCCGATAATGACAAGTGGTAGTCAGACAGTAAACAGGAGTAAGCACGGAGCATAAGTCAGACAAAGCCACAGTCAGATACAGGATCAGGCAGTCAGTCACAACCGGGATCAGATTGGAACGGGTAGTCAGACAAGCCAGGGTCATACACGGATCAGGTAGTCAGACAGAGCCACTGGCCAGATACCGGAGCGGATAGTCAGACAAAGCCAGAGATCGAACCAGAGGATACACGGCAGCCAAGCTAGGGTCAAATGAGAGCAACACAAGAGTAATGCACAGATACACCACAAAAGGGCAACTAAGCCGAGTTCTCAGGCCGTATATAAGGCCGCAACAGGAGGCAGGACACAATAGGCCAATTAGTGCCGAGTGCTACAAAATAGCAAGCGCAACGTAAAAAATGCACACCAGTAGCATAGAGGCCGGGCAGCCCCAGAAAAGGGAGAACTCTGATGCTGCCAAGCCCAAGGCAGCTGGCAACAATACCAGGGAGGTAAATGTCGCACTAGACTGTATGGAGCGAGAGGCCTTGGAGGCTGATAGTGACAGAGTCAAATCGTATCGGGGTCAGCACGGAGCGGATATTGCGGAGCAGAAGGCAGCTTGCAACAATACCAGGGAGGTAAATGTCACACTAGGCTGTATGGAGTGAGGCCTAGAAGCCGATAATGACAAGAGGTAGTCAGACAGTAAACAGGATATCACGGTACCGTGATTCGGTCTGAGCGACATTGTGACTTCTAGGTTGTCTCCGCTACTCTTATTGGCTCAGTGCTTCAGACCCGCCCAGGGCTGACCTTTATATACTTCCTCCTGTCATTATGTCTCAGCCCTTTTGTGGTGTTTCCGACCAGACGTCTGTGACTCACTCCAGTATCCTGCCTGTTCCTGATCGCTGTGTACCGACCCGGCTTGCCTGACTACGCTGCAGTATCCTGCCTGTTCCTGATCGTTGTGTACCAACCCGGCTTGCCTGACTACGCTCCAGTATCCTGCCTGTTCCTGATCGCTGTGTACCGACTCGGCTTGTCTGACTACGCTCCAGTATCCTGCCTGTTCCTGATCTCTGTGTACCGACTCGGCTTGTCTGACTACGCTCCAGTATCCTGCTTGCTCCTGATCGCTGTGTACCGACCCTGGCTTTGGCTGACAACCGCTCTCTGTGTACCGACCTAGGCTTTGGCTGACAACTGCTCACTGCCACTGTTGCCTCCAGTTTCAGCATAAGCCTAACCACTGTTGCCTCCGGGTACACTATAAGCCTAACCACTGTTGCCTCCGGTTACACTATAAGCCTAACCACTGTTGCCTCTGGTTACACTATATGCCTAACCACTGTTGCCTCCGGTTACACTATAAGCCTAACCACTCTTGCCTCTGGTTACACTATAGCCTACCACTGTTGCCTCCAGTTACACTTAAGTCGGTCCACGATTGCCTCTGCCTATGCTATCAGCCTAGCCATTGTTGCCTCCGGGCCACTAGAGTCTTGCCACTGTTGTCTCAGGTTGCGCTACCCGTGGCTGTTGGTTGCCTTTCGGCAGCACCTTCAATCACTGCTCCAGGTGTCCAGTCCCTGCGCTACAGTCTGTTGCCATTTGTATCTATAATTTCTCCATTGTCCTGTCTGTATTCTTATTACCTGTCTACATTGCATGTTGTTATGTCCTGCTTAGACCTGTGTTAGGGTCTTTCTATTTCGCTATTAATAAATTACTTTTTTACCTTATCCAATTGTCTGAGTGTACTGAAACCGTGACACAGGAGTAAGCACGGAGCATAAGTCAGACAAAGCCACAGTCAGATACCAGATCAGGTAGTCAGCCACAACTGGGATCAGATTGGAACGGGTAGTCAGACAAGCCAGGGTCATACACACATCAGGTAGTCAGACAGAGCCACTGGTCAGATACCAGAGTGGATAGTCAGACAAAGCCAGAGATCGAACCAGAGGATACACGGAAGCCAAGCTAGGGTCAAATGAGAGCAGCACAAGAGTAACTCACAGATACACCACAAAAGGGCAACTAAGCCCAGTTCTCAGGCCGTATATAAGGCCGCAACAGGAGGCATGACACAATCGGCCAATCAGTGGCGAGTGCTACAAAATAGCAAGCGCAACGTAAAAGATGCACACCAGTAGCATAGAGGCTGGGCAGAAGGCTGCAGCGCTAGGCAATGCCTGCATCTTGTCAGCCAGAGGAGACAGGACCGGAAACAAAACAGGCAGGCAATAATCACGGGCACTGTGATAGTTATAATTTTTTGGGGGGCAGACTGTGATAAGACAACAGGGTGGACAACTTAAAAAAATAAATAAATGAAAAAAAATAAATAAAAAACAATAAAGATCTAAATATATTAGGTGACAGTGACAGACAACTGACTGGGCTTAGGCAAGGCATCATACAGCTCCATCAGTTGTGTTGTGTACCGTACAGTAAAAAAACACAGTGTAGTTGAGTAATGTCCAGCAAACGCACAAAGGGAAGGGGGAGGGGTGGAGCAATGCAAGGACATGATTGAGAGTAAAGTAGTAGTTCAAAAACTGACTGCAGCAATGGTTGCTGCAGCATGTGCAATCAGTGATGATGACCCCTCTACTCCAAGGGAGGATGCAGTTTTTCAAGGTCCCAGCAAAACTAGTTCCAGCACCACCAGTGCCAGGAGAAATAAAGAACCATATAAGAAGAACACTGAAGATGACAAGTCGCATTCAAGTTTTGATGATGCTGTCAACAGCATAATAGAGGAAGGTGTAGCAGTTGAACCACCTGCTGTATCAGATAGTGAGACAAACAAGCGCCAAAACACCCATCCTCAAAGTAGTAGGCAACTTTGTTACAGTAAAAGTAAAAAAAAATTGTTTGACACCTACAAAAGCTTAGAGGAAGTTAAGGGTAGTAGGAAAGAATTGTCAGGTGATGCTGAGGATGACATAATGATGACTGATGATGATGCAGATCTAGAATATATCCCTCCATCCTTGTTCAATTACAGATGTAGTTTAGAACGAGGATGACCACAGGGCTATAAGGTTAGCAGAAAGTCAAAGGCTGAATCTTACACCACCTTTAAGGAGCTCTGGGCTTGTCTATAACCTGCTTGAGAAAGCCATTGGAAAGTCTGACCCTGGACAAGCACAGATGTCAACAAGTACACAGTCACCCTATCAGTCATCATCAGCATCATCACCTCTTCAAAGTCCAAGTCCCACTCAGCCACACACACCTGCTTTGTGTACCCAGCAACAGCAACACAGGTTATTAACATCCACAATGATAGAAATGACAAGGGCCCCTGCTGCTGCTGCTGCTGTAAGTGATGCACCTTTGACACCTAGTAGTAGTGGAAGTAGAATTGCATCAATATCTAGCCCCAGTAGTAGTAGCAGCAGCAGCACCACCTCAGAAACCCCTCATTCATTGAACTCCACAGTTCACTCAGGATCCTCAAGCTAAGCATGTTTCTATCTGTTGTCTGTGCAAAAAGCATATGAGCAGGGGGATAGCAAGCTCACACCTAGACACCTCCTCTATGAGATACCACCTGAAGCACAACCACAGGTCTGACTGGGAGACACAATATCAGCAGGCAAACGGTGCCACAACTAGCAGCAGCAGAAGCACTTTAAAAAGTTCCCAGGGCTCTAGGGCAGAAAAAAGAAGTAGTGTAGTTATGTATGTGTCAGAGAGTGTGCTACTGCCAGTGCCAACAGTTAGTTCAGTCCAAATAACAGCTATGGCTCCTGCTGCAGAGGAGTATGACAGACAAAGTCAGGACAAATATATTAACAGCAGCACATATGAAGAGGTGGAGGAGGGATGTGAATAAGGTTTGCCACCATCTACCCCCACTTGGGACCACTGCCATGAACGACAAATAATGTGTGTCAATAATCTGAGAAGGTGGCTAGAAATTTGATGCAAACATGACAATAGTAAAAACTATATACATACAGAAATCACACCATACCAGCTTGTCCCCTACCACTACTACTACAATACACATCTGCCACAGGATGTTTTTGTATTTTAAATTCTTGACATCATCATGAATATGTGCCAGTGTCATTTAAGTAGAAAGTTGGTGTTGTGGGTAAAAGACAAACGCACTCTGCATGCTAACACATTTTTCAAGGCATTTTTCAAGGCATATGTTGCTGTAGATAATAGATGAGAGTTACCATGTTAGCCGTAGTTTGCCTCCTGTATGTTGCTGTAGGACTCACAACTTTGACTTTCAGACATTTATTTCTAAACAGCCCTCACAAGAAGTAATATTACAGTGGGAAATATAGGCGAAAAATGTGTTAAAATAGCAAAAAATGTGTTAAAATAGGCAAAAAGGATGACATTTTCACATAGGCGGAAAGGCAAAATAAAAATCAACAAGTTTTCACGAAAAGTCATGCGGGAAATTGTTCACACTTTTCGCCCACCCCTAATTATTACAGTTAGTATTAGATTAAATTTTGAATGATTCAACTGTAACTTTGACTGGAATTCATCAGCCTATCATATTGTATTATAACCACAAACTTCTCAAGTCATGCATCCAGGGAAATGATTTGCTTTACTATTAGTTTAGCAAAGTGTATTAATTAATTTTTGGTATTCTGCTTCCTTTATAGTCTCTTTTTTTGTATCCCCTCTCCAGGAATTTTAATCTCATTGACATAGCCAGTTCTTCAAACTCATCATTGTTTAACATTGTTTGTCCATATTCTTCTAAACTGGTTATAAGGTATATTTTCTCAGCAATTGTTTTTATGGAAAAGTTGTAAGTGAGGTATCACCAGGTTCAGTCCTGGGCCCACTGCTTTTTAATTTGTTTATTAATGATCTAGAAGTAGAAATTGAAAGTAGTGTTTCAATGACACTAAGCTGTGTAAGGAAATACATACAGAGCTGAATATTTTTCTCTGCAGAAGGCTTTAGATAAACTGAGTGAATGGGCAGAAAAGTAACAGATGTCATTTAATGTGTATAAATGTAAAGTTATGCATTTGGGTTGTAGAAACACACAAACTACATATACACTAAATGGGAAACAACTTGAGGAGTCCTCATCAGAGAAAGATTTAGTTTTGCTGATAGACGATAGACTTCACAGCACTGTGTAGTCACTCAGCTGCTTCAAGAGCAAATAGGGCATTATCCTGCATAAAAATAAGAATATCTTTAGAAAAGACATTGTTGAACTTGAAAAAGTGCAGAGACATGCAACAAGACTGATAAACGGATTGGAGGATCTGAGTTATATGGAGACACTAGACAAACTGGGTTTGTTTACATTAGAGAACAGGGTGATATGGTTATCATTTACAATTATAATCCAGGTAAATACACAGAACTCTCAAATGATTTACTTACTGAGATATGAATAAGCGGTCATCCATTAAGACTAGAGGAAAGGCATTTTGACTGAAAAAAAGGCAGGGTTACTTTTACAGTAAGGTCTATAAAGCTATGAAATTCTTTGCCTTGGGATGTTGTACTTGCAGATAATGCAACTGCTTTCCAAAAAAGTAATGATACCCATCTAGCCCAAAACAATATTGAGACAGTTGGCTTCAAATCAGATAGGTTGTTGATCCAGGGAACTATCTGACTGCCATTTGGAGTCTGGAAGGAATTTATTTACCCACTTGGGACTTAATTGAAAATGGTTTCAATGTTTTTTGCCTTCCTCTGGATAAATAGAAGTGATTTGGCATGGGCTGGGCATGATGGATGAATGTTTTCTTTCAGCCTCATCAACTATGTCACTATGTTAGTATAAAGTTGTATTATTTACAGGTTTATAGTACATTTTGGACTGAATTTTTTCATTTTCCACATAAAGTGCTTAGTCTAAAACTTGAATCCTAACTTGATCAAAATTGTAAGCAAAATATATATTTAGGGGATTATTATATTTATAACTTTATGTTACGATTTATGAATTTCTGCCAAAGGACCAAACGTATTATTATTGTAAATGTAACATTGCTCCTATTAATCTATAAATTAATCTGTCTAACCTGTCTTGAATCCATTTCCATAGTACTTCCCCTTATTTGTAGAAAATATTTGCCATGAAATAAAATTAATTGTATTGTAAAATAAAATTAAATGATTTTACAATAAAGTCAATTTGCGGAGCGCTGGTACGCGTAACAGGTCACATGTCCCAGCGCGTCAGCAAGGATCAAAGCGGTCCTTAAGGGAAGGTAACTTCCCTGGACCTCTGGTCCTTAAGGGGTTAAAATCCTTACACTACTGGTTGTATTGCATATATGTGTTTTTGTTTGTTTAACATACTCCTGAAGGTGTGTGTGTGTATGTGTGTGTCTATATAAAAAATTATGTAAAGTAAGAATGCTTTCAAAAATAGACATGTCAATAGTTTATTTTTATCAATTAACAAAATTATAGTGAGTGGACAGAAGAAACATCTAAATTAAATCAATATTTGGTGTGACCATCCTTTGCTATAAAAACAACATCAGTTCTTCTAGGCACACTTGCACACAGTTTCTTAAGGAACTTGGCAGGTAGGTTGATTCAAACATCTTGGAGAACTAATCACAGTTCTTCTGTGGATTTAGGCAGCCTCCCCTTTCTCTCTTCATGTCATCCCAGACAGACTCAATGATGTTGAGATCAGGGCTCTGTGGGGGCCATACCATCTCTTCCAGGACTCCTTGTTATTTTTTATGCTGAAAATAGTTCTTAATGACTTTGGCTGTATGCTTGGGGTCATTGTCATTCTGTAGAATAGATGCCTCCCTGATCGAACTGCATGATGGACAAGTAACTGCCTATATTTCTCAGCATTGAGGAGATCATTCTGAACAAATCCCAAATCCATTTGCAGAAATGCAGCCCCAAACTTGCAAGGAACTGCCACCAAATATCAGCATTGGCAAGCAAGACAGGAGTCAGACAGTGTAGTAAAATTCACCTTTATTAGAATGACTCAACAAGGAGAGCAGGGGGTGATTGAGAGGCTAAAACTCTATCAGAAATAGGAGCCGCCTCCGGTCCACCACAACTGCAAGAGACTAGGCTGGAGCCCACTGGAGTTTCAACACCCTGGGAAAGGCTCGGATAAGAACTGGTAGTCTCCCAAAATGGATGGCAGCAGAGAGACTACTGACTCACGCCTGCAGTCAGTAAAACCAGAGTCCACAAGCGCCACAGGTCTGCACCAGATAGGATGTCTGCTAGTCAGAAAGCAACACAGAGAATTTAGCTGGACAGAGCCCCAGGTAAGCACTAGGATGGATAGTTAGAAAGGCCTGGGTCATACACAGAGCGGGTAGTCAGCCAGAGCCACAGGTCTGCACCAGATAGGATGTCCACTGTCAAATGGCAACACAGAGGACTTAGCTGGACAGAGCCCCAGGTCAGCACCAGTATGAATAGTCAAACAAGCCAAGGTCATACACGGAGCGGGTAGTCATACAGAGCCACAGGTCTGAACCAGATAGGATGTCCACTGTCAGATGGCAACACGGAGGACTTAGCTGAACAGAGCCCCAGGTCAGCACCAGGATGGATATTTATGTTTCTTTGCCGTGTCTCCTGGCCTTGGCTGTGTTCCTTCACTCATGAGCCCGTGTCCTGTTGTGGTGCACATGTGCGATGCCGGCGTAACACTCACTCTTACTTCTAGCTATGGTCCGGCCAGCATCCACGCCTCACTTTCAGGTTCCCTTCCGGTTGGGGGCCTTCTTAACCCACTGCCTTGCACTTCTAAGATGCGTTATTATAGCGTCTTGTCTGTATAGCATTGCGGTTCCTGTGCTGTAGTCTCTGCTCTCCTGTGTATGATCCGGATTGTTTAACCCAGCCTCTGCCTGCCTCTGTGTTGCCTGCCTTCCAGTGTATGACCCGGACCGTGTTAGACCTTGTTTCTGCCTTCTCCAGTCTGCCTTTGTATGACACGGACTGTTTGACCCAGCCTCTGCCTGCCCCTGTGCTGCCTGCCTTCCAGTGTATGACCCGGACCGTGTTAGACCTTGCTTCTGCCTTCTCCAGTGCTGCCAGTCTGCATGTGTATGACCCGGACCATTTAACCCAGCCTCTGTCTGTTCCTGTGTCTCTTGCCTTCCTGCATGTGACCCTGATCACTACTGGCCTTGCCTCAGTCTACCCCAGTGTATGTAACCTGTTGTTCCAGCTGCGGGGAATCTGCCAGCTCCGGAGTACCTCTGTTCCAGTTTGGAGTGTCTGTCTATTCTCCCTGGGGATTGCTTAGTATAGTTTGTCTTGTTTGGGGTTATCCGGGGTCACCCTGCAGCTCCTTTACTGAGGACCTCAACATATGGGTTTGCGACCAGCACCTATAGGCGGCTCAGCCATAGCACAGCTCCGGCCTAAACAACCCACGCTCCCCAGCACCATTACCAAGCCTCGCACCCCAGCCTCTTGCTCAGTAATCCCTTGTTGGAGGAGTCCCCTGTTCCTCCACCTAGGTACTCCTCATTCTCCTGGCCTTCCTATCCACGGGTATTTTGACAGTGGGTCTGATTATGGAGTCATCTGTGTGGAACCAATTTGGATGACTGTGGAGCAGCTGAGGTGAACAGAGGTTTAGAAGGATCAGCATACCCAAGTGGAAGTGAGTCCGAATATCTTCCATACGCTCGGATTCTCCATCTCTCAAATATGTGGGTAGTGGACATGGTTAATGTGTGTGTAGCCATTTTGAAGGGATTTGAAGTAGAACATTGATTTCACATTTACCGAATATACTACTCTTTTTTCTCTGTTTTTGTATTGTGTTACTGAAAATATAATTTGTTGTAAAAGCAAAACACTGAATTATAAAAATATGTATTAGCAAATTATCTGCTTACAACCACAAAATACAAATAGTGACAGGCATGCTACATTACTGTTAAAACAATAGCTAACAGAAAATGAGGCCTAGCTAACGTAACTCCCTGACAGGCATATGCTGCAGAACAAACATCAAACTGTAGCTGAATGAATAAAAACATATACTAATAACTTAAAACTAGAGATGGCCTACTTACATACTTTTCCTTCTAAGGCAGTGTGAAAGAAAGTGTGGAGACCATTACATGCTTCTTCTCTGTAGATGTGCTTAAGCAGACTGGCTGCTAGAACAGGAAGTTAATAAAGCTCCGCATGTCCTGCCACTAATGGCTGCCAATTTAAAGCAACAACCACTGTTTTTTTTACAATAGATATAGGTATACTTATATAGTTATCAGAACACATATATGTATATATACAGAGAGAGATAAATGTGATGTTAAGGACATTATCACCAGAAATTATGGGTCTATTTGGTGGATTTTCATTATTCATTTGTATCTTAGGTAAGATATAAAATGTAGGTACCCCAGGATTTTCATTTAAAATTGATATTCCTGTTCCTTTGGTATTCCTATATCTTTACCCTCTCTTAGTTATGTCTCACTATCTAACTCTGATCTAAAGTTACATATGGGTTTATACAACAGAAAATTTGCAGACAAAACCAGTGATAAAGTTTCACCTTCAAAGGAATCCAGCAGAGGAATCAATTTTTTTTATAAACTCTATATTTGTTGGACTATGCATCATTTAAAAAATATAAAACATGTAATAAATTCTGCAAACAAGCAACTAAGCTAGCTAAAATTGAACTTCGTTCAGTAATAGCAAGACCATTATACTTTATATTTATTGATTCAATTTAATCAGGCATAGCACTCTGTGATTGGAGGGAAGCTGATGCAATTTCTTGAAGAACAGACCATGTCAGACTAATTTACTTGCATTTTATGAAAAGTTAAAGGGATAGTAATGTTTTACAAATAAAAAGCAGCTCCAATTAATCTTCATAGTATTTGGGCCATAGAGAGAGTTATTTCACTACTGTCAGAGTTGTTGTTCAAGAGTAATTGAATGTAAGATACTTCCCCTAAGATGTGGAATCTGGTCCTGTGACCAGACAGCTCACAGCAAGGAACAATCTTCTTACTTTGAACATAAGGAAAACCCTGCCCTCCTTGACAGGTTTTTCCTTATGCTCACTGAAGATTGTCCCTCTCTGTGATCCATCTGGACAGTCTTACTGCTCTGAGGTGAGCAGTGTTACATCAGTAAAATGGGCGTGTAGGGGATACTTTATCATTCAATTATTCTTGAACTACAACTCGGACAGTATTGAAATAACACTCTCCATGGTCAAATACTATGAAGATTAATTGGAGTTGCTTTTATTGTGAAACATTTTTATCCCTTTAAGTAGTTAAGTAGTTATTTGTAGGAATGGGTGAAAATTTTCGCCTCAAACCAAAGTTGGCAAAAAAAATGACACTTCCCGCTTGGCAAATAATTTCCTGCAAAAATGGCTGCTTTTCTGCGTTTTTTTTGCCTAGCTCATTCTGTTGAATTCAGTGGGAACATTGAATTTACACACAAAGCATAGCAAATGTTATTTTATTTATCGTAGGCAGTAGGGGTATGATGGTGCCTGTGTTGGTGGAATGTGGGGAAACAATCAGTTGAACAGGGAATGTTTTGGGGGGGTCGTTGACTGGGATTGGGGGGACAGTTATTAAAAAATAATTTAGTACATTTTAAAAAAAACATAAGAAATGGTATAAAAGGTTATTGGAGGGACAGTTAATAAAAAAAAAATAAAGTAAAATATGAAATTGGTATGTAACGTGACAGAGAAAGGGACCCCCTGACATAAGCTGCAACTGGGGCAGACTGACACTTGACGGGATAAAGTATTTTGTAGGGGATGATGATTTGTAGGATTGTTGTTAGAGGCCCAAACCCTGAGGAAACACTTATTAGAGGCACAAGCCCTGAGGATACATTGATTAGTTGTCAGAAATTAGACTTCTATTAAGCCCAAGCCCTGAGGAAACACTGACTTTTAGGACTGTAACTTCTTTGGCACAAGCCCTAAGGAATCATTGATTTGTAGGACTTAGACTTGTTAGAAAAAGCCCCCAGAAATAGTTTTTTTTTTTGTAGGCCTCTTTTTTTTTGTAAAGAACAAGTCCTGAGAAGAAAAATTCCCTGCTGGCCTAGTGCCAGCGGGTCATGTAGTGGAAGCCAGTGGCCACTGGCCATTGTCAAATGCCCCATTGTCACTGCACAATTTGTGACTGCTTCTCTTGCTGAGTTTTTTAAACACCAGTGTGATTAAGCAGCTCAAAGATAATGGCATGAACAACAGCAGTAACATGAGTGATGGATGATGAAGGTTCCACTTGCCACTGCTAGCTACAGTGATGCACCTGAGGCAGTAGCAGCACCATAACTAGCCCCCACCACTTCAGTTATATATGGAGTTGGCCAGCAATGCTTCTCCACCTACCCCTCTACCAAAATTATGGGTGTGTTGTTAGAACAGAATTTTTTCCCTTGAAAGCAGGAACTGTGCCTCTCATCAGCAACTGCAATGTGCACAGGACATGTGACAACTTGCAGACAGTTTAATAATAATGATGAACCTTCCCTGCCACCAGCTTACCATATTCTGCGGGATGGAATCTCATCAGATTCCACTTTATGCCCTGCTTGTGATAATCCACCACCGCACTGCCATGTGTGGTCAATGTACCACAGAGTGTGCAATGGGTGGACAACATCAGCCAAATCAAGACATCTACATAATGGCTATCAACCATGGGGGAGGTAAAGATGAATAAGGTGGATCACCAGAAGATATAGTTCACTGCATTGTGCCTGCCACAAGAGAAAAATAGTCCCACACCCAAGATCTCAGGGAGGAGGGGAAAGGTGGAGAAGAATTACCTCTTTCTTCATCTCCTCCACATTCCCCTTCGCTGGCTGTGGCAGAGGATGATGTCACTGCTCCTGCCTCAGAATCAGCACTGCAACTAGGACCAGGAGTATTGCTGCTGTAAGTGGAACCTTTCCTAGTTGCTCATCACTGGACCCCATTCCCACTGTATTCCCGGTGGTCTGCAGCATGCTAGATTGCTCCTCTGCATCCTGCTTCCTTTGCAACTCAGCAGCAGAAGGAATTAGAGCAGTAGCAAACTCCACAAATTCCAAATGCTCACTTCTGGTGGTGGAGGAGATGCTCATTCCAATCCCTTTCTCCCATTCCTTCTCAGTTTGGGCTAAAAAGGCCATTAATGTTGCTTTCATCCCAGCTTCTCCACCATCATCATCATCCCCACCACAACCAGTCCCTCCTTGCTGCTGCTGCTCTATTACAGACATCTCAATGGTTGGAGGATGTGATGAGAAAAGTGACAGAGGGTCCCCTAATGTCACACTTGCCATCTCTTGTTGACCTGAAGAAGGCAGACTGCTAGCACTAGCAGCAGGCACAGTCAGATGATCTGTGCTCCTGGTGGTGGTATCATTGATACCAGGTAACAATTCTGCCTTCTTTGTGATCATGTTCCACTTGGACAATGTCGTGGGGGAAAGGGGCTCCCAGGGTCAGGGGAATGCTGTGGGCTCCCTTGATTGATAATCGAACAAGTCCCCTACCACTCCCTTAATGCTAGTCCCATCAGCTGCTTTACCATCACTGTTAATACTTCTAACAACAACCACATCAATTTCAGTCCCTGAGTCTTCCTGCTCACTAGTAATATGATCACCCCCTCCCTCACTCCTAATATCTATACAAGCTGCTGGACCTTCTTAGTAGTAGTACTAGTGGTGGGGCTGCTAGGGAATGGCAAGTGTGACTTATGGTCCCTTGTTGTCACACTTGGCATCATCTGCTCCACACCCCCCTTCTAAGAGTTACAAGACACACTGGCAGCAGGTGCAGCACTGTCAGCAGGCTCACCACTGGCAGCAGGCACAGGTAAGTGGACTGTTCTGCTCTCACTACTACTGTCTCTTCTCCCTCCTGTTAGACAAATTTTCCCAAGATCTCTAGGGGTGATGTAGGGGGACTGGCCATCCCTGGGTCTGAGGAACCAGGGCATCAGACCCTTCAATGCTCTTAGTCATCATTCCTCCTCCTCAGACTCACTGGGCACGTAACGGTCCTTCCAGCTCCTCCTTATATTACTATTAAGTTTGCTCATAGTGACAGCAGTCATTATGGCCCTCTCTTTCCTCAGTTTTGCTATTAAAACACAGCACATTAGCCTAGCACCTCTCTCTCTCTTTCTCTGTAGCTGCTTGTATTGTGTTTCAGTTCTTGGAAAATGGCACCTTTTTATAGAGAAAAGACGAATAACGTGATTAAAAGGGCAGAAACTTTCTACACATTGAAAAAATAATGAAACATTTTTGCCAATGTGCGAAAACTGTGAAGTTTTTAAACACAATGAGGGACAATATGTCCCTCGTTGTGATCTATCCGATCAAGCAACTGCCTTTCAGATCTGAGAGAAAAAGAGTGATGTAAGAAAAAGGGGCGGGAGGGGTAAATAAAATTACAATCAAACTACACCAATATGGATTAAAACAGTACAGATCATTATAAAAAGTTATAATGAATAATCGGATATGTCTTTATATTGTTACATTACTATCTGTTTAAGTAAACAGTTTATTTACCCACATTTCTCTGTATTCCCTGATTGTCATGCTGCCCTCTCTCATTCCTACCTTTTCTATCAGCGTTTCCCTTCTGATTGCCTATTGGAGCAGGGCTGTATTTAAGGATGCTCTACTGAGCACCTAGCTCCCGATTATTGAGCTTTTTTTGTGTTTCTTGGCTTTGTGTTTTGGACTACTCTCATTTCTGACCCCGGGCTAGTTATTGACCTCTGATACTACAGACGCTCCCAGTACCTTGGCTATGGTTTATGATTATTGGCTTACATTACCTCCATTGTGACTGTCGCTCCAGGTGCCTTGGCCTTGCTGACTCGTATTCTGCACTCTCACAGTGCTCCACCTCCCAGTGTCTTGCTGTACTCCCGCCCGACAGGGCAATCCTTGATGTAGCGTGTTCCTGCTGCTATTACCCACTTGGTGTGGCTGGCGGCATAAGGTTCTCTGTTACCCGACTCCTTGCTCGCCAGTCAGCTAACACTGATGGGCGGAGCTTGGGTTTAGTGCCTTCTTGCTCTCCAGTGCCTCTCTTCGGGTCCGGATCACCCTTGCCCTCCTCTCCGTTATTTCTGATGGCGGTTCTTGTACTACTGGGCAAGATCTGTTGTGGTCAGGCGACCTAATAAGGCCATGGTTAGCAGGTCCCAGGGGTTGCCAATTCTGGTGTGGTCGCATCCAGCAGCTCAGGTAGGGTTTTCTGCAACTTGATAGTATCCGTCGTTGGGGACAGTCTGGTTTCTTGTATAGCCATCTTTGGGGGCTTCTAGTAGCAGTCCTGCTCTGTATTGCCCGTGTGAGGTTCTATTGTTTGCAGTCTTACTCTGCCTTAGCCCATCACTAGGGCTTTCATTGGAAACAGTTCAGCACAGTTGTGAGCCCATCCCTGGGGTTCATTGTCCACAGTCTTACCCTGCATCAGCCCACAAATAGGGCTTTAGCTGATAGCAGTCCTGTCCTGCTGTAGTCCATCCTTGGGACTTATTGTGTACAGTCTTATCCAGCATCGGCCCACCACTAGGGCTATAGCTGATAGCAGTCCTGCCCTGCTGTAGTCCATCTTGGGACTTATTGTCTACTATCTTATCCAGCATCAGCCCACCAATAGACTATTGCCGAAAGCAGTCCTGCCCTGCTGTGAGCTCATTCTTGAGCCTTTGTTAAGGGAGTCTTGCCTAGCTCCCTTTGTCCTCATCCAGGTTACCTGGAACCTGTTCTAGGTCCACCTGATCTGCATCGTGGGTCCTTCCTAGTCTCCAGTTCAGCTCATTTCTAGTACCCCCCTACCTCTATCCTGGTCTGGGTTCCGGCTCAACCAGAATCGGATATCTGGCTTCGCGGTCAGCACCTTTAACTCGGCCTTGGCCGCAGCAAAGAAGCGACACGTTTGTAGTTAGACAGATGACAGAGAAACAATTGGAAAGAGAACAATACTGACGTCCTAGAAGTTTCCCACCTACCTACTAACCCCTATACCTACTTCCTCTGAAGTACCAATGGAAATTGGAGGGGTTTCTAAATTATCAGAATCAGAAAAACAACCCTGCTGTTCCTTAGGATTGTGTCTATATTGGCATAAAGGGGCACTTCCTATGACAGTGTCCCACTCAGCCAGGAAACGTCTCCGCTTAGAGGTCAAGGGGAAGAAACCTCTAAGTGATCCCTACACCACCTCCTACTCAGTCTCAAGTAATAGTTCCTATCTCCCTACAATGGTCTTCCAAGTCCGTTAGTACTTCTGCATTTGTGTATTCAGGGGAGGCAAGTATCTTCATTGATAAAGACTGGGCTAATCTATGGAAGATTCCCCTCCTTCAGAAGAAGAATCCACTCTTGATTTCTACTATTGATGGTAAACTACTAGCAGCAGAGATGGTCCTATTTGAAACTACACCCATCTCATTGTCTACCAGTCTCTACCACGTAGAATCGATTTCTTTAAATGTCATTTCTGCTCCCCATACCCCTATCATCCTAGGATTACCATGGCTGAAGATCCACAATCCTGTTATTGATTGGTGTAAGGGTCAAATTACAGTTTAGAGTCCATTTTGTTTCCAGTCCTGCATAAGACCCACTCAGTCCTTGGCAGTGATGGTACAATTTACCACTCCACTCTCCAAAAGTTCTACTCCGTTACCCTATGTGGATTTAAAAGGGGTATTTTCTCTAGGTGAGGGTCATTCCTTACCCCCACATCGACCATCAGATTGCACGATCAACCTTCTTCCAGGGACGATTCCCCTTAAGGGGCGAACTTTCTTGTTATCCCCTCCAGAGAATCAGGCATTGTATGCTTACATCCAAGAAAGCCTTTCCAAAGGCTTCATCCGCCCCTCCTCTTCCGCAGCTGGAGCTGGGGGGTTTTTTTGTTCAGAAAAAGTATGGGTCCTTACAACCCTGCATTGACTATCGTGGTCTAAATAAGATCATGATAAAGAACAGCTACCCCCTTCCACTGATCTCCGAAAATTTTGACCAGTTAAAAGGGTCTTCTTCTTCTATCTACACAAAATTGGATTTACACAAAGCTTATAATCTCATCCGAATTCGATCTGAGAATGAGTGTAAAACCACTTTAAACACAAGATATGGCCACTACGAATACCTGGTGATGCCTTTTGGCCTGTGCAATGCCCCTGCAGTCTGCCAGGGGTTCATCAACAATATCTTGAGAGAAATGCTCTTGTCTCACGTGATTGTCTATCTGGACAATATTCTTATTTACTCCTCTTCAGTTAAGACTCACCATATCCAGGTTATTTCTGGGGTATATAATTTCACCCAAAGGCCTAGAGATGGATTTCGCGAAAGTCCAAGCAGTAAACCAGTGGCCTGTACCTAAATACACTCGAGCTATTCAAAGATTCATTGGGTTCTCCAATTATCTGAGGTTTATCCGTAATTTCTCATGTATCATCCCATCACAGCCCTGACTAAGAAGGGGGCAGACCCTCATGAATGGTTGCCAGATGCCCTACAGGCGTTTTAATATTTGAAACTATAATTTTCTGCAGCCCCTATCCTTCAATTTCTAGATCCATCACTACAATTTATAATAGAAGTAGATGCATCAGAACAAGCAGCAGGTGCAGTTCACTCTCAGAAACACACTGATTCTTTGAAGGTCCATCCATGTTCTTTTTTCTCCAAAAGATTTTCTGTTGCAGAATGTAATTATGATGTCGGCAATCGTGAATTATTACCTATAAATTTAGCATTGGAGGATTGGCGACTTCTACTGGAAGGCACTACACTACCAGTTTTAATCTGTACAGATCATAAAAACCTACAATTCTTGGAAACAGCTAAGAGATTGAATCCCCATCAGGCTCGCTGGGCATTGTTCTTCACACACTTCAACTTTATAGTTTCATGTCACCCAGGCTCTAAGAACATTAAGGCTAGTGCCCTCTCCAGACAATTTAAACCCAGTCCTATCTCTGCACCAGAACCCATACTCCCCTCTGACCTTTTCATCACTACATTATCCACTTTTACTTTGGAGAAGATTAAAACCTTGCAAGGTCCACAGATAGCTCTACAACCTGCTAGAACCATATTTGTTCCGCAACACTTTCGTTTTGAGATTCTAAATTGGTGCCACCATTCTATATTCTCAGGGCATTCAGGCAACCAGAAGATCCCGGACTTGGTGACCCGTTATCACAGTGGCCGTGCTTCCTGCTCTGACGGCGACATTGTTATGCATTGCTGTACTCTGATTGGCTGGTCATAATTGCTCCACCCAGGGCTTGCCTTTATTTACCTTGGTATGTCCTTCCAAAGGCGCCCTTTCGTGGTGTACGAATCTTGATTTTTTATCTGTGCTATTGCTTATCGTGTTGACCTGGCCTGCCTGACTACGTTCCTGAGTTCCTGTTTGCTGCTGTTCCGTTGCTGACCGTATCTGGCTTAGAACCCACTCCGTTGCTGACTGTATCTGGCTGAGAACCCGGTCCGTTGCTGACCGTATCTGGCTGTAGAACCCGCTCCGTTGCTGACCATATCTGGGTGTAGAACCCGGTCCGTTGCTGACTGCATTTGGCTGAGTACCCGCTCCGTTGCTCACCGTATCGGGCTGAAGATCACGATCCATTGCCGACTGCACTTGGCTGTGAACCGCTCTGTTGCTGACCGTGAGGTCACCGAGATTACTGGGCCTTGTTTGCCATTGTCAGTGTTTGCTAAGTAGCGATATTTCTTGTTGAGCTAAGACTAAGCCCTGTGATTATGCTGCTCTATTAACCGCCGCTGGCGGTGTGCACAATCGAAGTACCGGTACATTGTCCCATCACCGACTGTGTTACTCTGATCACTCTCTGTATCCGCCTCCCTTGAAACGTTGGGCTCATTTCCTCTGGCAGTTGCAGTTATTCTCTGGCCGTTAACCATTAACCCTGTGAGTACCTAGATAGTCCAGGTAAGGGTGAATCTGTTCCACTGCAGAAGCCTTGAGCTCTAGAGCCAGCGTTGCATTACATCTCGCAGGCTGAGGGGACACTGGTTGTGTTACATCTTTTTACTATTCCCTCGATCCACCCCTAGCGTTCTAGGGTTTGTCTATTTGCAGTTGCCTTGGTCTCCGGTAACCCTTCCCTAGGGTTAGTGCTGCCATTACACGGTTGCCTCGTTACCTACTGTCTTGAGCCTGGGTCAGTGTTGCCTCATTTCCTGCAGTCTAGAGCCTGGGTCAGTGTTGCCTTGTTTCCTGCAGTCTAGCGCCTAGGTCAAGTGTTGCCTCGCTACCTACAGCCTAGTACCAGGGTCAGTGTTGCCTCACTCCTATTGGTTCGGTACCCAGGTGTCTGGGTTGTGCCAGTCCTCCTATATTGGACCTCCTGTGTATGCTCTTCTGTCGTCAGCTCCTGAACGGTGTACCTCCAGTCTCACTGGTTCTGCCAGAACCTTCACTGCCAGTCTGTGCCCAATCCTTCCAGTCTACCTATACTGGTGCCTCTGGCTGTATCCTACTGTGTATATATTTGTATGATCTGTATTGTGGGTCTGAGAGCCTATATTCGTGTATGCTCTTTATTCTAATAAAGTCATTTTAACCTTACCGTTCTGAGTGTTCATCAAAAAACCGTGACACCTGTAGCTTCTGGTGGCCTTCTATCCACATGGATGTTTGAGACTTTGTCCTAGGCTATCAAATCTGTGCCCGGCACAAATCCCTGCATCATCGCCCTTCCGGGTTATTATGTCCATTACTTGTACCTGTTTCACCATGGGTCAGTCTGGATATTTATTTTGTGGTGAATCTTCCTCCTTCCAAAGGATGCAACACAATATTGGTAGTGGTTGACCGCTTTTCCAGACAGGGACACTTTGTCCCCCTTTCCTAATTACCATTAGCTTCCGAACTGGCTACCATTTTCATTAAAGAAATTTTCCGCCTGCATGGGGCTCCCTCACACATTGTCCCCGACAGAGGCTCACAATTTATTTCCCAATTCTTGCAGGCGTTTTGTTCCCGAGTAGGGATCACTCTACATTTTTCTACTGCTTATCATCCCCAGTCTAATGGACATTCAGAAATGACAATTTGGTCATTGGAGACCTTTTTAAGACTGTTCATGAATGATAAGAACTCAGATTGGGTAGATCTCTTACCATTTGCCGAATTTTCTTTCAATAATCGTTTTCATGATTCTCTCCAGTGCCCACCCTTTTTTGCAGTACTTGGCTATAACCCCCAGCCTCTTCCCTGGGGCTCCCCTTCAGGAATGCCAGCAGTGGACCTAATGGTGGAAAATCTCTGGAACCTATGGTCCAAGATACAAAGAAGTCTTTCTTCAGCGGTTGCTTTACACAAAAAAGCTGCAGATAAATGACGAAGCCCAGGGCCCTCTCTTCACCCAGGAAATAGGGTGTGGCTGTCTACCAAACACTGCCATCACTCAGGTCCATTTCTCCAGTTACCTTCCAGCTAGCTATCCCCATCTCCTGGCGAATCTGCAACAAGTTTCATGTTTCTCTGCTGAAAGCAGCTATCCAGAACAGCTTTTGTTCCAGACGGACTCCTCCTCCTCCCATTCTACTTGATGGAGTACCTGAATATGAAGTCGAGAGTATTTTAGACTCCTGTATCATACGTAGATCGGTACAATACCTCATTAACTGGAAGGGGTACGGGCCCGAAGACTACTCCTGGATCACAGCACTGCATGTTCATGCTCCGGCCTTAGTTAAAGCCTTCCATCTAGCTCATCCTTCAAAACCTGGTTGTCCGGAGGGCTCCTCTTGTGAGGGGGTAGTGTCATGCTTTTCTACCAGCGTTCTCCTTCTGGTTGCCTGTTGGAGCAGTTTTTAAGGATGCTCTACCGAGCACCTAACACCCGATTATTGAGCTTTTTTTGTGTTTCGTTTCCTGATCCTGATCTTGGCTTTGTGTTTTGGACTACTCTCGTTTCTGACCCCCGGCTGGTTATTGACCTTGTTTTCTGTTACTCCTCTGATACTACAGATGCCCCTGGTACCTTGGTTATGGTTTATGATTGTTGGCTTACATTACCTCCGTTGTGACTGTCGCTCGGTGCCTTGGCCTGTTTGACTCGTATTCCGCTCTCTTGCAGTGCTCCACCTCCCAGTGTCTTGCCGTACTCCCGTCCGGCAGGGCGATCCTTGATGCAGCGTGTGCCTGTGTCACAGTTACCATAGATCCAGTGACGCCTGGTGGGTTGACGCAGGGTATGGATGTCCTGAAATGTTGCAATGGCGACATCCCATGCGTCATTACGAGGACTAGGTGTCACGGTTTTTTAGGACTCTCAGACCAAATAAGTGAAAATAAAACACACTTTATTAAAGTGAATAAGGCACAAGTACGCCCTCTAGAGGCGGTAGGTAATACACAGATAAGTAAACTGAGATATTTACAATGGTAATAGCACAAAAGACATAAATGCAAAACAGTATGCACTAGGATGATATTGACCCCCAAGGGGTTAATGTCCATATATCAGTCTGTCTCAGATGTGGAGGTTTGACACGCCCTGGATGTTAAAAGGGCTGTGCTGTATAGACAAAGTTCATCAAGTGCTGAGGATAGAGCTGCCTTGCCAAGGTGTTGGATAGTAAGCAGAAAGGGAATCAACTTAGCCCCCACGGGCGTAGTTACAGGAACTGCTTTCGTTTGTGCAAGTGCCAGTAGCCCCCACGGGCATAACGGAAACCGGCCGGCGGTGCAAGAGTTAACAGCCTCCTTAAGTGTAATCGAATGCTGGAATAGGAGAGCAAGAGCCACTAGCCCCCTCGGGCGTAGTACCGGATAAGCCAACACTGAAGCCTTTCTGCCAACACTCTGTGTCAAATGATATCGTCGGTAGCCAATACCGGAGAGCCTTAAGCGCCCAAACGGCCCAACTATGTGAACACTCTGCAATGGTGGACTAGAGTTGCCGACGGAGAGCGGCCAACTCAGCAGCAGTATCACGGGTAACGAGGCTCATACAGGAGATAGCGAGAGTGAATTCGAGGCAGCACTGCAAGAGTTAAAATGTACGTTTACTCGAGGCTTCAGCGCTACTGCAAGGCTCTGCACAGAGAGGAAGGCCCACAGCATACACACAACTCTGCACAAAGAACGAGGCACAGCACTAAATCGAGGGAAGCACCAGGCAAGGCAGTCACTCTGACGCGGGCAGCAGAGACTGGAAATGTCGCGGCGGCGACAACAGAAACGCAGGTCACTGGAACAAGCTGGAAGTCGATCTTCGGAGCAGGAAGTCAGCCGGGCCGGGTCGGAGCACGTAGGAGGCAGTCATACAAGTCGGTTCATACACGAGCAGGAACGTCAGTCTAGCCGGGTCAGGATCCAAGGGTGGTACGCAGACGAGCCGGGTCATACACAAGCAGGTACACTGGAGAATGGTCAGGACAAGCCGAATCGGTACACAGGAACTCAGAATACAGGAACACAGCAACAGCACTACTGGCTCAGGAACACCACGAAAGGGCATCAGACAGATGTGATAGCCAGGTATAAAAAGGTCATCAGGAGGCGGGTCAAACTCAGTTAGCAAATCAGTGACAGCCACAACTGAGAGTGACAGGAATCACAGGCACTGTAATACTAGGCCTAGGAGCGATTGGCGTTCTCAGCGGCCGTCTGTGTCCTCATGCTAACCAGACCTGCTATGTAGAATGACGCAGAATGGGGACTATGTTCTGACGCATCTCGTGGCCATGCGTCACTTTCGGGTGTGAGGTTGCAATATGTCGCAGGCCTCTGTTTTGTACTGTTTGGGGCTGATAGCTCTGCCCATCTACTTCCTGGGTTGCCTGTTAAAAGTGAACTGGATCTCTGTCCAGTTACCCTTTCGTTGTTCTTCAGTGCAGTTCTAGTTCCTGTTGTTCCTGTATCCTGTGTATGACCCGGCTTATCTGACTATCCATTCTGGTGCTGACCTGTGGCTCTGTCTGACCATTATACCTGTGCACTCCTTTGGCTATAGACATCCAATCTGGTACAGACCTGTGGCTCTGGCTGACTACCTGCTTTGTGTATGACCCTGGCTTGTCTGACAATCCAACCTGGTGCTAACCTGGGCCTCTGTCCAACTATCCTCCCAGTGTTGCCTACTATTATTGGGCATCCTTTCTGGTGCAGACCTGTGGCTCTGGCTGACTATCCGCTCCATGTATGACCCTGGCTTGTCTGACTATCCTAACTGGTGCTGACTGGTGACGCTGTCTGTTGGCTCCGCTGTGTTGCCCGTTTCCCACAGACATTCATCCTGGTTCAGACCTGGGGCTCTGGTAGACTCCGGCCTTACTGACTGCAGGTGTGAGTCAGTGTCTCCATCGCTGTGATCCCTTTATGGAGCCGAGCTCTCCCTAACTGACTGCAGGTGTGAGTCAGTAGCCTCCCTTGTTGCTATCTATTGGGAGATAGCAGATCTATTCTGAGTTCCACTCATTTCCATTGAGACTACCAGTTGGCTCCAGCCTAGTCTCTAGATAGTTGTGGTTGACCCATTGGCATACTCCTATTTCTGATAGAGTATCTGGCCTTTTTCATCACCTTCTGCAAATTCTCTTTATTCTAGCTGTTTGCATTACTACTAGTGTTGAGCGAGCATGCTCGGCCGATGCTCGGATCGGCTCGAGCATCGCTCTGCTCGGCACATGGCGGTACTCGTCGAGTACCGCCATGTGCTCGCCCGCCATGTTCGGGTGGCGGGGATCTGTGCCGAAGGAGGCACAGATCTGAAGACGCTCCGCTGGACCACCAGGGACTGGAGGTACGGGGGCATTGCGGAGATGAAGGGGGACAGTGTGGAGATGAAGGGGGACAGTGTGGAGATGAAGGGGGACATTGCGGAGATGAAGGGGGACAGTGTGGAGATGAAGGGGGACATTGTGGAAGGGGGACATTGCGGAGATGAAGGGGGCATTGCGGAGATGAAGGGGGCATTGCGGAGATGAAGGGGGACAGTGTGGAGATGAAGGGGGACAGTGTGGAGATGAAGGGGGACATTGCGGAGATGAAGGGGGCATTGCGGAGATGAAGGGGGACAGTGTGGAGATGAAGGGGGACATTGTGGAAGGGGGACATTGCGGAGATGAAGGGGGCATTGCGGAGATGAAGGGGTACATTGCGGAGATGAAGGGGGACATTGTGGAGATGAAGGGGGCATTGACCAGGCACCCTCCCCTCATCAGAGCAGGGGGTGCCTGGTGTAATGCTCGTGTCGCCCCATTGAAGTCAATGGGGCTCGGGTGCTCGGCCGAGCACTCGAGCCTCCGGCGGTGCTCGGTCAGAGCACCCGAGCACCCGAGCATCGGGGTGCTCGCTCAACACTAATTACTACCTATTATTCTAATAAAGGTGATTTTAACTATACCATCTGACTCCTTGTCTTGCTTGAGAACCGTAACAGCCTACTGCTATTACCCACTTGGTACGGCTGGCGGAATAAGGTTCTCTGTTACACGGCTCCTTGCTCTCCAGTGCCTCTCTTCGGGTCCGGGTCACCATTGCATTGCCCTCCTCTCCGTTATTTCTGACGGTGGTTCTTGTACTACTGGGCAAAATCTTTAGTGGCCAGACGACCTAATAAGGCCGTGGTTAGCAGGTCACAGGGGTTGCCAGTTCTGGTGCGGTCGCATCCTGCAGCTTAGCCTCAGGTGGGGTTTTCTGCTCCTTGATAGTATCCTTCATTGGGGACATTCTGGTCTCTTGTATAGCCATCTTTGGGGGCTTCTAGTAGCAGTCCTGCTCTGCATTGCCCCTGTGGGGTTCTATTGTCTGCAGTCTTACTCTGCCTTAGCCCATCACTAAGACTTTCATTGGAAACAGTTCAGAACGGTTGTGAGCCCATCCTTGGGGCTTATTGTCCTCAGTCTTACCCTGCTATAGCTGATAGCAGTCGTGCCCTGCTGTAGTCTATCCTTGGGACTTATCGTGTACAGTCATATCCAGCATCAGCCCACCACTAGGGCTATAGCTGATAGCAGTCCTGCCCTGCTGTAGTCCATCTTGGGACTTATTGTCTACTATCTTATCCAGCATCAGCCCACCACTAGGACAATTGCCTGAAGCAGTCTTACCCTGCTGTGGTCCATCTTGGGACTTATTGTCTACTATCTTATCCAGCATCAGCCCACCACTAGGGCTATTGCCAAAACCAGTCCTACTCTGCTGTGAGCCCATACTTGGGCCTTTGTTAAGGGAGTCTTGCCTAGCTCCCTTTGTCCTCATCCAGGTTACCTGGAACCTGTTCTAGGTCCACCTGATCTGCATCGTGGGTCCTTCCTAATCTCCAGTTCAGCTAATTTCCAGTACCCCCCTACCTCTATCCTGGTCAGGGTTCGGGCTCAACTGGAATCGGACATCTGGCTTTGCGGCCAGCACCTTTAACTTGTCCTTGGCCGCAGCAAAGAAGTAACTGTCTCCGCTCATGAGCACTGCTCTCTAGCATCATTCTCAAGCTCCTAGAGCTTAACTAGGAGAAGGGTCATGACACTGATTAAATCCATTGTGAAAAGATGTGTCTCTTGGACAGCCTTTGTTTATACCAGCTGTATATGACTGGATGATGCCCACATGTACCACCATTGATTGCATAGTAATGATGAGTGTGAACATTCTTCACGGAGGCCACATAGTCAGCCCCACAGATCAGTTCTTCTGAATCTTCCTGCATTTAAAGCAGTGATTCTCAACTCCAGTGCTTAGCGCACACCTGCAGTTTGGTTCATTATATTCCTAATTAAAAACAGACAGCTCCATCCTAATGACTGATCCACTGATTACTCCCCTATGAGTAGGCAGGAATTTCTTGAAAATCTGATTTATTGGTGTGCCCCAAGGACTAAACTTGAAAAACACTGGATTAATGCATAAATGCTGTGAAATTGCAGCAGGGTGCAGTCTTCCATGGTTAAAATTATCCATGCGAATAGCAGTATAGGAGGCATCAAACAGCTTAAGTTATCCAAATTGACTAGTATCAGATATTGCAGTCAGAACCAAGCATATGGAAATGTATTTCTGCTGCATGTGGTCAATGAAAAGATTGGCAAATGACTAATATGTAAATAAATAAAGTGTGTCCTTTTGTATTTACCATTTTTTACATGTGACTGTCCAACATGAGAGTATTATAAAGGTACCAAACTCTGCAAAGCAGAGGGATTTTGACACTTCACTGTAACCACATTGGTAGTTTGGCATTATGGGTAATGAGACGTTCCCAATTTGATAAATAGACCCCTGAGACTGAAAACCCAATGAGTCAGGGATTTCCTTCTCTAGTCACTGAATAGTAGCAATGGGCCTCAGAGACCAGCCGAGGATGATTGAATGTAGAGTACAGAAACAACTGGAGAGCTGATCTTGCCCATGTTGCCTATATATTCATAGTCCTTATTGTAGTCTGTTTCTTATTTATTTTTACTCAATTTTACAATATTTTAAACCATTTGCATTAACTAAAATAGTCTGTAAAATGTGCCAAATAAAATTGTTTTTAGAAGATATAAAATAATATTAATCAAATTTCCTGGTTGTTGTTGTTGAAGATATTTATTCTTTTAAAGCACAGCAGCGCCACCTGGTGTTATGAGTAAATAAATTCTAATCCCATGGAAAGTTAAAAAAAAATGTTATCTTTGGGTTTGTTCCCAATAAATTACTATCTTTCTAAAATCTAGCTTTCGTAAGCATGTTATATTATAGACAATATCAGCTTATTTAATTATAACTTTTATGCAACATTGCTTTTTATAGTTTTGGTTCTCAAACAGAACGCCGTGGCACTTTGGTGTGCCACTAACATCCGCTAAAAATGACTATTTTTATGCATTTATACCCTTCATGTCATGCTTGACAAATGTCATAAAATGTTCTCTAAAAATTCCAGTCTTCATGTTTGGGACACCTTGACCAGAATAGTCTGAGAACTACTGCTGTAGATAAGCCCCTTAGAATAAGTGCCATAGTAAGTTATAGTAATACTTCTAAAGACAGTTTGGGGGAGATTCGCAATGTGGTGATAAAGATAGGCTGACCAGACCTCACCTTTAACTGGGGACACATAGGAAATAGGCATATTTCAGGAGTGCACCAAAGTCAAAGCAGCCCTGCAGTATGCATTTTTCATATGCGTCCCTGGTTAAAGGTGAGGTCTGGTCGCCCAAGATAAAGAGGTGATAAAGTAGAGATGACTTCTCCAGTTTATTACTTTTCCAGTTCCTATGTTATTCTATAGAAAATATTCACTAAGATCTCCAAAGTTGAAGAAATCTTAGTGCATAGGCTACATAGAATAACATAGGAATTGGAGAAGTGATAAATTGGAGAAGTCATCTCCACTTTATCACCTCTTTTTCCCCCTTGGCTTGATATAAATTTTCCAATTACAACTACTGCATTCTGGTGATATGCAATAACTCTCATTAAGTTTACTTAGTTTAGAAATAGTGTTTTAAAGTGGACCTTTCACTAGGCTGACCAGACCTCACCTTTAACCGGGGACACATAGGAAAAATATATACTGCAGGACTTTATTGATTTCAGTGAAGTACTGCAAAATGGCTATTTCCTATGTGTCCCTGGTTAAAGGTGAGATCTGGTCAGCTTACCTTTCACCTTAAGACATTTGTTTGTAAAATACATTTTTGAAGAAAATAACCTTTACATTTTGGTGTCATTTTATGATATTTCCCTGCACAATATACAACCTAGTTATGTTCTAGTCCAAAAGGATCTCTCTGTGTCTAGACTAATTCATATCACTGTTAGAGGTAATATCTGCCCAGCACATAATCTAATTAGTATAAAGTGCTATACAGTGCTATAAACAAAGGTTGATTTCTCAAATAGATTTAGCAAAAATGGCTAATACAAGATATGGGCAGATTTAATTCTCTTTAAAACTAACTATATTTATTTTAGGGAGAAGTCTCTAGGAAACAGAGTAACTTTACTTCATTGTACTGCTGATGCTACAGACCAAGTATAAGGAGCTTCCTTGCACCAAAGTCCTAACAATGTGATCAAACACTCTAGTGCATACAGTGATGTGCAGTCACTGACATTGCAGATTGACTCCAGTGGTGCAGTGCTAACAGTTTTATATATTCACCTCATAGTAGACTGTACATATTTATTTTGTTTGAGAGACTTCACTCACCTTAGTCCACTATCATATTCTGTAGTATACTGGAATCAAGCCATGGTATGTAAATGGTACAACATATCAGCACCTTACAGTTTAGAATTAAGTTTCCTTTAAATCTGTATCTACTAAAATAAAGTTATCTGCCATAGTTGTGCTTTCACAAATGTAAGACTTTCTCTATGTTTAAAGTGAAGTGAATAACATAATTTTGCCACTGTACAATCACTGGTAAGGTATCAAGTCGAATATGCAGTGCAGTTTTGGGCACTAGTTCTGAAAAGGGATATTCTAGAACTCTAGAGAGTACACAAAGTACAACAAAATGAATTAAGGGAATGGAGGACTTGAAGAACAACTAGACACTCTTGATTCATTTACTATAGAGAAAAGATGATTAAGAGGGAATCTTGTTATATTGTATAAGTATTTGAAAGGTCAATACAAGGATCTCACTAGTGACCTTTTCTTTCCAAGGGCTGGTCAAATAACTAGTGGCCACCCATAAAGATTCAACTTCAGGAGAGGAAGGGTTTTTTTTTTTCTTAAAGTAAGGTCTGTTAAATTGTAGAATTTCTTGCCCAAGCATGTGGTAATTGCAAACTCAATCAATAAATTTAAGAACAGATGTATTTCAATAAGAAGGTAACATACAGGGTTATACTATGTCTTAACCCCTTAACGACCGGCGGTCGCGGGGTGAGTGGTCCTTTAAGGACCAGATAGAGAGTTTCGGCGTGCCGCCCCACGTGACTGATTACGTGGGGTGGCACGCCGAACTGAGGGACTGAAAGAGATCGCTCCGGTCTTGGAGCGATCAAATTCAGTCCCCGGTATTACTCACCGCGCTCCTGCAGGAGCGCGGTGAGTAATAGTACGTGACGTACCAGGACCGTCACTGGTCCTTAAGTGCTGGACCAGCTTGACGGTCCGGGTACGTCACCAGACTCTAAGGGGTTAATGGATAAAACAGGAAGTTTTGGTACACAGAGTAGTATCCATTTAGGAGTCAGAAAGGCTAATTTTCTTGGTTATACTGTGGCAAAGGTTGAACTTGATAGACATTTGTCTTCTATTTTTAAACCTAACTGTAACTTTGTGTCACGGAATTGAAGACTCTCAGACTTAAGGTTTGGTAAAAACGTAACTTTATTAAAAGTTAAAGGCAGTCCCCGCAGGGTAAACATACATAACAATACAGCAGTAAAAGCAGATATAATAGGTTCTACCGGCCTTGCCTAAATACCAGGCAAGGCAACCCAAGTGACAGTAATAATGACAGGCTCTACCGACCTTGCCTATACCGGGTAAGGCAACCGTGAGATGACATATACCGGTTCTACCGGCCTTACCAATACCGGGCAAGGCAGCCCAAGGAATGCGGAATGGAGGCTCTACTGGCCCTGCCAATACCGGGTAAGGCAACCTTAAAGATGGTGAAATACAAGGTTCTACCAGCCTTACCAATACCGGGCAGGGCAGCCCAAAGGAATGCGGAATGGAGGCTCTACCGGCCCTGCCAATACCGGGTAAGGCAACCTTCAAGATGGTGATGTACAAGGTTCTACCGGCCTTACTAATACCGGGCAAGGCAGCCCAAAGGAGTACTGTAGTAGGCTGTACCGGCCCTGCCAATACCGGGTAAGGAAACCTTAAGGATGGTAACGTACAAGGTTCTACCGGCCTTACCAATACCGGGCAGAGCAGCCTGAGCGAGTAGACCAGCTGTCAGATGGCTAAGACAGCAGAGAGAAATAGGAATTATGGTCTTACTCAGCAGAAGTCTATTGCCAGGGATAATCAGACGACTGCATAGGAGTGGACAGCGACCTGGCCAAAGTACTGGATCATTCAGTACTGGATCATTCAGGAGCAAACCAACATCCGCACGTTGGGACCAACAGTAAATAATGCCACCAGGTTAATGGAGTAAACCAGCATCTGCACGCTGGGACCAATAATAGATGTCACCACCAGGTTAATGGAGTAAACCAGCGTCCGCACGATGGGACCAACAGTAAATGTCGCCACCAGGTTTAATGGAGTAAACCAGCGTCCGCACGCTGGAACCAACAATGTATATCGCAACCAAGTTTAGGGGAGAAAACCAGCGTCCACACGCTGGAACCAACAATGTAATCGCAACCAGGTTTAGTGGAGTAAACCAGTGTCCGCACGCTGGAACCAACAATGTATATCGCAACCAGGTTTAGTGGAGTAAACCAGCGTCCGCACGCTGGAACCAACAATGTATATCGCAACCAGGTTTAGTGGAGTAAACCAGCGTCAGCACGCTAGAACCAACAATGTATATCGCAACCAGGTTTTAGTGGAGTAAACCAGCGTCCGCATGCTGGGACCAACAATGTAATCGCAACCAGGTTTAGTGGAGTAAACCAGCGTCCGCACGCTGGAGCTAACAATGTATGATCAGCAGCGAGAAGAACAATGTTGCCGGAGCGACGGCTGGAGCAGGAGATTCAGGAACTCAGTAAGATTAACCCGCGAGGTGCTGGAACACAGGAACACTAGAATACAGGCACCCAGGAACAGTGGAACACTGGAACACCGGAACACTAGCATACAGGAACACTGGAACACTGGAGCACTGGAACCCAGGATCAGCAAGTACAGCAGGAACAGCAGGAACAGGCCCAGAAGCCTGACCAGCAGGTCAGGCAGAGTGAAATCAGAAACACCACGAAAGGGCAACCTGGAAGTGCTCAGCCTGGGTTTAAAAAGGCTGTGTGAGGAGGGCTAATCACAGACAGCCAATCATGATTACTCAGCAAGTGACAGACACTGAACAGCATGAATCACGGGCACCGTGATACTTTGAAATAAAAAAAGAAATAGCATACTATACACATTGCTCGGTACTGAGGGGATACTGTTATATTGTGTCAAAATTGTGCTTTCATAGTTGACTTTGATTGACCAGAAATCTCTCTGAAAACATAGATCCAAGAAGCATGCTGTATTGTTTTTAACCTCACTACAGACTTTTAAAAATACAAATTACAATAATGATTTATGCCAACATCATATCTCACAGTCTCTTGTGAGCTAGTATACTGAAATAAGTATAATCTAAGGCCTACGTAGATAGCTATGGCAAAATAGAGATTTTATCAGCCTCAGAGAGCTTAATGAGCTCTGGTACTATTGTCAGGACTTAGCGCATACCAGGGAAATGTTTTTGTGTAACATTATTATCATACTTATACACCGACATAAAAAAATTAAAATAAGGGATTTGTGCAACATATACTAATATGTATAACTGAAGTTGATGATGATCATGGAGTAATTGAAGCAACATTGAAGGGGAAAGTTATAAAAAGTGTTTAGTGCATATGATGAGGCTGTGACACACTGTTCTTATGTGTCGCCACATGTGGATTTGCAATGAAATGGAGACAACTATAGCATCGAGGTGGCTAACCTTGATGGTGGTGGTGGACACTTGCTTTGAATTAATAAATGGTGAAATGATTCCTACATATTCTGAGTGTTATCATTCAGCAGATGTAGGGAACCTGCAAATGTCTTTTATAAAAGGTAGCTGGTTTTATCTGAGTAAGGGAAACAGATTAAATTATCTGAGTATTCTCTTGAAAAGACCTTGGGGATTTGCTAAGGTGAGATAAAGATGAAATAAATTCTCCACGGAAAGAAACTTTCCAAATCTTATTTTATTCGTATTACTTTTTTTAAGTTACAGAAATCATAGTACACAGTACATAGTCCTGACAGAATAACATAGGGACTCAAGAGTTTATCTCCACCTTTATCTTACTTAAGTGCATGAGAATAATTATATTTTGGAATTATAATGAGGTTAAAAACAAGGGTTCATACAGACTGAGAATAAAAAAGTAGCAGCCTCCTACTACATTTTCACTACCATCTACTCACCTTCTCCTGCAGCCTATAGCTATCAATTTGCATGGGGGGCATGGCAATTGCAGGCCCATGTGAGTGTCAACCAAATATTATTGGGTGATGCCTATGTGGTTTGGCTGTTCATTGGAGGCTGTGATTAACATACAAACCTCTACTCACGCTTGCGTGAAATGTCTGTTTCTGGACCCATAGGACAGTGTGCAGATCTTAACTGCATTCCTACGTGAACACAGCAACAATATAACTTGATGAACTCTAGTGCTTTTCAGCTGGGTGATATTCACCCATGTGAAAGGTATCATCTTTTACCAGTAAAACTTTTAGTGCAGGTGACATAACCAAACATCACTGGACTGGCTTGAATTAGGTCTATTTTGCTGATAATACCTTTCCAATATTCACATGGAAAAAGGCATAATGGCCAAAATCATGCAGACATGATGAATCTAATATAATTCATCAGGTTTCAATGCATCATACACAGGGTTTTAATTATCAAGCTATAAAGTTGCAACTCTGGTGAAAACAAACCATACCAAGGGGGAATTAAAGTTCTCAATTATTTAAATTAAATGACTACAGAGAGGGTGCCATGTGTATTAACCTTAACAAAAATAGAGCTTGATTATCTCCCTTCCAAATGGATACTCATTAGATTTGATGGTCACTAACAGCATCAATGTGCTTAATGACAATCTTAGCCAGATTTCTTTAGGTAGCATTATTGGGTTTTGAATGACCTACAGGTCGGTGTCCCATACAGCTACTGCAACGTCTCACAAGCTCACTTGACAGATACAGACCCCAGTTGTTTGGAAGTCACCTGTTGGAGTATTACGAGTGTTCCCAAAGGGACAGACACTGATATAAAGGCATGTGGGGAGTAGCTATTAACCCATTCCCGCTTGGGTATCACTTGGCTCCAGTGGCTGAATTATTAGTGAAACACTCTGCTGCTCATAAAAAGTGAAACTTTATTCATATAAACAAACAAGATGAGGCTGATGTACCAAAGGAAAGTGGTGAATTTTTGGAGCAAGAACAGTGCACTATGGGTAACAAATACACATCCCCAATGTTCCAGTTGATTTAAATAGGTCTTCTAATGCCTTGAGTGCTAGGAAGGTCTCAAACACATTTTCTTAATACATTTCAGACCTAGCATTCAAGATGTTAAAACCCCATTTGATCTGTTCCCTTTCTATGTTTGTATGCATTGCTGTCATTTTGTAAATGCTTGTATACACATTTGTTGTACATTGATTTTGACTATTTCTTCTTATGTGTATTTCTTTGTACATTTTGAAGTCTTTAATAAAGCTTTTTATAAACAAAAAAAAAACAAAACAAAAAAACCCATTTGAATGAATGAACATTTTTAGTATTGTTATTTGTTTCCTATGGTGCGGTAAATTTGCTCCAGAATTGCTTTACTTTACTTTACACATATGTCCCACTGTATCACTGTACTTTACACATAAGTCCCTCTATATCACTGTTCTTTACACATATGTTCTTCTGTATCACTTTTTTTGTGAATATGTCCCTCTATATCACTGTTCTTTACACATATATAACTCTGTATCACTTTTTTATGACTGTCCCTCTATATCACTGTTCTTTACACATATGTTCTTCTGTATCACTTTTTTGTGAATATGTCCCTCTATATCACTGTTCTTTACACATATATAACTCTGTATCCCTTTTTTATGACTGTCCCTCTATATCACTGTTCTTTACACATATATCACTCTGCATCACTTTTTTATGACTGTTCCTCTATATCACTGTTCTTTACTAGTGTTGAGCGAGCATGCTCGGCCGATGCTCGGATCGGCTCAAGCATCGCTCTGCTCGGCACATGGCGGTACTCGTACGAGTACCGCCATGTGCTCGCCCGCCATGTTCGGGTGGCAGGGATCTGTGCCGAAGGAGGCACAGATCTTACAGACGCTCCGCTGGACCACCAGGGACTGGAGGTAGGGGACATGTGGAGATGGAAGGGGGCATTGCGGAGATGAAGGGGGACATTGTGGAAGGGGGGCATTGCGGAGATGAAGGGGGCATTGCGGAGATGAAGGGGGACATTGTGGAAGGGGGACATTGTGGAAGGGGGGCATTGCGGAGATGAAGGGGGCATTGCGGAGATGAAGGGGGACATTGTGGAAGGGGGGCATTGCGGAGATGAAGGGGGCATTGCGGAGATGAAGGGGGACATTGTGGAAGGGGGACATTGTGGAGATGAAGGGGGGCATTGACCAGGCACCCTCCCCTCATCAGAGCAGGGGGTGCCTAGTGTAATGCTCGAGTCCTCCCATTCAATTCAATGGGGCTCGGGTGCTCGGCCGAGCACTCGAGCCTCCGGGGGTGCTCGGTCAGAGCACCCGAACACCCGAGCATCGGGGTGCTCGCTCAACACTATTCTTTACACATATATCACTCTGTATCACTTTTTTATGACTGTCCCTCTATATCACTGTTCTTTACACATATATCACTCTGTATCACTTTTTATGAATATGTCCCTCTATTTCACTGGTCTTTACACATATGCTCTTCTGTATCCCTTTGATTTGTATGTATATCCTTCTGTATCACTTTCTGTGTTCATATGTCCCTCTGAATCACTTTGCTTTGTAGCTATGTCCCTGTGTATCACTTTCTTCTGTGTTGTCAGAAGGATCACAATTCTCAGAATTGATAAACATATGTAAATAAGGAAAAGGAGGCATTTATACACATATAGTGACATAATGTGATGAAAGGGTATCACGGCTCTGGAACAGTCACGGAGGTACAGTGAGATGTATGTGATACTAGTCAATCAATGCAATAGCAGATACACATGCAAGTGGAAACTGCAATACAGAATCAATTTACCAACATTTACCACTATAAGTGTTCAAACATGTAAATAAGCACTAAACACAATGTATACGTAGCGTCCACTAAGGGACAACTGAATCAGTATAACAGTCCCTGTATCTGTACAGGTAATCTGCAAGATCGGCAGTCAAAAGGGGGGATTGAATTCCCAGTACTCATTGGAAATTGTGTTTTGTGTTTAGATTGACCAGTATTACATACCTTTCACTATACCACTGGGACTATTCCAGAGCCATGATACACTTTCATCATATGATGTTACTATATGTGCATAAATGCCTCCTTTTCCTTATTTACATACGTACATTGATTCCAAAAATTGTGAACCTTCTGACAACACACAATACCTTAAAAAACTATATGTGTGTGGGTATATCTTTATATATTTATTTTTTATGGTTCTTTTACTCAGAACATTTAACCCTTTGAGTACCAGAGAGGTAGGAAAGCATTGCTTAGCATGTTTCCTACCCCTCTGGTACCCAAAGGGTTAATAGGCAAGGTATGGACTACATACCTTGCCTGTATATATATGTGTGTGTGTGTGTGTGTGTGTGTGTGTGTGTGTGTGTGTGTGTGTGTGTGTTTTACACATTTTATTATTAAAAGACTTTAATTAAACATATATTTACTTAGATTCATTCATTTCTAATGCCCTACCTCCTGTGTCCCATTGCTATTAGTACTTTTGCTCCACTCTCCTTCAAACAGAGAGTGGAGCAAAAGTACTAATAGCAATGGGACACACTAAGTAGGACATTATGAATGAATCAATCTAATAAAGAAACTATTGAAGGAAGCAGCCCTCCGCAGCACTCCCTTCATATACTTTCATTGACATCCGATGGCTGGGGACCTTAAAGAGGACAGAGGCATTGGAGGAAGTGGGTGGAGGAGAGAAAGACATTGGAGGAAGCGGGTGGCAAGCTTATATTTGCTGCCCGCTTCCTCCAATACCTCTCTCCCCTCCTCACTAGTCGACATGGACACGCACACTAAACGACTTCTTGCATGCAGGGGACAATGTCGACATGCATATGAATGAAAGTTAATACTTTTTAGCCAGTCCCTGTTATAAAATGCACTAATGCACATAAATCATCAAAGGAAAAACTTTAAAAATGTGTTTTTTTCCCAGTTTTGTTCACATTGTATATATTTTGTATATTGAACAAAAGGATGGGTTCTTATAGATACAGTATCAAAAGAAAGTCCTGCTTATCCTTAAAATATATATATAGTTTGTGTGAGTGTACTAAAGGGATTAGAGGGGAAATATGGTTGAACAAAGGCATGTTAAACAGGCCAAAACTGTTCCTGTCCTCTAGTGTAAAAACGCCCTGTCACCCTGGATAACCCTCAGAATGCTAAAGAATTCTCAAAGACGTTGATTTGCAATCAGACCTCTCTAGAATTCAAGTGGTACAGAAAAACACATACTGCAGGGTTTCGCTAATTCCTGTATTTAACTCCTTAAGAACTAGAGGGGTGTGCAATGCACTGCACACTTCTCTGGTTCTTAAGGAGGTTAAGGAATATATGATCACCTTAGTTAAAGTGATAGTAATGTTTCAAATAAAAGCAGCTCCATTTACTCTTCATAGTATTTGGGCCATGGAGAGTGTTGTTTCACTACTGTCAGAGTTGTAGTTCAAGAGTAATTGAATGGTAAACTATCCCTCTCCCGCCCCTTTTACTGATATAGCACTGCTCAGCTCAGAGTAGCAAGGTGGTGTCCAGATGGCTTGCAGAGAGGGACAATTTTCAATTAGCATAAGGGAAAAACCTGTCAAGGGGGGGCAGGGTTTTCATTGTTCTCACAGTAAGAAGATTGTCCCTTGCTGTGAAAGGCCTGGTCCCAGGACCAGATTCCACATCTGAGGGGAGGTGGCTTACACTAGGTAAAAGGGGCGGGAGGGGGATACTTTATCATTCAATTACTCTTGAACTACATCTCTGACAGTATTGAAATAACACTCTCCATGTCCCAAATACTATGAAGATTAATTGGAGCTGCTTTTATTTTGAAACATTACTATGGTGCAGTCGGTTTGTTACAGTATTGCACCTCAGTAGCATGATATCTTATAATATAAAAGGCCAGGTGAATGTTTGTCCGATGCAGTCATGCGCAGTTGAGACTGGCCGAACGTGCCCGAACACAGACAGTCATGAGCAGTAGACACTGCCCAAACTCTGCTGTTACATAGAGAGATATGCCTGTGTGCATGGGCTTTTACACTAGTACAATATATTATAATCTCTTGGAAGAATTTTGGTGAACGTTACGAATGCATGAAATATTTATCTCCTGGATATAATTGCATTAATTACATATCAATATATGTATTAATGAATTGCACACTTTTAACAAAGTCATTGACTGATTTATATTATTATTTTGTTCTGATATCATTTCTAGTTAATCTCAATGATTTGGATATGCGCTTTTATTAGCCACTTGGATACATGAAAAGTCCACAGAGCATTGTTTTGTAATTTGACAGAGAAATCTGTGGCATCCAAGTGGTTAAACTACACTGATTTTATTAATAATTATTTATTTACATAGAAACGGAAGGGTAAATTAAGATGCCTATCTTTTTCAAATCTATCCTGGAGGACTGCTCATTTGCAGAATCTCCTAAGTAATCCTGCAATGCCTGAGATTGTAAGCATTGCAATTAGTATACAGAAGTAGCTATTATCACCTCACTGTGACAGCTCTCATGAAATCATATGTACTTAGAATTAAATATACAAGCAGAGGTGCAATGCATAATTAAACTTTATGCGAAAGAATATAAGACATACTGTCCATGGGTTCTCACTAGACGCACAATACACATGGGTATTGTTTACATAGCACATATTTTAGTTTAAAGGGATAGTAATGTTTCATAATAAAAGCAGCTCTAATTAATCATCATAGTATTTGGACTTTGGAGAGTGTTATTTCAATATTGTCAGAGTTGTAGTTCAAGAGTAATTCAATGACAAAGTATCCCCCTCCCGCCCCTTTTACTGAAGTAACACTGTTCAGACAGATCAGAAGGGAGGTGTCCAGGTAGATTGCAGAGAGGGACAATCTTCAATTAAGATAAGGGAAAAACCTGAAAAACTTGTCAAGGGGGGCAGGGTTTTCATTGTTTTCATAGGAAGAAGATTGTCCCCTGCTGTTATCTGTCTGGTCTTACATCCAGATTCCACATCTGAGAAGAGATGGCTTACACTAGGTAAAATGGGCAGGAGGGGAAACTTTGCTTGTGAATATCTCTCAAACCATAAAGGTTTGAGAGATAAGACTTATATCGTTCTTCATGTTTTAATGCCTACAAAATAAAATAAGGATAAAATGAAGTATTACTATCCCTTTAAAGAGAGTAATGTTTGAATTGTTCTATCTTTGCATATATTCTAAAGTGTTAAAGTTTGTAACTCATATCAATCGAACTCTTTACTACACAGTAGTTTAAAATATGTTTAAATATCTCTGATTTCCCCTGATGCCAACCTCTTCAACTGTGAAAGGGTTGATCATGTCAGTTGCTTAGTTTCTATGGTAACCCAACAAGGAACTCAATCACATGGAGTCATTTGCTTCCATGTGAGTCTGTCTTAGTATATCATGAGTGCTGTTAATGCATAGCACACACTGAAACAGTTAAGTCAGACAAATGTCTCCGTATGTGTGAGCTCAGTCAGGTTGCCATGGCAACAAAGCCCCAGGGCTTCACAGGCTAATGGACTGATAAGTGTAAGGGTTAGAAGGAGGTATTTAATCAATTGAATATTGTAAACCACTGTGTATTATAGAGTGCAACTGACATCAGTCACACTCTAATACTTTATAATGAATTTAATGGAATAAAAATGCAATTTTATTTAAACTTGTATAAGTCTAGTAATGTATTGATATATTTAACCTGACCTGCTGTAAGCAGAGGGGTTTGTGTTTCTAGTGCATTCTACTGTCTTTTCCCTTTGGGCAATCTTTATAGTAGAGATGGATTGCACCTTAAAGGAAGGTGAGTTAATGTGCTAGGGGTTAGGATGGTTAGAGAGTTAGCGGACACTTTAAACTAGGGAAAGGGGGGTGATACAACACAGGGCTGGGTAGGCATTGCAGATGAGAGAATGGAATTAGAGAAGGACAAGGGGTCGAGAGGGGGGTGGGATAGTTCATCTAACAGGGAGGTGCCTATATATAAAACTGATGAATTGCAAATAAATATGTCATAGAATGCAATTCTGCAGAACACCAGTACTATAAAATGTATACACACAAATCCTCGTAGTCTGACTGGTAAGATGGGGAAACTGGAACTGACTGCAGTGAAAGAGTAGTATGATTTTATTGGTGTTGTTTGTTTAGATCATATCTAGTGGGTTATTCTAGAGGGTTCCTAAAGAGGTGGGGTATGCCTATAAGTAAAGCAGGACTTACAACCTAGTATCAAGGAACAGAGAAATGAAGGGCCAAGTGAAAATGCAGAGGCCTTGTGGGTTGAAATATACAATAGGGGCATACATAATAAATGTATGGTATTGGGCATTTGCTACGTCACTTAATATTACTGTGTTTGAAGAAGCCCAACTGCAAATGGAAAATACTTTTCAGTTAAGAAATGTAATCATAATAGGAAATTTCATCTGCCATGCAATTGGTTGTAGAAATATGACACAAAAAAGTAAATAATTTTATACAAAGAAAATGTATTGTCCTAGTAGAGGATCCAACCACAAAAGAGGTCTTACTGGACCTTGTGGTCTCTACCTTTTCCGAAATGGTAATTAATATACATATAAGGGAACATTTGGACAGCAATGACCTCAGTATGGTATACTATTAAATTTGTTTTGAGCAACCAATCAACATAGGTTTAACCAAACATTCAACTTTAAAAAGACTAATGTTACATTGCTAACAACAATATTAAAGGACATTCAATTAGATGTAATATTCAACTGTAAAACTCAAGAAGAAAGATGGACTTTGTTCCAAATCCTCTTTGATAAATATGTGCATCAATATATACCATTGGGGAATAAATACAACAGGAACAAATTAAAAGCAGTATATATAATAAAGAGCTTTGCATGTAAATGAGGAATAAGAAACAGGCTTTTAAATTCTAAGGGTCAGAGGCATCATTTAAAAATATAAGCAGTGTAACAGAATCTGCAAATAAGTAATTAGACAA
Organism: Rhinophrynus dorsalis; assembly: GCA_037306005.1. Lineage (NCBI taxonomy): Eukaryota > Metazoa > Chordata > Amphibia > Anura > Rhinophrynidae > Rhinophrynus > Rhinophrynus dorsalis. Next base: position 92,007,816 of record CM074718.1, on the reverse strand, counting down.
GCTAAAACTGAAAAATAGACCTGTATTGTAAAAGAGAGCAAGAAAAGGATTAAGGCTGAAATGGGTCCTCGTAAATTGAAACAGTGGAGTTAATTAGTGAGGATTAGGTAATGGATGACACTTTAAACAAATTATTTTCTTCTGAATATGCAAAGGAAGCAAGAAAGACTAGCTATGGGCAAACATGGAGAATCACAGAATTTCCTCCAACATATACAATGCTTATTGAGGACAAAGCCAAAAAGAAACTGGAAAAGGTTAAATTGAATAAAGCACTTAGGTTTCACGTCATACACCCAAGGGCACTTAAGTTGGTTAATAGCGAGATCCTTATACTTAAAATATTGTATTCATTATCATCAGGCATAGTGTCCTATAATTCAAGGAAAGCAGATTTAGTAGCATTATTTAAAAAGTGAGCAAGATAAGTAAGATATTAGAAGGATTACTATTTAGGGCAATGTGATGACAAACAACATTAATAGAGAGAGCCTGTGTGATTTGATGTAGAATAGAACATAGTAGCTAATTTACTTGCATTTTACAAAAGGGTAAATAGGAACTTAGATAAGGCTTCTGATGTTAAGGTAGCGTTCTTGGATTTTGGCAGAGACTTGTTGTAAATGGAGCCACTTCAGGTTGTGGGGTGCCACAGGGTTCGGTCCTGGGCACAATGCTTTTTAACGTCTTTATTAACCCCTTAAGGACCCTTGACGTACCAGGACCGTCACGGTCCTTGAAATACTCAAGGACCGATGACGGTCATAGTACGTCACGTACTTTTTACTTACAGTGCTCTACCAGGAGCGCTGTAAGTAAAAATAGGGCCTGAAATTGACCGCTCCAAGATCGGAGCGATCTCTAACAGGTCCCATAATGACGCGCCGATACACGCGACAGGTCACGTGTACCGGCGCGTCCAAGTGCGCCTATGCGGTCATTATGGGACGGAAATGTCCCATGACCGCCGGTCCTTAAGGGGTTAATGATCTAGAAGTGGGTATTGAAAGTAGTTTCTAAATGTTCGCTGATGACACTAAGCTGTGTAAGGAAAGGTTGAATGGGTGCAGAAGAGGCAGATGAAGTTTAATACATAATAAATGTAAGGTTATGCATATGGGCTGAAGAAACAAACATTCTACTTTTACATTTAATAAGAAACTACTTGGGAAATCCTCATTAGAGAACGATTTAGAAGTAGTGATAGACAATAGACTAGTGTCACACAGCAGCTGCAAGAACCAGTAAGGTATTATCTTGTAGAAAAAAAGAATTGATGTACAGATGGAAATAAAATTCTACCTGTATATACATAAATGGTCATCTAGAATACTGAGAACAGTCTTGGGCACAAGTTCTTGAAAAAGATATTATTAAACTTGAAAAAGTGCAGGGATGTGCAAATGATAAAGGGATTGGAGAATAAAGAGAGACTAGGAAAACTGGTTTTGTTTACAATAGAGAAGAGGTGTCTAAGGGGCAAAATGATTGCCATTTCCAAATATATTCAAGGGCACGACAAACAACTTTCTGTGGAACCATTAATCAAAGAGATTAACAAAAACAAAAGGTCATCTATTAAGAATAGGTCGGAGGCATTTTAGAATAAAACAAAGGTATGGATTTTTTACAGTAAGGGCAGTAAATTTGTGGAATTCTCGGGATGCTGTATTTGCAGATACTGTTGATGCTTTCAAAAAAGTAATGGGTCATTTTCTTACTCAAAACAATATTGATAATGATGACAGTTGGTTTAAGAGTAGTGTTGAGCGAGCGTGCTCGGCCGATGCTCGGATCGGCTCGAGCATCGCTCTGCTCTGCACATGGCGGTACTCGTACGAGTACCGCCATGTGCTCGCCCGACATGCTCGGGTGAAGAGGATCTGTGCCGGAAGAGGCACAGATCCGAAGACGCTCCGCTGGACCACCAGGGAATGGAGGTACGGGGGCATTGCGGAGATGAAGGGGGCATTGCGGAGATGAAGGGGGACATTATGGAAGAGGGGCATAGACTCTATGCCCCTCTTCCACAATGTCCCCCTTCATCTCCGCTATGCCCGTCTTCCACAATGTGCCCCTTCATCTCCGCTATGCCCCTCTTCCACAATGTCCCCCTTCATCTCCTATGCCATAGAGGAGATGAAGGGGGACATTGTGGAAGAGGGGCATAGCGGAGATGAAGGGGGACATTGTGGAAGAGGGGCATAGAGTCTATGCCCCTCTTCCACAATGTCCCCCTTCATCTCCGCTATGCCCCTCTTCCACAATGTCCCCCTTCATCTCCGCTATGGCATAGGAGATGAAGGGGGACATTGTGGAAGAGGGGCATAGCGGAGATGAAGGGGGACATTGACCAGGCACCCTCCGCTCATCAGAGCAGGGGGTGCCTGGTTTAATGCTCGAGTGCTCCCATTCATTTGAATGGGGCTCGGGTGCTCGGCCGAGCACTCGAGCATCAGGGGGTGCTCGGTCAGAGCACCCGAGCACCCGAGCATCGGGGTGCTCGCTCATCTTTATTTAAGAGCACATAAGATGCTGATCCAGATAAATATCTGACTTGCTGTTGGAGGCAAGCAGGATATATTTTACCCAATTAGGGCTTAATTGGAAACATCTTCAATAGTTTTTTTTTTTTGCCTTCCTCTGGATCAACAAGGGTGATATAGTGTGGGCTGAACTCAATTGACATGTGTTTTTCAGCCTCATCAACTATGTAACTATGTTAGTATGTAACCTACTGGTATTTGTTTTCTTTTTTGTGTACATATCTTGAATCTTTATAAACTCTTGTTTAAAATTTATATTATTTATTTATATGCACAGATCACGCTATGTGTTGTATTTTCTTCTTTTTTATGTATCTTTGTTCCATTTACTTCAGCTAGAGAAACAAATGTGGAGCTTTTCCATCTGCACACATTTCCACTTAATTAGAGAAATGTGCGGATCATTTTCATTTATACAATTTTTCACTTAATTGTATCACGATAAAATCTTCACAGTATTATATTCTTATATTTTTCATCTGTATCTATTGTGTTTTGTGTACTATTTGGTTTTTAATTATTATATGCTTGCTATGTTGCAGAGCTCAGCTATTTTATATTCACATATCTTGGATCATTCATTTAAGTTATTTTCTTCTTTCAATTTTTTAGTTCTGTGAGCAACTTCTAAGCAAATAATTGGATGCTTCTCTAGTATTCCTAGCATTCAAGAGATTAAAAGCTCAATTTCAATCCATCCCCTGTGGTGCTGCTGGTTTGACACAGAATTGCTCCATTCTACTTAGTGCATCAGCCTCAGTACATTCCCCCCTCACACAATCAATGATATATATATATATATATATATATACACACACACACACACACATATATATATATATATATATATATATTAAATAATCTAAAGTGTTAGCCTGCAAAGCTCCCTATGTGCGTAACTGCACATGCGAAGTACAGACTGCTGGAACGATGTATTCATGCACAGTAGAGACTGACCGGTTGCGCTGTTTCAGAGCGGGCACTCCAAACGGCTCACCTCCTGTCTCTGCACCTGGCTCCAGGGCAGCAGCTGGGGCCGCTGGGTGGCACTTTAGTCCATGTACATTGGCTTTCATATTAGGATATATAGATAGACAGATAGATAGATAGATAGATAGACAGATAGATAGATAGATAGATAGATAGATAGATAGATAGATAGATAGATCACATGCACCCTGTGTAAAAACCCCAGTGACTGAAGATACTTTGATTTGCACTTCTATCATCCTTCCACTACAATTCATGTTCTCTTCATCCTTTTGCTTCTCCTGTGATCTCTCTTAGGTGCTTTTTCTTAACTTCAGTAGCATCTTAAAGTCTCTCTCTCTTGGCGGTCATATACTGTTCTTAATTAAAATAAACATGTCCTACACCCACCTGGAATCTGCCTGTCCTTAACTACCATGTAATCTGTTATATGATCTTTAGTCCCAAAACCTCTTGTACAATGTATACACTTGTGACCTCAGCACTTGACATCCTCTTACCCTGCTGTCCTTCTCCTATTACCCATTTAGACTGTAAGCTACTTGGGGCAGGGACCTCTCTCCTAATGTTTCTATGAATGTGGCACTTATTTTATCCCCTCTTACTTAATGTAACTTTCTTCTATTGTAAGGCGCTGCATACACTGTGTGGCGCCATATAAGTAAAGATATATATATATATATATATATATATATATATATATATATATGAAGCACCCTTACTCATTACCTCTACCTTCTCTGTGCTGGACCCTCTAATCTTATCACGGTTCCCGTGCTACACTGTCAATAAGGGTTGTGCTATCTGTGCATTGGAGGATGCTGATTGGCCCGCCCAGGATGTGCCTTTATACTCTGGGGCTTGGGCACTTGTGTTTTGCCCTTTCATGGTGTTCCAGTATCTGCGCTTTGTTGCTGTGTTCCAGTTCTCCAGTGTACAGACCCAGCTTGTCTGACTCTGCTGTTGATCCTGCTCCATGTATGACCTGGCTCTGGCTGACGACCCTGCTCCGTGATTGATCTGATTCTGGCTGATGATCCTGCTCCGTGTATGACCCGGCTCTGGCTGACGACCCTGCTCCGTGATTGATCCGATTCTGGCTGATGATCCTGCTCCGTGTACGACCCGGCTCCGGTAGACGACCTAGCTCTGTGACTGATCCTGTTCTTCGGCTGTTGTTCCTGCTGTGCTCCGGTTCCGGTTATCGCCTGTTCCAGTCTGCTGTTCCGGTGTACCTGCACGACCCAGTCGCGTCCGCGACATTCTGATCACTTGGTGTCTCGCTATTCCTCTCACTACTCTAGCTGAGATTAAGGTTGCTTTGCCATTCCTAGTACGTTGCTGTGTTCCGGTAAAGAACCTGTTAACACCTGCAGTGCTTCGTAGTCTCAGTCTTGTGCCCCAGTTCTTGCCAAGCATACACTTATCTGTTAAGAGCCACTCCTTCTGTACCTCTGAATCGCTTCACTACCTTCTGCAGAGCATTGCAGGTCCGGTGTTCGGTGTGCACCGTGACTGCGCCTGTGGGCATTGCTATCTGTTCGCTCTTGCTGGGAAAGTTCCATACGGCACCGGATGGGTGTCCTGGCTCCGGCCTACTGGCGTACAGAGGTTACGCTATCCATCTGCACTATCCAGTGCTTGGCTCTCAGTGCTTGTGCATTCGATACCACTATTTGACACCCAAGAGGTGTCAGGGCACTATCCATTGGGTACATGCAGAGTTAACTTCCAGTCTCAGTTAAGGGCGGCTCAGGTTCTTGTACTTCAGTTTGGCAATAGCACTTCTTCACATCCCACGGTGGTGGTATTTACTCAGCTCTGGCACTTGTGCCTTCCGTTTCTATTTGAGAGTGAATTCAGTACAGACACCTTGCTCCAGCTTTGTGATTCAAGAACTGTGTTCCAGAGACTGCTACTTAGTTCCAGCTTAGTGACTCAAGAACTATTACCCAGAGACTACTATATATCCTGGGCGTTGGCCAAACTAGGACTGAGTTCTCCTCTTGCACTTGTTAACCCTTTGGGGTCATTTACTATCTATCCTTTGTCCAGTATTATTTGCTGTATTACATTCACCCTGTTCGTGTTTGCTATTTCTGCTATTCCTGTACTGGCCCCTAGGGGCATTGTATTACTCCTTGATTCAATAAACTGTGTTTTTACTTTACACCCTGGTCTGAGTGTCAGAAAACCGTTACAGTAATATCCAATCTGCATGGGCTCCCCTGTTTCAGGTACCCCATCAGGAGGAATGGGAGGCGAGGGTGGGTTAAAAGACCTCTCGTGCCCATGGGTCTTGGAGCTAGCCCTTTTAGCCAAGCGCCTCTCGCGCATTCGGGTGTCAATGAGTATCACATAATCTATGTACTCATCTAGGTCAGTGGGTACCTCCCTGGCAGCAATCTCATCCTTGATGGCGTCGGATAGGCCTTGTGAAAAGGCTGCCAGGAGTGCCTCATTATTCCAGGCCACTTCTGCAGCTAAAATACGAAATTCTATCGCATAGTCGGCCAATTGATCTAGACGTTGCTCGTGAACATCCATCCTCCAGTGAAGGTTCTGTGTATTACTGTCACTTTTCCCGTCTGAGGTCATGGCCCTTTCGTACTGTACTGGCCCCTAGGGGCATTGTATTACTCCTTGATTCAATTAACTGTGTTTTTACTTTACACCCTGGTCTGAGTGTCAGAAAACCGTTACAAATCTACTCATTAGACTGCACTTACAAAAGTGGTCATTGGTTTTTCCCAAATTTAAATCAAAGGTTCCACAGACTAGTCAGAATGGACAACCCCTCCTCTTCCATGCTTCATATTTCACTCATTCTACTCTGGTTCTTAACCCTTGCCTATAACCTAGCCTCCAGTATCTCCCTCTCCATCAATATTTCCACTCTATTTGTACTTTTTGTCGGGGTACGTCAGGACTCAGTTCCAAACGCTTTGTGATTCTTCTTCATTTTAGAAATAGTTCATTCTGGATATCATCATCATTGATTAGATTTCTTACCTCTCCTTATTTTCTATGATTTGAGTCTTTCCATTATCTTTACTCAATGTCCTTAGTGAATGAAAAGCTTATTTTAATAACCCTGACATAAGCTAACCTGAAATGATCCTTAATGTGTTAAACTGGCATTACCCTTACCAGGTCTGACTGCCAAAAAACATTTCTAGCTACACTAGTTAGCCACATTGGAATATAAGACATGCATGGTAACAATCTTCTTTAGACTTCTTAATATATTCCTAGACAAAATTGGAGAGATGGTGAAGAGGTGGTGAGGTGGTGAAGAGGAAATTACTTCTCTAATGATATCACTAACATCTCTCGCACCTGAAAAATCTTAGTGCATAGATTCCATAGAAGAACACCTCTCTATCACACCTTAGTGCATCATCCCCTTTGCTGCCTTCCCTTGGACCACAAAGCCCAAGAACTCTTTCTGATATCCAGATGAATGGCAGGCTATGTTATATCGTGCAGCAGATGTTGCACCACGCTCTCTAATATCAAGTGACATTATTATGACAGTTAATAAGCATGCAACAGCATTACACTATGAGAAAATGGCTGCTGCATCTCCTGTTTAGAGGGCTCATCTCTCCCTCTAGTGTGTAAAAATGATTCTGAAACTGGAAATCCAGCAGAGGTGTGAGGATTCAGCAACAAACATGTCCTTTGCTCTGCAGCATTACAGCATCCATAGTATCGAAAAGCAATTGCAGTCAGATGCTTGGAAAATGCTGGTTCAAAGAGCAAAAGTGAACAGCAATCATCTTCCTTGTTTGTACTCTTAACCTTTTGTATGCAGAGGGGGTGCTGAATATATATTTAAACAATACATTGAACAAATCTTAAGCCCCCAAAGGGTTAAAGAGTAATATGTCATTATAAAAATCAAGCACTTCTTGGGCAAAACAATTTCACCATAGGGGACAAGTAAAATTTCCACAAATTCCAACTGATTTGAATACAGGTTAAAAGACCAATTTAAACAATGAGGATTTTTGCGTATCCTACTCTGCTGGTCATTTTAATCCAGCCAAGTTTCCCAGACTTGTGAGAACCCAGATTGCTAATTTGAAAGCTGGGAAGTTAATTTTCCTTGGTGTGTATTTTGCAGGCACTCTGAACCAGCACATGCTGATCTGATGAACTGCTAATAAGTTTCTGATTTCAAGTAAAATATGGTAGAAGTTGATTTGTGTGTGTCAACTGAGATAAGTCCCAGCTACAATGATCAAGAGTGCCCACCATCTTCCAGAATGCCTGGGCCACCGGGCAGGTCCACCAGATGTGAATATTACATTTTTATTTTCTAAAAAAAATTTTAAAAAGTGGAGTGGGCTTCGAGTTTTTGTGAAATCCAAAATGGGGCATCATGTGTAAATGTTAAGGAACTACTGTTTGGAACTCTGTGGACCTTATTAATAAAGCCATGGAGGAGCAATTTCGGAGCAAACCAATGGCACCAGAGATGAAAATGAAAATACCCATGGATTAAAATAGGGATTTTAACCCCTTGAACTCTAGAGTGGTCTCCAACACATTGCAACACATTCCAGGGATTAAATCCCTATTTAAATCCAATGGAATTTGCAACATTTTCATTTCAACTTTAGGGTACAAATGTTTTGCTCCAGAATTGTGCTGTCTCAGCCTATTGAATGAAGTCCTGTATGGCGCACCTGCAACGTCAAGGACAGCATTATGGCCTCTACCAGTGCTAGGCAATATATGCTCCTCTGTGTGTCAAGGATCAGCAAGGCTTCCTGAAACATAAACAGGGTGCACAGAGCATCGTAAACCACATACACAAAAGTGAACACATTCCGGGACAAACCAATTGCATCATAGGGAACAAGCAAAAAGCCCAGTTGGCTGTAATTGCAGTTGATTTGCTCCATAAGTATTCCACTTTATCTTTGCAAACATGGGCCGCATGGAAGGGCATGTTAACTCTTTAACCATTTGAATGCCAGAGAGGTATGCAACACATTGCAAAACAATTAATTGCACTGAAAGTCTAAACCCTTTGAGTGCTAGAAATTTATCCAACGCACTTTAACACAATGTGCCAGGAAACAGAGACTGGGGGATGATGTGAGGAGTGGTGTGTGGCCAGTGACGGAGCTAAGGGCTCCTACAGCGCCTTGCCTAGGGGTGTCTGGGAAGTAAATCCAGCCCTGATAATTTCAGTAAGTTGCTAAATTGCAACATACTTTCTACTCATTGTTTAATAATTCATATCATTGCAAGCTAAGCACTCAAAATTCCTCTGTGGCATAAATAATTTAGGACGTTTCCCACTGAATGCTTTTGTGGTTTCATTATTTGGTTTAGTCAAAATACATATACTGTAATTAGCACAACTGAAGTAAAAGATCAAGGAGAATTAAAACAATTATGTTTTTCTAGAAGAAAAGAAACACAAATCATTCTACAACTCTTAGGTAATGTGTTTGTTATTGCTAATTACAAGGTACCAACATCCATCAATGTAGTGTATATCAAAGAAATACACAATGTGTTCAATATCACTTGCCCTCAAAGGGTTAAAAGGAGAAGTAACAACTGCTAATAATAATCCCTCCCTTACCTTCCTATGGCCTGAAAATCATAAGGGTCCCTATGAGTATTATCCATGTGCCTTTTTTCACATGATGACTTTTTCAATCAGTCCAGGATGCTGTGTCCATGGAGGCGGACATGACTGTTGCTGACAGTTTTTTAACCTCTTAAGGACCGGGAAAATCTGAGTTGGATTTCATTTAAGGACTAGACAAATTCTGACCTTTTTGACTAAGTCTTTGTTGAACAGTGTTTTCCCTCTAAGTACTTTATTTTACCCATGAAAATTATATACCTTTTTTACGCACAAATAGGGCTTTCTTTTGATACCACAGTTATATGGCTAGCCCACCATTTATTTTAGTAAAATTAAAGAAAACTGTAAAAAAAAGTAAAAAAAAAGCCATTTTTTTTCTGTTGGGATCATTTGGGTGCAATGGGTTAAATTTTTATGGAGACTGCATGAAAGGTATGACCAGTCAGTCATAACTACAAAATGGGCAGTTTTAAGTGGGCACTGTCCCCCTGGGTGAAAATCCCCATGTCCCTTTTTCCCACCCTATTTTCCCACTTTTTTATTGATTAAATTTGGTTGTATGTATAAATGTATTACATAGCTCCACAACAATCACACTTCCAATTCTGGTATTGGACATGTTGATTTTTTTAAAATAATCTGTTTTAAATTTAACCCCTTCACTGCTGTGCTGGAGGCTGGCTGTTATCAGGTCAACTGTTGACCTGCTAAGATCAACTTTTGGTGTGTTTTTTTTTTTTTTTTTTAAATTGTGTTGTGTCTTTAAAAAAAAAAAAAAAAAAAACCCAAAAGTTGATTTTAGCAGGTCAAAACTTGACCTGATAACAGCCATCCTCCAGCACAGCAGCTGATTTTTTTTACACCAGTAGGTGTCTCCTCTCTGCTTCTCTGTCCCTTACTTTGCTGGTAAGGGACAGACGGGTTGAACAGAGACTCAGAGACAGTGTGTAAATCACACTGTCTCCTTCATTGAGAATGCCGGGACCAACTGAGAAGGGATGTGACTGAACGCTCCGGTACCGGAGCGTTCAGTCTCAGCCTGGAATAAATGATAGCAGCATGCACAGAGACACACTGCAATCATTTATCCCATGACGTTCCAGGACCACCGTGAGTCCTTAAGTGGAATCTACCGATGACAGTCCTGGACCGTCATGGGTCCTTAATGGGTTAAAAACTAAAGTAAGGATAGTGCATGGTTCTTCTTAACCCTTTAAATACTAGAAGGGTGCACAATGCATTGCTATTTTTTTACAGTACTGGAAGTGACAAGATCAGGGGGGATATTCACTAAGCGGTGATAAAGAGGTGATAAAGTGGAGATAACTTCTCTAGTCTAACATTCCTCCAATTCCTATGTTATTCTATGGAGCCTAAGCACTAAGATTTCTTCTGCTTTGGAGATCTTAGTGTATAAGCTCTATAGAATAATATAGAAACTGGAGAAGTCATCTCCACTTTATCACCTCTGTAACAACTCCTAATAATAATCCCTCACTTACCATAAGGGAGCCTATGAGTTTTACCAATGTGCCTTGTTTTAAATGATGACATTTTCAGTCAGTCCAGGATGCTGTGTCCATGGAGACAGACATGACTGTTGCTGACAGGTTTTTTTAAAACTGAAATACGCAGAACGCATGAGTCTTCTTAACCCTTTAAGGAATGGAAGTGTGCACAATGCATTGCTATCTTCTGCGGTACTGGAAATGAAGAAATCAGCAGGGAGAATCGCTAAGTTTTGATAAAGAGGTGATAAAGTGGAGATGACTTCTCCAGTGATATCACTTCTCTAGTTCCTATGTTATTCTATGGAGCCTGTGTACTAAGATCTTCAAAGTTGAAGAAATCTTAGTGCATAGGCTCCATATAATAACATAGGAATTGGAGAAGTGATAAACTGGAGAAGTCATCTCCACTTTATCACCTCTTTATCCCTGCTTATTGAATCTCCCCCTGTTATGTCCTACAGGGAAGTAGATTGTCCTTCCACAACTGCAAGAATTAACATGGACGCTCAGACCAACTGTATTAATGCCTGCAATGTTGAACTAAGAAATCTGTCTCCTGATGGCTCTGTAGGGAGATGGATCTCTTAGATTCCAGTATAGGAGTTCATGTGAATACACGTGCTGCAACCATATTAATTGCTACAGTGCTGAAAGAGATCTGCCACCTTATGAAGTTAGGTCTGGATATTTTTATGAAATGCTTTTTTATTACTACTGGTCTTCTGCATAAGCAGTAAACTTCCTGTTATGTGTACAATTATGTTTTATAATCAACTAGCAATATGTGACAGCGTTGCTCGTCATTGTAGTAGGGTATGTGTTATGTAGCATTTTTTGTTTGAAATGTTGTAGGTGGCATGTTGAAGGTATTTTGTAAGATTTTTTTGTGTTTGTTTGTATTGTACATTTCATTTAGCTGTATTGACTGATGATGTTTTTTTGTATACTGTGTGAAGCAGAAAGAATCATACTGCACACATACATAGACACACACAGATACAGTGACATATACAGACATTGATCATACATACACACGTACATACATGTGTACACACACACACACAGATATTATTACGGTCCTGTAAGTGCCAGAGGGGTAGGCAAGGCATTGCTCATTGTGTTGCTTAATCCTCTGGCACTGAAAGGGTTAACCAGCTGTCCCAGTATGTAGCGAGAGTCATGGAGTCCACAGTCCCTGAAGTGAACTCTGTACATGCACACTCAGAGGCTGCCAGACAACCGCCGGTCCGGCTCCCTGGCCAGGAAGACACCTCCTGCCCCAGGGCTCGGCCAAGAGCGTTACTAGGGACGCAGCCCGGGCACCGAGAGCGGGAACTGAGGAGGGATGGTGTGTGTGTGGTTGGAGCAGGGATGGTGTGTGTTGTTGGAGCAGCTATAGTGCGGCATGTATATTTTTTGTGCCAGGGTACTTACACAATGCAGGTGTGTGACAGCAGGCAGAGAGCGGCGGTGAAGAAGCTTGTGTGTAAGAGTGTGTACTACAGAGTGGCCCCAGCATGGTCTGTCTCCAGCCCCTCAGCCACGGGTAATAGCCGCATCCAGCTGCTGCTTGTAGAGAGCTCCTTGAAGGGCCGCATGATCGGGCTGTTGCGGGGTGGAGTGTTGTGCTTCATGAAGGGGGAACATGAAGGATTTGGTACTGGGCCTGCCTGCCTCCAAGCTACATAAAGCAGCTGGGCTTCCTACAGCAGAAGCACATTGTGCACCAGGATCCGAAAGCATTCTTGTGTTGCGGATACCAGAAATTAAGGTACGCTAGAGCCGATCCCGCCCTCTCTTTGTGGGATCAGCTCATTGTGTGCCTCAGGTTGGTGGAGGGACCCCTGGGGACTCTGTGTGGCTTGTTTGTGTGTGTGTGGCTTTTGTGTGTGTGTGACTTTTCTGTGTGTGTGTGGCTTGTGTGTGGCTTGCATGTGTGTGTGCGTGTGTGTGTGTGGCTTGTGTGTGAGTCTGTGGTGTAGGAGTGAGTGGCAGTCATTTTGTTTTTTCAGTCTCTTGGATAGTGGTGGGCGGGCTGGATAGTGGGGGCAGGCCAACTCCCTGAATGATTTAAATCACTCCTCCATTGAATCACCCAATGGGAACAGTAACTCCTTACTTAAGCTGAGGTAACATAGCAATATAACACACAGTGGCTCTTCAATTGAGGCAACGTAGCAATATGACGAGGGATCAAATAGAAAGTGGTGTTTGAGGCTTGCCCTCTGTAACATACAGCAAAGCATCTCTCTCCCTTTAAGGAGAAAGGGCGGGAATCAGGAAGCAGGAAGTGGAGGAGTGACAGTTGAAAACAGACAGTGAGGTGACTGAAGAGATTAAAAGAGTTAACCCTTTGAGTGCCAGAGGGGTACGCAACGCATTGCAAAGCAATGTGTTGTGTACCCCTCTGGCACTGAAAGGGCTAAATAAAAGAGTTGCTATTAAGTTTATCCCTGAGTTTGTATTTTATGGAAACATTACACCCTTGTACTGAAACAGAGTGTATGGAGGGTTACAATTATCTGTGGGAGGTGAAACAGTGTGTATGGAGGGTTACAATTATCTGTGGGAGGTGAAACAGTGTGTTTGTGGGGTCATGATCCTGAGTGAGAGTGTGTGTGGACCAGGAGAAGTTATTGATATCCCCTACTTCAGGAGCGAGTGGCAGCTATATTTTTTTTGTCAGTTGGATAGTGGTGGGTGGGTTGGAGGGGGTGGGCCAACTCCCTGTATGATAAACACGCCCCTATTGAATCACCCAATGGGAGCAGTAATGTCCCCATTGAATCACCCAGTGGGAGTTGTGTCTCCTAATGAGACATAAATTATGTAATGAGGCATTCTGTTCAATGTGTGTTTGTTTTCTGAGGAGACAAAAATTATGTTCTGTGTGTGAGGTACCATAAATTATGCAATGAGGCTTATTCTTTTATATATATAGATAGATATCATAAAAACAAATTAAATATGATTTACTTTTTTAGTGGCTGAGGTGTACAGAATGCCAAACAAAGGGAAACAATGAAAGTTATGACTCTGCAAACAAGTCTGTCATTAACCTTTGAGTGCAAGAGGGATGTGCAGGGCTTTGCAGAACAATGCATTGCACACCGATATGGCACTTAAATGGTTAATTATAGATTCAACGATTTTGATCATAATGATTATATGAATTTATACACAGTCTTGTGCTCAAAATAAACATGGATTAATTCTGGAGCAATGCAACGGCACCCTAGGATAGAAAGAATAAAATCTCATTATTTGAATGGAGGTTTAACCACGAATGCTGGAGAGCTGCAACACATTGCTTGTCGGTACATTCTAGATATTTCAGTAGGAATTTTGGAAATGTTTATTTCTACAGTATAATGCAGTTGATTTGCTACAGAATTGCTCCAGGTTTAGTTTGTACAAAGAAACCATACAATTAATATTAAAACCTGAAGCTCTCTCCAGTGCATTGTGTTAATTATTGGTACTCAAACGGTTAATACATTAAACCCTTTTTGTATAATCTAAAACTGTTACCTTATCCCTTATATCATTGCTGATTTTTATTTTATTTTTTCTCTATAGTGCTTTTTTTTTTACACAAAATTACAATTTCTCTTGAATATAAAGCCCACAGTGTTAATCTATTCTTAAAGGGATATTAATGTTTCATAATAAAAGCAGCTCTAATTAATCATCATAGTATTTGGACTTTGGAGAGTGTTATTTCAGTTCTGTCAGAGTTGTAGTTCAGGAGTAATTCAATGACAAAGTGTCCCCCTCCCGCACCTTTTACTGATAGCACACTGTTCAGCCAGAGCAGAAGGGAGGTGCCCAGGTAGACTGCAGAGAGGGACAATCTTCAGTTATGATAAGGGAAAAACCTGAAAAGCTTGTCAAGGGGGACAGGAATAAGAGTGTCCCCTTCTGTTATCTGTCTGGTCTATAGACTGCATTCCACATCTGAGAAGAGATGGTTTACACTAGGTAAAAGGGGCGGGAGGGGGAAACTTTGCTTGTGAATATCTCATAAAACATAAAGGTTTTTTTGTTTGAGAGATAAGACTTATATCATTCTTCATGTTTTTTTAATGCCTACAAAATAAAATAAAGTTAAAACGAAGTATTACTATCCCTTTAAGGAGACTGGTAAAGGTTATGTTGAATAAAGCACCTGAACCTGATGACATGCACACAAAGGTATTTAAGGAGCTTATTTTATTAACAGCAAGACCATTATACTTAATATTTATTGATTCACTCTCATTAGGAATAGTGCCCGGTGTTTGGAGGATGTAGCAGACATAGTACCATTAGTCAAAAAGGGGGTCATAATCTAAACCTGGAAATTACAGACCTGTGAGATTGACATCCATGGTGGGTAAGATTAGGTAAGAGAGATAATTTTTGACGTAAATGGAAAACATGATAAAAACATAGTTTTTCACCATGTGCGGGAATTCCTTTGAAACATTTAATTTTCCTCTTTTTTCTGTACATTAAAGGGATAGTAATGCTTCACAAAAACAGCAGCTCCAATTAATCTTCATAGTATTTGAGCCATAGAGAGTGTTATTTCAATACTGTCAGAGTTGTAGTTCAAGAGTAATTGAATGATAAAGTATCCCACTCCCACCCCTTTTACCTAATGTAACACTGCTCACCTCAGATGTGGAATCTGGATGCTTGACTAGACAAATAACAGCAAGGGACAATCTTCTTACTGTGAGAACAATGAAAATCCTGCTGCACTTTGACAGGTTTTTCAGCTTTTTCCCTTATCTTAATTCCCTCCCTTCAATCTACCTGGGCACCTCCCTGCTGCTCTGAGCCTAAAAAGGGCAGTAGGCAGATACTTTATCATTCAATTACTCTTGAACTACAACTCTGAAAGACTTGAAATAACACTCTCCAAGGCCCAAACTATGATGATTAATTAGAGCTGCTTTTATTATGAAACATTACTATCCCTTTAAAATCAATGATATGAATGTAATTCTCTCTCTTATGTATTCCAACATTAGTTTACGGCATTGTCAGTCTGTGCTGAAAGAGAGAGAGAGAGAGAGCTGATGAAACCATGGACACCCCAGCTTTGTCCAACTGGTAGTCACAGAACTACACGTACTGATGCCACAGTCTTGTCCCACTGATAACCAAAGAACCACACATACTGACACCCCAGCCTTATCTTAGTGTACTGGTATCCATAGAATGACACATACTGATATCACAGCCTTGTCCCACTGGAAGCAAAAGAACCACTTATACTGAGTCTGACCCTCAGTATTGTGGCAAGAATTTTCATGGCAATATAAAACATAATCAGAAGATTACAACATTCTAGTGAAAAAATCTATTGCAATAGCAAAAAAGGCAGAAATGTTATTTATTTTCTAAATGTGGGAACTTCCACTAAAAAAGTGGAGAATTATGTTTTTCCTAGAAAATTCTCCCAAAACGGGACTTTTTGCCCAACTTTAGGTAATTCATTAGCATGATTACTAACCTTTAGAATTCAGAACTACGTGAACAACATTAACAGTAAGGGTCAGCATTGTTTTATGAAGAATAGATCAAGTTAAACTCATTAATTTGCTCTCTATAAATTGTAAAAGTATATTGCTGTTGGACTGGTACACTTGGATTTTGCAAAAGCCTTTGATTCTGTGTCTCACAACAGGTTACTGACTAAATTAAAGGACATCAGCTTGGGAGGTGGCATCTGTGCATGGATAGTGAACTCATTAAACCATAGAATACAGAGATTTGCTATATATGGAAAGAAATTGGTCTAAAATTGTAAGTGGCATGACCTAGGATTTAGTCTTTTGCCAACTGCTTTTTTTTTTTAATTGAACTTGAAGTGGGTATTAAAAGCAATGTTTAATATTTGCTGAAGACACTAAACTGCATAAGGAAATACATACAGAGTAGGATGTGTTCTCTCTGTGGCAATATTTGGATATGCTGAGATAAGTGCAAAATGAGGTTTAATATAGATAAATGTAAAGCTGTGCATTTGGGATGCAGCAACAGGCATGCTACATATAAACCAAATGACAGACTTGTTAGAAACAGATGTTAGAGTACTGTTAGACAATAGACTTCACAACAGTGTGCAGCCTTGCTCAGCTGCTGTAAGAGTCAATTGGGTGCTATCATGTGTAAAAATGGGTATAGATAAATGAGATGGAGATATAATTCTACTTTATAAATCCTTGGTAATGCCTCAGCTAGACTGTAAAGTTTAGGATTACAGTTTCTTAATAAATTAATTATTGAACTGAAAAAAAAAATACAGAGATATGCAACAAAACTGTTACAGGGATTGGATGATTTTAGTTATAAAGAGAGACTAGCCAAACTTGGTCAGGAGAGAGGAGGAAGACAATTTGAATGGGACAGAATGTAGGAGCGATGGAAAGAAAAGGATGAGGAATGGGATAGAGTGTAGGGGGACATCCAACAGAATAGCCAGAAGAAGTTCTCCTACCTTGCTCAGATGAGTGCCTGGTACAGGGCTTTTATTTATTTATTTTTACTTTAATGGCTATCATTAGATGTGCATTTATTTGTAACAAATGTAACATTTTACATAAATGACATGTTTTACGAGATTCAGATGAAAATGTATAAAGTATAAAAATTGCAAATGACACATTTCTGGATTTTCTGCAATATAATCTGCTCATTCATTTTTCCTTAAATGAGCAGTAAACTTTTTTTTTATGAAAACACATATTTTACAGAGCATTTTCTGCTGAATAAAACAAGGTCACTCCCATCACTGTCAGATGTTTTATTCAAAAATTATAGCAGTTTAAATAATCAGGAAGTGAATTTACTGTGTTTACTTTCTGATAGTTGTAACTGACAGGAAGTGACAGGCAGTTTCTATCACATTCTATGGAGAACTGTATGTCTCTGACTTTTCTGACTTTCCTATCCATTAGAATTTAACAGGAAATCTAATTAGAATTTGACCACTAAGAGGGCACTGCTAATGTAAAAAAACATGGGTTTAAACTGTAATAACTCTGGAAATATAAATCTCTCAGCAGTGGGAGTACCCTTATTTTACTCAATAGGAAAATCCCTACAATATATATTTTTTCATTAAAAAAGTTTACTGCTCCTTTAAGTGCGCATTCAGTGGGGAAGGTGGATAGGGATTGTGTGCAGGAAGGTAGTGGGAGAATAAGTGATTGACAAGTGGAATAACCAATACAATCCTGACATGAAGTGAAGGGATAGTCTCCTTGGTTATGGCCGGGATTAATTGCTCTAACAGCCTGATAACCCCTAGTTTATCTCTGATGTATTTTATACTCTGTACAATCCTGATTTTAAAAGGGTGAACCCTCAAACTAATATAATTTTGATGCATTCTTCTAATTTAGTAGCCATAAGCAGTGTCATGATCAGTGTGATTATCTCATCTCTCTGCATTTTAAAAAAATATGTTATTTTTTTATCTAATATCTATAGATTTTCTGATTGCTCCCTCAACAAAAATAAGGTACAAAACATTAATGCATTACATATCAGTGGCTCTAAATGAAGTTTCTGTCATTAAAATAATGATGAATTTCTGAGGGGAAATGTCTTGGGGGAGGTCTAAGAGTGGGCCAAGGTGTATAAAATTTATTTGAATAAATCTTGTTCAAATTTCACGACAGTAGACTTACCCACTAAAAATAGTGTTGAACAAATTTCATCCAGCAATGAGAATTTTTAATGAAATTCTGACTAATAAATCATTAAGATAAACATAGTTAGTTTCGTCCTAACTGTTTTTTTATACAAATACACAAACTATTCGAATGAAACAAATGTTATCGCCATGCACAACTCTAGCTATCAAATGTTTGCGTATTCAGCTTTCTGATTGGCTAACAAAACAAATACAATAGCAGTTTCAATAAGATGGGGCTTGGGTCTGGCAACAACCTGTTGCTTACAAAATCCGAATTTACTTAATACTTTCACTTATCCCTAGCTTGCTTTGTAAGCACACGTAAGACCGTTTCAGTGAAATAAATCTTTTTCACTAATGCGATCGCAGCTCTGCTGCAGAGCCGTCTGATGAAAGTCAGACCAGATATCCCTGCAGTCAGTACAACGCTGACTTCAGGGAAGGGGGAGGGAGGGGGAACTTTGCCTTCGGTTATCTCTCAAACCATAAAGGTATGAGAGATGAACCTGGGGGCTATTAATTTATTTTGCAACTATCTATAATATGGGGGATAGTAATAATTAAGTATTACTATCACTTTAATATAACTTATTTCATTTCTGAAGCTGGGTCCTCTACTAGCCTTAACTTTGATTTATGAATACATTTGACTGGAATGACTAGAAAATTCGAGATGGTTTTTCAAAAAAAACAAACAAAAAACTGATGATTATTATTTAGATTATAACCCAACTGGATATATTATTTTGTTGTATGTGCATTGCTATACATTTATTGTTATAATATCAGTCATATATGTATTGTTTATATCTTAATAAACTTTATTTTAAAACTGAAAAAAATATTTTAAATATAATATGGAAACAAACACATATTAATAAATCCAATTTATTGATGTAAATGTTACTTTAAAAAAGCATATAAGAAATGATTCATTGCAAAATGAGGTCTAACAAAGGATGCTTTGATTTAACCAGCACAGTTTTTACAACGCTGTAGCCCATTCTCATTGCAGGCAGTACATTTCAAGGCTTTAAAAGAGTCTGTGAAGCAGTTGCGGAACACTGACATCTTGCTTCCATGGCACACTAGACAAGGAAGGAAGCCAAACCCACCACAAGAGGCACAAGCATGCGGGTGCTGAACTCTCTGGAGAGGAAAGAAAAGACAACTTCTTCTAATATAGAATTTTGAAAAGTAACAATCATCACCTTCTGGGATCTATGCAAAATGCAAAACACAAGCAATTCTTGAGCATATCAACTCTACCATAGGGGACATATAACAATTCTTAAAATTCCCATTGATTTATTTGGTGGGGCTTTTAACCAGGGGAGGGTTGGCAAAATGTGGCCCCGGGGGCAAATACAATAAAATGAGCAATTCCTACTATGGTTTGAGCACACTGTCCAAGCCCACTCCTTTGGTTTATTTTAAAATTGACATTAATGTTGTGAAATAATGCAAGTGACACATACAGTGGAAATGGGGCTACGCTAGTGCTACTACAGGGCGTATACTTTAAGTAGAGCTACAATAGTGATACTATAAAGCTTACAATGGAAATGGGTTATGCTATTAGTGTACCTCCATTTGGATTGTAGATCTGTGGTATCATTTGTGTATCTCCATTTAAATTGTGAGATCTGTGGTAGCATTTAAAACAGCAAGCAAGAGATGGAGTGAGGCAGTGGCCCACCGACCCGGACATATGATCAGCCCCAGGTACAATTGCCCCACTGCCCCCCAGGCCAGCCCTCCCCTACTTTTAATGCACTGAATGCTAAAGAGGTCTCCAACTCGTTGCTTTGAAATGTGCATGAGACCTCTGTAACAGTAAGGCATTAAAACCTCTAATTAAATCATTGAATTCCACACCTTGCAGTTGGTTTGCCCAAGAATTGTTCACCTTTTGCCTCTGAGTTTTGCATTATGGAGCAGACCAAATGCACCATTTGGGACAAATACAAATGATTAACATTTCCACTGATGTAAATGGGGCTTTTAACCCTTTGTATGCTAGAGAGATCTAATATGCATTTCTTTGCAATGCTTTGGAGACATCATTAGCATTCAAGGGGTTAAAACAAAAACATATTTAAATCAACAGGGATTTGAGCCCCACTCTTGGTGCAGTTGGTTTGAGCTAGAATTCTTCATTTCTGGTACTAAGTCTTGTACTAAGAGAATAAATACTAAGAGGGAATGGAATAACTGTGGAGCATACCAGTTGCACCACAGGGGACAAATAAGTCCTCCATTGATTTAAATGGGTCTTTTAACCCCATGAATGCAGGAAAGGTCTCCAGTGCATTGCAAAACAATATGTTATGGATCTCTTTACCATGCAAGAGGTTCAAACACTCATTTAATTGAAAGGGAACATGTGGTGCAGTTGGCATGCTCCATAATTATTCTATTTCTTCTTAAGGAATTCTAGGGAAAACCAACTGCGCCAAAATGGTGGGATAAAATTCCTATTACTTTACATATGGCTTTTAAACCCTTGAATGCTAGAAAGATCTCTAACTCGTTGGATCAGTTAGGGGCCACTTTAGTATTCAAGGGGTTAAATCCCAATTTAAATCAACAGGAATTTATGTCACAGTTGGTTTAGGCCAAAATTGCTCTTATTTTACTTTGTACATATAGCCTCTGATAGATACAGTCACCTCGATTTTCATTAACAGGTCCTGCAATTCTCCCGATTCATTCATTGACAGAATTTTTTCAGCACCCTGTAAGAAAATAGCAACATGAAGACATTAAAAGTGTTATTTGTTTTGCAGTCTTTCACTTGTTTTTTTATGTGGTATTATTTAAAGGGGATGTATCACCTAAAAAAAAATCCCATAAGGTTTGGTTACTGAAGTATTACTAGGGAAGCTGTTTTTTTTTTTGTTTTTTTTTAATATAACTAGTTTTGCAGATATTCTACTTTTAAGTCAGCTAGAGCTGTGCTGAAGAATCAGCGTACTGCATTATGCTGACCGGCACAGCTCTATCTGATTGCCTAATTCTCCTCCCACCTTCTGCTATCATTATAGCAAGCTCCAGTAAGCATACTGAGGTTGCAACCTCAGTATAATGTTTACCGGAGCTTGCTATAACGATAGCAGGCATTCACAGCGCACCGAAAGGAAGCGTGGACGCGCTCCCTGGGGCAGCTGGGAGGGAGGTGGGAGGAGAAGACAAACTCTGCTGTGCACATTATACGGAAGTGAACAGCACAGTAAATATCTGCAAAACCAGTTACATTAAAAAAAAAAACAGCATCCTTAGTAATACTTTAGTATCCAAACCTATGGGCAAATTTGTTTTTAGGTGATGCATCCCCTTTAAGAAATTACATATTTTGTTTATTTGCTGAGAGTAATGAAAAGTTCAAAAGGGTAATAAAAAGTCGAAGATGCGTGGGCAAAAGTGGCAAATAATATGAGAAACAGACATGTTCGAAAGAGCTTTACATTTTGGGAAGATATATACTTATTTTAAAGCCAACATCAAAGTTACCACTTTCCGAAAGTATGGAAATTACAGAGTTCAGAGAGTACTTTAAAGCAATAATCCCCATGGGTTATTGTAAACACATATTTGATGAACAATTACAGATTTCCTCTCCAAACTATAACCGGTGTTTCAAGCTCATAATTAGACCTGTAGTATTGAAACCTCAAACAATGTAACTAATTAAGCTAATTTATAAAACTGTTAACTATGTATCGATTTCCTGTACCCACAGGTATAAAAACTATAGCCATTAAGAATAAATCAAGAAAGCTGTATGCATTTAAACACATGCACAAATATACGTTTTTAGTGAGAAACAACATCAACCTCATGTTACACTTGTAGCTTTACTTGCTGTTAGGTAGATGGTGCTGTCCCATCATGAAGGACAGAAACAGACAGGATAAAATGGAAACTACAGTTAAAACATAATACTGTAATATTATAAATACAGGACAATGGATAGCATGGGCCTTAAGAAAGGAAAGCTTTGGCTATTCTGGAGCAAACCTACAGCAACATAGCGGACAAATAAATAATCCCTAGATTTTGCTTTTACTTCAATGCATTGCAAATGCAATGGAGACCTTTATAGTATTCAGGATGTTACAAATATAATTTAAATTAATAGGAATTTTAATTCACTCCCTATGGTGAAGCTGGCTTGCTCCAGAAATGTTCCACTTTTCTTTTAGAAATAAGGCCCAATGGGGGGGATTAATACAAATGATATAAGGCTAATAATGTTATTATGCACACGATATGTATTTAGATGCTTGTTAAAGTTTAATAAGTGCATTCTAATCTCAATTGTGACTCCTTTATGAGCATTATGACATTTTATCCATGTCTTTTATATAGATTGACCTTAAATTGATTATTCCAAGAGATGGTGATGGACAAATTAGAGGCAAAAGTGATCTTAACCCTTTGAGTGCCAGAAGATTATGCAATGCAATGAAAAGCATTGATATGCGTACCCCTTTGGCGTTCCATGTGTTGTATACCCCTCTGGCACTTGAAGGGTTAAAACTTTTGCAATGTTTAGACTGCAACCAAAACTCAGCCATTTCCACAGATGATGTAGTAAAATGTATATGGCACATAGGGCACAGAAGGGATTTTTACTGCACGAACACCTTAATATAATTATGCACAGTCCATTTTTTTGTGGAAATATAGACATATATATGTAGGCACCACTTTTAGATATCACCACCAATGTATTTATTTGAACAGTATTCTCAGACATTCTCAATAACCACTTCAATGGTAGAAAGAGGTCTCCAAAACATTACTTTGCAATGAAATGGAGACCTCTGTAGCAAGGTTAAAAATCCCAGTTAAATCAATGGAAACTTTAGGAATGTTTATATATTCTCTTTAGCTTTAAGAATTGTACCTGAAGTATCAGTCTGTGCTTTAGTTATAGATTCAGAACATGTATTTCTTTTGTACTGTAAAGTGCATCTGTTACTTTGTTTTCTGCTGATGTAGTGCTTTCATATACTTTGCAAACAGCATTATAAAAGGCAAAGGGACTGTGCAGTAGGGATGGGCGAAAGTTGTTGCTTAGTTCCAGTGGGAAATTTCCATGTTGTTATCTGCTTTTTCGTGGCAAAATCCGCATTAAAACTAGTGGTTAAAATTTTCGAATTTTCCACCCATTAGCCAAAATTTTTAGCCATTTTTTCAGTGGCTAGAAAGTTCCCACCTATTAGACTTGTGCAGGGCAAAATTTTCGGTAAAATTCGAATTCGGACGAATTTTTTTTTTCTAATTCGGATGATCTTAATTTCGGACCGGGCCTATTAGATTCGGACGAAATTCTGATCCATTCTGAATTATTCGGCCGAATTTAACATGGGTTAAATTATAGCAGTGCGCCTCCGTGCATGCTGCTATCATTATTTGCAGACAGGGTGTGCATTTAGAAAAAGATCCATCCCAAAAACGGACATTGTCGTACATTGAAAGTCTGTGCATGTCACCTCTACTCTAGCATGGGATGCCAGTCACAATGCAAACGTCGAACATCGAAAACCCATGCCTGTCATTCAATTTAGCATGTTCGAACATCGAAACCCCATGCCTGTCATTCAATTTAGCATGTTCGAACATCAAAACCCCATGCCTGTCCTTCAATCTAGCATATGTTTGAACATCGAAACCTCATGCCTGTCATTCAATTTAGCATATGTTCGACATCGAAAACCCATGCCTGTCACATCCTACTCAACATAAGTGGTCGACTCGAACATGGACAAACTACATGTCACATTCTATGTTAGTACATGGGTAAAGATTAAGGTTTCATTTTCTGGTACCAGCCTCCTACCCTACTGTCCCTCTTTAGTACCCAAATTCCTCTCTCTCGTTTTCCTATCCTGATTTCCCCTCATATCAGATAACTCTATGTGTATATACATTGTAGAGTTTCATACTACATCAAGAATAAACATCAA
The DNA here is from genome assembly GCA_037306005.1 of Rhinophrynus dorsalis. Lineage (NCBI taxonomy): Eukaryota > Metazoa > Chordata > Amphibia > Anura > Rhinophrynidae > Rhinophrynus > Rhinophrynus dorsalis. Next base: position 91,983,487 of record CM074718.1, on the reverse strand, counting down.
TGATTGCAATGTGATAGATGAAATGTGTTAACCCTTTGAGTGCCAGAGTGGTACGCAATGCGTTGCATACCACTCTGGCATTCAAAGGGTTAAAAAGAAAAATTGAGACATTCTGTTGTGAACAAACTGCAACACAGGAGAGAAATAAAAAAAAATGCTTGACATCTATACTGAAGAGGGGTCCACAGCATTGTCTTAGTATAGCAATATCACCGTTTTCCGTGAGTGTGCAATACAGCGCTCTACGATAATTGCTGGGCATTTCCCAACGTCATAATCAGGGGATGATGGGAGTTGTATTCTAACTACTGTTAGGAAACACATAAGTGATGCACATTCATCTCCCACCTAGAAATTATTTACACACGAGGCAACTCCCCCAAGTAATACCTAGCCCCTTTCCAAGTGAAAGGACTTCCAGAAAGGCTTCAGATCTCTTAGTGACTCACCTGTTATTGCCAGTCAGCGGGACCCGGAGAGTAGGAGGGGGTGATGCTATGGCTGCACGGCACGGTGCTCTTAGTTGGTCACTTGTCGCAATGTTGAAGCCAGCACCTTCTGGGTGGAGACACCTCACAGCAATCCTGTTCAGGACACATCATGCACTGTTGTGCACTCATACTAGGGATCCCAAATGTTTAGACTCATTTCGTACAGGGGGCACCCTCCTGTATTTGTAAAACCTCTCTAGCAAATCTGGGACGGTAGACCTATTTACTCAAGTCTTGACTTTAGGTGGGCGATAAACAATATAAAATAGGCATAATGTTTCACTATCACATTATTCACGTCACTGAAGCAGCCAGCAGGCATCGCCACTGAGTGAGCATAGGGCTGCCCGGCTGCTGACAGTCACACTGATGGGATGGGACACCCTGCAACACAGAAATGGCGGAAGAGCACAAAATAAACATGCTATGGGACGGTAAATTGCCGCCCCTGTCAAAGTGCCGCCTGGGTCCATGGACCCACTGGGACCCATGTAAGGGCCGGCCCTGTATTCGAACAAATACCTAATTTTTTTTATATTTTGCACAGGAACAAATATTACTTGCTCTTGCAGTGGCAATAACTGGAACTAATGCTGGCTGCCTACCTATGCCTAGCCTAATGCTACCTGCCTGCCTACACAAAAACTGTACACTCTCTAATCTCTTCTCTCTCTGAGCTCCAACAACCCAATGAGGAAATGCAGGCTGTCTGTCTGTGTGACTGTGTCATTAGTCCAACCCCCATCATGAAACGAAGAAGGCTATTCGAATACAGACAAAAGAGGGAAGTAGTGCATGAAACGGAGAATGGAATTGGACTAGAGACATGGAGGGAAAATTATGGAGGGAAAGTAATTGAGCGCGCACAGGAAGTACAAAAAAGTCCTGGTCAAAAGTAGTCAAAACTTTTGGAAATGTGTCGATTGCCGAAACTTCCGAAAGTTTCGACGAATTTTCGGACCTGGGCTGTTCGGAGTCGGATCATTTTTTCCGAATGACCCTTGAGTTTCGAATTGGCCGAATGTCTCCGAATGACCCCATTTTCGACGAA